>CAWUFW010008632.1:0-600000 GCA_963921515.1 Calotriton arnoldi | reverse complement strand
GCCACTCATCATGCGGCCCGGACACCCAAGAGGGCCACAAAACCCACCGCCACCACCCCAGGACCCCAAACCACACCCGGAACACCCCCCCACGGACCACCACAGACGCAGCGCAGACAGAGACAGCGGACCCCCAGGAAGCTTACCAGCCGCACAGACCCAACATCTGACAATGTCACTGTCCACTACAGGCTGAAAGTGACAAACATCCTACGCATCCTGACCATCATCGCCTAACAGGCCTACGGCACCAACACAGCGGACAACCAACATCCCACCCCACACAAAGCTGCTGGCTTGGCTGCACCTGTTGGCCCCTGGGACCCCTCAACCAACACCCACCAGAGTCGGCGGAGTCTCACAGCCAACCACATCCAAGTCCCCCACACCTGTCCTGGACAACACCATCACCCTGGCACCCCAGTCCCCATACGTACAACACAATGCACAGGATCCGCTGGAGACCAAGCAAGGACCATACGCCCAAGCAGGATGCACGCACGTGTTGGGGGCAATACACAGCACACATGTACTACCTGTGCCCCCTGGTGACACAGCACACAATCACCGCAACAGGAAGCACATGTCTCACATCAATGTGCAGGCAACAACAGAACACCGTGGAACCCCCAACAATGTTGCCTTCAAATACACAGCCAGTGTGCATGATACATTCATCCTCCGACAGTCCATCATCAACCAGCATTCCCAGGATGGCAACAAGGGAAATTCACAGCCCCTTGGCAATATCCAAATGAACACCCCACACACCTCAACTCCACAACCATGCAACTCACAACTCTGGCAATGCACACGTCACAAAATCACATACAACAGGCACAACAACATGCCCACCCACCAAACACGACAGAACAACTTACAATGTTCACATGGGCAAGCCCTGAACATGAGCCAGCAATGGCATGGCACCACAGCCACATAATAGCCAAATGTGTGGAGAGGTGGCAACCAGGCATGTGTGAAGGATGCAGTAGAACCATGATTGGGAAAGTACACAATGCCATGGGTGGCGGAGATGTGCTGGACACACCACAGTATGCAGAATACACCCCTATCCATGGCGACATACACCGCTGGTGTATGGAGTGTAGTGGACAGTGGACGCCACCATGTCACTCCAGCCAGTGGGGGACCTCGCGGAAATGTTGCCTGTTACGCCCCCCCTAAGCGTCACCTGAGTGGGATGGCCCGGCGTACGCTACGCCAGCGTAGGGGTGTGAATAAAAAGCACGTAGGCCTGGGCGTGGTCCTCTTCCGGAAAGACCCACGTCTCTGCCAGGGCGCGCCTCTCACCCCGCCACGAGGCCGACACCGTCCTCGTGAGCGGAGTTGCCTGCGATGCTGTGCGCCTGCTGGACCCCGGCACGCTGGACCACGAACCCGTCAGGCCCGCCCCTGCGCAGCCAGGCCACACTGATCTCCTGCCGACACCAGCGTGTGTCAAGGAGGGCCCACCACGTGCCGGCGCAAGCTCCAAGCCCGAGTCCCGCGACCTTGGCAGCCACCTCAGACCATCACGGCCTCCACGACACAGGCCTGCTTTATTCCTTTCTCTTTGACGTACTCCACTGCTGCCTTAGGCCTACTCTTCGGACCAGTAGGTCCCATATGGATACTGTGTCCTGAGTCATGAATGGCAGTGACCCCAAATCCGGGCCAGCGGCCACAGCATCAGACCCCCCCCCCGATCAGTGAGGCATAGTTCCATACGGGCATCTTGTGACACGTGGTGCCACTAACCCTGTTTAACGCCAGCCGGCGACACGTGGTGCCACTAACCCTGTTCAACGCCAGCCGGCTACACGTGGTGCCACTAACCCTGTTCAACGCCAGCCGGCTACACGTGGTGCCACTAACCCTTTTCAACGCCAGCCGGCTACACGTGGTGCCACTAACCCTGTTTAATGCCAGCCGGCTACACGTGGTGCCACTGACCCTGTTCAACACCAGCCGGCTACACGTGGTGCCACTGAACCTGAACTACGCAGGCCGGTGGGCCATCCAACCTATGCCGGCGACACTCGGTGAATGGGCCGTGCTGACCGCTGCCTCAGGCCTACACCACGGTCAGGTAGGTCACACATTTGGAACTGAGTCTTGATTACACCATGGCAGTGAACATTATTGAAGGCAGAGAACAATTCACTATACACCCTTCGATGTGGTGGCAACAAGTCTGTGCATGGCATCACAACCACACATGTCTGTGGGCCTACGCGGACTACTGCCCTTGGCCTACGCTGCACACGAGTGGGATCACAGATTTGGAACTGAACATCGGTAATTCAAAAGGCAGAATACATTTCATCGCACGCACGGAGAGGCGTAAGAGGATGACGCGTTGCAGTCCGGAGGGAACAGGATCATCGTTACGGAGGTGATTGAACACTACCGACAACTGCCACTGTGTCACTAACTCTGTGCCTCGCGAGCCAATGACACGTGGCTGTGGGCCACTGCTGACCGCTGCCTCCGGCCTACACTGCGGTCCAGTAGGTCCCATGTGTGAAACTGTGTCCTGAGTCATGAATGGCAGTGACCAGATGTCTACTGCGGGGTGATATCACTAAACTCCCTGCTATCAGTGAAGCAAACAAATGCATCACAAGCACACGACATGTGTCTGTGGGCCCATGCTGACCGCTGCCTCCGGCCTACACTGCGGTCCAGTAGGTCACAGAGTCTTGATGTGGCAATGTTGGAGTTCACATCTGTGTACCAGCATCATCGCAGACTGCATCCCCTCTCAGCACCTGTGCCACTAAGTGTGTTCCCCGACATTCATGGACACTCACTGGTCGTACATTGGTGGCGTTTGAGTCTATGGACTAGGGGCTAGTTTTCATCCTCATGTAGCTGATTCTGAATTGTTGGTGAAAACGAGGGTTGAGCTTTCCACTCCTCCATTTGCTGCTTCCAGATGACATCAGACCTTCCGCATCATGCCCTGGAGGACACCTTCCCCTGACCCCCGCAACCCTCCGCAACATACACCTCGGACATTGATGGGGACCCGCTCAGGTCGCATGGCCCATCTGACTGCACCGCAAGTCACCATCCCATGGCTGGGTGCCTGTGCCAGCCGCAGTGCATCCGGGGCCACTAACTCTGTGCTGCTCAGGCCTGGGAACCCTTCTTCTGAGACATTGAATTGCCTCTGTAGCGATGGTCTTGGGGTCATCAACGCCATGTGTCTGTGGCCCTGCGCTGTCCGCATCCTCCGGCCTCAAGTGCGGGCCACCAGGGCCCACACATAGCATAGAGTCTTGACCGGCCCGGATGTTGCATCACCGCAGGAGGCACACGCCACCACCGCAAGGATCACCTCCAACCTCCATCTGCCAGAGTCGAACCGGTGGTCCTGACAGACCTACGGAGTTGCTCAGACCTGTCGTGGATGCCATCGGCTTGATACCCTGCTCAGCACTCCAGGTCCGTTACTGATTGAGTTTTGTGCTGTTGTGAGGTTGCACAGCAATGTCACCTCATGCAGTGGGGAAGACCTGGGACTATGATGAGAAAGATGTGTCAAGTGTGCGGACGGGAGAAGGCACAGACAATGGGAGGGCAGGAGGCAACAGCCCCAAGGCAGGAATGCAGACTGGTGGTGGTAGTCAAGCTACACACTCGGATCTAATACTGGGTATTGCGCTGTGGACTGCAGACGCAACTGTCACCTCAGGCAGTGTGGGAGACCTGGGACGTTGATGAGGAAGTTGATGCAGGTGTAACACACCCCACTGCATCTGCATCAGGACTAACCCGAAGGGACACAATCCTAGCAATTTCTTCACATGAGCGCGCTCTTCTCTAGTGCCCCTACCTCAGTGCACTGCAACTCACGGAACCTCCTGACTGAATATTGGGTGACCTCTGTCCTTACTCCGGATACCTCCATGTTGCTCTGCAGTTGACTCTGTTATGCTGGTGTTTCCTGTTTCCATTACACTGGTATCCACTGTTCAGGTTGTTGCCAGCACCAAGCACTCCGTGCGGGCTGGCTTATACTCACCCAACACACATCCAGCACAGGCGTCACTGTACATGTGGCCCTGCCAATAAAGGGACCGGGCGCACGTGCCCATAGCCAGTTCAACATGATATGTGCATGTGTCCCTGTGGTCTTGTTGTATGCATGGGGGCCCTGGGCCCTACGACATTACATTGTGCTGTGTACAGTGGACACAGACATGTCACCGCAGGCAGCTGGCTAGAACCTGGACATGTAGCTTTGTCGTCACCCACTGAATTAGTAAGGGGAGTGGACTGTGCCGTCGTACGCAGATCCAACGTGGGTGTGTGACTGATATGTGCGTGCCCCTGGACGTGGTTCTGTACTGGGTATGTGCATCTGCATGTGTCTCTATGGAAGTGTGGGTCTCTTTTGCAGGGTGTAGGTGGTCCCTGAAGGGTATTGGACACCCACGTATGTGTTCTAGTTCGCATTCCAATGGTTCGGCAACACCCGCACCTGTTGGGCCACCTCCTTTTGGCATTCTGACACCTGGCATTGGGGTGCCATGTGTGGGTCGGTGAAGTGTTGTGGGCCAGCCATGATTGCGGGTGCTTCATGCTGTGTGGTCTGTTGCAGGGGCTGGGTTCTCCTCTGAGTAGCTTGTCTGCCCTGGTCCTGGTGGTGGGTTGTGTGGGATGTCCATGGGCTGTTATAGGGCATCGGTGTCGAAGGTGTGGTGTTCGGCCTCCGGCATCACTGATGGGTTGTCTGTTCTGACCTGCTGGAGGTGTTGTTTGTCCCTCTGCATTGTGAAGGGAGGTGCATGTTGGCATTGTGTTGGCGCCTTGTTCTTGTCGACATGCAGACTGTGTGACAATGTACATTGTGACTGTTTGGGCGGTGGTGGCTATTTGAGTTGGGACAGTGTACATTTGGCCTACATGGCTGTTGTGGGGTTGTAGCCGTAGATATGCATCTCACAGTTCCCTGCTCTGTCCAATGTGATTGTTCTGTTTCTGCACCTGGACGGACCCAGTTGTGTCCCCTGTTCTGCAGTGTGGGTGTTGCACTTTGTGCCACATTGTCATGGTATGTGCTGTGATTGCTATGTGTGTGTGCTGCAGTGTGCCACAGGGATGGGGGACATGTCCCTGGGTAATTGTGGGTGTGCAGTGTGCTACACCTCATTGTGCATGTGTGCCATTGTGCCCATCACCCCCCGTTCCCCCAGTCCCTGTTGGATCCTCACCATGTTGTTGTTGTGTCAGGTCCTCTGAAGCTGTGTCCGTACTCCCTACTCCTTGCACCGTCTACACACTGATGACTGTGGCCTGGGTTTCCTCAGGCTCCTCCTGTGGCGATGGACTGCCACCTCCTGTTGCCGTTGCTGCCTTCCTGTTGGCAGCGGGTTTGTACCTGGTTTAGGTTGTCACGTCCTGCCGGCGCCTCTTGGCCTCCTGGATTGGCCTCCTGGGCACTCCAACTGCATTCCAGGTGGTCTGCTTGTGGGTCAGTTGCTGGTAGTGTTCTGTCACCTCCGTGACGCTGGTCTTGTTTTCCTGCGGTCTGCACCCCGTCTTCCTCTCCCTTTTCTCCTTGGCCTTCCCCGACCCAGTTGTTCCTTGCTGGTGGTCTGTGGAGGTTGTGGGGTTCGCGTTGACCTCTGCGCTGGGTGCATCCATGTTGCTACGTGCTTTGGCTTGTTTCTGGTGTGTTGTTTTTGTGTTTTTTATGGTGCAATTTCCCGCCAGACGCGTGGGATTTGCAGGCCTGTGGCTACTTTTCGCTACTTTTTGTACCGCGATTGGCCTCATCGCATGATTTCTCGCGTTCACCTTTTGCGTTTTTTCGGCGTGTCGTTGATTTTTACGCTGACATTTGACACGTTATCTGGTGACTATCGCATGCTACCGCCTTGTTGTGAATTCCACGTTGACACGGGGTTACTTTCCCGAGATAGGCTGCGATATTGAAAGTTGTGTTACACTACTCTTGCGGTAGTTATCACACGTTCTTCTGAATATACCCCTGAGATTGCTGTATAAATGATTGTAGTTAAGGCAAATATTTGAAATAATTGTTTTCCAAAAAAGGCCTTTTCTTTATTAATGATAATGTAAATATTTTGGTAATATTATTGTAACCAATATTGTGTGAATCAATATTTTTGATATCTAATATATTTATTTAAAGATCACAATATTTTTGTTTCCAATATTTGTGTTTTTGATATAAGTAAATAGAGATATTTTTTAAAACAATATTTGTGTTCTCGACATTAGTGATTTTATAAGTTAAGTAAAGTAATATAGGAAGGTGATATTTTTGTTAACAATATTTATTTTCCAATATTTTTTGTTTCGATATTGTATGCATAAATATTGTCAGTGATCCCTCCAAAAGGCTAAAAAGTCCATATCACTAAAAACATACTTCCTGAGTAAAGATCTACCTTTCTGCCAAATTTGGTGTAATTGTATTCAGCCTTGTTTTCTAAAACCCTTCGTAAAATCCCAATGGGAAATTGCATGGAGAAAACACATTTTGGGACGCCCTTTTTTTTTGGCCCCAACTTGACAAATCACTTTTTTTGTGAAAGGTTTGTGAAGATTTATCAAATGCTGCCAAAGTTATTAGCAGCAGAAAATGCACACTTTTGTTGTTGTTTTGTAATGTTCTTCATATTTAACCATGCGCCAGGCCCTTTGCCCAATCCTGCTTGCTTGCCCAAACCACTTTGAACACAAGACGAAAAGATGATGAGGAGGTATCTATTTTTTCTGGTGTACTGTAGAATCTGCATCCTGGCTAGCCGTCATATGCACCTATAAGTTTGTAATATATTCAGTGTTCTAAAATAATATCTGTGAGCAACCAGAGTGCCACAGATCGTGACAACCAGGTGGATGCCTATCAAGACACATACAAACAATACTTTTTTGTACCCAAGATGTGATGCCCTGTTTTGTTGTTATTTTTATTTAATCACCCAAAAAAGTATAGTCCAGAAAAAATGCAAATGTTAAAACACGTTATTGTTATATCCACCTCTACTGGTTAAACACATTTAAAAAATGTATTTTGCTTATCATGTCTGTTGCTAACTGTTAAAGTATTTTACTGTTGACCTGTTTCTAGAAGTAGTCATTTTAGTTTTCCTAAAAGCAGTTACAATATTTGCAGCAACTTTTTGCCAATATCCACTGATATTTTGAGAGCTGACTTACGTACTAATTTACTGAATATTCATGAGGTAGGTTATAAAGTGCAACCTACTCCAATTTTCTGTCATCACTCAGATGATGGCCTGCTGTGGTTACTATACCACGATGTTTGTGATCAATTAACCAAGTTGCATAGTGGGGGTCAGCCTCAAGGCCTTGTCTTCAGCGAGGTCCTCTGCTCAGCTTCTCAACCCACTGCAGGTGGCCAGCGCCTGCTGCCCAGGGCCTTTTATGTGAACAGTGGGGATTTGTACCCAGCCTGGCCTGTGGCCAGGCCAGGCTTGCAACCCCGGGGAGCAACCAACCCCTTTTGTGCTCAGCCTTCAGAGCGGTGCATCGGGTTGGCCGCAGGCCCTGGCCTGTGGCCAGGACTGGTGCTACAACCCCCCTGGGGGACTGCCAACCCAATCGGCAAATGGCCTTCGGTGCCACTGGGGTTAGCCTCAGGGCATGGCCTGCAGACAACATTCAAAATTGTGGTAATGTAGTTGAATTGGTTTTGTTCTTTTACCAGATACCTAACCAAATAAACAAAGGACTTCATGATGAAGGTTAGAAACAGCGAGGAAAGGATTGCTGCCTTTGTGAATATCTCACTCACCAAGGACCCCTCCAATGCCAAAACAAACTTCTGCAACACCATGACCAACTTAGCCAAATGGATGAGAGACAGCTGCCTGAAACTCAACTCCAACAAAACAGAAGTACTGATATTCGGGGAGAACACCTACAGCAGCAGGTGGCCAGCAGAACTCGGACCAACACCCACATCAACAGACCATGCATGCAACCTTGGCATCACCCTCGACAGCCAACTGACGATGAAACAACAAGTCAACGCAATCACCTCTTCCTGCTTCTACACCCTTCACCTACTCCGCAGAATCTTCAGATGGATCCCGATCAGCACCAGAAAGACCATCATGCAGGCCACCGTCATCAGGCGCCTCGACTATGGCAATGCTCTCTATGCCAGAATTTCCATCCAGCTCCTCAAAAGACTAGACCATACAGAACACTGCAGCCATGCTCATCCTGGACCTCCTGAAACAGACCCACATCACCCCTCACCTCAGAAACCTCTACTGGCTCCCCATCCAGAAGAGATGCCAGTTCAAGATCCTCACACATGCATACAAAGCTCTGGACAATCAAGGACCATCCTACATCAATCATCGACTGAACTTCCACCTGCCCGCAAGATACCTGTGCTCCGTCCATCTCTCTTGCCCTAGCACTCACCCCCACATCTTATCACTGCTACAGTGAGCCGCTGCTTCTCCTACTTCACGGCCAAGACCTGGAACGACCTGCCACTCCACCTCCGAACAGCACCCTCCCTGGCAGACTTCAGAAAGAAACTCAAGAACTGGCTTTTTGATGCAGACACAGCACACTCAGTCCCCAGATACCATTAGGGGTGACAGTGCTGCACTATACAAATACTGATTGATTGTTTATTTGATTGATTGATAGATGTCAAGGTAACAGGGCTTAGGTTATAAAGCAGAATCTGCATAGCGACAAAAATGCCTTAAATTCTTAAAAGATGCTCAGTTGGCACTTAATTATGTCTTTTTGCTCATATTGTCTGTAAATGAACAAATGAAGACTATTTGCAAGATGAGTAGCTTGGCACAGTCAGTCAGACAGGGGGTCTAGGAAAGCCAGTCCTAAACCTATCCAGAACCTGGATATGCCACAATAAGGAAGCAAAGTCCGTTTTGGTAGAGTTTAACTTCAGGTAGATGGCAGGAATTCAAGCTTTTTTCCTTGTGAGCCAGGCTGGGAGTTGTTTGCTAATCACACTTTGAGGCAGACATGTGTGTCATCTATGTTTGAAGGTCTCTTAGTTGGCATTTGGGATGTCCATGTGATCCATTTTGCAATGAACAATCTTTACAGAAACAGAGTAGCTTTGTGTGATGCTCAGGACCTCTGGAGGGGAGAAGGGGACCAAGGGACCACCACTTGCACCAATTCTGGCCAGGATGACGGGTACTATAGTTTTGTAGGAATCTTTCCTAGAAGGGAAGGACCATTATCTGGTATTAAATGGATATCTCACAGTGTGCTAAGCGAAGTTCGGTTAGGAGAAGGGATCTTTCACTAAAGTTTATTGTGGAGTGAAAAGTGGCCAACAAGAGAGAAGAGTTAGTGTTGTTTAAGATGCGACAGAGTGCTTCAAGGAATAGAAATGGAAATAGAGGGGTGGATGAAGGCACCGTTGTGCCTAGAGACTTTGAGCAATTGAGTTATCCAGGCTTTCTAGAGCTGGGCTTGAATGATTTCCAGTTAGGGATGTCAGGAGGGTAAGGATGGTTTTACAAAAGAGCATTAATGATTCTAAGTTGTGTCTTTTTATTGTATTTAGGATGCAGCATTTAAAGACCACGTATTTCTGCATGAGTGGGGTCAGGAGGGAGAAGGGAAAAGTGATATGATTTTTGCACTCTCCAGCTGCTTTGGAGTAAGGTATTGTCTTGAGGTAAAAGTTTGATTGGTTCTGATGATGATGTTGCATTTGTGTAGTGTGTGCACTATTTTGAGTACAATAACAAGAAGATTAAGATTTTTACCAAAGTTCTTTCAGCCTGCAGTCCAATCTCTTACTGGCATTAGGTGCTTGTATACACAATGGCGCTGCTCATGAGTGCTTACTGCTTTTGTTGTAGGGGCACACATGTATACAGTGAATCATATTGTACTGCAGAAAGTGACAATCAGGCCTTGGCGCCATCTTCTGCACTATGCAGGAGTGTGAACAATAGCCGCTGCACTCCCTCAATGGCTGACTTGGTGAAGGGCTTTGAGGTGATTCGGGTTGGCTTTGGTGGGCTTTTGCTTGGGGGATTCTGGTGTATCATGATATTAATGACTTGATGATCACTGCAGTTTAGCTGAGAGTAGTCTAGCTGGGTGAGAGTGGAGAGGTGTGGTGCAGCGGCCAGGGAAGCTGACTTCGGAGCACAGGGTTCAGGGTTCGATCCCCGGCTCCGGCGGCAGCTCAGCTCAGCACCATGTGACTCTGGGCAATAGCTCACTTAATTTCCACTACGGTCCCCAGCGCCTTGAGACCCGTAAGGGTAAGTAGCTGCGCTATATAAAAACGGACTTACTTACAGTGAGCATGGAAGAGTTGATAATGCTCAGTGTGACTTAAGCACCAATAATGTCATTGCAGGGAATTGTTCAATGCATAATTTTCAATATCTGAATATCAGCTACACATTTGTAAATAAATCATCGTTGTCTTAAAAGAACTATTTTCATAAATGATGCATTTTTCATTTCAAATTGGAATGTCCAAATACATATTTATTTTAATTATTAAGGGCATAAATCAAAGCCCCTCGACCTTATGAACTGCGGTGGCTTTAATTTTGAACAGTATATTATTTTGAATTCAAATAAATATGAAAAAGGAGAAAGAAAATGAAAGCCATATCCTACAATTAAGAATATTTCTTGCATTGAAATTAAACACGGAACAAAGAGAATGAAAGATTGCATGTGGAGGGTTACTGCTCAGTGGATAACTTCACAAATTATTTCAATCGGAACTCTATACAATTTATATAAAACATTCCGGTGTGGGTCCATTTTTAAATGTCCAAATGAATATTTATTTACCGAAAGCAAATTAAATAAACCGCAGCCCCTCATTACTGCGAGTTTAGTGACATTAGTTTTAAGCAAGACATTTATAAAACATAAGTAAGACTTAGAAACTCTCCCGACAATATGAAAACAATTATATCAGAAGAAAATCAATTAGTATAATAATATATGAAACTTTTACCGTACAGAATTTGTTAGGTCTCAGAAATAATAAATTCCATTCTCATCCACAAATCATGAAATCCATTGAGCTACTTTCATTGAAGGGGACAGGTGCTATGGGTTGAATCCGATGAATTCGCTATTGCAATTTAATTGCTCAGATTATAGATAAAATTGTACAACATAAAGTACTGAAAAGGACAAAACCACACATTTAGGTGTGCATACTTTCAAGTCAAACCCAGAGATGCTGTTGTCGTTTACATAACAAAACTTTTATCAAGGAAACCAATTATCACTTAGTTAAATTCATTTTTTCATAATAAAATAAGCACATCCTGAGAATCTCGTGTAACGGATTAAAGTTCAAACAATTTATTCTTTATGAAGGTTCATATTTTCAAATAAATAGCAGAGAGAAAGTTAGTGTACATATGACTATGCTACTCAAAGGAATAGAAATTATGACCTTCATAGTAAAGCAGAATATTATTTTCATCAGTAACAAATATTTTAAAAACAAAGGTACATATTAATCACTGTTTGCGTCGCTTTTGCACCACACAACGGGTTCCAAAAGCGAAACAACCTTTGAGATGCGATTTCTTGAAGCACGCAAGGCCACAGTGCATGGCCCTGAGTGGCTTGATGAATCCGGAGTAACGCAGCACAGCGCAAATCGCTGTGTTGCGTTACTCTGCCCCAGGGAGGAGTTCCATGGGTGGTGAGTAGGTGTTTCCACGCAAAACCCATGGATTTGATGCATTCCCAGATTTACATCATTGGTAGACCTAGGAATGTGCCAAAATAGCTGCGCCCCAGCTGAGGCGTAATGAGGAGAAACATATTTATTTTTCCTAGTTTTTTCCTCTTTCTAAAAGAGGAAAATGCCTCCGGGGATTGTTTTTGTAGAGAAAGGTGCCACTTCCGGCACAAAAACAATTCTGCTAACAACACAGGCACTCTTGCACCATGGTGCAAGAGTGCCTACATTGGCGCTTGCAGTACATTGTGCGCCAGCCTGGGAAATGGCAGGAATGCGCTGTGCATTCCTACCCTTTCCCTAGCACGCAGCGCAGTGCAAGAAGGTGAATCGATGCATGATATATTTATAAATATGCCCATAGATCTTCTTAAATGAAGCCCCCCGGAATTTGCTATATAAAATGCAGTGCAAATGGCTGCTGTGATGAGCTTTGCCATGTAAAAACGACTACACATGAAAAGTTGAGGTTACCACAGGGTCCAAAAAGCCTTACGTTGCCTAGCATCAACACTACTGCCAATTTATTAAACAAGCATTTGCAATGCCTTAGGTCTCGCATTCACGCGAGTTTTAGCTATTGGCATTGTAAATGACAATGTCTTTTATTTATGTTTTGGGTTTTAAAACATAAATAAAAGGCAATTTTATTTACAATACCAGTAGCTTAAACTCTTGCAAATGTGAGACCTATTGCATTGCAATAAAGAGTCTTCTCGACCGCTTGTTAGATTGTAAATATCAGAGGAAGCGACTGGCCTGTGACGCCTTCAAAGTAGTGATAAATAGTGCAGTGAAGAAGATGTGCAAGTGTTCTAAATTACACAGACACAAAGTGTGAAGTGAGAGTTACATATAATCCGAGCTATAAACACTAACAAAGCGCTCCAACACCTTTACCTCTGTGATTACACTGTAACGGCTCAGAAGGAAGAGCGGGGGGGACTAGTTCCTGCCCTCTCCGTGATTTGAGTGTGCAGTGTGGCATTGCGTAATGTCATTGTTATATTTGGCCTAATAAAAAACACTCCAGCTGTAGTAGGGCCCTGGCTTAACCTCCTGTGCAGGGAGGGCTGTGCTTTATGGCAGGCATGAAGGGAGGGAGGGATGGATGGTCTCAGCTGCAGCACCAGCCTCTTACAGTGCCCCTGCTATTACTAGTTAGTGAGAGGCGCTGAGGTGCTGGTATTGGTGGTGGTGGTATTGGTATTGGTGATGGTGGTATTGGTGGTGGTGGTATTGGTATTAGTGATATTGGTGGTGGTGGTATTGGTGGTGGCGGCATTGGTGGTATTGGTGGTGGTAGTGGTATTGGTGGTATCGGTATTGGTATTGCTGGTGGTGGTATTGGTATTGGTGGTGGTATTGGTATTGATGGTGGTGGTGTTGGTGGTGGTGGTATTGATGGTGGTGATATTGGTGGTGGTGGAATTGGTGGTGGTATTGGTATTGATGGTGGTGGTACTGGTATTGGTGGTGGTGGTATTGGTGGCGGTATTTGTGGTGGTATTGGTGGTGGTGGTATTGGTGGTGGTGGTGATATTGGTGGTGGGGTATTGGTGGTGGTGGCATTGGTGGTGGTGGTATTGGTGGTGGTGGTATTGGTGGTGGTGGTATTGGTATTGGTGGTGGTATTGGTATTGGTGGTGGCATTGGTAGCAGTGGTATTGGTGGTGGTGGTATTGGTGGTGGTTGTATTGGTGGTGGTGGTATTGGTGGTGGTATTGATGGTGGTGGTATTGGTGGTATTGGTGGTGGTGGTATTGGTGGTGGTGGTATTCGTGGTGGTGGTGTTGGTATTGGTGGTAGTATTGGTGGTGGTGGTGGTATTGGTGGTGGTGGTATTAGTGGTGGTATTGGTGGTGATGGTGGTATTGGTGGTGTTGGTGGTGGTATTGGTGGTGGCGGTATTGGTGGTATTGGTGGTGGTATTGGTGGTGGTGTTATTGGTGGTGGTGGTATTGGTGGTGCTATTGGTGGTGGTGGTATTAGTGGTGGTGTTGGTGGTGGTAATGGTGGGGTATTGATGGTGGTGGTGGTATTGGTGGTAGTGGTATTAGTGGTGGTATGGGTGGTAATGTTGGTGGTGGTCGTATTGGTGGTGGTATTGGTGGTGGTGTTGGTGGTAATGGTGGGGGTATTGGTGGTGGTATTGATGGTGGTGGTGGTAGTTGTATTTGGTGGTATTGGTGGTGGTGTTGGTGGTGGTGGTATTGGTGGTGGTATTGATGGTGGTGGTATTGGTGGTGGTGGTATTGGTGGTGGTGGTATTCGTGGTGGTGGTGTTGGTATTGGTGGTAGTATTGGTGGTGGTGGTGGTATTGGTGGTGGTGGTATTAGTGGTGGTATTGGTGGTGATGGTGGTATTGGTGGTGGTATTGGTGGTGTTGGTGGTGGTATTGGTGGTGGCGGTATTGGTGGTATTGGTGGTGGTATTGGTGGTGGTGTTATTGGTGGTGGTGGTATTGGTGGTGCTATTGGTGGTGGTGGTATTAGTGGTGGTGTTGGTGGTGGTAATGGTGGGGTATTGATGGTGGTGGTGGTATTGGTAGTAGTAGTATTAGTGGTGGTATGGGTGGTAGTGTTGGTGGTGGTCGTATTGGTGGTGGTATTGGTGGTGGTGTTGGTGGTAATGGTGGGGGTATTGGTGGTGGTATTGATGGTGGTGGTGGTAGTTGTATTTGGTGGTATTGGTGGTGGTGTTGGTGGTGGTGGTATTGGTGGTCATGGTATTGGTGGTGGTGGTATTGATGGTGGTATTGGTGGTGGTATTGGTGGTGGTGGTATTGGTGGTATTGGTGGTGGTGGTATTGGTGTTGGTGGAGGTGGTGGTATTGATGGTGGTGGTGGTTGTGGTATTGGTGGTGGTGGTGGTGGTATTGGTGGTGGTGGTATTGGTGGTGGTGGTATTGGTGGTGTTGGAGGTGGTGGTGGTATTGGTGGTGGTGGTTTTATTGGTGGTATTGGTGGTGGTGGTATTGGTGGTGGTGGTGGTATTGGTGGTGGTGGTATTGGTGGTGGTGGTATTGTTGGTGGTGGTATAGGTGGTGGTATTGGTGGTGGTATTAGTGGTGGTATTGGTGTTGGTATTAGTGGTGGTATTGGTATTGGTAGGGGTGGTGGTGGTGGTATTGGTGGTGGCATTGGTGGTGGTGGTGGTGGTATTGGTGGTGGTGGTGGTATTGTGGTGGTGGTATTGGTTGTGGTGGTGGTATTGGTTGTGGTATTTGTGGTGGTGTTATTAGTGGTGGTGGTGGTATTGGTGGTGCTATTGGTGGTGGTATTGGTGGTGGTGGTATTAGTGGTGGTATTGGTGGTGGTGGTGGTATTGATGGTGGTATTGGTGGTGGTAGTATTGGTGGTGGTGTTGGTGGTATTGGTGGTGGTGTTGGTGGTAGTGGTGGTATTGGTGGTATTGGTGGTGGTATTCATGGTATTGGTGGTGGTATTGGTGGTGGTGGTATTGGTGGTGGTGTTGGTGGTATTGGTGGTGGTGTTGGCGGTGGTGGTGGTATTGGTGGTGGTATTGGTGGTGGTGGTATTGGTGGTGGTGGTATTGGTGATGGTATTGGTGGTGGTGGTATTGGTGGTGGTGATATTGGTGGTGGTATTGGTGGTATTGGTGGTGGTGTTGGCGGTGGTGGTGGTGGTGGTATTGGTGGTGGTATTGGTGGTGATGGTATTGGGGGTGGTGGAGGTATTGGTGGTGGTGGTATTGGTGGTGGTGTTGTTGTTAATAAAACAGGCTTTTGAAAACAACCCTTCAGGTGGCTTTAGTGCAGATGACATGTAACACAGATGTGCTGTTGTCAGCTTCAGCCCATTAGCACAGGATTATGTGCTACCTGGAATTCTCATGACTTAATTCGCTAATCATTTCTAAATACATTTTACTTGGGGGGTTGAAACAGACACAAGATAATGCCGGGTTAAAGTGATTGAAAGCAAGTGCCCGTGTTACGGGGGCGGCCGTGCTGCTGAAAAGTACACAAGCGGTTTCAGCTGAAGCAGCGCATGTCCGGCCTGCAGTAGGAGAAACTCAATAAAGTAAATAGTGCTTACAGACTAAATAACAGGTCCTGTGTAACAACAGAAGTAAAGGAGCCAGTCGCCATGGGAGGGTACAAATGAAGACAAGGCCGTACTAAGGAGGGACTAACAAGCCTATTAACGAATCCGAAGGCAGCATTTACGAAAGACAATGACACAAGCCAATGAAAAATATGGGAGAAGAATGGGCACGGCTTCTCTCTCATTCTCTACTAGAGCAGTCTTGCAGAGCGAGCAGCGCAGGCGCGCTGCCGCTAGGCTCAATCTAAAAAGGGTATAAGAAGGAGAGACCAGTACAACAGGCATTAAGATTTAGCTCAAAGCCAATCAACTAAACTAGTTTGATTTTGCTTTGCGTGAAATCCTTACAACCAGTTAAACCATATACAATGGGCAAGCAGAATATATTGCATGATAGTTGCAAAATGTGTATTTGCATGAGCAGCACATCCATTCACATTATTGATGCATGACTTGCCACCGCACAATTTTTCCTTCCTTGGGCAAAAGAGCAGTGCAATTTTTGAATGCTTTCTTTGTTGACAGCGCGATGCAAAAGGGGATGATGGACGGAACGCTTGAGCCAATCAAACACTCACCCCCAGTCAACTGATCTGGGTTTAATCCATCATCATTCTTTAGCTCACTCCACCACCCCAGTTCAGACATGGCCATATGCAAATCAGTCTGACCCTGTGCCTCATGGGAACAGTCCAGCCCGAACTGCCAAGCCATGTCTTCCCTGGACCGGAAACAAGCATCCTAGGACCGGTTTCTGGCATTCCAGCCGTCATCAGCCAGGCTTGCTTGAATCCAGTGGCAAAGTGAGCAAGGGACCCACATCTGGGCATACCCCGCCAACTTAGGGCGAACAAAGCGATGGCAAAAGGGGATGATGGACGGAACGCTTGAGCCAATCAAACACTCACCCCCAGTCAACTGATCTGGGTTTAATCCATCATCATTCTTTAGCTCACTCCACCACCCCAGTTCAGACATGGCCATATGCAAATCAGTCTGACTCCTGTGCCTCATGGGAACAGTCCAGCCCGAACTGCCAAGCCATGTCTTCCCTGGACCGGAAACAAGCATCCTAGGACCGGTTTCTGGCATTCCAGCCGCTCATCAGCCAGGCTTGCTTGAATCCAGTGGCAAAGTGAGCAAGGGACCCACGTCTGGGCATACCCCCGCCAACTTAGGGCGAACAAAGCGATGCAAAAGGGATGATGGACGGAACGCTTGAGCCAATCAAACACTCACCCCCAGTCAACTGATCTGGGTTTAATCCATCATCATTCTTTAGCTCACTCCACCACCCCAGTTCAGACATGGCCATATGCAAATCAGTCTGACCCTGTGCCTCATGGGAACAGTCCAGCCCGAACTGCCAAGCCATGTCTTCCCTGGACCGGAAACAAGCATCCTAGGACCGGTTTCTGGCATTCCAGCCGTCATCAGCCAGGCTTGCTTGAATCCAGTGGCAAAGTGAGCAAGGGACCCACGTCTGGGCATACCCCCGCCCAACTTAGGGCGCAACAAAGCGATGCAAGTGGGGATGATGGACGGAACGCTTGAGCCAATCAAACACTCACCCCCAGTCAACTGGATCTGGGTTTAATCCATCAACATTCTTTAGCCACTCCACCACCCCAGTTCAGACATGGCCATATGCAAATCAGTCTGATCCTGTGCCTCATGGGAACAGTCCAGCTCGAACTGCCAAGCCATGTCTTCCTGGACCGGAAACAGCATCCTAGGACCGTTTCGGCATTCCAGCCATCATCAGCCAGGCTTGCTTGAATCCAGTGGCAAAGTGAGCAGGGACCCACGCCTAGGCAGACCCCGCCAGCTTAGGGCGAACAAAGCGATGCAAAAGGGGATGATGGACGGAACGCTTGAGCCAATCAAACACTTCACTTCAGTCAACTGATCTGTTTAATCCATCATCATTCTTTAGCTCACTCCACCACCCCAGTTCAGACATGGCCATATGCAAATCAGTCTGACCCTGTGCCTCATGGGAACAGTCCAGCCCGAACTGCCAAGCCATGTCTTCCCTGGACCTGATTTGCATATGGCCATGTCTGAACTGGGGTGGTGGAGTGAGCTAAAGAATGATGATGGATTAAACCCAGATCAGTTGACTGGGGGTGAGTGTTTGATTGGCTCAAACGTTCCGTCCATCATCCCCTTTTGTATCGCTTTGTTCGCCCTAAGTTGGCGGGGGTATGCCCAGACGTGGGTCCCTTGCTCACTTTGCCACTGGATTCAAGCAAGCCTGGCTGATGACGGCTGGAATGCCAGAAACCGGTCCTAGGATGCTTGTTTCCGGTCCAGGGAAGACATGGCTTGGCAGTTCGTGCTGGACTGTTCCCATGAGGCACAGGGTCAGACTGATTTGCATATGGCCATGTCTGAACTGGGGTGGTGGAGTGAGCTAAAGAATGATGATGGATTAAACCCAGATCAGTTGACTGGGGGTGAGTGTTTGATTGGCTCAAACGTTCCGTCCATCATCCCCTTTTGTATTTCTTTGTTGACAGAACAATAGTTAATCAGGGCCTGTCGCTCTCAGACTTTTTTCATGATGGTGCTGGAACGCTTGGGAAAGAAAATGGGGTCACAAGGAAGATAAAGAAAAAAGCTGAAGGTAAGATTTAATTGAGAAAATCCTGCTATGCTCCTTTTCTTTACCAGCAAGGAGGAGATTTCTTCACCCTCTTTTTTAAAAAGTATGGTATCAGACATTTCAATGCCGCCATGTACTTGTGTTTAAGAATTGATATTGACACTATTTTTAACCCAATGGCTTCTTACATTTATGCAGCATTGAAAAACACGTGGCCTTGTACTAGACAGCATAATGCCTGAGTTCTAGGTGTGCCTATTCGTAAATAGCTCACTGTTGCCAAATTACTTTTAATTGCGCTATCTTTAAAGTTGAAAATGCACCTTAACTAACCTACAATCTCCCGCATAATGTACTTAACATGGGCTCATTTGCATCACCGCACTGTGCTGCCTCAATCATAGAATGTCTTATGTACTTTGTTTTGCTTAAAGTATTTATTTATTTTTAACTTGTAACAATTTTGACTCGCCCTAGTGTTTTTGCCTTTATGTATATATTTAAAGTTTATGCACTTGGCACTTATGAGAAAGTTCTGTATTTAAGTAGCGCATAGCCATCACCCTGCGATGGTATCAAGGCTGTGTTCACTACCTTTGTGAGTTTCTTTTGATCATCTACGAAGAGCAAGGGCTAACTGACCATCCTTGCTCCATCAGTGCTGCCTAAAAGCCGCAAATGTGTTTCACGTGTAACTTGCTACATATAACAAATTAACGTTCATGGTACTTAAGCAAGGGCTTTTGGGGACTGTTTGGGACAAGAGCTGTACTTACTGTGTTTGGGGGCATGCTTTTGAATATCTGCCCCGTTGTGGTACCCCTGGTGCTCAAAAGCGCTTTGATTTCATTTACCAGTGGCAATGAGCACTTTGTCAGTTTTATCGGACGTTCGTTCCAGTCTTCTAGGACGAGTTTGCAATTTTCCCAAGTTGTTTTTTCGCCTTTCGGGCATTTACTTGTGAATGGTGTCAACTTATTGTTTTTATTCATTTGCATCGTACTAATTTATTAGAACGTGAAATTTATGATTTGCACATTGCGTGGCTTATGTTTATAAGCTGACTCAATAAAATAAAATAGCAGTATTAGGAAAATTTAATGGCAGCTTACAAAATTGCGTTTTCTCTTCGTTTTGATGGAAGAGAATTTCATAGCAACGAATTGGGGAGCAAGAACAGCAGCAGTTGTATACCAGGAAAATAAGCCAACTAAACATACACCGTACTTTTAAATAAAAAAATCATTTATGTCTAGAAAGAAGGGCAAAGAGAATTAGCATGATGGTGAGGCATGTATTATATATTGTTCTGGGAGTGAGAATGAGAGAAACTGAAGGGTAATTCAAGTCGGATTCCACTGTTTAAAATAATCAAAAAAATAACAAGAACATACATTCAACAAAGGAACCTCCATTCTAGATTGGCACTTCGCCTCAAAATCCCATTATGCAAGAAAGAAACATAGGTGGCACATCCTTCTCTGTTCAAGCAGCCAAACTATGGAACCCCTTACCTCCAAATGTGAGATCAACAGATAACTATCTTATCTTCAGACGTCTACTCAAGTGTTGGCTCTTCTCCACATAACCACCATACTCAAACATAAATGTACAGCATATCCCTGTGTACATACGCATTTATTTGGTTTATATGTATGTATCTAGATATGTGTATTCCTTTGTATAAATGTGCATAATATTTATGTTTATAAATATATAGATATTTGTTAGTTCTGCTTAACAAATGTACATATCCACTAAGGGTATATTCTATTTTTAACTTGTATATCGGTCACTGCATAATTAAGTTTTTTTTATCATGACTATTTATCTACAATTGCTTCACTATTAAATGATTAAAAGGAAAAAAATATAAAAAAACTAAATTAGCTTAAAGTATGAAACACTTGAAAGTTTGATTTTATTAAATACAACTTAAATATAGATACATTACCTTCCATATATCTATATCCATATCTATATATATATTCACTGAAAAAACCATAGGTTTCAGGGACGTTATAGTTAGAAATTAGCATTTAAAAAACCTTACAAATTCACTGAAAAAACCATAGGTTTCAGGGGCGTTATAGTTGGTTGGACATTTCACTCGTACAAAACCCGTGAAATTCCCCCGTTATAGTTAGTTCAGCTAACTATAACTCGCGCCCCCGCAATGCACTGCTGATGACGTCACATATTACATCACTCATGACATGGTCAGTGACATCACTGATGACATCATCCAGTGACTGTGTGTTTCTGTAAAGTTTAAATATGTTTAATATATATAGTGAAAGCGTATTGATGAATGAGTGGGTGTATAAGTGTCTGAATGGTTGATTTAGTAGGTGTGTGACTGACTCTATAAGTGAGTGAATAAACATATCTTTCTGAATGCATGGGCTAGTGAGTAAACTGTGTGAATGTCTGTATCCGTGTGTCTGTTGGTGTCTTAGCGACTGCATGGGTTTGCAAATAGCTACATGAGTGTCTATATGGGTTATTGATTTGTTGTCTGAGTATCTGTATGGGCGCCTGAGTGTTTGTGTGGGTGGGGTGTGTGTGACTCTGAGCATAGATGTGTGAATGGGTGATTCACTGGGTGCATGGTTTCAAGAGTGCATCTGTGATGGACTGTATGGGTGGGTGAGTGTGTGTATGGGTGTGTTAGTGAGTGAATGTATATCTCAGTGGTACATGTGTGAGTAACTACATATGTGAAAAGTAGTATATATGTGTGTTGGAGTACATAATTGGCTACAAATGAGAGTGTGTTATTGTGAGAGTGGCTGTATGGATGAGTGTGTGCTTGTATCATTGATTGTGTAAGAGCGTAAGAATGTGCTAGTATTTGTATGAGTAATAGAGCTGGTGTGTGTATAACTGTATATCTGAGTAAATGGCAGTGTGATTAATTATTTCCATGACTGACTAGGTATGTGAGTACCTCTATGGATGAGTGGCGGTGTGTGAGTGTCTATATAGGTGTATGAGTGCATATGATAGTCCTGTACTGAGTGACCATAAGTATGAGTGACTGTACGGGCGAGTGAGTGGATGTGTGTGTAGACCTAAGAATCAGTGAGTGGGTATGTAGTTATTGGTGTTGGAGTGTCTATGGTTTTGAGAATGGTAGTCTGTAATTTAGAGTGGGTGTTTCAAAACTTATATTAGGGTGTGAGAAGATGCATGAAATTTTCACATGGATGATGTCATCAGTGATGTCATCAGTGATGTCATTTGAGATGTCATCAGTGATGTCATCAGTGATGTCACTGACCATGTCATGAGTGATGTAATATGTGACGTCATCAGCAGTGCATTGCGGAGCGCGAGTTATAGTTAGCTGAACTAACTATAACGGGGGAATTTCACGGGTTTTGTACGAGTGAAATGTCCAACCAACTATAACGCCCCTGAAACCTATGTTTTTTTCAGTGAATTTGTAAGGTTTTTTAAATGCTAATTTCTAACTATAACGTCCCTGAAACCTAAGGTTTATTCAGTGAATTTCTAAGGTTTTTTAAATGCTAATTTCTAACTATAACGTGCCTCAAACCTATGGTTTTTTCAGTGAATTTCTAAGGTTTTTTAAATGCTAATTTCTAACTATAGCGGGCCTGAAACCTATGGTTTTTTCAGTGAATTTCAAAGGTTTTTTAAATGCTAGTCTCTAACTATGCCTACAGAGGTAGGACATGTGAAGAAAGAAGAAAAAACGCAGAGAAAAAAGCAAAAAAAATGCAGAAAGAAGCAACAGAAGTCCACAAAGACAAAGAAAAGTGCAGGAAGAAGCAAGACATGTGCAGAAAGAACCAACAGAGGAGCAGAAAGAGGCCTTGTTCAAAAATCATCCTGTGCCCAGAACTTTGTCAGACGGGTACTGGTGGTAACTGACTCTGACTAACCAGGCCTAGAGCCAGTGCTATGCTAAAAGACACTTAGAATACAGTGAAAACACCTACATACACTAGGGAACACTGCGTTGGGGTACCCCTGTGATTAGCATGACCTCCTCTGTAAGGCCCTAGTACATAATATGGCAGGGGGATTAAAACTACCTCTTAAAATGCGCCACGGGGCGTGTTTGCACAGTGGTGAAGGGAGGGGGGGGCCTGAGGTGACGTGTGCAAACACGCCCTGTGGCTGTTTTAAGTTGGGAGATTAAGTCCCCTTGAATCCTGACGGTCCCTGGTGTCCAACTAGCCCACTAGGTACCTCCAGTAAGTGCCACAGAGCTGTGTTGCAGAGAGGTGTAAAAAGGGGCGTGTTCTGGACCACCTCTCTGCAACGCAGGCCTGTGGCGCTTACTGGAGTTACCTGGTGGCCTAATTGGCCCCCAGGGGCCCTCAGGATTCAAGGGGAATTAATTCCCCAACTTAAAACGCACCACAGGGCATGTTTGCACACATGTCAACTCAGGCCCCGCCCCCTCCCTTCACCAATGTGCAAACGCACCCCCTGGAGAGTTCTAAGTTGGGGAATTAATTCCCCTTGAATACTGAGGGTCCCTGGGGGCCAACTAGCCCACAAGGTACCTCCAGTATGCGCCAGGGAGCTTCGTTGCAGAGAGGTGTTCAGAGGCCATGCCCCTTTTTACACCACTCTGCAACGCAGCTCTGTGGTGCTTACTTGAGGTACCTGGTGGGCTAGTTGGCCCCCAGGGACCCTCAGTATTGAAGAGGTTTTAATTCCCCAACTTAAAATGCTCCACAGGGCGTGTTTGCACACATGTCACCTCAGGCCCCGCCCCCTCCCTTGACCACTGTGCAAACGCGCCCCGTGGCACGTTTTAAGTTGGGGGATTAAGTATCCTTGGCAGTGTGCCCCCCGCTATTATAAGTAATGAAAGCCCAGGGGGGTGGCAGTCCCCGGGGCTTGGGGGGGCCTTAGAGGCCCCCCAAACTTGAAAAAAACAAGCCCCGGTGGGTGGCGGTCCCCGGGGCTGCAGGGGGGGAGACGTGCCCCCCCGCAACTCATTATTCAAGCCCCGGGGAGGTGGTGGTCCCCGGGGCAGTGTGGGGGGGACTAACCCATGCATTCAGGAAGATACGTTTAATCACTCACTTATAGATTGAGTCACGCACCTACTAAATCATCCATTCAGACACTTATACACCCACTCATTCTTCAATACGCCTTTCCCTATATATATTAAACATATTTAAACTTTACAGAAACACACAGTCACTGGATGATGTCATCAGTGATGTCATCAGTGATGTCACTGAACATGTCATGAGTGATGTAATATGTGACGTCATCAGCAGTGCATTGCGGGGGCGTGAGTTATAGTTAGCTGAACTAACTATAACGGGGGAATTTCACTGGTTTTGTACGAGTGAAATGTCCAACTAACTATAACTGACCCTAAAACCTATGGTTTTTTCAGTAAATTTCAAAGGTTTTTTAAATGCTAATTTCTAACTATAACGTGCCTGAAACCTATGGTTTTTTCAGTGAATTTCAAAGGTTTTTTAAATGCTAATTTCTAACTATAACGTGTCTGAAACCTATGGTTTTTTCAGTGAATTTCAAAGGTTTTTTAAATGCTAATTTCTAACTATAACGTGTCTGAAACCTATGGTTTTTTCAGTGAATTTCAAAGGTTTTTTAAATGCTAATTTCTAACTATAACGTGCTTAAAACCTATGGTTTTTTAAGTGAATTTCAAAGGTTTTTTAAATGCTAGTTTCTAACTATGCCTGCAGAGGTAGGACATGTGAAGAAAGAAGAAAAAACGCACAGAAAGAAGCAAAAGAAATGCAGAAAGAAGCAACAGAAGTCCACAAAGACGAAGAAAAGAGCAGGAAGAAGCTAGACATGTGCAGAAAGAACCAACAGAGGAGCAGAAAGAGGCCTTGTTGCAAAATCATCCTGTGCCCACAACTTTTTCAGACGGGTACTGGTGGTAACTGACTCAGACTAACCAGGCCTAGAGCCAGTGCTATGCTAAAAGACACTTAGAATACAGTGAAAACACCTACATACACTAGGGAACACTATGCATTGGGGTACCCCTGTGATTAGCATGACCTCCTCTGTAAGGCCCTAGTACATAATAGGGCAGGGGGATTAAAACTTCCTCTTAAAACGCGCCCGGGCGCGTTTGCACAGTGGTGAAGGGAGGGGGCCTGAGGTGACGTGTGCAAACAAGCCCTGTGGCCGTTTTAAGTTGGGAGATTAAGTCCCCTTGAATCCTGAGGGTCCCTGGGGTCCAACTAGCCCACTAGGTACCTCCAGTAAGCGCCACAGAGCTGCGTTGCAGAGAGGTGTAAAAAGGGGCGTGGCTCGACCACCTCTCTGCAACGCAGCCCTGTGGCGTGCACTGGAGGTACCTGGTGGGCTAGTTGGCCCCCAGGGTCCCTCAGGATTCAAGGGGAATTAATTACCCAACTTAAAACGCGCCACAGGGCGTGTTTGCACACATGTCACCTGAGGCCCCGCCCTCCCTTCACCACTGTGCAAAGCGCCCTGTGGCGCATTTTAAGTTGGGGTATTAGGTCACCTTGAATCCTGAGGGTCCCTGGGGCCCAACTAGCCCACCAGGTACTTCCAGTAAGCGCCACAGGCCTGCGTTGCAGAGAGGTGTAAAAAGGGGCATGGCCTGCACCACCTCTCTGCAACGCAGGCCTCTGGCACTTACTGGAGGTACCTGGTGGGCTAGTTGGCCCCCAGGGGCCCTCAGGATTGAAGGGGAATTAATTCCCCAACTTAAAACGCGCCACAGGGCGTGTTTGCACACATGTCACTTCAGGCCCCGCCCCTTCCTTCACCACTGTGCAAATGCGCCCTGTGGCGCGCTTTAAGTTGGGGGATTAAGTCCCCTTGAATCTTCAGGGTCCCTGGGGTCCAACTAGCCCACCAGGTACCTCCAGTAAGCGCCACAGAGCTCCATTGAAGAGAGGTGTAAAAAGGGGCGTGGCCTGGGCCACCTCTCTGCAACGCAGCTCTGTGGCGCTTACTGGAGGTACCTGGTGGGCTAGTTGTCCCCCAGGGACCCTCAGGATTGAAGAGGAATTAATTCCCCAACTTAAAACGCGCCACAGGGGGTGTTTGCACACATGTCACCTCAGGCCCCGCCCCCTCCCTTCACCACTGTGCAAACGCGCCCCGTGGCGCGTTTTAAGTTGTGGGATTAATTCCCCTCGAATACTAAGGGTCCCTGGGGGCCAACTAGCCCACCAGGTACCTCCATTATGCACCAGGGAGATGCGTTGCAGAGAGGTGTTCAGAGGCCACGCCCCTTTTTACACCTCTCTGCAACGCAGCTCTGTGGTGCTTACTGGGGGTACCTGGTGGGCTAGTTGGCCCCCAGGGACCCTCAGGATTGAAGAGGAATTAATTCCCCAACTTAAACCGCGCCACAGGGCGCGTTTGCACACATGTCACTTCAGGCCCCGCCCCCTCCCTTCACCACTGTGCAAACGCGCCCCGTGGCGCGTTTTAAGTTGGGGGATTAAGTCCCCTTGAATCCTGAGGGTCCCTGGGGTCCAACTAGCCCACCAGGTACCTCCAGTAAGCGCCACAGAGCTGCGTTGCAGAGAGGTGTATAAAGGCGCGTGGCCTCAGACCACCTCTCTGCAACGCAGCCCTGTGGGGCTAACTGGAGGTACCAGGTGGGCTAGTTAGCCCCCAGGGACCCTCCGGATTGTTGGGAAATTAATTCCTCAGCTGAAAACGCGCCACAGGGCGCGTTTGCATAGTGTTGATGGGAGGGGGCGGGGCGTACGGCGCGATGCTGGCTTTTTTTTTATTTTTCTGTTATAGAAGGGGGGCTGTGTGGCCCCCCTTCCTTTCCTGGTTTTTTGGGCCCTGGGGACCCCATCCCCCAGGGCCTGACCCCTAATTTGTTTTTGTTTTATTTTTAATTCGGGAAGGGGGCCGCTTGGGCCCCCCTCCCGAGGCCATTTTCGGCCCCTGGGACCCCATCCCCCAAGGCATGGCCACTTTATATATTTTTTTTATTAATATTTACAAAGGAGGGGGGCTGCGTGGCCCCCCTCCTGAGGCTTCTTTTAGCCCCGGGGACCCCATCCCGCAGGGCTGTGCCTCGTTTTCTGTTTTTTTTGGGGGGAGGGGGGTCGCGTGGCACCCCTCCCGGGCCACTTCTAGCCTCGGGGACCCCATCCCCCGGGGCCTGGCCTCTCGTTGGGACCCATAGGGGGAGCCCCAATGCCCCCATGGTCCCGCCGGCCCCCCGCGTCCTGCGGGAGCCGGCATTGCTTTTCCACATGGGGAGCTGCTGACATGCAGCTCCCCATGTGGAAAAGCAATTCTGCTTTGCTTCATTGAAGCGAGAGCAGGTTTCCCTGCTCTCGCTTCAATGAAGCAAAGAAGTTTGCAGTGACAGGGCGGGAGCCGCGAGTCTCTAGCCCTGTCATTGCAAACAGCAGTGTCCCAGGGGTGGGCACCCTGGGACACTGCAGGAGCCGGCCCTGGGGGGTGGTGGTCCCCAGGGCCATCACTGGCTCCAGGAAGGGGGCCGCACGGCCCCCTTCCCACCGTTGGCAAAGCCCCGGGGAGGTGGTGGTCCCCGGGGCTTGGGGGTCCATCACGGACCCCCAAATTTGAATAATTAAAGCCCCGGGGAAGTGGCGGTCCCCGGGGCGTTTGGGGGGGCTCGAGCCCCCCACACAGGTATTATTAAAAAAATAAGAGCCCCGGGGGGTGGCGGTCCCTGGGGCAGCGGGGGGCCGTGTGCCCCCCGCAAATTTATTAAAGAAAGCCCCAGGGGGTAGTGGTCCCCGGGGCTTGTGGGGGGCTTGGAGGCCCCCCACACATAAAAAAACAAAGCCCCGGGGGGTGGCGGTCCCTGGGGCTGCGGGGGGGCCATGTGCCCCCGCAAATATTTGTGCAAAGCCCTGGGTGGTGGCGGTCCCCGGGGCAGTGTGGGGAATTGGTGCCCCCCCACACATTTTTTTACATGCCCCTGGGACTTGTCCCACCCGGGGGCTAATTAATAATGAAGCACGGAAGCCCGCGCTTCGTTTTTTTTATTTTCGCGGCCGGATCCGCGGATCCTCCGTGCATCTCGGCAATTTTATTAAAAGAAAATGCTTTTTTGGGCCCTGGGGGTCCTTGTGGGACCCCCTGAGCAGGCCTAGGGAGTCAGGGTGTTTCTACCCTGCCCCCTTTTCTTGTTTTGCGCCTTAGTTTTTCTGTTTTCTTGTGCCTCGGTTCTACCGAGGCACAAGATGGCTGCCAACACTTCCTGGTTTGGAGTGTTGACAGCCAATTAGCATGAAGCTCGTGGTCGGGAGGGTCCGCGGATCCTCCGTGCCTCTAAATATCGAAACTTTTATTTTTGATTTTCTCAGCAACTACTGAATGGATTTACACCATTTTTAAAAAGTTCGCTTTCTGAGCCAAGCAGTACCTTTTTGCCAAATTTGGGGTAAATCCGTTCAGTAGTTTCGGCTGTAGCCTTGCATAAAGTTTCATATTGGAAATTGATTTTTTTACTCTTATTTTTTGAATTTCTCTGGAATTACTGAACGGATTTACACCATTTAAAAAAAGGGCGCTTTCTGAACCAAGCACTACCTCTTTGCCAAATTTGGTGTAATTCCGTTCAGCAGTTCGGGCTGTAGCCGTGGCTAAAGTTTCCTATGGGAATTAACATGGAGAAAACACGTTTTGGGACCCCCCTTTTTTCTCGGCCCCTGCTTACCGAATCACCCCAAACCTTTCAGGACAGGAGCTGACCGGAGCGCCCCACTAGTTTTGAAAATTTTGTGATGATTCGTCAACCGGCACCAAAGTTATTGGGAAAAAAATGTTATGAATTTCCTATGGATAATAGGTCCTAACTATAACTATCTACTGGCGACCGCCAGTAGATAATATATATATATATATATATATATATATATATATATATATATATATATATATATATATATATGTGTGTGTGTGTGTCTCCCACCACAACCTCACTGCCAGACTCCATGAGGCCGGCATACAGGGAACCGCCCTCAACTGGATCCGCTCTTTCCTCACCGGCGAAACCCAAAGAATCAGACTCCCACCTTTCATTTCTGAACCCACAGAGATCAGCTGCGGAGTACCCCAAGGATCATCGCTCAGCCCCACGCTCTTCAACATCTAAATGGCCCCCCTCGTCGCCATTGTCAGACAGCCTGGACTCAGCATAGTATCCTACACCGACAACACCCAGCTCATCCGCTCCATCACGAAGGAACCCGACACCACCAGACTCAGCTTTAAGGAAGGAATAAAAGACGTCACTTCCTGGATGAGCAGCAGCTGTCTGAAGCTCAACTCGGAGAAAACAGAAGTCTTCATCCTCGGGCCCACCCCTTCAGCATGGGACAACACCCACCCACCGCCCTCGCCAAACCCCCCACACCCACGGACCAATCCCGAAACCTCTGCATCATACTCAACTCCTCCCTCACCATGACCTGACAGATCAACACCGTCTCCTCCACGTGCTTCAACACCCTCGGCATCCTCTGCAAGACCTTCAAATGGATGCCCCCGAATCCAGAAAAACCATCACCCATGCACTCATAACCACCAGACTTGACTACGGAAATGCCCTCTACGCCGGAATCAATAAATCCCTGCTTTGAAAACTCTAGACCATCCAGAACACCGCTGCCAGACTCATCCTCGGCATCCCTCGACATGACCACATCACCCAGCACCTCCGAGACCTCCACTGGCTTGCTGTCGAGAAGAGAGTAACCTTCAAGCTGCTCACTGACGTCTACAAATCCCTCCACAACAACGGACCCCAATACTTCAGAAAAAGAGTCTCCTTCCATGTACCCAAGAGAAACCTCCGCTCTGCTGACCTCGCCCTCACCGAAACCCAGCTCATCCGCAGAGCCAGAGCGGGTGCAAGAGCCTACACCTACATCGCGGCGAAGACCTGGAACGAGCTCCCGCTCAACATCAGATGTTCCCCCACTCTGCACACCTTCAGGAAGATCTTCAAGTCCTGGCTCTTTGGCAGAATTAGAGCTGCATGCCCTCCCCCCAGTGCCTTGAGTACCTCATGGGTGAGTAGCGCGCTCTACAAATCCCTGATTGATTGATTGATTGATATATATATACATATGTATATTTGTATATATATATATATATATTCACTGGAAAAAACCACAGGTTTCAACGACGTTATAGTTAGTTGGACATTTCACTTGTACAAAACCAGAGAAATTCAGCCGTTATAGTTAGTTCAGCTAACTATAACAAGCGCCCCGCAATGCACTGCTGATGACGTCACATATTACTTCATTCATGACATGGTCAGTGACATCACTGATGACATCACTTATGACATCTCAAATGACATCACTGATGCCATCACTGATGACATCATCCAGTGACTATGTGTTTCTGTAAAGTTTAAATATGTTTTATAAATATGCCAAGGTGTATTGAAGAATGAATGGGTGTATTAGTGTCTGGATGGAGGATTTAGTAGGTGCGTGACTGTATAAGTAAGTGAATAAATGAGTTTTAGTGAATGCATGGGTTAGTGACTTAATTGTGCAAATGTCTGTATCAGTGTGTTTGTTGTTGTGTAAGCTGCTCCATGGGTTGGTGAGTAGCTACATGAATGTCTATATCGGTTATTGATTGGTTGCCTGAATATTTGTATGGGTGCCTGAGTGTTTGTGTGGGTGGGTGGGGGGTGTGTGACTTTGTGCATAGATGTGTAAGTGGGTGATTCACTGGGTGTATGGGTTCAAGAGTGTGTCTGTGAAGGGCTGTATGGGTGAGTGAGTGTGCGTATGGCTGTGTTGCTGAGTGAATGGATGTCTCAGTCGTGTATGTGTGAGTAACTACATATGTGAAAGGCAGAATATGTATATGGTTTGGAGTATATAAATGACTAGATGTGAGAGTGAGTGATAGTGAGAGTGGCTGTATGGATGAGTGTGTGCTTGTGTCAGTGATTGTATAAGAGAGTAAGTATGTGTTATTATCTGTATGAATAGGTGAGGTGGTGTGTGTATAACTGTATAGGTGAGTAAATGGGAGTGTGATTGATTCTTTACGTGACTGACTAGGTGTGTGAGTAACTCTATGGGTGAGTGGCGGTGTGTGAGTGTCTGTATAGGTGTATGAGTGCATATGATAGTGCTGTATTGATGAGTGACTGCATGTATGAGTGACTGTAGGGGTAATTGAGTGGATGTGTGTGTAGACCTAGGAATCAGTGAGTGGGTATGTAGTAACTGGTATTGGTGTGTCTATGGTTTCGAAAATGGCAGTCTGTATTTTAGAGTGGGTGTATCAAAGGTTATATTCGGGTGTGAGGAGGTGCATCAGATTATCACACGGATGATGTCATCAGTGATGTCATCAGTGATGTCATTTGAGATGTCATCAGTAATGTCATCAGTGATGTCACTGACCATGTCATGAATGAAGTAATATGTGACGTCATCAGCAGTGCATTGCGGGGGCGCGAGTTATAGTTAGCTGAACTTACTATAACTGCCGAATTTCTCTGGTTTTGTACGAGTGAAATGTCCAACTAACTTTAACGTCGTTGAAACCTGTGGTTTTTTCAGTGAATTTCTAAGGTTTTTTAAATGCTAATTTCTAACTATAACGTCCCTGAAACCTGTGGTTTTTTCAGTGAATTTCAATGGTTTTTTTAAATGCTAATTTCTAACTATAACGTCCCTGAAACCTATGGTTTTTTCAGTGAATTTCAAAGGTTTTTTAAATGCAAATTTCTAACGTCTCTGAAACCTTTGGTTTTTTTCAGTGAATTTCAAAGGTTTTTTAAATGTTGTTTTGTAACTGTTATATGTACAAAATAAATGTTATTGGTTTTTATTTGTTGTAAAAATAATATAATGTTTTTCTTTTCTAAAATATATATTTTTTTGCAAAAAAGTGGAGTCGCGTACCGATCGTGTACCTACCTTGGTGTGTGCGCGGATTGAACCGCCATATTGGTAAAGTCGTGGAGGATGCGTGTTTGGTATGCGACGGGTGAGCGGTGTCTGGCCCCACGTAACGTAATGTACGTATGTGGTCGCGCTGGGTGCGTAACTCCCGTAAAATATTATTATTTTAAAAGTATATGTATATAACTTTAATATGTGTTTTAAAGCAAGAGATTATATAAACTAATTTCAAAAAGTATATATTAGTAATTGCAATAAAGGTATATTAGTGTTAAGTATATTTTCCGAACTTCGTGATGGATGCACGTGTGGTATGCGACGGGTGCACGGTGTCCGGACCCGCGTAACGTCACGTACGTATTTGGTCGTGCCGGGTGCGCGACTTCCGTAAAATGTTTATGTTTTAAAAGTATATGTATATAACTTTAATATGTGTTTTAAAGGAAGAGATTATCTAAAGTAATTATAAAATTCATATATTTCTATTTGGAATAAAGTTATATTAATTTTAAATACATTTTTCTGAAGTCGCGCCAGGTGCGCGTCGTTGCGCGCCCGGTGCGCAAACCCCACGTGATTTCAAAAGAAACCATTTCATTGGTTTACAAGGTTTGGTTTCTAGAATGTGAAGGACCCCCTCCCTTTTTTTCATTCCTTTAACTGCATCCTAGGAGACACACCTATTGTGTTTTTTTTCTAGGTTGTACATTTTTTTGGTATTTTTGGCAACAACTTAAAAATGGCTTCTTCATCTGAAAATGTCAATTTCACAGCAGAAGAAGAAGAGTTGGAGGAACCTGTCAAGAAGAGGAAGGAGTCTGTTGTTTGGACCTTCTTTACGATTCCTGAGGGGGAAAAGAAGGTAAATGCAAGGAAAGTTAGCTGCACGCTATGTTCAAGTGTACTTTCACATGGAAGTGAAAAGAAGTATTCGCGTGGCACTTCCAGTATGATGACGCACCTGCAGACACTGCATCCTTGTCATCTGGCCCGCGAACAACATCGTCGCGCCCAGGAAGAAGTGCAGCATGATGACCAAACTGCTGGACCGAGCACCTCTGGAGCAAACCGTGGACTCGACATCCATCCAGAGTTCGCAAACCTAGAACAGCGCTGCATCAAGTGCAAGACTGTAGTTTGTTACGGCGAGCAGTCTGTTGATGCTGTGGTTTCTGCCGCAAGAAACCACTCTTGTTAATTTCTCTTTTTTGTTGCATTTTTTATTGCAATGACAGTTTAATTGCAAAGTTGGACAGTTTGTTTTGTTGTTTTCCTTTTTTTTTTAAAAAACACCCAAAAAATGTACAAAATAGTTTTTAAAAAAACACAAAACATTATAATATTGAAAAAAGAAGAAAAAAACGGTTCTGTTTAGAACCACCTACTCTGTTAAAAAAAAGAGCAATAAGTGTATGGTAATGCCTGGATGATTGCATGAGTACATATGTACAGCTTGAGTGATTGAAAGAGTGCATTGGTAGTGCTTAAGTGATTGCATAAGTGCATCACTAGTGCCTGTGTGATTGGACGAGTGCATTGGTAGTGCCTGGCTGATTGCATGAGTGCACTGGTAGTGCTTGCGTGATTGGACGAGTGCATGGGTAATGCGTGGATGGTTGTATGACTGCATGTGTAGTGCCTGAGTGATTGAAGGAGTGCATGGGTAGTGCCTGCGTGACTAGACGAGTGCATGGGTAATACCTGGGTGGTTGCATGAGTGCATGAGTAGTGTCTGTATAATAAGACATGGGCATGGGTAGTGCCTGGATTATTGCATAAGTGCATGGGTAATGCCTGGGTGTTTGCATTAGTATATAAGTGGTGCTTGGGTGATTGGAATACTGTATCAGTAGTGATTGTATGAGTGTATCAGTAGTGCCTGGGTTATTGCATGAGTACATAGGTAGTGCTTGAGTGATTGGAAGACTGCATGGGTAGTGACAGGGTAATTGCTGGACTGTATGGGTACCACCTGGGTAATTGAAGGTGTGAATGAGCAGTGTGTAGGCGGTTAGAGGATTGTATGGGTAGTGCACAGATGATTGTGGTACTGCATGGGTACTGCCTGGGTCATTGCATGAGTACATGGGTACTGACTGGATGATTAGAGTACTGCAAGGAGAGTGCATAGTGAATTTATAAGTGCTTGGGTATTGGCGGAGTAATTGGATTAGTACATGGCACTGGCTGGGTGATTGGAGGAGTGCACGGGGAGTGACAGGGAGATTGCTGGACTGCATGGGTACTACCTGGGTAATTGAAGGTGTGAATGAGCAGTGTCTAGGCGGTTAGAGGATTGTATGGGTAGTGCACAGGTATTGTAGCAGTGCATGGTTACTGCCTGAGTCATTGCATGAGTACATGGGTACTGACTGCATGATTAGAGTACTGCAAGGAGAGTGCCTGGGTGAATTTATAAGTGCTTGGTTATTGGCGGAGTGATTGGATAAGTACATGTTATTGGCTGGGTGATTGGAGGAGTGCATGGGGAGTGACAGGGTGATTACTGGACTGCATGGGTACTACCTGGGTAATTGAAGGTGTGAATGAGTAGTGTCTAGGCGGTTAGAGGATTGTATGGGTAGTGCACAGATGATTGTGGTACTGAATGGGTACTGCCTGGGTCATTGCAAGAGTACATGGGTACTGACTGGATGATTAGAGTACTGCAAGGAGAGTGCATGTTGAATTTATAAGTGCTTGGGTATTGGCGGAGTAATTGGATTCGTACATGGTACTGGCTGGGTCATTGGAGGAGTGCACGGGGAGTGACAGGGTGATTGCTGGACTGCATGGATACTACCTGGGTAATTGAAGGTGTGAATGAGCAGTGTCTAGGTGATTAGAGGATTGTATGTGTACTGCAGAGGTGATTGTAGCAGTGCATGGGTACTGCCTGGGTCATTGCATGAGTACATGCGCACTGACTGGATGATTAGAGTAGTGCAAGGAGAGTGCATGGTGAATTTATAAGTGCTTGGGTATTGGCGGAGTGATTGGATTAGTACATGGTACTGGCTGGGTGATTGAAGGAGTGGACGGGGAGTGACAGGGGGATTGCTGGACTGCATGGGTACTACCAGGGTAATTGAATGTGTGAATGAGTAGTGTCTAGGCGGTTAGAGGATTGTATGGGTAGTGCACAGATGATTGTGGTACTGAATGGGTACTGCCTGGGTCATTGCATGAGTACATGGGTACTGACTGGTTGATTAGAGTACTGCAAGGAGAGTGCATGTTAAATTTATAAGTGCTTGGGTATTGGCGGAGTAATTGGATTCGTACATGGTACTGGCTGGGTCATTGGAGGAGTGCACGGGGAGTGACAGGGTGATTGCTGGACTGCATGGATACTACCTGGGTAATTGAAGGTGTGAATGAGCAGTCTCTAGGTGATTAGAGGATTGTATGTGTACTGCAGAGGTGATTGTAGCAGTGCATGGGTACTGCCTGGGTCATTGCATGAGTACATGGGTACTGACTGGATGATTAGAGTAGTGCAAGGAGAGTGCATGGTGAATTTATAAGTGCTTGGGTATTGGCGGAGTGATTGGATTAGTACATGGTACTGGCTGGGTGATTGGAGGAGTGGATGGGGAGTGACAGGGGGATTGCTGGACTGCATGGGTACTACCTGGGTAATTGAAGGTGTGAATAAGCAGTGTCTAGGCGGTTACAAGATTGTATGGGTAGTGCACAGGTGATTGTAGCAGTGCATGGTTAGTGCCTGGGTCATTCCATGGGTACATGGGTACTGACTGGATGATTAGAGTACTGCAAGGAGAGTGCATGGTGAATTTATAAGCTCTTGGGTATTGGCGGAGTAATTGGATTAGTACATGGTACTGGCTGGGTGGTTGGAGGAGTGGACGGGGAGTGACAGGGAGATTGCTGGACTGCATGGGTACTACCTGGGTAATTGAAGGTGTGAATGAGCAGTGTCTAGGCAGTTAGAGGATTGTATGGCTAGTGCACAGGTGATTGTAGCAGTGCATGGTTACTGCCTGGGTCATTGCATCAGTACATGGGTACTGACTGGATGATTAGAGTTCTGCAAGGAGAGTGCATGGGTGAATTTATAAGTGCTTTGGTATTGGCGAAGTGATTGGATAAGTACATGGTACTGGCTGGGTGATTGGAGGAGTGCACAGGGAGTGACAGGGTGATTGCTGGACTGTATGGGTACAACCTGGGTAATTGAAGGTGTGAATGAGCAGTGTCTAGGTGATTAGAGGATTGTATGTGTACTGCAGAGGTGATTGTAGCAGTGCATGGGTACTGCCTGGGTCATTGCATGAGTACATGGGTACTACTACTGACTGGATGATTAGAGTAGTGCAAGGAGAGTGCATTGGTATTGGCGCAGTGATTGGATAAGTACATGGTACTGGCTGGGTGATTGGAGGAGTGCATGGGTAGTGACAGGGTGATTGCTGGACTGTATGGGTACCACCTGGGTAATTGAAGGTGTGAATGAGCAGTGTGTAGACGGTTAGTGGATTGTATGGGTAGTGCACAGATGATTGTGGTACTGCATGGGTACTGCCTGGGTCATTGCATGAGTACATGGGTACTGACTGGATGATTAGAGTACTGCAAGGAGAGTGCATAGTGAATTTATAAGTGCTTGGGTATTGGCGGAGTAATTGGATTAGTACATGGCACTGGCTGGGTGATTGGAGGAGTGCACGGGGAGTGACAGGGAGATTGCTGGACTGCATGGATACTACCTGGGTAATTGAAGGTGTGAATGAGCAGTGTCTAGGTGATTAGAGGATTGTATGTGTACTGCAGAGGTGATTGTAGCAGTGCATAGGTACTGCCTGGGTCATTGCATGAGTACATGGGTACTGACTGGATGATTAGAGTAGTGCAAGGAGAGTGCATGGGTATTGGCGCAGTGATTGGATAAGTACATGGTACTGGCTGGGTGATTGGAGGAGTGCATGGGTAGTGACAGGGTGATTGCTGGACTGCATGGGTACCACCTGGGTAATTGAAGGTGTGAATGAGCAGTGTCTAGGCGGTTAGAGGATTGTATGGGTAGTGAACAGGTGATTGTAGCAGTGCATGGTTACTGCCTGGGTCATTGTATGAGTCCATGGTTACTGACTGCATGATTATAGTACTTCAAGGAGAGTGCCTGGGTGAATTTATAAGTGCTTGGGTATTGGCAGAGTGATTGGATAAGTACATGGTATTGGCTGGGTGATTGGAGGAGTGCATGGGGAGTGACAAAGTGATTACTGGACTGCATGTGTACTACCTTGGTAATTGAAGGTGTGAATGAGCAGTGTCTAGGCGGTTAGAGGATTGTATGGGAAGTGCACAGGTGATTGTAGCAGTGCATGGTTACTGCCTGGGTCATTGCATGAGTACATGGGTACTGACTGCATGATTAGAGTACTGCAAGGAGAGTGCCTGGGTGAATTTATAAGTGCTTGGTTATTGGCGGAGTGATTGGATAAGTACATGGTATTGGCTGGGTGATTGGAGGAGTGCATGGGGAGTGACAGGGTGATTACTGGACTGCATGGGTACTACCTGGGTAATTGAAGGTGTGAATGAGTAGTGTCTAGGCGGTTAGAGGATTGTATGGGTAGTGCACAGATGATTGTGGTACTGAATGGGTACTGCCTGGGTCATTGCATGAGTACATGGGTACTGACTGGATGATTAGAGTACTGCAAGGAGAGTGCATGTTGAATTTATAAGTGCTTGGGTATTGGCGGAGTAATTGGATTCGTACATGGTACTGGCTGGGTCATTGGAGGAGTGCACGGGGAGTGACAGGGTGATTGCTGGACTGCATGGATACTACCTGGGTAATTGAAGGTGTGAATGAGCAGTGTCTAGGTGATTAGAGGATTGTATGTGTACTGCAGAGGTGATTGTAGCAGTGCATGGGTACTGCCTGGGTCATTGCATGAGTACATGCGTACTGACTGGATGATTAGAGTAGTGCAAGGAGAGTGCATGGTGAATTTATAAGTGCTTGGGTATTGGCGGAGTGATTGAATTAGTACATGGTACTGGCTGGGTGATTGAAGGAGTGGACGGGGAGTGACAGGGGGATTGCTGGACTGCATGGGTACTACCAGGGTAATTGAATGTGTGAATGAGTAGTGTCTAGGCGGTTAGAGGATTGTATGGGTAGTGCACAGATGATTGTGGTACTGAATGGGTACTGCCTGGGTCATTGCATGAGTACATGGGTACTGACTGGTTGATTAGAGTACTGCAAGGAGAGTGCATGTTAAATTTATAAGTGCTTGGGTATTGGCGGAGTAATTGGATTCGTACATGGTACTGGCTGGGTCATTGGAGGAGTGCACGGGGAGTGACAGGGTGATTGCTGGACTGCATGGATACTACCTGGGTAATTGAAGGTGTGAATGAGCAGTCTCTAGGTGATTAGAGGATTGTATGTGTACTGCAGAGGTGATTGTAGCAGTGCATGGGTACTGCCTGGGTCATTGCATGAGTACATGGGTACTGACTGGATGATTAGAGTAGTGCAAGGAGAGTGCATGGTGAATTTATAAGTGCTTGGGTATTGGCGGAGTGATTGGATTAGTACATGGTACTGGCTGGGTGATTGGAGGAGTGGATGGGGAGTGACAGGGGGATTGCTGGACTGCATGGGTACTACCTGGGTAATTGAAGGTGTGAATAAGCAGTGTCTATGCGGTTACAACATTGTATGGGTAGTGCACAGGTGATTGTAGCAGTGCATGGTTAGTGCCTGGGTCATTGCATGGGTACATGGGTACTGACTGGATGATTAGAGTACTGCAAGGAGAGTGCATGGTGAATTTATAAGCTCTTGGGTATTGGCGGAGTAATTGGATTAGTACATGGTACTGGCTGGGTGGTTGGAGGAGTGGACGGGGAGTGACAGGGAGATTGCTGGACTGCATGGGTACTACCTGGGTAATTGAAGGTGTGAATGAGCAGTGTCTAGGCAGTTAGAGGATTGTATGGCTAGTGCACAGGTGATTGTAGCAGTGCATGGTTACTGCCTGGGTCATTGCATGAGTACATGGGTACTGACTGGATGATTAGAGTTCTGCAAGGAGAGTGCATGGGTGAATTTATAAGTGCTTTGGTATTGGCGAAGTGATTGGATAAGTACATGGTACTGGCTGGGTGATTGGAGGAGTGCACAGGGAGTGACAGGGTGATTGCTGGACTGTATGGGTACAACCTGGGTAATTGAAGGTGTGAATGAGCAGTGTCTAGGTGATTAGAGGATTGTATGTGTACTGCAGAGGTGATTGTAGCAGTGCATGGGTACTGCCTGGGTCATTGCATGAGTACATGTGTACTACTACTGACTGGATGATTAGAGTAGTGCAAGGAGAGTGCATTGGTATTGGCGCAGTGATTGGATAAGTACATGGTACTGGCTGGGTGATTGGAGGAGTGCATGGGTAGTGACAGGGTGATTGCTGGACTGTATGGGTACCACCTGGGTAATTGAAGGTGTGAATGAGCAGTGTGTAGACGGTTAGTGGATTGTATGGGTAGTGCACAGATGATTGTGGTACTGCATGGGTACTGCCTGGGTCATTGCATGAGTACATGGGTACTGACTGGATGATTAGAGTACTGCAAGGAGAGTGCATAGTGAATTTATAAGTGCTTGGGTATTGGCGGAGTAATTGGATTAGTACATGGCACTGGCTGGGTGATTGGAGGAGTGCACGGGGAGTGACAGGGAGATTGCTGGACTGCATGGATACTACCTGGGTAATTGAAGGTGTGAATGAGCAGTGTCTAGGTGATTAGAGGATTGTATGTGTACTGCAGAGGTGATTGTAGCAGTGCATAGGTACTGCCTGGGTCATTGCATGAGTACATGGGTACTGACTGGATGATTAGAGTAGTGCAAGGAGAGTGCATGGGTATTGGCGCAGTGATTGGATAAGTACATGGTACTGGCTGGGTGATTGGAGGAGTGCATGGGTAGTGACAGGGTGATTGCTGGACTGCATGGGTACCACCTGGGTAATTGAAGGTGTGAATGAGCAGTGTCTAGGCGGTTAGAGGATTGTATGGGAAGTGCACAGGTGATTGTAGCAGTGCATGGTTACTGCCTGGGTCATTGCATGAGTACATGGGTACTGACTGCATGATTAGAGTAGTGCAAGGAGAGTGCCTGGGTGAATTTATAAGTGCTTGGGTATTGATGGAGTGATTGGATAAGTACATGGTATTGGTTGGGTGATTGGAGGAGTGCATGGGGAGTGACAGGGTGATTACTGGACTGCATGGGTACTACCTGGATAATTGAAGGTGTGAATGAGTAGTGTCTAGGCGGTTAGAGGATTGTATGGGTAGTGCACAGATGATTGTGGTACTGCATGGGTACTGCCTGGGTCATTGCATGAGTACATGGGTACTGACTGGATGATTAGAGTACTACAAGGAGAGTGCATGGTGAATTTATAAGTGCTTGGGTATTGGCAGAGTGATTGGATAAGTACATGGTATTGGCTGGGTGATTGGAGGAGTGCATGGGGAGTGACAAAGTGATTACTGGACTGCATGTGTACTACCTGGGTAATTGAAGGTGTGAATGAGCAGTGTCTAGGCGGTTAGAGGATTGTATGGGAAGTGCACAGGTGATTGTAGCAGTGCATGGTTACTGCCTGGGTCATTGCATGAGTACATGGGTACTGACTGCATGATTAGAGTAGTGCAAGGAGAGTGCCTGGGTGAATTTATAAGTGCTTGGGTATTGATGGAGTGATTGGATAAGTACATGGTATTGGTTGGGTGATTGGAGGAGTGCATGGGGAGTGACAGGGTGATTACTGGACTGCATGGGTACTACCTGGATAATTGAAGGTGTGAATGAGTAGTGTCTAGGCGGTTAGAGGATTGTATGGGTAGTGCACAGATGATTGTGGTACTGCATGGGTACTGCCTGGGTCATTGCATGAGTACATGGGTACTGACTGGATGATTAGAGTACTACAAGGAGAGTGCATGGTGAATTTATAAGTGCTTGGGTATTGGCGGAGTAATTGGATTCGTACATGGTACTGGCTGGGTCATTGGAGGAGTGCACGGGGAGTGACAGGGTGATTGCTGGACTGCATGGATACTACCTGGGTAATTGAAGGTGTGAATGAGCAGTGTCTAGGTGATTAGAGGATTGTATGTGTACTGCAGAGGTGATTGTAGCAGTGCATGGGTACTGCCTGGGTCATTGCATGAGTACATGGGTACTGACTGGATGATTAGAGTAGTGCAAGGAGAGTGCATGGTGAATTTATAAGTGCTTGGGTATTGGCGGAGTGATTGGATTAGTACATGGTACTGGCTGGGTGATTGGAGGAGTGGACGGGGAGTGACAGGGGGATTGCAGGACTGCATGGGTACTACCTTGGTAATTGAAGGTGTGAATAAGCAGTGTCTAGGCGGTTACAACATTGTATGCGTAGTGCACAGGTCATTGTAGCAGTGCATGGTTAGTGCCTGGGTCATTGCATGAGTACATGGGTACTGACTGCATGATTAGAGTACAGCAAGGAGAGTGCATGGGTGAATTTATAAGTGCTTGGCTATTGGCGGAGTGATTGGATAAGTACATGGTATTGGCTGGGTGATTGGAGGAGTGCATGGGGAGTGACAGGGTGATTACTGGACTGCATGGGTACTACCTGGGTAATTGAAGGTGTGAATGAGTAGTGTCTAGGCGGTTAGAGGATTGTATGGGTAGTTCACAGATGATTGTGGTACTGCATGGGTACTGCCTGGGTCATTGCATGAGTACATGGGTACTGACTGGATGATTAGGATACTGCAAGGAGAGTGTATGGTGAATTTATAAGTGCTTGGGTATTGGCGGAGTGATTGGATTAGTACATGGTACTGGCTGGGTGAGTGGATGAGTGCATGGGGAGTGACAGGGTGGTTGCTGGACTACATGGGTACTACCTGGGTAATTGAATGTGTGAATGAGCAGTGTCTAGGTGGTTAGAGGATTGTATGGGTAGTGCATAGGTGATTGTGGTGCTGCATGGGTACTGCCTGGGTCATTGCATGAGTACATGGGTACTGACTGGATGATTAGAGTACTGCAAGGAGAGTGCCTGGGTGAATTTATAAGTGCTTGGGTATTAGCGGAGTGATTGGATAAGTACATGGTACTGTTTGGGTCATTTGGAGGAGTGCACGGGGAGTGACGGGGATTGCTGGACTGCATGGGTACTACCTGGGTAATTGAAGGTCTGAATGAGCAGTGTCTAGGCGGTTAGAGTATTGTATGGGTAGTGCACAGGTGATTGTGGCAGTGCATGGTTACTGCCTGGGTCATTGCATGAGTACATGGGTTCTGACTGGATGATTATAGTACTGCAAGGAGAGTGCATGGTGAATTTATAAGTGCTTGGATATTGGTGCAGTTATTGGATAAGTACAGGGTACTGGCTGGCTAATTGGAGGAGTGCACGGGGAGTGACAGGGGGATTGCTGGACTGCATGGGTACTACCTAGGTAATTGAAGGTGTGAATGAGCAGTGTCTAGGCGGTTAGAGGATTGTATGGCTAGTGCACAGGTGATTTTCAGCAGTGCATGGTTACTGCCTGGGTCATTGCATGAGTACAACGGTACTGACTGGATGATTAGAGTACTGCAAGGAGAGTGCATGGTGAATTTATAAGTGCTTGGGTATTGGCACAGTGATTGGATTAGTACATGGTACTGGCTGGGTGATTGGAGGAGTGCACGGGGAGTGACAGGGGGATTGCTGGACTGCATGGGTACTAGCTGGGTAATTGAAGGTGTGAATGAGCAGTGTCTAGGTGGTTAGAGGCCTGCATGGGTAGTGCACAGGTGATTGTAGCAGTGCATGGGTAGTGCTTGGGTTACTTAATCTTACCTTTTTTGAAGTAGATATGAAAATCATTGAAACCATTTTTTCATTTCTTTTTCTATAATCTAAATTTAAAAGAGTTTCAAACTTTAGAATTTAGGTCTGTAAAAGAGAAGAAAAATACAGTTATAAAATTTAAAATTATAGTTTTAAGTACACAACATAATTTTACAATTACTTTACATATTCAGTTTGCCTTTTTTGCTGTTTTCAGATTCTATTGAATTTCACCATACATAGTGATTTCAATGTTGATCATCATGTGACAGCGGGCAAAAAATTACAATCAATTAGATTGTTAAAAAAAAACAAATCTGTGTTCAAAATATTTTCAACAAACTCAACTATCTGTTTACATTTTGAAAAATAAACACTCTCATTTACATTGCATATAATACAAAGATCAAATATATGAACGGCTACTTTCAAAAACAATTTTCTTAATACAATTTCAAAGAACAGGAACGATAATTGAAACAGTAATTGTTCATATCTTCCCTATAGGCCGAATGATGTTTCCGGAATCATTTCCATTGAGAATATCAAAAATAAACTTCTTAATTCATATTGATATCTTCCCACTAGGCCGAATGATGTTTCTGAAATTGTTTGTATTGAAAATTTCCAAAATAAACTCATTAATTCATCATGACATCTTCCCAATAGGCCGAATGATGTTTTCAGAACTTTGGCATAAAAAATATTAGATATGAATTTGGTAATTCAAAAGGCAACCAATATTTGAATTGCAAATGAGCATCATTACAATGTGTCCATTCTTTATTGCTTTTTAAATACACAGTATAGTGTCCAGATATTATAGAAGGTCCATCGTGGAAAATAATTGCCACTGTTTTGAAAGTTCTTCCTGATATTGACAGTTGACTTGCCACAACATTTTTAATTTTAGTTTCCAATTTTCTTCCATCTGCTCTACAACGTTGTATCATTAAAATGACATATTGTCCAAATCTTTCTATAAATAATGTTGATAACATTTCAGATTTGCAGTGAGTACATTCCATATTTTGATTAGCTGATTTTAGTAATTTGTTAAAAGTCACTGTTTTACAATCTGGTATTGTCAAATATATGAATCTTTCAGTGTCTATTTCTGTGGTAGAAGAAAAAGAACAGCCATCACATTTATGATCCCATCTGTAACGAAGTCCAAACAGATTTTCAATTTGTATTCCTTCATCTTCCAATACTGCAAGCATAAACATAAGAAATTCTTGAGCATCTTGCTGTACATTAAGTGTAAATTGTGAAGAACCAGAACATATATCCAGAAGATGCCGAATGCCAGAAGCACTTTGGATTTTAGTTTTATCCGTTGTCAAGTTTTCAAAAATAGAATGCAACAAAGAACAAAACCTTTTTTCTCGATTCTCCATATTTTGTTGTTGAAGATTTTCTAGAAAAAATATGACGTTCACAACTACATTAGCATAGCAGTTGATACCTGAACTATTTTCTAACTGATATCCTACAATATCTTCAACAGTGTCCTTTTTGTTTTTGTTTGGAACCTCAACATTCTCTTGTTTTTTTTTCTTCTTTCCAACCACACTACAGAGTTTCTCATATGTTCGTTTTCAACATACTACACGCTTTTCATATACAGGATATTCACCTAAGTTAGGAGCATACAGTCTTCTTAACCGATTATATTCTCTTACACAATTTGCATCTGCGCTAATCTTTCTGTCATCAAAATCAATCAAATATAATCCAGATAAAGTTCTGACTCAGGACAATGCAACATATGCCATGCCCTCTTTAAACACGGTACTTCCAATGTTTACCAAAGCACTGTCTACACTTAAACCTTAAGATTTATGAATGGTCACCACATATGCTAAAGATAGAGGAAACTGTTTTCTACGAACATACAAGTATTTAACAAGCAAAAACGAACAGCACAACGTCCAATCTGTTTTACCTCTTCAATCTGATCAAATTTAATCTTCAAAAATTCAATTCCATCTCTATTTGGATAATTAACAAAATCAACAACTTTTCTCATCGCTCCATTTACTAAACCTTTTTCCACATCCAAATTACGCTGTAAAATTACCCGACAGTTTTCACATACATATAAATTCTTTTCTAAACCAGCAGTCTTAGATATAGATTTTTCCAAAGAATCCAATTTTGTTTTTAATTTTTCTGACAAAATAATAGTAATTCCTTTGTGCTCTATTTTATCAATGGCTTCCATTTTTATTATTTGTTGTTTTTCCAGCTTTAAAAGTTCTTCATTGAATGTAGAACACTCTCGCAGTGTTGGCATTAGGCAGATTATAGATTTCTTTTCTCCAATTTTTTTGTATATTCTTTCCGGAGCAACATTTTCATTTGGAAACAAGTTTGTAAGTAGCCGACTTTGCAAAGCTTCTTTACCATGTTCTGTCAATACACCAATTCTTATATCGTGGAGAATGTTTCCATAATCTTCATCACTTGCCTGTCGCATATTTTTAATAAGTTCTTTGTATTCAAAATATGACCAAATGTTGACATTTCCAATACTGCCCAAAGATTTCCTGGTGTCTTCATGCACAAGTGTTTTAAAAACTGGTTCCCCTTTTACAGGAGTAAGTTGCAGTAGATTGCCAAAAACAATCACATGTTTTCCTCCAAATAACACATCATAATCTGTTTTTAAAGTTTGCTGCATTCTTAAATGTACAAAGGCAAGCATTAAGTTTGAGATCATGATAATCTCATCAATGATCAGAAGTTTAATTTTCTTTAGTACTCTTGAAACTTCGAAACAAGCTTCTCCAGAAAGCTTGTGATAGTCCAACTTGTTTTCATGTTCAACAGGTAGCATTAGTAAATGATGTAATGTAATCCCTTAAATGTTGTGTGCTGCTAACCCAGTTGGAGCGGTTACAACACAAGATAAATGTGATTCAGTGGTTTTCTGTAGATAACTGGTCAAATCTTTTATTAAGAAACTTTTTCCTGTACCAGCTTGACCACTGATATACATTTGAATAGGTTTAAAAGATGTGCAGTTGCATTATTTATTTTCATGAAGTAAACCATGGTCGATCTGTTGTGTAACTTGCTGATATATTTCTTTCTGTTCAATATTTAGTTGTTGTTCCAAGTTTCCTAACTCCATAATATCCTGTTGAGCTTGATGCATTGCTGTTTCTACTTCAGTCATGGCTATTGCTGCTTCATTTTCAAGAATTGGTTGTCCTAGTGGATCTTGACCCAGTGGAGCAGAACTTTGACTATCTTGAGAACTGTCTCTAGCAATCTCAGCTGCAATAGTAGCTTCTTGTTCAATTTCTTCATTCAACATTTGGAGATAATTTGGAAAAACTGTGCATTCAATACTATCTTTACATACATTAAAAGAATCTTCATAACACTGAAAATCTCCAAGTAATTCCATTTCAGTGCGCCAAGGCTTGAACAGTTGCAGAAGTGCTAAATAGTAAAATTCCCTTTTATCTGGTGTTTCGCAACTGAGTTTCCTGTGATTAATGAGATTTCCTTTGGTATGTTTCACCAAACATCCATCACAGCCAATGACTTCATATTTTTCTTCATTTATGTTCTCTGTAATATTTCTCTTAAAGCTGTAATATTGCAGTACTTCATAGAGACATATGTTTTCAAGATAGGGACTTCTTTTAGGATAGTACATATCCAACATGTTTGTTTTAACAATATCTGTGCTTTCCGGTTCATTTAATGCTAAATATTCAATTTCTTGTACAGATTTCAATACTCGATTTCGTGTTGCAGCAAGACCTAGACTAACCCAAATGATTCCTCTTGACTTTTGAATATAAACTTGCAGAGGTCAACCGATCCGAACATTCGTAGGATCCAATCTCTCAATGGGACAGCATCTTCAAACTAAAGCTGTACAATTTGTTACTAAGAGTCTTCTCTTGTGAAATTTCTTCCCACATTTCTTTCAACTCCGTCTTTTAAGATTTTGTTATGTATGACGTAACATAGCGAGCAACAGCAATGGAATTATCCGCAACATACTGAATATCCATATTTGCATTCCACATCGACAAAATCACTGGATTGTAATCATTAATATACTTAGAATATTCACTTCTTTTTATATTGTAAGTATTTTTTGGAGATTTTCTAGTGATAGTATGCCTCACTGCTGACAGGAAACTGTTGACTCTTCCTTTGGAAATTACTGGACGTGGAAATCCAAAACGACATTTTGTATAAAACTTTTCTTTTGACTTGTATTTCCGTCGACAGTATTTGCCACATCGATGATTTTGAAACTGTAAAACTTGTTGTCTTAAGGTATTTTCTTCTCCTGTTTTTGGAATAGCACATGTAATATACTCTTCAATAAAAGATAAAACAGTCTCATCAGAATCAGTTCCAAATTTAGGTGCATCCTTGATCCATAGAAGGATATGTATATGAGGAGCACCTCTAGCTTGGTACTCCTTTCTCCAAAAGAAATCAATAACTTCTCCAAGAGGTGGGTTCTTTTTATTGCAGATAAAAGACATCATAGCTTGAAACCTATGATTAAAATATCTGCACACATTTACAGGATCCAAGGAACAGAGTTCTCCAGCTGTCTTGAATTCAATGTTTTTAATATTCGAATTTGCTTCACGAAGAAATTCAAGTAAATCGTCCCATGCGCATTCAGCACAGCTTACTGTAAGAAACCATGTAGGGGTTCCTAAGGGGCTCATTACGATACCCGGCGTAAAAAAATCCGCCAGGCATGGAAGCGGCAAAAATCCGCCCGCACACACCGCCTGAACACCGACCACGCCATTACGATTACACAAACCGAAAACCGCCATCGGCGGAAAAAGCACACAAAATACCGCCCGCCATCGTCCGAGTCGGAGTCAAACCGCCCGTCACGGACGGAAACACGCACGACAACACAAAACCGCCCGCCCACACGGCCGACACACCGCACGTGAAATTACGATCGCACCGCCATGAGCGCGGGAAAACCACAAATATACCGCCCGCCAGCGCAAACAACGCCGATGAGAATCGACACGGCAGAAGCCATGGCGCCCACGTCCCTGCACAGAAACCATCCGCTCACAAAACCAATAGCACACAACATGGCCAACAAGTCCACACAGCAAGGCACGCACAAATACACAAGCACAGTACACATCCCGAAAACACCCCCCGGACAAACAAAAACTACAAAGGCCAGAACCCCAGACACAACACACCTGAAAACAACAGACCATGAGGACACACCCACATAGGTGAGTACAAAAGCAGCACTCCCACAGACCACAACCCCTTGCTACATTGCAAACCAGAGAGGAGAGGAGAGGACACAGTGACACAGCAAGGACAGCAGCACACCACAGAAACGCACACATCACAACCACCACCACCACCACCACCAAACACCGGCACCACAAACCCCCTGCACATTACACAACACACACCGCACCAGCACCACAAACATCATGGCACCACAAAGAATGCCCAAGTTCACGCCCATGGAGCTGACGGTCATGGTCGACGAGATCATCAAGGTGTACCCACAAATCTATGGGAACATGGTCCAGCACACACCACTAGCCACCAGAAACAGAATGTGGAACCGGATCGTAGACCAGGTCAATGCAGTCGGGACCCTGCCCAGGAACAGAGTCGAGATCAACAAACGTTGGAATGACGTAAAGAGCCTGGTCAAGAAGAAGGAGGGCAAAAACAGAGAGCTGGCTGCCGTCACTGGCGGAGGGAATCCCGCGCTCTTTAAGACCTTCAAAGCATGGGAGGAGAAGGTGCGAGTCGTAATACATCCGGAGATCCTCGCCGGATTAGCAGGGGGAGTGGAGGCTGGTAAGTACAAACTAATGTATACCAGCACACCGCTATGTACTCACATGCACTACCACCATGCCACAGCTCCCAGGGACAAACACCCCCATGTCCAGCACACAATACACAACACATCACACACACATGCAACAGACACTACCACACACAGCCCAAACAGAACAACTGTAAGATGCGTGGGGACATGTGTACACTAAGCCAGCCACGTAACCACCAACAGGTCCCCAAATATGCCAGAAGCGCCACAACGAGCACCCACCACACCCATGTGTCCGCCACAGCTGCACTAACCGACAAGTAACAGGTAAGTGGCAGGAACACAAAGTGCAGTGGGTGGGAGGGTGGACAGCCCAAGTACAACACACACCAGGCCCCAGTCCCACAGCACAGCAAGGAGGAGCATCCCCCACACCCCACAGCCACGTGTCAGCCACCGCAGTGCACAACGACAGCCGAAAGGCAGACATCACGGTCCACAACAATCGGTGTCAGTGGGTGTCCAGCCACCCCCACGACCCACAACACCCCCCACCCCCACAGACCTGCAACATGGAGCACCCCCCGCTTAGAGCCATGTGGCATCCAGTACAGTGCACGCACGAACAACTTGCAGGTGGGAAACTGGACAGGGCTGGATTACTGGAGGCATGAGGACCATGACACGACCAACACATGGGACATGTCACGTAGCAGACGAACACGCAGCACCGCCCACCGTCACGAACAAGTGAACAATGTGCACACGGACATGAACAACAGACTCACACCCCACATGACCCATCACAGACATAGCAACACCCAAGGAGCCACGTCTGCATGCACAAGCCACACTGAATATAGTCCCACACGGCAGCCACTGTGCAACTCATCACACACAACCGAAACACCATTGAAGTCCTGTCCATGTAGCCCCTACTGCCTGTCAACCACACACCCCACAACTACGCCTATGTAAGACAAACAACACTAGACGCAACAGAGCGGAACAACAGAAATGCACACGAACACCACTGAACCCATCAAATTCACAGACACACCATGCACATACAACATACCATCCATCCCATCCGTCAGCCCCAGTCTCATGAAAGGCATGTCATCTGCACAGCTGCCACACATACAGCAGTCACGCTAAGACACATGCCCATGACCAACCATGTGCCAGAAGTCAATTAAGCGCACGACACACTGTGAGCAACAACACACAACATGGGCCACCCCCCCGAGCACTGCAGTGATGCACATGGCACAGGGCAGCACGCACACCAAGGAGATGGGACAACTGCAATACGTTGGCTGGCACACAACTATCACTCACTCATAACGATGCGTCCAATGCCATGTCCAGTAATCACAACAGACAGCAAATATGCAGGCCATGTCAAGCATGCACACACCTCAAACCATGCACTGTCATGCTGCCACAACACATGTCACGTTCGGCACCCATGGCACACAGCATGTACCCCAAAAGCATATCCCCTCCCAAATGCGAATCTGGGGCATGGCCCCCATGTTGCCATATGCGTTCCTAAGCGTTCCATTCGAACCCCAAAAGCATATCCCCTCCCAAATGCGAATCTGGGGCATGGCCCCCATGTTGCCATATGCGTTCCTAAGCGTTCCATTTGAACCCCAAAAGCATATCCCCTCCCAAATGCGAATCTGGGGCATGGCCCCCATGTTGCCATATGCGTTCCTAAGCGTTCCATTTGAACCCCAAAAGCATATCCCCTCCCAAATGCGAATCTGGGGCATGGCCCCCATGTTGCCATATGCGTTCCTAAGCGTCCCATCTGAACCCCAAAAGCAAAGTACAAACAAGACCCAGGATGGGCCAGGAGCCCGCATACACCAGAGTCACAATGAGTAGGGGCACTGCAACACACCCATCGGCATGGCCAATCCGTCCCATGCCACATGTGCACAGCACACAGTCCCATTGCCTAGCACACACAACTACAGATGCCACAGCCACACACTCGCCTCCGGGAAACCCATGTACGAGATTGCACGAACTGCCAATGTCAGACGACAAATACATACTTCGCCAGGTGCAACACAATAACAAATCTCATTCTCTCCACAGGTGACGAACTGCCGGACGCTGGGGATGGAGACAGCAGCCAGCACAGCCAGCCCACAAGCCCCCAACGAGGACACACGGATCTGGAGGATCTGTCATCCTCTTCGGACACGGACCACCAAGCAGGCCCATCTGGCGTGGCAGGGCCCAGCCGCTCCCCAGGACCCCTCCTACCCACCAACCCATTATCCAGGGATGCTGAACAGTCCCAGCCCCCTGCTGCCACTGTCGTTGCGGCCACACCCACGGTCATTGCGGCCACTACCGCTGCCGCAACCGCCACCATCGCCGCACCGACCACCACCGCCACCACCACCACCACCACGTCTTCGCTGGCACCAGCCCCAGCGCAGGTGGTGGCCCGGCCGACTGGATCCACCCTGGGAGCCACAGCGAGGACCGTGGTGTGCAATGTGGCTAGTGGGCAGGGCCGGTGGCAGCAGGACTGGTAGGAGGAGCAGGGTCAGGGAAACGCCAGCCTCCCCTGGGAGCCATGCCCTGCCTCAAATGGCCAGAGTCCTTGGGGCCTATGAGGAGGCCCAAGAACAATGGGTCAGGTCTGCTACAGACACGCGGGAGGTGCTGGGGGTGCTGAGGTCCATGGACGCCCGTATGGGCCAACTCGTGGACCTCATGGGCCAGCTGGTGGTGGCGGCGGGGTCACAGGCAAGGCCAGCAACACCACCTCCGCCACCACCTGCTAGGGCGCAGGGTCGGGCAGCAGTGTCCACTTCCCCTGTGTCCACAGCCAGTGAGCACACCTCACCCACCACCAGCAGGTCGCCACCACACACCCCCCCTCCCAAACGTGGAAGGGGCCGTCCGAAGAGGAAACAGATCTCCCGGGAGGACTTCGCACGCTCCAGTCGCAAGTGAGGCAGCCAGCCAGCCTTCCGCCAGCCTTCCTTGACCAGCCACTGCATTGACTTGCTCTACGATCCCACTCCACACAGCCATCTGGATGGCATGTGTGTGTTGGACTATGTACATAGAACCAGTGGGTACACCCTGAGCTTCACGCAGCCATGACCGACAGCTCATTGTCACTGCACGCACCACTTTTGTCATCACCTTACACACAATCACATGTCACAGTTTGGAATAAATGCACCTTTTTCACTAACTGCTGTTTGTGCCCTGTGTTTTATTTGTACGGAATACAACGGCCACCCTGGGCGGAAAGGCACCTGATGCGTGGCATGGCAATGGAATCCGGAGGGCCTGTAGGGACCTAGGGGTGGGAGACAGAACAGGAGCACATTCAATGAGTGTGTCACACACCCATCACACAGTACATGTCAACAACTACAAGCAATGTACACACATCGCACAGAGCAATAGGGCACAATGCCACAGTCACCAACAGTGGCATACTACCCTGGCCATGGAGCGTTGACACACTGCACGCAGTGAACATACGGCCACCCTGACACAGCACACACACACCTGCACAGATACAGACACATCATCCGTCGTACATGGACACTCACCGTCAAGTGAAGTAGCGGGCGATGAGCTGCTGGCGCACATTCCCAGCTTCCTCCTCTCCGCTGTCCACCTCACTCGAGCTGTCCTGGTCTGCGGGCTGGGGCCCTGGTTGATCTCCGTCATCCACAATGAGGGGGATCTGCTTCCGAATGGCCAGATTGTGCAGCATGCAGCACGCCACCACTATCTGGCACACCTTCTGTGGGGAGTACGCCAGTGCACCTCGGTGCGGTCCAGGCACCTGAACCTGGACTTGAGGAGGCCAAAGGTACGCTCGACCACACGTCTGGTCCTCCCATGTGCCTCATTGTATCGATCGTCTGCTGGGGTGCGAGGATTCCTCAATGGACTGAGCAGCCATGCCCCATTCGGATACGCAGAGTCACCTGGGTGTGAGGGACACAGAGAACCGTTGCTATTCCAACTGGACAGGGGACAGCATCGCACAACCAGCACGCTACACCACTCCACATACTCACCGACAATACAGCCACGATCCTGTTGCAGATTGGCCATCAGTCGTGGCAAGATGCTGTTGCGCATTATGTGTGCGTCATGGGCCGAGCCTGGAAACTTGGCACACACGTGGGTGATCACCATGTCCGCAAGGCACACCACTTGCACATTCAGGGAGTGCGTGTGCTTCCTGTTGCGGTACAGGTGCTCAGTGGCCTGTGGTGGAACAAGGCCAACATGTGTGCAGTCAATGGCTCCCACGACGTGTGGGATTCTGCCAAGGGCATAGAATGCACCCTTCACTGCCGCCAATTCACGAGCCCTGGGGAATCTGATGTACCTGTTCCGGTACAGCATCATGGCTGCCAGTACATCCCTCAGCACCTTGCTGAACATGGGCTGGGACATCCCTCCTCCACTGCCCACTGTGTGCTGGAATGACCCAGTGGCGAAGAAATGCATGGCGGCCATCACCTTAGCCGTGGGGGTGACAGCAGTCGGATACACCCTGCGGGGACGGAGATGGGGCTCTAACATGGCACACAGTCGATGCAGGGTTGGCCTGTCCAGCCGAAACTTCCTGATCGCCTCTGTATCGTCCATGTCCGCCAGCAATTGGTATGGGCGGTCAATGTTCGGTCTCCGCCTGGGGAAAATGGCAGAGGACACATGTCAAAGCAACACGACACATAGCAATTTCGCATACACATCACTGACATGACTGAGCAAGCACATGAGCCACAGCCCAGCTGTCAAGCTGGGACGGCACGGCCACTATACACTTACACAGGTCTCCCAACAATGGCAATGGCAAGTGAGACATACCACTGCCATGTGCATGCACATGGGGATCTAGGCCCCAATGACTTGCGGGGCGTGCTGATGGGGACTGACTGCATATTCGTCAAGCGGCAACGCCACGGCAACATGAGTGTCTGCTGAGCATGGAACTGCTTCCGAGGCTGGATGAGTATGGCACACGACGACGACGATGTGGGCACGGGCTGAGCGGCCAATACAAGTGGGACCTGTGGCACGAGGGGATATGAGACAGTAGTAGGTGTCAGCACTGCACCCTATGTACAGCACTGTACGGATCACACCTCCCGAAACATTGACTGGTGTCCACATTGACAGCCCCATGCCAAGACGGCTGTGTGCTTGCAGTCACACGTCACAGGTGAGAGGTTACATTGCACGTGCCAGGTGGCAGACGTACATAGTGGGAGCTGGCATGTGTGTGCATGTGTCTCCTGTTCAGGATCCACCAGATGGGCGCTGACTCTGTACTGAGCATTGGACACAGCATGTTCCGTGGAAGGCTTGTGTGTGTGGGATGGTGGCACTGGATGTGCCTCCGTTGGGTGGGGGCCATGCACAGGGCGGGTACGTCGATGATTGCGCATTGTTGGTCACGGTGGGTGCACCAACTAAGATGTGTTGCCCTGTGTTCAATTCCTATGTCCGCATGATGATGGACTGTGGATGTGGGCAGACTACACATTGGTCGATGTGCTGTCTATATGCATGTGCCTTCACACCAGGCACAGCTGCCCCTGCACATGTGACCCCTGCTGGACTCGCTGCTGGGTCTGTGGAGCTGATGCACCTTCTGCGCGTGGGGCGGACAGCTCTCCTCACTTCCCTCATTGCGCATGTCATGTCTTTGCCGCAGGTGACATGGATCATGGAGGGCCCACATGTACGCGTGGGTAGGCTACACATGATTGTTCACTGGTCGCCACCCCCAGTCAGTGTTTCGAATGGGAAGGTTGTCGTGCTGGTGGTATGTTCGATGTGGCGGATGGGCGGGCCTAGGTGCGGGCTTACATTCCGGACATGGGGGGTAGTCGGATTGGCGACTAGTTGCAGTACACACGGGACACGTCTCTCCCTTTCCACATCTGGGTCATCCCTTGTACTAACTGACAGTGATACAGTCATCTTCGCCCCAGCCCTCATGTCCTCCCCTCGCCCCCCAATATGCATGCTCACCTGCGAGGCTAGCGCTTGCACAGGCAGCCCCAAGCTCGCACCAGAGAGGGCAAGGAGTGTATGTGTGGGTCCAGGGTATGATGTGTGGCGGGACGCCGTCCACCTGCGTGGTGCCCCAAATGGAGACCCGGCCTGCATGGACTATGCATCACAGTCTTCGCCTTCCGGATCCGCCACCTGCGACACCCAGTGGCTGTGGCTGCCCTTGCGGCCAGGCCGCGTCCGTCTGTGGCTGATGGCCCACACATTCACTCTTTGGCCTCTCTGGGGAGGGCTCGGGGTGGTGGCGCACGCGCTTGCACTTAGTCGCAATGGCATGTGGCGTGGTTGGTATGATGGGCAATGGATGGGATGGTGCGAGCCACCTCCCGTGACGTCAGTGCTGCTCGTGCTGTGGTGCGTCCCCCCTACACTTCCATGTGACTTGTGCCATGCTAGACGTTGAGGTTCTATTGCCTGCGTGATGTGACCAGGAGGAGCGCGAGGAGACCTCTCACACACCATGCTCCACTGCCATCCCGTGCCCTGTATCGCCTGTGCGGATTGACTATGTTGGGGTTACACCTGGTCGACTGGGGCTGTGTGTGCCTTGTCAAGGGGCATGGCGGGCGCACAACAGGATCCAGCTTGTCCACAGAGGGTGGGCTGAGGTGCGCCTGGTACCGCTTTGTACGTGTGCCCGGCTGCTGTGCACACACGTGTTCACTCCCCCCGACAGGTGTCCTCTCACAATGCCCAGGGAAGCGGTGGTGTACTGTTCATGACCCCTCCCAACACGGCGTGCTCCAACTTGGCATGTGCGCATCTACCCGTCACACCCACCCACCTGAGCACTGCGTCCATACGACTTCACACGACACATGTGTGTCTTCCACAGTTGTGCTACTCATTTGCGTTGACATCCAATACCAGTGGACTACATGGTCATGTCACAACTGCCGTGTACTTCACATACTCTCATCCTCTCTCATTCGTACTTGTGAAATGAGTCAGCGGAGACAGTTTTGGTTTCAAACATTATATTGAGTCTTCTGTCCTCTGTGATGCAGTATAGTGGACACTACTGGCAGCGGAATACATGTTGAGGATATACTGAGCATGATCACAAATGGGATAGGGTGTGGGGTAACATCTGCTTGGCCAAGGCTGTGCTAATGTACATTTACGTATAGCTGCGGAGCTGCGGACTTTGACACAGACGGTATACATGTAGCCTACCAGACCGCTCGGCATCATGGGCACAGTCCATCTCAGTTCCATGTGACAGGTTTGCTGCGGTTGTTCCTCATGCACGCGTGCATGTGAGATGACATCAGGGCATGTGCTTGCGTGCATGCAGCGGCGTGCCACTTGTTGTTGCACTGTGGTGGTTACTGGACATGTCACAGTCACTGGGCTCGTGTTGTTGTTGTATGCACTTGTCGTCCATGCAAAGGTCCTGGTATGGGATTCCCGGGGCAGGGGTGGGAGGGGTGCAGCACCCACAGACTCCAGGCGACCTATTCATGTCCACTGAGCGGTGTGTGTGTCCATGTGCGCTGGATCCATGTCGTGTCCTGGTTGTTCGTGCAGTTCCGTCCATGTGGGTGCGATACACAGAGCCCATGCCACTGCCTCCCACGATGCATGCGGTGTTCCTGGATGTGATGGGGAACAGTGTGCATGTCTCGGTCATATCCGATGTCATGGCGATGTCGTTGATGGTGTGGTTACAGTTGCCGGTCGTTTGGTATGGCTGTTGTGGTGGTGACTGGCCAGTCCGTGCGGAAGCTGAGCATGGGTGCGGGGTTGGACTTCATAGGTCACTCGGGGAACCTGCGTTGTGGTCCGACGTATTTACAGGTTGTCAGGTATGCGATGCCGTCCAGCAGGGCTTCCATGTCATTGGTGGTGTACATGTTTGCCAGCCAATGAAGCGGATGGTGGCTCTCAAGGTGTTGTTCGTAAGTTGTCCCTTGGAGGACCATGATGGGGCATGCTGGGTGACATTCGATGTAGCTGTTCTCGATGATCCGTCGTGTGGAGGCACAGTGGTCCCATTTCAGTGCGCGTGCGATGTTGGCCACATACGCCATGCCCCCATAGGCAGAGCAGGCCCTGTCGTGTGCGTCCAGAGGGAGGAGTAGTGGTAGCAGGTCCGCCTTCAGACATGCCGGGTTGGAGAGGCATATCTCGACGGGATGCTGGTAGGGACACCTCCGACAGTAGAAGACGGGCATGACGCAGCTGAACAATGTGATGCGGTAAGTCAGTCAGTAACTTACGTTCAGCAGGGACAGGAGATCGCATCCCAATGTATGTATCGTGTTGGTTTTGTACAGCTTGAGCTGTTCGGCGTAGTTGGGTAGGTGTGTTGCGGTTGCCATTTCGCAGCGGTTCGTTGAGGTGGCGTGCTCCGGCTGTGTGTGCAGTCTGCAATGTGCACGCTCCGGGGTTGCTGTGAGCTCTGTGTAGTCGTAGGGAGACAGGACTTGTGTTCTGTTGGCTTGTTTGGAGGACACGGGCCCTCTTCCCACATGCTTCTCAGACAGTTCAAGGTCAGTGCTGTGTGACTCCTTCCAATTAACTTGCATGTGGCCGACATGGGGGAGTGTTTTCTTCTTTCTTCCCCGTCCGTTGTGTGCTTCTGTGATATGCGCTATCTGCCCTGTGGTCGGTCTCCTCGGCATGCCTGTGTTGGTCTATTCTTGGACAATGGCTGTATTCACCGGCTTCTGTCGTAGGGCTGTGGTTTCGAAGTTGGAATGGAAGGTCATTCAGTGCTGTCTGCTCTCCCTTGTGTGGGCGGCAGGCTGCCTTTCCGCTCTGCGTTGGGCCTTGTGTGTGGATGTTATTCTTGGGCCACCTGTTGTCGGTCCCCGGGCTCTTTGGTGTTCCGTTTCATGTGTCTTGTTCATATGTGCAGGGTGGTATGGGTTTTTCAGTGTGGTACTGGCGTTCCTCCTCCCGAAGGGGCCCTGCTTCTCCTAGTTGGTGTTGCCGCCGCTGTGTGCTTCGCCATGTTTGTTACACTGGGGTGTGTCCTGCTGTTGCGTGACTTCACTGACATGTGTGCGTCGGTTGTGTGGCGTTGGGTGTTGTCCGTGAATTGGGCGTTGGGGACATGTCTGTGGCCGGCCTGTCACGTGTCATGTGCGTTCGGGGTGGGGCTGATGTGTGTGCTGCTTGGTTGTGTCCCTGTGTCTGTGTGCGACACATGCATGGCGCTGCGGTTGGCCTCTGCGTTGTGCGCATGTGTGGCGGCGTCATCGGCGCTTTGTGGCCGTGACGGGGTGGTTGGTTCCTAGTCCCAGGTGGTGTGTACACATGTGTTCCGCGATGTTACGATTTGGCCTGTGTGTCATATGTGGATGCAATGGTGGATGTGTAGTGTACACGCGCTGGTGGGGGTTGTCCGCTTTTTCCGCCCTTGCACTGTGTGCGCTGTTTGCGTGCACTTGTTGTGTGTGTGCCTACCTGCGTCTCCGCGGTACGTTGCGTCCTTGGTGGTGCATCAGCAGAAGCATGGGAAGGGCCTGCAGTGCTGGATTCATGCTCGGGGTGCCGCTTCTTCGTTGTCCGTGCTCTGCGTCCGTGTTACCGCCTCTCTTTCACGTGCGGTGTCTCTTAGCCGTGGGAGCCGTTTGTTTGCGGCATCGTAATTTATGCGCCGGGCGGGACGTGTTTCGTCGGACGGTGTGTGTCAGTTGTGCTGCGCCGCTACGTGAACGGGCGCACTTTGATGGCGGACGGTGTTGCTGGCTTGCCGGCGGTGTTTGGCCTGCTTTTCGCATCGTAATTGGGCGGGCGTGTGGACTGCTGCGTGCCGGCGGTAACTGGTGCTTTTTGCATCCGCCAGCACGGCGGTTGTGCTTCCGCCCGCCATCGTAATGGGCCCCTAAGTTCCTTAACATACATTTATGTTCTCAATGACGATGATACCAATACTCATTAGTACCACGTTGACACGCCATCAAATTAATCAATTGAGATTCTAAATGATCGTCTCTCTGTTGTACTTTGTCCATGAATTCCTTTGCAGAAACATGTTGAAGATGAAGTCCTGTTTTTAATATGTGGTTCACTGCATATGAAAGCCCAGACAAGTCACTTTTAAACAAAAGATGAAATATATATGGAATACATTGTCAAAATCTTGGATCTTCTGAGTACAATCTTGTTGTACGATATTCTGACGCTGGAATCTGTATCTGTCGTTCGTCATATCGTCCACCTTTTCAAGTGGGGAACAGCTGTGGAAAACAACGAGCTTCCAAACTTTTTTCCCAAACACTCATGGGAGTTCCCTTCACTTTCTTCATTTGGAATAATTCAATAGTATTTTCAAACACTTCCTTTGAATGTAATGGATGTACACTATAATGTTCATAAATTTCTTCACTTTTGGAGATGTCCACTTTTTTCAATTTGGCCACTTGAAATTTCGCTATCATCTCCTAAATCGATTTCTTCTTCTTCCACATACACATTTTTGTAGTAAACATTGTTTTTTGTGAGATATAACGTAGCCTTTTGCACTTTGCTGACATCTACGAATTCTTACCATATTTTCCGACTCTTAGTAGGAACACCATTAACTAGAATAATTACAGGTTCTGTTTCTTCTTTCTCTACACCAATAGTTTCAATATTTTTTTTAGAATCTAAAGGTAATTACACAACTCTTCCTTTTAAGCCTCTTTGTAAATCTGATGGAGGCAGCTTACCTGTTTTAGGGTCCATACGAACAATAGCCTGAAACGGGTGCACAGATTGAATCAGAATGGACTCATACGTGTTTAAATCTACCAGTTCTGGAGGAATAGCTACCAACTCTAGGTTATTATGTACAGCTCTAGCTGGCATTTTGTTCTCCTCTAATTTCGTATAACAATATTTACAAATATGTTGATCACTACCCAACTCAAAGCAATCTTCCATCAACAAATAAGCTCCAAATTCCTTCCACTTATCATTGTTTTCTTTTTCACTTTTTAAATACAGATCAACATTTCTAGTTTGATTTCTATAGTGAGTATATCGACAACAAATACACACATAGGGGCCGATTCCGATTCGGGCCGGAAATCTCTCCGACCGAGCCGGACCCGGAGAGATTTCCGACCGAATCGGACCCTAGCAGTCCGACCGGACGAGTACGATGCATTCGCATGCTATCAGACTCGATTCGGTCGGACTCCCATTGAAGTCAATGGGAGCCGGTCGTACAACGCGTACGCGGGCTCCCATTGACTCAATGGGTGCGAGGCGAACAAGGGCGCCCCTACAGCGGGTACGCGTCCATGCGCATCGCGTCGTATATGCACAGGTAGGGGGACCCATGGGTCCCCCCTGTGTGCGACTCGCGTGCCTACGCGTACAGGGGGTCCGACGCGGACCCCCAAAGTCCAGCTCCGACAGCTCTTTCGAGCCGGACGGGCGCGAGTCGGTCGGACTGCTCGCGGCGCGCATCGTACTTACCCGGCCGGGGAACGTCTCCATAGCGCGGTGCGAGTCGTGTCCGTGCGAGTCGGTCGGAGCGTGTTGAAGCCGCGTACGAGTCGGTCGGCGATTTTGCGGGCGCTTGCATCGTACTCGCTCGGCCGGACCCGCGTACGATTCGGTCGGGAAACAGGGCTCCGAATCGGATCCGGTAAATCCGAATCCGATTCGGAGCACTACCGGCCGAGATCGGAATCGGCCCCTTAGTTTGGTCTTTCACAACAAATTACCTTAAATTTCGTAATTTCTTCTTCAAACTTCTCAGTACCACTATCTTCAACCTCTTCTTCAACACCAACACTTATCAAACTCTCACTTTCTGTACACTCCTGTTCAGGACCAAAGAAACAAAACTCTATATCATCACAAACTTGTTTTACATCCGATACTGTCCTATGCAAAAGAGCAGTGTTTAAGTCACTTAAAATTATTGCAGGACTTTTTACATAGTACAATCTTCTTACTAACTTCCGCATTTGAGAGTGATGTACTGCTAACATTCTCAAATGATGAAAAACACTTTTACACACTTTTCTAGAAAGACAAGCCAGAGAATGACCTTGCAAACCAGTATTTTTTCTCACTTTGCAAGGATCTAGTCCTTGCAGCATCTTAATCTTTTGTTTTACACTTTTTTTACTATACTCTCGTAAGAACTTTTCGTAAAATATCAATAGACTCCTGTCGTATACTACAAATACTACTCCAATCCCAAGTATACACTGGGGCTTTAGTACGTCTCCCTAGAACTTCATCAGCTATCACTTCTTCTACATTTCTAGGAACCATCTTTTCTTTTTCAATTGCACAACCGTTCTTCACTTCATAACCACAACCATTGGTATCAACTGCATGAACTAATGTCTTGTGGTTTGTGGCCTCTTGGTCTGCCTTGCTACTTTGACTTAGGCCTGGCTGCCATGATGCCTTTGTGCGCACGTTACTTTGTGCCATTGTTTTTCCAGCCTCTGCTTCTGCCCGGCTATTTTAGAACTGTCTGCATTTCTGTCTTTCACCTTTTCTCCTCTTCCTTTTCGGCTACGTCTGCACAACATGTACAAGGTCGAAAAACAACGTCCCTTGTTCTTGCTGATCTGGCCAGTCCCTCGCACTTAGACATAACACTAGGTACAGCTGCCCTGGAGAAATTTGTGTGCTTTTAATATTGTGATTTCACGGTTAAAGACACTTGGAGAAAAACCTTTCCAGGGAGAAGAGCTGTGCTTGTCTGATGATGTAAATCTTGCATCTAGATTTTGAGGTATGGGGTTCGCTAGACAAAGCCCAGAGGTCTTCTATTTTTATAATAAACTAGCTACTAGCACGGGGAGGGTGGTAAGGTCATTTAGCCCTATATCCACTGCTTTATGAAATGCTTTCCCCGTTTGTATTCTATGGAGTTGTAACTATGCTGATTATATTATCCTTATGCATTATGCTGATAGTACTGGCACGTGTACTGTATCTTAGAGCACGGTCGTTGAAATAAACGTTTTAAACTATACAGTGTCTCTTCTTACGCGCGTTGTGGACAGGTATGAGTGAGTTATGAAAGGGTGTTCTTGCTACTGCGAGTCCTGAGAGAGAGATACCGTGTTCTGGGTTGTCTAATCATTGGTAGCATTGTTGCTAATGAGACGCTAAAGCTAGTCGGATTGGGGTTTTAGGTGCTAAGGTTTATGGTTGGCTCACCACTATATTCCGAGGTCCTATTATCCTGTGCATGGCTCTGTGTATGTGCAGAATCCCTACAACATGGCGCAACCAACGAGTGGGCTGCTTATCTGCGAGACGCTTGAGTAGTATTTGTGCTTGTCCACAACTCCCTTCGCAGACGCTTCCGGAAGCGTGTGTGACGGTGATACCTCCTATATTGACGTTTTTATAGGTTCTTTCAAGCTTGAAGTTGTTAAAATGTTTTTTAAATAATACCCTCTATTGTGCTGCCTCATATTAGGTTGTCAGATACTTCTAGCCTACAATGGCTGTACAAATTGCGGCACATAGCCGCGCAGCGCTCCGGGCTCACTTGACAGTGTATGGAGTGCCTGACGCGGGTGTCGATCTGATCTTTGTGGTACAAGCAGATCCAGCTTACCACTTTGAGGTATTTTACTCTTGGGTCACTTTTCCGGCGGTGGATGGGACTGATAATATGTTCCATGAATATACAGCCACCGTAGTTCCTAATCACTATAGACCGTATAGGAACCTTGAAGTACCGCTCACGGCTTGGCAACACCGTGTTTGGTTTGATGGCGCCCTCCCGCAACTGGTTACCGCGGTTCGTTTAGGCCCCTTATCAATTGAAGGGGCCACTTGGCCTGTCTTGGCCGGGTATACCCCACATCCGCGTTATATGACGGTGGCAGTCGCTGAACTGCGTAATTTGCATTTGTCTTTGATACGAGTGCAAAGAGCTTTAGTACAGTATGTCACAGGCAACATCCAGGGAGCCCCGCCTGGAGTTGCAGCCCATCCAGCTGGAGCAGGCGGTGTAACCATAAGTCCTGTCATGGTTTATTCAGTGATGGGCAAGCGCCCACAAAATAAGGATGATTTTCCTTATTGGCTTGCAGAAAAATTTGACCAGCTGGAGGCAGTTTTTCCAAATACCTCTCCCGTGGAAAAACATAGGATTCTGACGATTAGTTTGCCAAAGACTTAATCCCGAGTTGGCAGAATGCAACAACTGGGGCAGGGTATTCGCGGCAGTATATGCGAAGTGTTTCGGCACTCCTTCCATGACGGTTCTCCCCTCTGTAATTAAACGAGTGCAGGATGAACATGGCCCTGAAGCGGCTGTGGAATTAGGGATGAGACTGGTGGGAGTGTTCGACGTAGTAGCTCATTTGATCCTTGCGAATGTCAAGGGCGATGCAGTTAACTTTCAAGTAGCTAATGCTTTGGCTTTAGTCCCAGATCCGGACAAGCCGCGCGAATTACCGAAAATTATTGCACAGGCTTACAAAACAATTGGCGGCAATAGCCTGGGAGTTAAGCCTTTTGCTAAATCGGAAACACAATCGCAACAACAACCAAAAACTCAATCTGTGAAAGATGAGAAACCAGTTTTTACTAAAAAGAGCTGGAGGTTGAAAAAACAGGGTAAGCAACAGATGAAGCCGGGGACGCGAGGCGCATCCCCGGTTTCCGTCTCTTCTGAACGCACTTATGATTTGCGCGATAGGGCGAGAATTAAATCTCCAGAGAGATTTCAAGTCCCTGATTCGCGTTCTCCTCGTTCTTCACTGGCACCAACAACTTCGCAGGCTGGTGGAGGAGATCGCCAGGATAGAGGAAGGGGTCGAGAGGCTCCACAGGGACGAGACCAACCTCGACAACAGGTCAGAGGGAAAGCAGAAGAATTTCAACGCTCTCGCCCACAGTTTCAGAAGAAGAAAGTTGCCTCTGTAACAGCGAGATATGCCACAGACGGTGAGAACGAGACTCCTGAATTGGACGTGGGCAGTGACACTCCTAGACAGTGCCGCGGAAGTTACCATAGTGCGGGAGGCGCTACGTCCTCATGTGGAGGCGACAGCAACTGAAACATTCATTACTGTCGAGACAGCAGACACCAGAGTGGCACCCCCTGACAGACTATATAATATTGTTATCCAAATTGAAGGTGACATTCAGCGTGTTATTAAAGGGATTTTTTGGGAGAATCTGACCTCTTCGTACGACATTCTGTTAGCGGAGGCGGATTGGCCGCCCCCATTCGTACTTGCTGCGCGTAAAGGGGAGGAGGTAATCCTTCCAAGCTTTTCTTGTCATGTCCCAAAGGACAAAGCGGAGGCTCTAGCAGCTGAGTGGGCCGTGTCCCTAGCTCCAGCGTTATACCGCAACCACGTGGGTTGGGATGAAGACTCTCCCCCCCATGAAATACCTTTGCGGTCGTTGCCACAGCCACAACCCCAATATCCCATCAAATGGGAAGCTAAGGGTCCCGTTTCCGAAATTCTGACCCACTTAGAATATCAGGGAGTGATTGAAACATGCGTTTCACAAATGAATAATCTCCTTTTCGCAGTTTCTAAACCCGATGGATCGTACCGCTTAGTTTTGGATTACCAACATTTGAACTCTCATTGTCGGACCTTTGCGGTGCAAAACACCCACAGTTCTGCGCTTGTAGACAGTCTTGTTCGTAAGAAATATAAAACTACACTTGACCTATCCAATGGATTCTACACGCACCACTTAGCCCCGGAGAGTAGCCAATGGAGCGCTTTTACCTCCGGTGGTAAATTATTCAAATTCCGGCATTTACCTATGGGCTACAAGAACAGTCCAGGCGTATTCGCTGCCCGTGTTGTCTCTTTGTTAGACGGCATCGACACAGATGCATGTTCGTACGTCGATGACATCTATCTGACCGACGACAAATTATACCTGCATCTTTCCCGAGTGGACCGCATTATTCTAGAATTTGCGGTTTTAGGTTATAAGTTTAACTTTGCCAAATCTCACAAGTTCACAAAACTTCAGTCTTTACTGGGTTTTCTGAACTTCGGGCGTACTTACATTCCCGAACATGCCCAGCGTATCAAGCCACTGTATGCCTTGATACAACCTAACTTTTCGAAGTCATGCTGGCTTCCGGAGCATTCCTCCATTCTGCAGTCTTTGCAGACAGACCTACTTGAATCTAAATTCTTGTTGGCTCGTGATAACCGCACAAACCTGGTGATTAGAATAATTCCAGGGGCAGTGGGTTTCACGTACTTGACTTTTAACGAAGGTGACACAGTACCGATCGCATACAAGTCACATCTGTACACTTCCGCTGAAATGCGCTTTTCATCTGTGGAGAAAGTTTTGACTGCAGTACAGATGGCGATTCTAAAAGAACGCACACTGGCACAGGGAAAACGCATCCTGGTGGTAACACCATATCCTGCCCTAGAGGCAGTGACAAAAGCAAGTGTTCCGAACTCTAAAGCTTTGCACCCCCATTGGATACAATGGGCAACATCTTTGACGTCTCCAGATGTCACTTTTATCTTTGATTCTTCTCTTCAGACTCAGGAGTTTTTACAGTATGAATTCGTTCATCCTCCTCCTCTGTCCTTGCTACCGCTTGAGGAATACGAATGTATTATCTATACCGATGGTTCGGCACAACCAGCCACGGGTTCCAAGCATGCTTATTCAGCAGCGTGTGCTATTGTTGCAGGTACCTTTTGAACGGTAAGTTCAAATCAACTGTAGTGCATACTCAGGCACTCGGAGATAGTACTGCACAATTGGCCGAGCTGCGCGCCTTGGTGCTAGCACTTGAGTTCGCTACTCCTGATGTGACCACTCTAATTGTATGCGATACTTACTACTGTGTTCAGTCTTACAATGACAATCTGTTCTTTTGGTCGCAAAACGACTACAGAGACGCCAAAGGTAGCACAATTAAGCATAAAATGCTTTGGGTTCGAGTGGCAGATTTGCAACGTCTGCCTCTCACACAGGTGGTTCACACTCTTGGCCACCAGCGTGTGGGCGCACACGCTGTCGGTAACGGTTTGGCAGATGAAGCTGCCAAATTAGAAGTAGTCACGTGCTCAGTCGCAGCAGTTACAAGATCCATGTCTAAAATAGATACTGATATTTTAGCCACTATTGCTGCAACAAAGGAAGGTACTAATTACCCTAGGGGTTTCCCTTCCAAATATTCTTATCAGATAGGTCCCGAACATGCTCCTTACGTAAAGATTCCAGACGTTGGTGATCGGCTGATCCCCAACGTGGACCGCAGACTTTCCTTGATAACGGCCGCACACGAAGGCATGGCTTCGGCTCATGCTGGCGTGTCTGCGACGGTTTCCATCTTGCAGCAGCGTTACTGTTGGCGTGGTTTATACAAACAAACTCGTACTTATGTGCTTTCTTGTGACGTTTGTCAGCAGATTAAGCCTTCCACGGTTACACGACCGCCACAGACCCCGCTCTGCATTTCAAACAGACCTTTTGGGTGTGTTTACCTGGATCACTGCGGTCCATTTTCTTCAGACACTGCCTATAAATATATCTTAGTGGCAGTGGATTCATGCACACGTTTCATCTGGGTTTGGCCACAACGAAGTGCTGACGCTCGATATGTCATAAGGGATTTGCGTGTCTTTGTGGGAATTTTCGCCTGTGGCACCTTCCATTCTGACCAAGGTCCGGCGTTTGCCTCTAAGGCTTACAAGGACGCAATGGGTTCACTGGGGGTGCAGGTGAAATTTTCGTCTCCATATCGGCCTGAGGGCAACTCGATTGTTGAACGAATGAACCGTGACTTAAAGCAATCCTTGACAGCTAGAGTCTTAGGTACTGGCAGGAACTGGCTGGCCCACTTGTATACCGTACAACGTGCATTTAATAATCTCCCTCGAAGACCTCTGGGTGGGCGGACCCCATACGAAATGCTCTTTGGCATATGAATGTTTGTGTCCGACCTTGATGGTCTAGACATGGCGGCGCAATCCGCCATCTTTGATGTAGATAACCATTATACTATGTTACAGGACTTACAAGAAGCCAGAGACAAACTTGCAATCGCACATTTACCTTCAGCCACAGACACTGCGCTGCAGATTCCGGTTGCCGGCTGGCTTCCGAAGATTGGAGATCTGGTTCGAGAGAAGGTGGAGAACAAAAAGAATTCGGCCCCTCTTATCGTGCACCAGTTCCAGTCCTTGGCTTGAAGGGAACTCATACAGTCATCTTACCACCGCTTCCTGGTCGCAAGGAGAACAGATACATCTCAGTGGAAAATGTCAAGCTACAACATCTGGCCGATCCTGAATAGTGTTACACCAGCGGTCTCTTGTCCTGTCATTTCCCGGACAAATGTTTGTGGCCCTCCGGCCCGAACGGTCACTGATGTTGCTATCGAGATGGTAGATTTGCCTGATCACTTACTCGACTACCCGGACTCCCCCTGCAACGACGAGTCTGAGTATACCTACCCCACCAACGAGTCGGTGGCACACCTACCAACAACGCCACTGAGCCCAACACGTTATTCCTTTGACTCGGATTCCACCTCATCACTTGTCCCATCCAAATTCAGCATTCTTGTATCCTGGTTCAGAGACAATTTTTTGATTCCCCCTGGACATACATCGGGTTGGTGCTATTCCTGATTTTTTTGTTCATGTCCATTGGCTTTGTCACAGTGTTTTTTCTACTCATCAATGGTCACTATTTACCAGAACGCTCTGCAGTGAACTGTGTCGCTGGAACTTTGGCTCCACATTCTTCATCTCACATCATGAAGCGAGACCACACATTTGAGAACATTTCAGCTTTTCCAGTTGCTGATGGCATCGTATGGGATGCGGTAAACTTCCAAATTCATGGACCAACCGAAATTATTAATGTACCAAATGTCCTTCGTGTTTCAATGGGTGATGTCGTAAAAAGTAATATTCATTCTGACGATTGGGATGTGCATGCAGTTGAAGCATTATTTACTGATTTGAAATATTATGCTGCTTTTGATGCTGAAGATTTGTACATGAATTCTGCAAGTTATGCTGATTTGTTTTGTTACCAGCATTGGGGCAACCACTTTGTCCATAAACCAAGTGCCCTGCGTGGACCTTTTAACTACACCCAATGGGAGCATTGTCCAACCCCTTTGCCAGGTAGCTCCCAGACTCTTAGAAATAAATGTACTTACTTCACAGACTTTGATAGATCGAACCCTGGGTCCTATTATTTTAAATTAAACATTTCATCCACTCAGAAAATCATGTTGACCCACACCAAATTGCTATATTCGGGTTCCTTTTTGAGCGCCTTAGCTGTGGGTGGTTATGAGAACTGGAAGGACACTGTTGACTTGAAATCAATATGGGGCTCCAAACCATGGCAGGTGCAAGGCACCGAAGCCTTGCACCATGCTTGCCTTATCCCGGCCCAGATTTTATTTCTGAATAATACCATTTATCAAACTACGTGCTGGGGTTTGGCTACTTCCAAACAATTGAATGCACCTTCCATTCCTGCATTGGCTTCCCCTCCCAACGGGAGCTTGCATTTCAATTTGTCCCTTCAAAATTTGCAAGCTCTTTTTCAAAACAATTCGGTTAATGTCTCTACGCTTGTTCAGTCACCCTGGTTGGCTTGGCCCATCGTGTCTAATGGCTGCCAACTGCGTTTTCATGACTCAGCTCCTGGTTACAAACAGGATAGGCCATATCCAAGGTTTTCTGACTCTTGTACTGTAACAACATATTCTGTTGGTAAATTGTGTAAACAGTGGTTGCAGCACTCTTCCCTAGAATCTGTTAAACAACATTTATCCCTCCTATCAGGCAACATTGATCTGTCCGACTTTATTCTGGGGCCTCGTGGTCCATGACCTAAGAGATTAATTTATGAAACGTATAATGAACTCTGGAAGCTTTCGCAAATTGAAGCTGCTTCCCGTCTACGGGAAATAGATCAAGCAAATTTGGAAAAGGTGCTTGCTGTTGTTGACAATAGTATTAATACCCTGTCTTCCCGCATTTACACGTTAGAGAATATTGTGTCCTCTGTTGTTGATATTGTACAGGATGATGTTTCAGTGTTATATCATGGGCAGAATCAATTGCGTTCAGTTATGCAGTTTGCATGGACTTTGCAGACGCTTAAGTTAGGTAAAGTTCCTTGGCATTTTTTGAACACCTCTGCCTTATTCCTGCCTTTTAATTTAACTGACAAACAGCAATTTATGTCCATGAAGGATGCAGCATACACTCTTTTACATTACGAGAAAATAGAGCCCTTACCGTTCTCTATGGCGGAATTGGATTCTGCCGTGTGGCTAGTTCATGGGGTTATCGCCTTGCCTTTTTCTTTGTTTGAATTTAGTTCGTGCATGAAACATTATCCTGTGGGCCATTTCCAGCCCTTGGGCAGTGCCTTCCTGCATGAACTTTGGTCCCTGCCTTTCATGTATAAATGCCTTAGAGACGGGAAGGAAGTTTTTCTCACGGGGGAGTCATGCGATTCAACTGTGGGCATTTCCCTTATTTGCAAACACATAAAATTGCACGGAGCTTGTAACGTTTCGGCTCCGAATATTGCTTGTGTGTTAAAGGGTATTCCTGCTCCTGCTATTTCTCCTACTTTCACTGTGCTTGCTAATGGTAGCTATCTGCTTTTGAATAACCAAGACTGCTGTGGCATGCTGGCCGGCATACCCTATATTGTTACTGTTTCACACAGGGTTGTCTGCTGCAAAAATGTGCTTTTTCCTCCCCCGCACGACATCATAGATAGTTCCGTTTGGCCTTCCATTCCTACTCTGAAGGCGGATTTCAATACATTGAGCAGAATAAAGGCGCTATTATTGAACCAGGAGGTTATGCTCACATCCGCCCGGGAGACATTCATTCTCCAGGTGGCGAGTACCCACAGTGAAATACAGGCCCTTTTGAACACTAACCTCCCACAACATTTCGGTGAACTGATTCACCGTGTTTTTAATGCATCACGCACTGAAGGTCTGGTGCACTTTTTTAAAGTTGTGGGCTCTGGCCTTGTGACCTCTTTTCAGACTATTTTTGGTGTAATACCGGCTTTTATTCATTCCATTTTTTCCAGCGTCTTTGGTGGCTTTCCATTGATCCTCGCCTTAGCGGCTGGTATTCTGCTGTTGGTCTGTTTACTGTGCAATGGCTGCACCTCCTTGGGCCCTTCTCGACCCAGGTCGTCTTCAGATGCTCCGTGAACGCATCCTCGCTGGCTTCGGCATCCTGCCATTGGCGACGCTCAGTGTGTCCTATAGTCTTTCTTTTCGCTTTGCGTATTTCACTTGCGTGCAACCTGTGATGTCTTGCATCAGATGTCCTTTCTCGTGGTCATTGGATTATTGCCTCTCCAATACGTCTCTGTCTCGACCGGATTTTGTCCAGCTGGTGGGTCCCTTAGAGGCCCATGAACGGGACTGTTCCGGTGCAGGCTACATGGCGCGTGCGGCTGCACTGGGGGTTTTGGCACAATGGGATATCTGGGCGGCAGCTCAGAATCTCCTATAACAAAGTTATATTGAGTACCACGCAAGTTGTCCCGCAATGCTATTCGCTTCTCCCTCATGCGAGGAACATGACTGCAGCTTTGATTTATTGGACTGGATGGCGTCGCTTTTTTCCGACGATTCCAATGATGTCCTCTTGGAAGGTGTGGCGTTTTTTTGCACTTACACTCTGTTGGATTGACAGGGCCTTCGCTTTCTGCATCCTGCCTCACTGGATTTTTTTTTACCTCTACAATTATTTTTCCTCTCCCATTCGTTGTCCTTCATGGGGACTGCTGGGCAACAGACGTTTCTGTTCTGCTCCATCTATTTGAACTCTGTCTTCGTCCTATGTCTTGGCCGATGGACTGCCCAGGGGAGGGGGTCTTGTGGTTTGTGGCCTCTTGGTCTGCCTTGCTACGTTGACTTAGGCCTGGCTGCCATGATGCCTTTGTGCGCACATTACTTTGTGACATTGTTTTTCCAGCCTCTGCTTCTGCCCGGCTATTTTAGAACTGTCTGCATTTCTGTCTTTCACCTTTTCTCCTGTTCCTTTTGGGCTACGTCTGCACAACATGTACAAGGTCAAAAAACAACGTCCCTTGTTCTTGCTGATCTGGCCAGTCCCTCGCACTTAGACATAACACTAGGTACAGCTGCCCTGGAGAAATTCGTGTGCTTTTAATATTGTGATTTCACGGATAGAGACACTTGGAGAAAAACCTTTCCAGGGAGAAGAGCTGTGCTTGTCTGATGATGTAAATCTTGCATCTAGATATTGAGGTATGGGGGTTCGCTAGACAAAGCCGGGAGGTCTTCTGTTTTTATAATAAACTAGCTACTAGCACGGGGAGGGTGGTAAGGTCATTTAGCCCTATATCCACTGCTTTATGAAATGCTTTCCCCGTTTGTATTCTATGGAGTTGTAACTATGCTGATTATATTATCCTTATGCATTATGCTGATAGTACTGGCACGTGTACTGTATCTTAGAGCAAGGTCGTTGAAATAAACGTTTTAAACTATACAGTGTCTCTTCTTACGCACGTTGTGGACAGGTATGAGTGAGTTATGAAAGGGTGTTCTTGCTACTGCGAGTCCTGAGAGAGAGATACCGTGTTCTGGGTTGTCTAATCATTGGTAGCATTGTTGCTAATGAGACGCTAAAGCTAGTCGGATTGGGGTTTTAGGTGCTAAGGTTTATGGTTGGCTCACCACTATATTCCGAGGTCCTATTATCCTGTGCATGGCTCTGTGTATGTGCAGAATCCCTACAACACTAATGTATTGCTTTGAAAATAGCTCTCTTCATTAAAAAAAGGCTCTGAACTTGAAGTGTGCTTCCATTCACCCAATTTTATTTTACAAAAGTTAGTTCTATTAATTAATCTCTTCTTTTTATTTTTCTCCTTCATAGAATGCATTGGTTTATCTAATGTTCGCATTCTGTTTAAAACTAAAATGAACAATTTTCTTTTTATTTCAAAAGCCTTTTCAACTATGGTTTCAATCTGTTTTTTCTTTTTATAAAAAGCAATTCTTCTTTTATATTTCCTGCCATCTATTAATACATTTTGTAGTACTCTACTTTTAAACATACGTTTTCTTATTTCATAAAATTGATTCTTCCTTCTTTTAGCATAGATTGTTTTATCAGAACGTGATTTGCCATTAATTTGTCCTTTTTTCATTTCTTTCTTCTTTGTTCTAGAGGTATTCTTTCTATTTTCTACATTCTCAAAACCCTTTCTAGTCCTTGAAAGTCTTTTAATAAATTATTTTGTTCTCTTACCGCAAGACTTTTTATTTTTTCCCACATGTTGTAGTTAATCTAATTCCTGCTGTTGTCTTTTCTTTAAATAGTATTGATTCTTTTCTTGTTTTCTCTTTACCGTTTTTTGGTCATGGTAAGTCTTTCTTAATAAGAATGAAGAATATCTGAAAAAAAGAATATGAAAAATAAATTTAATATTATTTAACTATACACTATATACTATAGGACTACATAGGTGCTTGAATGAGTGCATGGGTAATGCCTTCATCATTGGAGGAGTGCATGGGGAGTGACAGGGTGATTGCTGGACTGCATCGGTACTACCTGAGTAATTGAAGATGTGAATGAGTAGTCTCTTGGCGGTTAGAGGATTGTATGAGTAGTGCTCAGGTGATTGTAGCAGTGCATGGTTACTGCCTGGGTCATTGTATGAGTACATGGGTACTGACTGGATGATTAGAGTACTGCAAGGAGAGTGCCTGGCTGAATTTATAAGTGCTTGGGTTTTGGCGGAGTGATTGGATTAGTACATGGTACTGGCTGGGTGATTGGAGGAGTGCACGGGGAGTGACAAGGTGATTGCTGGCCTGCATGGGTACTACCTGGGTAATTGAAGGTGTGAATGAGCAGTGTCTAGGCGGATAGAGGATTGCATGGGTAGTGCTCAGGTGATTGTAGCAGTGCATGGTTACTGCCTGGGTCATTGCATGAGTACAAGGGTACTGACTGGATGATTAGAGTACTGCAAGGAGAGTGCATGGTGAATTTATAAGTGCTTGGGTATTGGCGCAGTGATTGGATTAGTACATGGTACAGGCTGGGTCATTGGAGGAGTGCACGGGGAGTGACAGGGTGATTGCTGGACTACATGGGTACTACCTGGGTAATTGAAGGTGTGAATGAGCAGTGTCTAGGTGGTTAGAGGATTTTATGGGTAGTGCACAGGTGATTGTGGTACTGCATGGGTTCTGCCTGGGTCATTGCATGAGTACATGTGTACTGACTGGATGATTAGAGTACTGCAACGAGAGTGCATGATGAATTTATAAGTGCTTGGGTATTGGTGCAGTGATTGGATAAGTACATGGTACTGGCTGGGTGATTGGAGGAGTGCATGGGGAGTGACAGGGAGATTGCTGGACTGCATGGGTACTACATGGGTAATTGAAGGTGTGAATGAGCAGTGTCTAGGCGGTTAGAGGATTGTATGGGTAGTGCACAGGTGATTGTAGCAGTGCATGGTTACTGCCTGGGTCACTGCATGAGTACATGGGTACTGAGTGGATGATTAGAGAACTGCAAGGAGAGTGCCTGGGTGAATTTATAAGTGCTTGGGTATTGGCGAAGTGATTGGATAAGTACATGGCACTGTTTGGGTCATTTGGAGGTGTGCACGGGGAGTGACAGGGGGATTGCTGGACTGCATGGGTACTACCTGGGTAATTGAAGGTGTGAATGAGCAGTGTCTAGGCGGTTAGAGGATTGCATGGGTAGTGCTCAGGTGATTGTAGCAGTGCATGGTTACTGCCTGGGTCATTGCATGAGTACAAGGGTACTGACTGGATGATTAGAGTACTGCAAGAAGAGTGCATGGTGAATTTATAAGTGCTTGGGTATTGGCGCAGTGATTGGATTAGTACATGGTACAGGCTGGGTCATTGGAGGAGTGCATGGGGAGTGACAAGGTGATTGCTGGACTGCATGGGTACTACCTGGGTAATTGAAGGTGTGAATGAGCAGTGTCTAGGCGGTTAGAGGGTTATATGGGTAGTGCACAGGTGATTGTGGTACTGCATGGGTACTTCCTGGGTCATTGCATGAGTACATGGGTACTGACTGGATGATTAGAGTACTGCAAGGGGAGTGTATGGTGAATTTATAAGTGCTTGGGTATTGGCGGAGTGATTGGATTAGTACATGGTACTGGCTGGGTGAGTGGAGGAGTGCACGGGGAGTGACAGGGAGATTGCTGGACTGCATGGGTACTACATGGGTAATTGAAGGTGTGAATGAGCAGTGTCTAGGCGGTTAGAGGATTGTATGGGTAGTGCACAGGTTATTGTAGCAGTGCATGGTTACTGCCTGGGTCACTGCATGAGTACATGGGTACTGAGTGGATGATTAGAGAACTGCAAGGAGAGTGCCTGGGTGAATTTATAAGTGCTTGGGTATTGGCGAAGTGATTGGATAAGTACATGGCACTGTTTGGGTCATTTGGAGGTGTGCACGGGGAGTGACAGGGGGATTGCTGGACTGCATGGGTACTACCTAGGCAATTGAAGGTGTGAATGAGCAGTGTCTAGGCGGTTAGAGGATTGTATGGGTAGTGCACAGGTGATTGTAGCAGTGCATGGTTACTGCATGGGTCATTGCATGAGTACATGGGTACTGACTGGATGATTAGAGTACTCCAAGGAGAGTGCATGGTGAATTTATAAGTGCTTGGGTATTGGCGCAGTGATTGGATAAGTACATGGTACTGGCTGGGTGATTGGAGGAGTGCATGGGGAGTGATAGGGGTATTGCTGCACTGCATGGGTACTACCTGGGTAATTGAAGGTGTGAATGAGCAGTGTCTAGGCGGTTAGAGGATTGTATGGGTAGTGCACAGGTGATTGTAGCAGTGCATGGTTACTGCCTGGGTCATTGCATGAGTACATGGGTACTGACTGGATGATTAGAGTACTGCAAGGAGAGTGCCTGGGTGATTTCATAAGTGCTTGGGTAGTGGTGGAGTGATTTCATGAGTGCTTAGATACTAACTGGGTGATTGCAGATTATGGAATCAGTCAATCATTACTCATGTAGTTTTAAAATCACCTAATCACTACCTTTGCACTCCTCTAATCGGTCAGGCAGCCTCTCGATAGTTCACTAAGCATACATATAACTGTATTAATACATTCTGAACACATAGATCAGTCATTACATATTATTTAGTTAAGTAGATAAGTACAACATGCCTGCAAGAATAATATGTGATAGTTAATTTTTGAGCTACACCTTCACCAATTTATCTACAAATATGCAACATCATAAAACTATACCTACAACAGACTTAAAAAAAGAAGGCTAATTAACAACACCTTTTATGTGCATTTTAAAAACCACACTTTTATTCTACATCTTCACCCTTGTATCCTAAATTATGTGGCATCATTGAACTATACCTTTGTTCAGACTAGAAAAAGAAGCCTAATTAACAGCACCTTATGTCTCCAATGTTTATACCACTATTTTATGCTCCATCTTCATCTTTTTCTGTATAGCTATGTGGCATCATTTAAGTATACCTTATTTCTGACTAGTAAAAAGAAACTTAAGTAATAACACCTTATATGAACATCTTTCAAACTACACATTTGTGCTGCATCTTCAACCAACTATCTAAAATTATGTGGCATCATTCAACTATACCTTTGTACAGACTTAAAAACAAACCTAATTAATCACATCTTATATGAACATCAGTAGTCATTTAAAAAAATACACATATTACTGTACAAATTCTTTTTTTAAACAACATTTAAGTCCAATCAAACAAACTACAATATACATCTCTACATTTAATAATATATTTCAAACAACACACTTTTTGAATAATGTTAAAATTTAAAAAATAAACCTCACAAATTTATAACTCACCTTGCATATAAATGTGTTGAATTTAAAATCTCACAAACTGACAGGATTTTCTTCTACACACAATCAATATAATGCACCAGACTCAGCAAGGTAAAACCAGTAATGGCAAGGTTTCCCTCTCTTTCTCCACACAAATACACATAAGTAACAAATCACATTGCTTCCCAGATTTTTTCAAATTGTTAAACACATTTCTATTGGTTACACATAATAACCCTTAGCAACTGACTTCTAAAGGTGTCCAAACTGTTTCTACATTTTTTTTGAAGTCGTGACCTCATCGTGCACCTCCGCGATGGAGTCGCGAAGTCGGACGGGAGTTCAAAAAGATATAGCAAATAAATGTAACACTATTTTTTAATTAAACACCACTTCTAAAGATAGAACTGACTTAGGAAAAATCATTGGAAAAAATATTACTTATATATATATATTAAAATTTCATATTTTAAAAGCACAATTAACTTTTAACCCTATCCCCATTCTGCCTAATGCCAGTTTCCATAGCAACAGTTCATGGAACATTTAACTGAACTCACAGGTCACAAGTTCACCATATTTTCAAGTTCACCACACAATGTTGCAAATACAAACAGCAGGTGTGGTTGACTTGGCAAAATATGATCTAATCCCTTCTGTTGTACCTTTCAAACATTTTTAACTAACGAATAAGAAAAATGCTTTTTTTAAAAAGAAAAATGCACCATATTTTTAAATATAGAATGTTCTTAAACAGCCAATCAATTCTCTTCTTTTTTTAAAACTGCATCTTGTCCACCATTTTACATACCTCTCATTCTACCAACTGAGTACCTCAGCTACAGACATCTTTTCATTATTTCCAGACTTCCGTTCAATATGCTTAGAGTGTGGATTGTGGGACACAGCTATGTTTTCTGGTGCAAAAGGTCTGCTGAACACAGAGGTATTGACAAAGATCTAGCTTTGCAAAATGTGGACATTAAATGGATTGGACAAAGAGGATTAAAGTGGCACCAATTGAGGCCTTTGGTTAAAACCTTTTTACATCTCCAACCCCCTAACCTCAAGATTGTGCACTGTGGTGGCAATGACCTAGGCATATTGACTGGGGTTTGTCTGGAAATGCTAATGAAGGACACCTTTGCAGAATTGATGTTGCTTTTCCCCCAAACTGTCTTTGTATACTCTAACATATGCCAAAGACAGAAATGGAAGTGGTCCAATCAATTCTGTCCACAGATTGAGAAAGCTAGAACAAATGTCAATAAAGCTGTTTCCACTTACCTCAGAGACCATAGGATGGGCTCCATCTATAACAACAATCTACGTTTCCATATGGATGACATCTACAGAAGTGATGGAGTACACTTCACTGATCAAGGTAACAGAGTGTTTCTCAACAACCTGAAGCTCTGCATCCGCACTTACATGTAGCTACAACAATCTCCCATTCAAAACAAGGGCTCTTTTTAGAGCCACCCAATAACCCAACATATAACCAACTTTTAGAGAAAAAAAAATCTTAATTATTTTTGCTTGGAGTCGCGCACCCATCGCGCCTTTAGAAACCGTGCACCCATCGCGTTTACACTAGGGGGCTGCGCTGAGAGCCGTGCACCCATCGCGTTCACACTAGGGGCCGCGCTGAGCGCCGCACTAGGGTCGCGACTCCAAAATTTTGCCCAAAAAAACCCATCCACTTCCATCAATTTATATTCGCCCCGGGGACCCCATCCCCCGGGGCACACCCAATTCATTTTGGTTTTTTTTATACAAAAAGAGAGAGGGGCCGAGTGGCCCCCCTCCCGGGCCATTTTTGGCCCCGAGGACCCCATCCCCCAGGGCATGGCCTCACGTTGGGGACCGTGTGGGGACCCCAATGCCCCCACGGTCCCGCCGGCTCCCTGCCTCCTGCGGGAGCCGGCATTGCTTTTGAGCAAGGGGAGCTCCTAACATGCAGCTCCCCTTGCCCAAAAGCAATCCTGCTTTGCTTGATTGAAGCGAGAGCAGGTTTTCCTGCTCTCGCTTCAATCAAGCAAAGCTGCGTTTGCAATAACAGGGCGGGAGCCACATGGCTCCCGCCCTGTCATTGCAAACAGCAATGTCCCAGGGGTGGGCACCCCGGGACATTGCAGGAGCCGGCCCTGGGGGGTGGCGGTCCCCAGGGCCATCAAGGGCTCCTGGAGGGGGGCACAGTTTTCTTCTGACTCTGTAAGTGAGTCACAAAATGGCTGCCAACAGTTCCTGGTTTGGATTGTTGGCAGCCAATAACAGTGAAAGTCGTGCCCGGGAGGGTTCTCGGTGGTCAGACATATACATTTTTTCTTTCTTTAATTTCTCAGCAACTACTGAATGGATTTACACCATTCAACAAAAAGGACTCTTTCTGAACCAAGACCTACCTTTTTCCCAAATTTGGTGTAATTCCGTTCAGCACTTCGGGCTGTAGCTTTGTCTAAAGTTTCCTATGGAAATTAACATGGGGAAAACGCGTTTTGGGACCCCCCTTTTTTCTCGGCCCCCGCTTGACCCCAAAACTTTCAAGACAGGAGCTGACCGGAGCGGGCCACTAGTTTTGAAAAGTTCGCGAAGATTCGTCAAACGACGCCAAAGTTATTGGGAAAACAAAAAACGCTTTTCCTATGGAAACTAGGTTCTAACTATAACTACCTACTGGCGACCGCCAGTAGATGATATATATAGATATATACCTTCCATTTACTTATGTATCTTCACTTTTTTCTTTACTCCTAATTCAATATCTCCAATGCACTACCCTATATCTCACCCTATACCTCTCTCAATATATCCTCTACATATGTACCTTCCATGTACTTATGTATCTTTAAATTTATTTCTTTACACCTTATTCAGCATCTACAATGCACTACCCTATATCTCACCCTATACCTATCTCAATACATCCTCTTCCTCCACTCTCTGACTCATCCCAAACATCATTCTACTACTCTCTCCTATGCACTACCCTATTTCTCACCCTATACCTCTCGCAATAGATCATCTGCTTTCACTCTCTGACTCATCCCAAACCCCATTCTACTACTATGATCCCCAAAATAACCTTTTCTAGACACTTTCCTTCTTTACTGCTCCTTGCATCATCTCAAACCTCTTTTACTATTCAGAGCTCCCAAACAAGCCTTTCTGAACCCTTCCCTCATGTATACCTCCTAGACTCATCCGATACTTCATCTTTCTCCTTAATCCACTTCTAGAGACTCTTCCGCCCTCCATCTCTCTTTTACTCATCCCAATCATCCTCCTACTGCTAGGATCTCTAAATCAGTGGCGTAGCTAGCCCATTGGCCACCCGTGGCGGTCCCTGTGTTTGTCGCCCCATGGAGGCCGGAGTGAAGAGCAGGGGGAGGGTGCTGGTGAGATCTCTGTTTCGTTTGCCGCCCGCGGCGGCCGATTGCAAAGCAGGGGGTAGTGCCCACCCCAAGGCTTCAGGTAAGAGCGGTGGGAGCCTGGGAGCCCACCACCCCCAAAACTATTGCTGCCCGGGTAGACTTCCACCCCTTGCTATGCCACTACTCCAAATAAACCCTTTCTAGACCCTTTCCTCTTCTATCCCTCCACTATCCTTTTCAATCCAACTAACAGACTCACATGTCCACCGTTCAAATTAATTTCCTTATACTAATTCACCACTAATCCTTTTTGGGTTTCTGAGTAGTGTGCTACTCGCTGAAAAGAGCTTCTATGCCTCGCCAGGGGTAGTAAGCACTACATAAAGCAATTACAATTGTAAATGACAATAAAGGACCTTGGAGATTTGAGAAGCTATCCAAATAAAACAAAAAGGTAAATAAGAGTAAAGGATATTCGGTAAAGATGATTTTGTTGCAGAAGGAGACACAAGATTACAAGCACCAATAAGAACAAATAGGTGAATACCATGGAGGAATGGTAAATGTTAAGATGGTAAGAGTGAACACTGAAGAGGCTTAGGGGCCGATTCCGATTCGGGCTGGAAATCTCTCCGACCGAGCCGGACCCGGAGAGATTTCCGACCGAATCGGACCCTAGCAGTCCGACCGAACGAGTACGATGCGTTCGCATGCTATTGGACTCGAGTCGGTCGGACTCCCATTGAAGTCAATGGGAGCCGGTCGTAGAACGCGTACGCGGGCTCCCATTGACTCAATGGGTGCGAGGCGAACAAGGGCGCCCCCTACAGCGGGTACGCGTCGAAGCGGGTCGTGCCATACATGCACAGGTAGGGGGGACCCATGGGTCCCCCCTGTGTGCGACTCGCGTGGCTAGGCGTACAGGGGGGTCCGACACGGACCCCCAAAGTGCGGCTCCGACTGCTCTTTCTAGCCGGACGGCGCGAGTCGGTCGGACTGCTCGAGGCGCGCATCGTACTTACCCGGCCAGGGAACGTCTCCATTGCGCGGTGCAAGTTGAGTCCGTCCAAGTCGGTCGGTGCGGTTGGGTCCCGCGAACGAGTCGGTCGGCGATTTCGCGTCCGCTCGCATCGTACTCGCTCGCCCGGACGCACGTCCGACTTGGTCGGGAAACAGGGCTCCGAATCGGATCCGGTAATGCCGGATCCGATTCGGAGCCCTACCGGCCAAGATCGGAATCGACCCCTTAGTGTTTGTCAGAGTTAAAGAAGAGCACATACGAGGAGGGAAGAAGAAAGCAGAAGGGTAAATATAAAACAGAGATGATATGAAGGGGATAAAGTAAATAGTGATTATAATTTTGGCTTCTGGTAATTATTTTATCGATTCTCTCTGTATATATCTGTATTTATTTTTTCTCCTATTATGGCTATGTATCCATAGTTACTATGTTTTCCCAGAAAAAAAGTTAATTTGTAACTGCAAAATTTGCATATGTATTTAACCATTAGAACATTAGTTATTTCAGGAAATTGCATTGCTACATTTACTAAACATGCTGTGAATCTACACTGACAATGGCTTAACATTCATTACTTAGAGCACAGAAAATAACTCAAAATAAGACCTAAGACCTCTTTTGTGTTAGTTTCTGTTTTTTTAATAAATACAGACAGGCTAACACATCTGTGTTTTTGTTTACAAATAAGTTAAAACGGGAAACTGGGAGCTTTAATTAAAATGATATGGATAGAGATTTGAAGCTGAAGTAGGAGAAGTTGAAGATGCCAATGTTGGTGTTTTTAGTGTCTAAAGTACTTCTAAAATAATAAAATTTCTGGAACGTTAATTAATTAAGAATGAATAGTATGATAGGACAACACTGAGTTATTTCTCGTTACCATATTTCACAGCGAGCAGCCAGTGGGCCTACTACCAGTATCAGCCAACTCTACTATGCTACCCTACCACCAGCTTCCAGATCTGGGCATATTACTGCATCAGATTTAAGGGTGTTGCGTTTGGACAGGGAGAGAATTCTCTAGGTGATTTCTGCTTTTTAGGACTGTTGGTACCGCAACTGCTCCCCTGCATGGGTCTAGGACACAGCAAGAGAATACCCCACTGTCACCAATGTCAAGTTTGCTATTGTAGTAAGGGGGCTTCTCAGCTGTTCAGTGAGCCCTGGAGAGTGGAAAAGGTTTTCCATGCCAGTCCTGTCACTCACAACTTTACTAAGTATAAGGCAGACAGGCAACTGTAGATATAATCCAGTGGATGGCAGGAAGAATGGGTTGGATATACCTCTAGTGGGGAGGTGGTCATGATCTAGGGCAGTGGTTCCCAAACTTTTGACTCCTGAGGACCCCTATTGAGTCACTACTGAAAGCCGAGGACCCCCAAGCAATTCGTACGATTTAAATTTCAAACATTAAAACAGTAATTCGAAAAAAATAAACACACGTGTGCACACCAAACAGATACCCAAATTACTAAAGCTTTTAGTATTTTATATAGAAAAAATTTGCAAAATCGAAACTTTTTAATAGGAAGGTTGGTGCTGCATCTCGGCGACTAACTTTTCAATATTCAGCTTTATTTTAGAGTATGAGGCTCCTGCTCCTGACGGGGCCGGCCTGGAACCCAAAGCAGCCCTGGCAAATGTTGTCAGGCCAGTCCCCGTACGGTGCACACCAAGTGCAGTGAGTGAGCCTGGCCACTACAAAGCGGACTTTGGGGGGCTCTCCCACCAAGAAAATTTGGGGGGAAATGGTGCATTCTACAACACATTTGTAATTATATATTGAATTGTATTCGCTTTCAAAGCATAGTAAATGATGACCTTACTATGCACCAATACAACAATCTTTTTGGGGCTCTTCCATGAATCCCTCCCTATCATCCTCCAACAGTGCCTCTCTTCTTCCCATAGCACCTCTGTCACATGTATTTCATTTGTTTTATAGCATCTCTCATACTAGTGTAGGGTGTCAGAGCACTTTACATCACACACATACAGAAACAATGAGGGAGATTTACAAAAAAGTTGCGCAAAGCAGTGCAGCCCCCGCGAGGCTGTGCTGCGTTGCGCGACAGGGAGGGAGCAGGGGAGCGCCATATTTCCAAAGCTATGGCTCTCTCCTTCCCTTTCTCTGGCGCCGGCGCTGATTTCAGTAGCCCCGCGCCATGCACACACCTTAGCGCTGTAGCGCTAAGGTGTGTGCATGAGTGTAGCATAGGTTTTGTACAGGAAGAGTACCCTTCCTGTACAAAATACTAGGCTAGACACGAGGGAAAGCTTTTCCCACTTTATAGGCGTGCTGCACAGTGCAGCACGCATGCAAAGCCGGAAAAGGAAAGAGAAATGAAAGAATTTCTCCTTCCTTGTGCCTAGTTGAAAAGGGCGCAGTGTTCTCACGCTAAACCCAATCTACTGTTTTTAGTAAATTGGGTTTAGCGTGAGAAACCTTGGGTGGTTGCACGGGAACAAGTTTAGTGCTGGAAAGTAAATTACAAAAAAAAGATTTTGCATTGTTTTGTGTCACTTTTGTGACGCAAACATGGCGCAAAAGCTTAGTAAATCTCCCCCAATGAATCATACGTGTGTAAATCAGTGTATAGAAAATGTTACATAGGGGAAAGGGGACTTCAAGGTGTAGGATTCACATGTCATCCATACTGGTAAGCATTTTTTAAGAGTGCTTGATTTGGAGAAGCACAAAATCTGGTTTCAGAATGTAACAAAGTGGTTAGCGTTGACTTTAATTATAACAATTTAATTCTACCCAAACATACCTTTTGGCAGCATCAGGATAATGAAAGACTGGGGAAAAAAGATGGCATACTAACTTGTACCATGCAGTTTGTATGCAGCTCTTTGACGGCAGTTCATAATTGACGGTGCTAGATTATGATTGTAACTTATGAACTGCACAGTAACAAAAGAATCTCTGTGACAAAAGCAGTAACCCAGCTATGCACATAAAATACTGTTTTATTAAAAATGCATGGTACACGTTCTTTGGAGCAGGCATATTAACCCTCTGCGCTACCTACCATCTCTCTCCAGCAGGTACATTAATCACTCGAGTTATCTTGACACTTTTATTGTTGTTGTAAAACTGCAGATTATACAAGGAACTTTGCATTGCTTTTAAGACAGCTGCCTGCAGACCCCCTGGGAATGTGTCAGGGACCCCGGGGGGTCCGCGGACCCCAGTTTGGGAACCACTGATCTAGGGGATATTGTCCCCTAAAGGCTGAGTTATAATCAGGAACATGGATTGTGAATGCAATGTATTTTGATCTCAGGGCTTCTGAGAAAGAAGCTATAGCATCACACTTGAGCTGCACATGTTAATGCTCTTTACTCCATTTTCAACCTCTTATTTCTATCTTTTATTTGATTTCTTTCTACATTTGTAGCAAACTTTAATTTAGAAATTATTCTTAAGGTACAATTATAAGAGAAAGTGAAATTCCCTATATGGATGGTAACAATAGTTGCCAGCCACCTTGAGCATCGAGGTGCCACTGAAATACTGCAGGGGAACTGTCCAAAAAAGCTGATTCCCACTGATTGCCGCCTGCTAAACCCCTTTTTGTCTGGAGCAAAAGTGTAAAGGACAGGCTCGTATTCATGAAACCTGTAAGCACCATTACCAGTGCTTCTAGTATATTTTGGTCCAGGTGTACCTATACAGAGTTACTATTATTATTATCATTGTAATTATTATTGTTATAATCATCATCATTAGCATGATTAACAGTGTAAATCAGTCAGTGTCTCTGCTGTACCATAGTTCATCTGTCGGTTGTAGTGAAAAGTACAGTAGTCTACTGGTCATGATGCAAACCCTTTCTCGGCTACCTGACTAAACTCATCCGCAATATATTGCTTGGGGCCAAGCTGCAACACCTGAACAATAAGATTTTCATTATAGCGGGAGCTGCTACGAAATCAGACTGACTGGCAATTCAACTTGGGCTGATAGAGGAGAAGGCTAGTCCCAGTCTCTTCTCGGGTCTCTAAGTAGATTTTTACCAAAACCTTTCTGTATCCCAAATTTTGGAATTGGGCTATCTGATCACCTTTAACACCACTTCCAAGGGGCCAGGACTGGTGGGGGGCCACTTGAAGGGTCAGGACTCACTCAGGCTTGGTCTAGGTGCAGGTTCACGATGATAGGTGCCTTTTATGAACCTGAGGCTCCTATCGGGAAGCCTGACATCTAACCTTGGAGTCACTCTGGAAGTCTTGGGTTCAAGCAGGTAAACAGGACTCAAGAAGCAGAGCAGTCCTCTGTGGGCACAGGGCAGGATTCAGGAAGCAGGGTAGTACTCTTGGTGCAGCACGGCAATCCTCTGAAGTACACAGCAGACCACAGACAGCAGGGCACTCCAACAAGAGTCCTTCTGCAGGTACAGAAGTGAACTGAAGAGTGGGTCTGAGAGCTTTATTTTTATACCTTGTACCCACTTCAAAGGAGTTTCTGGACTTTGATCCCCACAAAAGTGTCTGGGTATTTGAGCCTCACTGCCCTGGTCCCAGTCTGTCTGCAGGCACAATAGGCTAGTATGAAGTTCTTTGTATATGAGCTGAGGCAGTGTCTTTGAAGTGCAAATAGGGTGATGCATAGCTCTGCCTCCCCACCATCCTGCCTTGGATGGCCAACCTGACAACACCCAATCTCTTTATTGTGTGGTTGTCTGGGAGGAATACACAAAGGCCAACTGCCAACTACACCTAGTCACGTGACCCAGGAAACAGGCTTCAGACACCAAATGGTTAGGACAAGACAATGCCAACTCTCTAACCATCATCCCAATTACGATGTGCCTTTCCGCCATGGCAACTGTGGCAGGAACCCCTCCTACTTCGAGTTGGCGGAATCGATGGGAAATGAGGTAAAAATGTAGTTTTTTCCCTTCTTCCCACTTCCATTTCCATCAGGCACTCCATCATCCAGGTCCCTCATTTGCTGCACCGACTCCACCACAATGCCAAACGACTCCGATGTCTCCGAGATCTACGGTAAGCTACTTGTACAATTGTCCTATGTATTGTGCACTGACAATTGCTGTAGCCTTGTGTACTTCTGCATTGCTCTTACATGTAGCATTTTTCTTAGGTGTACTGCAGTAGTGTTCATTTTCCTATTCATCAAGTAAAAGGAACACACCTGTATTGACACTTAACAAAAAATATTGATGTTGTGGTGCTTTTGGTTGTTGTGCTTGTGGTGCCTGTGGGTGTGCATTCAATAGTGTGTGTATGTTGTATTTGCGGCATGCAATATGTACAAAAAAGGGGCATACCTCATTACATACATATACATTATTACACATGCACAACACATATGTGTAGTAAAATAATGATGAGTAGTGCTTACCTGTATTTATACCACCATGGTCTCACTTCGTCAGGCCACTGCAGCCAGGAAACCACCAGCACAATGGGAACATCTAAATCTGCTTGGCGGAAACCCGCCGGTATGACAGCGATAGAGTACTGTTAGCCAGCAGAGATGACCGCTGCTGCGACGGTCTCCTGTCTATTGCCACAACATCTAAATACGGCGGGCGGACCGCCGTCAGCATGCCGGAGTACTTAGGACCACCACAGCGGCGGCACATCAGTAGTTCCATCAAGATCTGAAGCAGGCCCTTAGAAAGACGGGCCCAATGATCTGTGGCTCATCCGATGACTCACATACAGTATGCTACATCAATTTGTCTCTGTCTGATGTGAGCATAAAATGATGACTTAGATTGTGGCCTAGAGTAATTGCAAGTGGCTGAGATTAATCCATGCATTCCATACATCACTTTTTGTTTTGCTCCTTAGAGCTTGCCAACAAAAAAAAGCGCAGAGAAACTTTAGAAACAAAGAAAAAAAATGAGAAGGTACTGATGTTACAAAATCAGAATGTTGGCAAATATTTTCCAGTAAGGTTATAGGAAAATGGGGTTTACATAAGGTCCCGAAGAATAATGACAACATAGAATTTTATAATAGAGGTAAAAGTGCTGCGACTGGTGCACCAACTAGGGTGAAACCGGTTTATGGTTGCATGTGTTCCAGTCCAGGGAGGACCTACCTTGCACTCTTTCTATTGGAGCAGGACCAAGGCTTATTTGCATGTGGCTATGTCGAATCTGAAGCAGCATGGTGGGCAGAAAACAATGAACTGGGATGAGGCCCGAGAAATTAACAGTGGCTGAGATTAGCTCAAGCATACAACCTCTCACTTGTTTATTTATTTAAGTTACCATTAGAAGCAACAACAGCACTGTGCTGGCACGGGGTGTGTGAGAAACTTAGACAAATATAATTTCATCTTGTAAAAAATGTTTCACTGACATTAGCACTCTGCATACCCTATTTCCTCCAAACATTAAAATCTCTTGTATGCCACTTTTATTGTAACGTCTGCACAGAGTGCATTGTCGTGCCTGCTAACAAAAAAAAACAATACAAAATGCAAAATCTTCAAGACCTGCATGTATAAATGCTTCAGAGGGAGTCACTTTAACTAGCAAGACATAACAAATTAAATTTTACTTCTTATTTGCAGTACACTCAATTTTGAAGCAGCCTATTCATGATTTTTTTTTAATGCACCCCTCCTCCCACTATATTACACTACACGTGGGAGTAGAAATAGAAAGCTATAAAAGCTTGCTTCCATTTCCCATAATTTGAAAAGATTCCAAGCACAACATGAATTCTGTTGACTTCAGTGAATAGAGTACGTCTGCTTTGTCGAAGAATATGAGGAAGAAGCAGTTGCCATGGTTGTACAAGTGGGAATTCATAACCACAATAGAGGTATGTTTTTGTCTCCGTTGCTTTCCATCGCTTGGTGTGATGACTGTTTATAACCATTACAACAAACTGCTCTATATGATGAAACGGGAGAGAAGCAATCTCATCAAAGCCTGCCGTGCCAAAGACCACTAATCACATACCGTGTTAAGAGATAAAAGCAGCCAAGGAGATCTGTGTCCTCCCTCTGCATGAAACCTGTCCCCGTACTTTTCTGCAAGAATGACATGATCTGTATCTGTTTCAATTCTACTGTAACACTTCACACCTGAAAGGTTGTTTTCTGGTAAACAAACAGACTAATTTGGATGTTAATTGCTGCCACTGCCGCCATTAGTAATTCTGAAGTGTGGTAACACCGTGGTATACTTCAGGAGTTGATGTTTAACACACGTGATTCCAATTTCATTGTTTCGGCCTCTTCCAAGCTTGTACATTTCGGCAGTTTTTTGCAGGTGAATTGTCTGGATGGGGGGGGGCGGGGCGATGGAGGTTACCTCAGAGGACTGGGGGTTGGGTTAAGTGAGAGAATGGATCATGTAATTCCGATTTACGATCGGGCACTTCCTGTTACCTGCTTAGAAAGAGGGCCTTAGATGGCAATCCATTTGTAAGATTTGGGGTAGAAGATTTTCTGAGAGTGTGAGCATGGAGACTACCGTAGAGAGTTTGCAAGCCTTGACAAAAATGTTCTACTAACGCTTAACGGATTGTGGTGTGCACACAGAGCCTATCAGCAGTGGTTTTTTCATTAGGGCGGGGGAGCGCCCGCCCCCGCCGCTGCGAGCCACACTAAACGTGAAAAATAAAATGGCAATAAACTGATTTCATTGCCATTTTATTTTTGACTATGGAGTGCCACAGCCACCAGCCTGCCCCTGAGCCAGGAGAAATAGGGGCGTGTCAGGACTGGAGCAGTGGCTTGACTGGATGCTACAAAGTGTGCATGTCACTTTGGCCGGCTTTCTTGCGCCAGCCAAAGTGACATGCACACTTTCAAGCGCTACCCCCAGCTGTCTTGCACAGCTGGGTGGAGAACAAGCACAGGTCTACAGGGCCTGAAGGAGCATCCAGCCGGCACAATCCATCCAATACAGGCACTTCTCTCATGCTGGTTAGCAGCATGAGAGCAATGGACTCGTCATGAAGTAGGACCAGGCGGGCCGTCAGGTGTGGGGCCACCTCCAGGTGCATCATCATGGCATCCAAAAAAAGAGGTCCAATAGTGTGAAAGCACCATACAGTCCCACAGAACATGTACAATGTCACAGCATGATGCGTTGCATTGCCAGCACTTGGAGTCCCCTGCAATTCGTGCCCCCACACAAGCATTCTGCCACACAGTGCCAGAGGTGCAAGACCTTAAAATAGCAACATTTTAACCTAGCCTTCCCAAGAAAGCTGTCATGTTCTTCCAAAAGGTCATGCCAATTCTCCTCGGGAGTGGAGAGGCTGAGCCTCTGTTCCCACCAAGAGCACACATTATGGGCAGTAGGGTGTGAGAAGAGGACATCCATAAGGGTAACATAATGTACAGTCCTGCCATAGTGCCCCTGTAACCATTCCATGTCATGATGTATTGCAACAGCGGATCAGGTACCATGTCGTAAGGTGGGGCCCCCCAGTATGTGATGCAGGCTATGTGTGAGCTGCTGATACTGCCAGTGTTGTGGCTGAAGCAATCCATAGTCACACACAAGCGGAGCAAAGGGGACCAGTTCACCGACAAAGACCCTGTCATTCACATAGCATATGCCCCCAGATTTCCACTGCCACCAATCAATCTTAATATCCCTGTTCCGCCAGAGCAGTGCCTTAAGATGGAGTGTGCATGGGGTGGGAAGCAAGTGGTGAGCATGACACCAAGCATAGTGCATGGCATGTATAATCGGGTTACCCAAGCAGCCGGATTGCTTATGATTTGTGTAGAGGGATGTAAGTTCTCCCCTCAATTGCAGCAGATGGCACTCTAGACCCAGGTATAGGACTGTAAGTTCTCCCGTCAATTGAAGCAGATGGCGCTCCAGCCTATATTCTCACATGCATCACTTTGTGGAGTAAGCGCAGCGGCCATCTACAACTGGTCAAGTATTTGTCTACCAAAATTCTTAAAGTCATCACATTGTGGATGCAGCGTGGAGGCCATCTTACATTGTTCAAGTATTTTTAATGTAATATGAGACAATTTACATGGACCCTATTTTGATGGTCATAATTTAAGAGTAAATGTATGGCAAGTGACAATTTTAAAGTGCTAGTGGTGATTTCGAATTTTTTCTAGATTATTCTTTTTTGTTTCTACAATTTCTTTTTATTGACCACATTCATTCCATAAATCCTCCGCCTCCATCCTTGCAATCTCCAGGTGAACCTCCCATTAGGTGGAAGGGATGTTTAGGGCTTTCAATGTCTACCTTGGAGCCATTGATGTCTTCAAATTCAAAGCAGACATGAAATGTTGGCTTTTAGAACATTCTCTTGGATTAGAAGGGCAAGAGATATTTGAACAATTACAGGTCTTTACTTGTGATGATGATGAAGAAGAACTTGATGAGTATGATAAAAGATTAGAAAAACATTTTTGCAAACTGCTGAACTTGCTGGTTAGAAGACATAAACTTTTTTTCACTTGAACAGTAGCCTAATGTATCCATTAACATGCATGTAGCCTCAATGAGAGTGTTAGCTGCCAAGTGCGAATTTTCCTGTTTTACTGAACAACTTATTAGGGACCTATTGGCTACCAGATGTTTTTACAAAAGGATCCAAGAGATGCCGTTGGCTACATTGGAGGAGGCCTTAGAAATCGCTAATAGTACTGATAATCTAGGGCTTCATCAAAAGTGTTGAATAATTCTCAGGAAGAGAAAGAGACTGTGGGGGATGTTTACAATAAAATGTCAAAACAAGGTGTTACTCCAAAATTGGTAACACGCGCTCCGACATTTTTTAAATGCAGGGATGCCCCATACTTACAAAAATACGGTGCACCTCTGCGATTCCCCTAGCACTGGAACTAAAAAAACTGCCTAGCACCAGCACAGGCACCCTTGCGCCATGTTGCAAGGGTGCATGCACTGCAGGTGCTATTGTTTATGATAATGTGCAGGAAGGGGTAGTAGGCATAAGTAAGTAAGTAAATAAACCCAGTATAGAGACAAAGAGTTCTTTCCAGTCTGCACAGACTTAAGGCTGACATTTGTGTGCTAAAGAAGACACATCTTTAAAATGTAGGACAAAACAATTCAATTGTAAAAGGGGACGAGTGGGTAATGCTGTTGTCTTCCCTGCAATAAAGAAAAAGAATGGTACTTTTATCCTATATTGCAAGAACCTTGATGTTAGCCCTAAATCTCCTTGTAAGGATGATGACGTAAGATTGATTGTTGTAGAAATACTAGTTAACAAAATTCATATTACAATATAAGTGTATGGTCCCTTCAATGTAGACAATTCTTTTTGGAATGGTACTGCCAAAAAACATTAGGCTATTTTTTTTTGGGAAAAGATTGTAATCAGATTTGGGCCCTTTCCTAGACAGAAACTCTACTATACAATGTATCCCTACTAAAATGCAGAAACAATTATCTTCAGCTGTTTCAAAAACATTTCAGCTGTCACTTGTGGACTACATCATGTTCATTATTCTGTTTTCTTTATCCTCTTTCTCATTGCCCACTCGTATTGTTTCTTTTTCTTTTCTTTGAACTACATATGGTAAGTTCTTACTGTTGTAGTGAAATCACTGGCAACACTTTTAATTGAAAAATATTTGATTCTTCTTCTATTTTATTCCTATATTCTGATATTTCATAGAACAATTCTTTATTGTAAGCCTTCTTTGTCATTAATGTATCACTTATATATTATATTTAAATTTCAAACTCAAAAAATTAATGTCCTTTATTAACGTTGTCATAAACAGAGGCAGGTGCAGGAGAGTTTATGATGTTCAACAATGGGGAAGGTGTGAACTAGGGAATGCCAGTGCACAATCTCCACCATAAAAATTCCTTATTAAAGAAGCATGTTTAAAGTTTCTTGTTTAATACCCAATACGTCAAAAGAATATGGGCCACATGCATTCCCAAATGGTGCGAATCAATGATTTTGCCCGTTTGCAAATGCAAAATTGCCTTTCTGAATCCATGAAATGCATTTGCAGCGCACAAGTAGGTATTCGCAAAAATTGCAATTCCCAAATTTTCGACTCCCAATTGCAATTGGCAAAACACAAATCACAATTAGGTAATCATAAATGTAATGTAGGAACCATTCACAATTTGTGAATGGACTAGAAAATGCAATTTTGCATGTGCTAAATACCACCTATTCCAATCAGGTGGTAACCAGGTGCAACCGATTTAAACAGGCCCAGAGTGCCTCAGCATGTGGGAGTTGCTCCTGACCTTCCCTACGTTTTTTGTCAGATGGCACACAAATGGCAACACTATGTAGAAGTGGTTCTTGGGCACGGCCCCTTTCACAGAGAACTCCCTATTTGGATTCTGCCACAGGTTTGGCAAATGATGGACAACATGTTTTTCAGGCTTGGAGAAACAGTGGCTTTGCACTGTTGGGGGACCTGAATCCAGGGAAGCTTTTCATTTCCTTCGAGCAAGCCTGCAAAGATTTTACGCTTGAGCCAGAACATTTCCTACACCAGCAGTGGCTTCTGGCAAAATAAAATGGTGGGGCAGAAGGGGGGCAAATAATAAAAAAAACTGCACTTACCTGCTTCTCCTGCTGCTGCTCGGTCTGCCAGATGCCTTAGTGCTCCTTTGTTCTGAAATTCCTTGGGCCAGCACTGGCTGCCAAACTGCCCACCCGATCCAGAAGTTGCTCTCATGCTGTGAGATCAGCGCCTGGATTGGTCTGAGCGGCCTCGTTAGGCGCTCATAAAGGGACTGAGCGTATGTGTCATTTCTCTACTCAGCTGTACAATACAGCAAGGCAGAGAAATTCCAAGTGCACATGTCTGTTTGGCCTGCCTAAGATGGCCGGCCAAGCTGACATGCACACTCACAAGTGCCCTCCACTCCTCCTTCCAGTCCCTGGCCAGTGTTGAGCGGATTGCCTTGCCCGCCCTAGACTCGGCAGCATTGGCTGAAAGTGAAAAGAAAAATTATAATGAAATTGTTTTCTTAACGTTTTATTTTTCATTCTTAGTGGGGCGACGCTCCTCTGCCATTGCGGAGGAACCCCTGCTGTCCTACACCATGTTGGACTGACGGAGGTGGCTAAATTGACCTGGCCAACATTCACCCGCCACGCCCCAGCCTATGTTGGATGTTTTACTGTCCTCCGATGCAGGTCAACATTTGATCACACTTCTATACAGGGCAATGAGAGCAGACACAGCAAGTTCACCGCCCCGGGTGCTTGGGATGCGGACCTGGGAACCCCGTTAGATGACAGAGCGTGGTCTGGTATTTGTGAATTCACACACACAGGGGCATATTTACAATGAAGTGGCAGAGCACAGAGTTAGCCTACTTGGCTTAACATTGTCCTCTGCCACTTCAGAAACGCAGGGCTGCACCATATTTACAACAAAATCGTGCAGCCCTGCGTTTCCTCCTGCACTGGTGCTAAATTTAGCAGCCGAGCACCAACGCAGGCACCCTTGCACCATAGGTCAAGGGTGTCTGCATTGAGGGGAAGATTGTTTATGTGCAGGAAGTTTTCCCTTCCTGCACATAAACAATCTTTCCTTTCTGCACATCAACAATCTTTAAATGGAGTTTTGTAACTTTTATGTGTGCTGCTTAATGCAGCACACATAGAAGTTGCAAAACGTCATTTTTGGGGGGGATTGTTTATGTGCAATTGTGCGAGTCGCAATTAAGGAATGTTTGGGAATCGCTAATTTTATAGCGATTCCTACATGCATAGGCTTTTGCAATTCCTTAATTGCGATTCCTTAATAATCTCAATTAAGGAATCGCAAAAGGCTACATTGATGCATGTGCCCAATAGGGCCTTATTTAGATCTCGGCGGATGGAAAACTTCATTACAAATGTGACAGATATCCCGAACGCCATATTACGATCTCCATAGGATATAAAGGGATCCTAATACGGCGGACGGGATATCCATCATGTTTGTGACAGAGTATTCCCCTTCACCAAGATCTAAATCAGGCCCATAATCTACATCAGTAGCTGTCAAGGAAGTGGCCCATTGGATCCATCATGGATGTACGACTTTGGCGTTAGGAACACTCGTTTTTGTAACAGCCTCTAAGGCTGGAATGAGAAATACCAAATCGTACAACGGTGTAATCTTGTATGTATGTTCTACAAAGTTTAGAAAGCTTAAAAGTGATTGTACCTTTTTTAATGTATTTGGTGGTTGAAGAAGAGCACACCTCTTTAATAAGTGTGGGGCAAGACTTCTGTCTTCATTTGATAATTCATATCCTAAAAATAGGACCTTAATAAAAGCTATTTTTGATTCTTTTCAATTTAATTTATAGCCATGTTCAGCAAATCCCAAGATTATGTGATCTACTCTGGCCAAGTGTAAGTTTAGATCATCATCTGTGAGGTAAATGTCATCGATGTATGACAACACCTCTGAGTCAGTTTCTTATAAAATTGACATTACATGGGGAGCAAACAGACTCAGACTATTCTTATACCCCTGTGGGAGCTGACCGAATTTTACTTGGGTCCCTAAATCAGCAAACACCATTAAATTGCTGCTTTCAGGTGCTATATTTTGACAGAAAAAAACATTGGAAATTTCCAATTAAGTTTTGTATTTTTTACTAACAATGTTGTTCATTAAAGCTCTGCTGTGGGAATTTTGTATTGCAAAAGTGCATGTATGACTGTTTAAATGTCTATAGCCTGAGACTATATGATGGGAATGATCTGGTTTGTCTACAGTGTTCCACACCTTAATATTCTAATTGTGATAGAATTTCCCTAAAGAGTTGTCTAGCTTCATGCTTAATAAGGTATTGTGGTTGCACTTGCTGGCTGGACCTTCAGGGTATAATATGATGAGGTGAGTCCTTATCCTAGCCTGCTTGATTGCGATATGATGCTGGGGCTAGTGCAAGAGCCCATTCTGCGGCATACGCTTCTTTAACTTCCTCAGGAAAAAGAACTGAAAAGGATTGCAATATTACCTCCTCCCCTTGTGGGACTTTTCTAACAAACTCAGGCAGCCAATCTACCTCAGCAAAAAGAATGGAATAGGCATTAGACAAGTTCTGCCAGAAAACTACTTTAATAATGCACGGTATATCACCCTCGATTTGGATGTCCAAACCATAAAGTCTATCAGGAGGGTTCATCTGCTGATCTGGAGTTTCTACTTGAATATAGTCATTAGTAGGTCTCGCCACAAAAAACTATTGAAGAGTCTGGTGAACTATTGTGACCTCTGCTGCGCTGTCAACCAGTGTTTTCGTCCATGTCTTTTTCAGGAGAAGTGTCTTGAGTATTTGTGACATATTTAGTGGAAATTCCTGACACTTTCTTCTTTTAAAGTGTTGTTTTTGTTGTGGAAGTTTCTCTTCCTTTTTTATGATGACATCAGAGGAGGTGTGTGAATCCTTTTTCTGTTTCATGTACACCCCCTTGTCTTTATTCATGCTGTTCCCCTCTCTCTGACTGTATGTCTGAGGAGTGCGGCAAAGAACAAGAGAGACGTGTATCAGAATACTGATACCTATCAGGCTGTTTAATTTTATCACGTTTACATAAATTTTAATGGGTTTGGAAGACTCCGAAGGCAAAGATCCAGTTTGTGTTTTTGTTCTAATTTTGTCTTTATTTTAATCCGAGAGCTTTTTAGAAGACTCCGGTGTCTGCTTGATAGTGTCAGCTTCTGACTTGCCTTTAGTTTATGGCTTATTAAGCCTGGTTCCCAGACTATCTTAATCTGTAAGGGTATAGGTCTCAAAGATTATTTTAGGTAGCTTGCATTCCTGATCTACAATGGGAAATAAAGCAAGCCAGAGAAGCTACCTCCTCTTTGATATTACTTAAAATAATTAACACTGTGGCAAAATTGTCAATAAGTTTCATCTGCAAATCTAGGGCAGGGGCTGCTCCATGTTCAGTCTGAATCTGTTTAAGCACTTTTTGCACTATTCAATTGCAATCTCATCATGTTTGGTTTGGATGTTCCCCATAATGACATTAATAGTAATTAGACAAATTGCAGGTACAGCTAACTGTGCATGTCCAGCTTGAGGAGCCTTTGCTGGGTCAGAAGTTAAAGTATGCATAAAGTAATGCATCAGACATCAATGCAGTCTAATCAAATGGTACAAGAGAGCAAGCGTATCTCGCTGTGTTAATGCATCTATATGTGTGAAATGTTTGCAGGAAAACTAACCCAATATTTAAGATTTCACATCTATACGCTTCGTGAGCCTCAACCACGAAGGGAATATGTGCACCACTGTGGGCCACCTCATATCCAGCTAAACATGAGCTGGCATATTAATGAATTGAATTAAAAGAATGGAATGACTATAGGGGACTATTCTTCGAAAAGACCAAACTTGATCAACCTGCAGAAATAAATAGGTGCCTCCTATTAAACTGAGGAGGATAAAAACTTATCACCTCAGATGTCTCAGTTTAAAGTCAATAGAGGAGCTTTGGGCACATTAGAGAAGCTACTCAGGAGACCTATTAAATAGGTACCAAACCTAGAACGAGGGTGGCACTATGTTATAGGTTCCTGCAAATCTTGTAGGGCAGTGTATTAGGTCAAAAAAAGTCAGAATATATAGACAATCCACCTGATTATGATCATGATGGATGGGACACATATCCCACCCGCCAAATTACAATTTTCATAGGATATAATGGAATTGTAATTTGGCGGACGGGATATCCGTCACATTTGTGATGGAGTAACCCTGTCCCCCAAGATTATAATCAGGCCCTAAGTCTACTCATATCATTAGTAAATGTTGGTTCGGCGGGTTCACAGTAGCACATCTAAACTCCTAACCCTCCAGAGTTGATGTTTTCAGTAACCTCGAACATGACAACTCTGATTCCCAAGGATTTGTGGAAACAGATCTAACCCTATTGTTGGTCACCTCTTCATGCCCAAAGTTTTACAGAGAAAGAGACAATAATACATTTTCAAATGTCGAACAGGCCATCGTGTAAAGACTTTCAGAAAGCGGCATCGTAATCCCGAGGGCAGAAATGCTGTCCATAGGGTTGCACAATGCGGTTACGACTGACAGGAATACTCCGCGAGTCGGATGGAACCGATTCTGAATGACCGCACGGTTTACGTTCCAACCGCGAACATCGTAATTGGGTGGTCGTAATGTGAACCGACCGAGTTGGTCGGAAGGGCTCTCATGCGGTCGAGGCGATTCCAACTGTTGGTAGGAGGCTTTCTGCCTGACATCGTAATGAGCCCCTTATTGTATTATGTTTTAGTATTTTTATGTAGGAACTAATTTTATAGGATATTTTTACATTAATGTGTATTGTTAAGTTTTTTTCTAGTACAATTTTTATTTATGGGTGTTGGATTCTTAGGATAATATGTTGGGGATTGTTCTAAATCTACTTTTGTAATGTTTTTATTTTATAAAACTATTTAATATATTTCTTTTATGATTTGAATTTGAATTTAGTCATTTTAACTTTTAATTGTTATATTGTTTATATAACATGTATAATGTTAAAAATGATGCATATTTTGTAAATTTAGGAGTGGTAATAGTAAATCTGGCCCCTCCAAAGTCCAACACTGTCCCTTCTGTTGGTTACATTGGAGTAGGAATAGTAAATCTGGCCTGTCCAGAGTCCTATTGTTGCTCGGGTTGGAGTGAGGATAGTAGATCTGACCCCTCCAATGTCTAACAATTTCCATACTGTTTCTTATGTTAGAATGGAAACGGTAAATGTTACCCCTTCAAAGTCCACAAATTCCTAACTGGTGCTTATGTTGGAGTTGGAATAGTCCTGACCTCTCCAATGTTCAACCAACATGTTCCCAACTGTTGCAAATGTTGGAGCGACAATAATGCATTTGACCCCTGCAAAGTCCAACACTTCCCCTACTGTTGCCCATGGTGAAGTGTGAGTAGTAAATCTAGCCCATCCGAAGTCCAGCAATATCCCCACTGTTGCTCAGGTTGGGTGGGAAATTTGACTCTTCCAAGTTTAACTTTCTTATGTGAGTTTTTAACAGTCTTTGCCATATATTTTTGTGATTCATTTTCAAAAGTTGTATTAATTTAAACATTTGTTTTTTGTAGTATTTATGTATAATTGCTATTAAATTTGAATTTTTATTTGCAATTTTAATATTTGTATTGTATTTATATCTACAGGGTGTACGTTTTATTAATTACTCTTTGTTTTTAATTGTGTTATTAATGTTTATTTATTATTTGTATTTATTTTAAAATTACATTTCTAATTTTTTTGCATTTATTTTAAAGTATACATTTTTATGTAAATAATAAAAACTTTGTATTTTGTACGTATAAATATTTATCATTTATTACTTTTTGAAGTTATTTTTATTCTTTTAACTGAAACTTTCCCCTCAAATACTATGTCCTAGGTAGAATACAAAGGTACTCATTGAAATGTTAATGGCCTGAGAATGAGGTGTGTGTGTGTGTATGTGTGTGTGTGTGTGTGAGACAATGCAAAGAAATGCTCTGCATGTCAGAGAGTACAATGTTGAAGCCAAGAAAAGCAATTGGCTCAATAACGAGAATAAAACTTCTACCAAGACGCTAAAAGAGAAAAAAATATTTCTTCAACTTGCAACCCCACACAACAAAATAAGTGCATTTTATATTAGCAAAAAGCACATGTTGTGATAGTCTATTACACTGAAGGAACTATTTTCTTTGAGGATGTGTTCCTTGTAAAAATTAGGAATGTTCTCTCTCACAGTAAAATTAGCCAATGGCTAAATAATGCTGAGAATGTGCCCCTCGCCATATTCTGTGATGGGGAGAAGCAAAATGTGAAAACAGTAATAAGCTGATGGCTGGTGTGGGCTGGCCCTTTGCCTAATGAGGTGCTGGTTGGAAGCAAAATGGGAATTTCGCAATAGCAGAAGAGTGGCTGCAGAGGGCTGACCTTTGCCCCATGTTACATGCTGTGATCGGTGGATGAAAATGTGAATGACAATAGCACACCAACATGTGAAGTGAGCTGACACATTGCCCTATGCTGCGGTGGGCTGAAGCAAATTGTGAATTGTGCAACAGCAGAACATTGAATACTGGTGGGGAGAAGCAAATGGCAGAGCAGCATCATTTTAAATGGGAGAGTCTCTCCTCAAGTTATGATCCGTGCCTGTGGGAGGGGGTAATGGTGATAGAAACACCACTTATAACCAAGCTGAAAAACAAAATGATTGATATATTTTCAGTTCCGTGGGTGGGGCGTGGCCTGGACTGACCAGCACCCTGCAGGAAAGGGAATAACCTCAAAATCTGTATTTTCCCCTGGTGGGTGGTAGTTGAACCATGTTGGGTAGGGGGGTGACCCCCCAAAACAAAGAATCCCTGATGTCTGGTCCTTTGTGGGATTCCTGCTCCTGGAGCACAACGTGATCATAACATGATCCACCTTTCCAGCGATACCTCATTCAAACCTACCAGTGCCCACTGAGGAAAACAACCCCTACCGCACATGCATGAAGCTTACTCGTCTGCTCCTTATTGCTCCATCTGGTGGAATCAGAGACATCAGCACAATGTACAGCATGCCGAAATCATTAATGGTGGGGGAGACTAATGCGAAAATCATTCTTTCATCACTCCATTTAAGTAATCCCATTGGGTGGAGCCTCCAGTGTAAGCACTGAAATTTCACCCATGCCTCTTAATGGATGACTCGTTGATGTCCACTGCACTAAAAGGGTTAAGTAACTATTCTATCTTGATTTGACAGCGGACTAATGGATCACCATTTTCAAAAGGGTTAAGTAACTATTCTATCTTGATTTGACAGTGGACTAATGGATCACCATTTTCAAATCATGTAAGAGTTTACCATTATAAAGCTCACAGCTGAAGAGGGAGCCAGTCATGTGAACATGTTTGCTATGAAATAGAGGTAAGGCAGCCTTTAATCTATATGTAATGAAAACCCAGCCGAAAACGGCTCAGAGTAATTTAAATACAAGTGCAAATCTAATAAGCATCACATTACAAATCTTCAGGGCAGCCATGAATTTGGAAGTATTTGTTAACCCATACAGCCATGCTCTAATAAATTTTATTAATGAGTCTTTGCTTTCATATACTGTTATATGTCTGAAACAATAAGTCATATGATAACAGTGGCACTTACATAGCTGACCATGCAGAAGGCTTCTTGCTGATAGAAGTACTCAGCATTTTAACATGGTTCATGGTTATATGATTTGTATTTTATCCAACACGCTGGGTGAGCCCTAGCTTCTTTTCTGTGGGCTGTAGGAAAGTGCAGATGCCTATCCCATCAGATGTGCTGATATATTGATTCTCTTTTTGTTCCTGGATGTAGATACATTTTGTATCTAGATTTAATAGTCATTTGTTTTTAGGATGATATATTAATTGTTTTTTCATAGGATTTTTTTAACTGAATATGATATATGTATTATATGTTGTTATATGTTGTTTTAAAAAAATGTTTGTACGTTTATTCATTGAAATAATGTGAAATAAAGTTAAGTAATGGTAATGGTTATATCATTTGGCATTGTCCGACACTTCTAGGCATCCTGGGCTTGATGTATTAAAGGGTTTTTCCCATTCTGTGTCTATGAAAAATATTAGTGCATATGGGCCCATATTATGAAAAGAGGTGCATGCCTCAAGTCTTCACTGTGATCCATCCTCATTGGGCACACACAATGCAGTCCAAGACAGGCACTAGATTACCAAAATCATTCACATCCCTAAACTCACAGTTTAAGCATGAGATGAGGAGACTGCATTAGTGAGAAATGGAACTGCAGTTTCAAAGCTCTGCTCTATCTTTCATAGCAGGCATATTGGCCTGATATTTCAGAACAGACATGGACCCCTCACAGATGAGTACAGTGCACGACTGCCCTCCCAGTAGATGGATAAACGGGGTCCCTAAAACCCACATGGCACTAACCAGAAGGTTGCTTTCAGGTGTGCGCTAAATGTGCGGTTCTTTGTAGATGACACTGTAATTCTTGATGGACTATTTGCTCGTGTGTCCTGCTTTGGTATTACAAGGCATATGGCAGGCAAATGTATTCTCTAATTTGCAGAGGATCATGCCCAAGCAATTTAAGGGGTACCCTCTTGCCACTGCTAAAATCACCATCAAAACATTCTGGAATTAACATAGGGCACAATTTATAAAACCTTTTGCAGCTGCAGAAATGTGAAATGTATTGTCATACAGCCAGAGTCTCATTCACAGAATGTGGATTTTAAGTCATTTCTGTCTTAAAATTCTGTATAGCCCTATGGAAAAATCTACAAAGTTAGAAACCTTTTCAACAGTAGTATGTCTAGCAGAGAAGTGGAAAACAGATGTTGCCATGGGAATGGTGAGAATGTTGGGAAAATCAAATAAGGTATAACTTTGTAGGTGCTAAAAACATTTCTTATGGTATGTTTCCTGAGGTAACTGTTGACCTGACAACAAGTATGAATAAGTGTGAATACAGGGTGAGAAATATTCCCATGTGTTCATAGACTACAGAAGAAGGCATTTCTACATGAAAATGTTTCCAAGTGAAGAAAACTGATGTAGGTAAGAATATCAATAACACTTTTGTCAGACCTAAATATTTGGTTTCTATTTAAATATTGTGTCAAAAATATTGGCAGCAATTAATACTGTTGCAGTAATATTGTGATGTTGTTCATATGGTTTAATATTTTATCGCAGGTTAGAATATAATTTATTTTAATTCTTTTATTGCTAATTTGCAATTGTTTACCATTTAAGTTATTTAATTTATTTTTGAGTATACATATTAATCAAAATTGTTTTAACATTGTTTTAAATGATTTAAATTTTTAAATGTTACTTATTTGTTAGCTTGTAGTTTGTTTATTATTATTTATTTATTTTTAGTTATGAAAATGTAAATTTTATATCAAGAAAGGTTAAAAGAAATGTGCTATTTGAAATTGTATTTTCATGTTTTATTTAAAATATGTGACAGTGTAAGTTTTAAAATGTTATAATTTTTAATTGTTGCTGTTGCATTGACTTATTCAATTTTGTAATCAGTAATTTTTAAATACAATTTGCAATTGATTTGTTATAATTTAATTCTTTTGTTTTTATGTAGTGTGTTTGCTAAATATACTCAGATTCATAATTTTAGGAAACTGAGTTGGTTTGTACTGTAAATTCTAAGGGCCTGATTTACAAAGGTAAGCTTAGACGTTTAGTCAATACAGAGTACGGAAATAAAGAAACATTTTGTAAATGCCCTTTGTGAATTCCCAAAGTTGTAAAATGAGATGTTAGGTCTAAGTTTAGACCAAACGCCTAAGTTTACCTTTCGGAATTGTGCCCAATATTTGAACATCTTCCAAAATCCATGACATTCCCCATTGTGGTAAAGATTGGAATGGGAATAGAAATTGTAACCACTCCAAAGCCTAATACGTTCCCTAATCTGGTTATATTTAGAGTGAGAATAGCAAATTAAATCTACTGCCCCAAAGTCTAACAATTTCTCAAATGAGGCTATGTTTGGCATGGGAATAGCATATTTCATTTAATGGTATATTTAATCACGCCAAAGTACAACATTTTCCCCAGTTTGGTTAAATCTGGAATGGGAATTTTAAATCTAATCCCCCAAAAGACTTTCAGTTACTTTAATGTGGGTACGTTTGTAGTAGAATTACTTAATGTAACTTACTATTTTTTGGTTAAATTGGTTACTTGGAGATAAAAATATTAATGTTTTATTTAGTAAAAATGCATACTTAATATACAATTTTTTTATGTTTCACATTTTTAATATTTTTTCTGTTAAATGAAACATAATGGTTTAACACATTGTATTGAAAATAATACAGATTTTATTTAATAACGAATATTTTTTATGTTTGTCATAAAAATATATATTTATTTCTATGTGTGTTTGTTTACTTTTCTTCAAATTTACTTGCATATTGTTGTTTAAATTTTTTCATAATTTTATTTTTTAGTTGCTTTTAGTCAAAATACATTGGGCTTTATTACGATGTCTGTGGGACCGACACCGACGACAATTCGGTGTCAGTCCCACTGACATCTGAGGCCGTGGTCAGACTGCCGCATTACGATGCGGTCGGTCAGACCACATTGGTGGAGGGACTGACCGACAACTTCCGACGGCCTTAAGGAGCCCGTTGGGCGGTCAGTCGGTCGTTCGGATCGCATTCCCCACAATGGAGACAGTGCCTTCTCAGGCACCGCCGTGGGGATGCCGATCCACCTTCCTGCCAGCCTTTTCATGTAAGTTATTTCGACATTAAAAGGCTGGTGGAAAGGGTATTTTGGGGCCCCTAGCAGGGCCCCTGTCACCTGTAGCACTCCATTCTTGGCTTTGGGGGGCACCTCTGGTGCCCACCTAAATATCCATGCATCGTGTGGCAGGCACCACACATTTTGTCTGCCACACGATGCATGGTTGTTTCCTAAGTGTATATTTTCTATCGCGGCTTGTGCTGCGGCTCGCAGCACAAGCCGCAATGGAAAGTATACACTTTACAACCGCCATGAAGGCAGTCGCATCCAAATAATGGAAGTGGGACCGCTGACTCATTGTCGGGCGGTCCCGCTTCAGCTACGGTAATAGGGCCCATTGTTTGTCCTATATTTTCTACTATGTTATATCTACATTTTGTTACAAGACATGTTATAAAGCAGTTTGTAGATGTATTACCAATTTTTACACTGTTTGTAAAAAAAAAAGAAAACATACTTATATTTGTATTTGGTTTGTATAGTAAGAAACTATTTTTTCATTTCCATTATTAACTAGATATTTTTTTGCCACTTGCTTTAATTTGGAATCTGTTTTTTTTGTGTTTTTTGGATGCCAGTAACTCTGTTAGTTAGCAGTTCCTTGCTCCTGTTCTCTGCTAAAGGGAAGCTTAATTTATTCTATGCTCTATAGTTACTAAAGGCCTTATTATGAGTCCAAAGACTGCCGTAATACGAGTTGACCTTGGGGCCGGCGGTATGGAGGGAGGGATCTTGCAGCAGTGGTGAATATTTTTCACAAATATATCCATGCCTGTCCGTGCATTTCGACTGCAGATGTGTTGGATGCACGCATATGCATGATATATGTGGAAATATACTATATACCCATTACCGAGGTTCAACCCATATGTGGGCAGTCCTGACAATGGGTATATGGTTAAAAAAGGACTCAACTGTAGATCACAGCAAACAGGGTAGGAATCCTCGGCGTGAAGATCCTGCTGTGATGGGGGACCTGGAGACAGGGATCCATATTGGAATCTACCTGGAAGAAGAAGAAAGGGGTGAGTACGCACCCCAAGTCCTTGGTCACCACCACCTGGAAGCAGGTGGTCGGACCGCCGTGGCCGCTCGCGGAACAGGCAACTTGTAATATGGACGACGGTGCAGCTCCCCTGTACTGCCCCATGGTGGCTGCCTTTCCCTGACCGCGAACCTGATGGTCAGTGGTCTGCTGGTGGCCTCGGCAGTCCAGCGGCAATCTTAGTAAAGCTGATACGCCCAATTCATGATACGGCGGTCAGACCGCCGAGCTCACCACGCTTGGATGGCCCTCGCCAATATGGTCCATGGAACCGCCAAACTCATAATAAGACCCTACATCTATTTAAAGTTGAGAGATTTTTCGTACAATTAGCTTTGCATATTAAGGTTATTTGTAGGTTGTAGTTAGTGTTGAGCTTTATCATAGTTGTTTGATGTGCATGCTGTAGACCTAGTTCGGCTTTATTGCATATGTATTTCTATTATAATAAAATATGATGCACTTCTAGCTACTTTTAGTTAGACTGATTGGTGCTTTACTAATTACATGGGGTACCTTTGCTGTCAGGGTGGGCATATTAGTGTTTTTGTACAGGTGTTTATATGGAAGTTTGACCCTCTATTTTTGAATGGTGGATGGAATTTCTTACAAGGAAAAATAATTGGGATTTTTTAACCAATGATTCATTTTATTTTTCCTTTTTTGTAGTTATTTTGGAGCTGTTTGAAACCTTGTTTGGAATTTGGATGGCTTTCGTGTTTTTATATGGTCATATTGGTTTGATAATATTGTATTCGGATTTTTGCTTTTTTGGCTCTGTTTTTTATACATTTTTGATGGATTATGTGTTTTTTTATGTCATAGTGTTTATAGAGGACTTCAGCTCCAAATGATTTAGTTATTCAGTTTTTTTAAATTATTTATTTTTGCTCAGCAAGAATTTTTATTGTAATGCCTTTGCTCATATATTTGATATTTTGCAATTATGAGTGGTTTATTGTGTTGTATTATTTTTGTTTTTGGTCTATGTGCGCCGTATATTTTTGCCTTTTAGTTATGTTATTTTGGGAAAGAATCATAATTATTATAATTCATTTTAGAATTGTACTCAGAGTGCAAAATATTAGTTAATGATTTATAATTTAAAAATAAAATTGTGTAGGTTTTTCTTATTTCATTTTTATAAGTCAGATTTAAGTTTGATTTCATTTTTGGTGATATTTCTATAGCAGTCTTCCGGCTTTTGCTTCAAGGTAGAGTAGGCCTTGCTTGTTATTAAATAGCCCCCTTTTGCTTGCTACATTTTGTGCATTTGATTTTTTGGATCCTTTTGGTTTCAATTGTCTGAGGGATTGTTATAGTCTTTGGGTCTTGATAGCTTTATTCTTTTTTTAGTATTTCTAGTATTGGGTAGTGAATTTGGTGGTTTCTTCCAAGTGTTCCTTGGAAGGAATTGTGCCACCCTTCCACTGTACTGTTAACATTTCCATCATGATAGATGGAACTATTGTAGACATACCACCAAGTCTTCAAAATAGTCCATTAGTTGTGAGAGTCTGTTTTCCTTTTTTGATAGAATAGGGATTCTATTAACATTTTGTAGTGTTTGCTTGCTTCTGTGACAGGGACCTTGAATAAACCTATTTTTTTACTTCATATACAAATTCTGCATTTGTAGCATATTTTATAATAGGTTTTGATTCTAAGGCCCTGATTACGATGTCTGGGGGACTTGCGTCCGCCCGACACCGTATTCGTCTGGAACCGCCCGACCATAGGTCAGCGGTTCCAACCTCACAATCAGCCACGGTCCTTGCAGGTAACAGCGGTGGGGCAGTGGGGTCGTGTAAGGGGGATTTTGAGGGACGTGCCGAGGAAAAATAATTATTTATTTAATTTTCCCTCTGCATCGTCCCTCGAAATCCCCCCTTACCTGGCCTCACCGCCCCACCGCTGTTACCTGCACGGACCGCGTCTGCTCACAATTAGGATTTGGCAGCCCATAGGGCAGTTGGAGACATCCAATTTGCTATGGCAGCTTGTACAGCGGGCGGAAAAGACCTGCAGCACAAGCTGCCATAGCAAAATGGATGTTTGTAAACATCCCTGCACTGTGTGGCAAGCACCACACAGTGCGTGCCACACGGTGCAGGGATGTTTGGGCCCCATAGCGCAGGGCCAGAAGGGAAGGGGGCCCTGCTAGGGGCCCCTAAAGTCATTTTCCGACAGCCTTTCCATATCGGAAAGGCCGACATGGAAAGGCTGTCGGAAAATTACATTGTAATCATTAAGGGATTATAAGCATTGCGAATGCTCGGAACAGCAGCGGACGGTCCCTCCGCCTGATGCCTCCACCTGCTGCATCGTAATGAGGTGGGCGGACCACAGGGGCAGATGTCGGTGGGTCCGACATTGACCTGCCGTCGGTGTCAGACCCACCAACATCATAATCAGCCCCTAACTGTAGAAACCATAGCTTGTTCAATATCAATGTTGATTTTTGTTGATTGTAATTATCTTGTTTTTTTAAAATTGATATAAGAGTCATTATAGGTTGCACATTTCTTGTTCGGCAGTAATGCAGCATATATTACATGGGCATTATGTTGTCATATTCTCCAAGTATGGTGTACATTTAAGTAAATGATGGTAGTTACAATTTAAATGTCCAGTCCATCATCCAAGCACTACATTGTGTTTGGATTAGCAAATTATTATTAGTTGCATAGACAATGATTTTTTCATTGTTAATTTTTTAATTTCATCTAAGTTTTTATTGGCTATTTAAAAGAAGGGATGTAATTAATTAATGTTAGGGGTCTTGCATTATTTAGTTTTTTGTATCATGTTTACATTCCATTTTATCTTTGTTGTAATATCATTTTGAAATTCTTTTGTGGCCTTGATTTCCTTTTGTGTTGCTTGGTGACGTTTGAAGTGTGTGCGGAAGTTATAACTTTTTCAAGAGTGTCACATTTACATACAGAAAGTACTTTGTAAATCGGCCACTGAGAATTATTCCAGTTGCTCATGGCATCCTCCTCACGTCGTCCAATAAAGGCTTATCATGATCATCTCTTTCTCAAACTGCTACTTTGGTGGTACATACATGCAGTTGACTTTACTATGCATGTAATATATACTGTCATTCTAAACTTGGACCTTGGACTACACGGTCTTATGTGGGAACAATTGTTAGGTCTTTTCAAAAACACATAGACACATGCTCTATAATTTCTAAGACCTGAGTGGGAAAGACTGACCTTAGATGCAAATTAAAATTTTCTCAATCTCAGTCAGTGGAATCCAGTTTATTGGAATGCACAGGCCCTCATGATAAGTGGGCTGGTATGCCCATTTTGGCTGAAAACTCCTGTGTTTGGCTAAAATGGGATTGCAAGATTCTTGGTGTCTGTGCGCACCTCTCCACCTCTAATAGGTTGGTGGAAAATATGCTTGGCCAGGAAAATATGGAACTTAAGATGCACATTATTCCTCTTTGTGATCCTAAAATTTGTAATAGCCTGTTAATGTTACAGTAATAATACATGTTAAAAGTAATCCTGCATGCACTAATAATGTACAATTGTTTCCTGCCCACTTTTAATGGGACCCTTAGAGGTTGGCGCATGTGTCCAATAGCATCACACAAAAGGTTTTGTCCATTAACTGAAAAAGCACACTTGTTACTGAAAACTATTAATACAATGTTTATACGGTAATCTAATAAGTAATTTCCATGCTTTATGTTATGTTATGTTATGTTATTTTATATCGATTTGTATAGCTCACTAATCTAAAATCTAAACACCACATGTTTAATACACTGCATGGCCTTCCTAGACTTTAACCCTTCTCAATGTTGATAAACTGAGCATCTGTAAGTGATGAAATAATAACATATATTCCTTATGGCTTCTGCAAATGAGTACTGCATAAAATATAATCTATTATCATTATATTAAGATTAACTTGATATATATGCACATTTCTCTACAACCTGCACCTTTGTTCTAAGCATTTGACAATGACCCCTGCCCTATTATGGGTTATGCCATGCATCAACGCTGCCCCATAGCAGCCATACGTGTATTCACATCCATGTCTAGTGTGCTCTGTCTGCCCGTAATGCTAATATCTGACACAGTTTATGGCCCAGATTAAAAAAGAGTTGACGCAATGCAGGGCAGCAAGCAAAGTTGCTGCTGAGATGCGTTGCATGAACTGGAGAGAGCAGAACTGTGCCATATCTACAAAGGAGTGGTGCATTTTGGCTTCCTCCCTGCATTGGCACACTGTCAGCAGCCATGCATCAACGTAGGCACCCTCGTGCCATAATGCAAGGGCATCCATGTTGTGGTCAGCATAATTTTGGTGCAAGAAGGAGTCCCTTTCCTTCCCGCACCATAACTATGTTTTAAGACAATTTCCTCTTTGGACGCAGACATTTGCAAAGAGAAAAAAACGAGGAGAAATAAGAATATTTCTATTTGTTACACTGCCCTTTTTGGCCCAAATCCATGACTACAATTCTTTGTAGACATGGTTTTACGTTAAAGTACATGGGTGGATGCACTGGATTGCCAATGCGCCACCCATTGAATGTCCCCTTGATTCAAAGTAATGCAAGGCAGAGCAAAGCACTGCGCTGTGTTACTTTTGGTAACAAATCAGCACAAATCTCAATTTACGTTGGTTTATAAATACAATCTGGATTTCGTGTTGCGTAGGCTTTGAAAAAGTGATGCACAAAATCTTCATAAATCTGGACATATGTTTGTTGCCGCTCAGCTACATATCCCTCAAGTCACCAATATATTTGCTTCCTTTTCTGGGTCTCATTTTCCAGACCCAGGTTTCCTAAATTATTTTATATTCCCTGCAGCTACATCTCCAAAAGGACGCATGTCTCTAAAGGAGAGATACCACTGGTTTTGTGGTTTTATCAGCAGCCATTTCAATGACCCTTTGTCACTTTTGATTCCCTAATAGAAAACGTATATGTCTCGAGGAAAAGTGTATCTAAAAACCTGGCTTGCAGTTGAAAGTGTTTTAGAGACAGCAGTGAATCTCATATTTTCCGAAAAGATACATTCATGTTCCTTTGTGTGTTCGGTCCAAGAGTAAATGGTGTATGGAGGTCAGAGCAGAGATATTTTTAGAGAGCGTTTGAGGGCCTTGTTCAGCTGCAGAGTGTACATCTACAACCAGCTTGAAGAGGAGCTGTTTTTCCAAAGTTCCGAGGTATGTTTGTGACTGTTTAAATGTCAAAACCTGAAGAGTTGTTCATGAAAATTAATTTCTGAGGTTTTCGAGGGTGGGAATTAATAATCTGACAAAAATAGTCCAAATTCCCTGCGGTATCTTTTCAGATCTGCCTAGCCATCTAATAGTGATCAGATTTAAATTAATTTTAAGGTCAAGTATTCCGCTTCTTGTGTCCCAGAGGACACGTGCCACAGTTTTAATCATAGAGTTTTGCTGTCTGGCTTCTTCTATCTGATTATTCAAAAGGTAAAAATGTTGTTGTCATGTAGTTTTAAAAGTAGATGTAATGGACCGATTTAAAATAAGCCATTGAATGAGTATGTGCACAAGTACTCCTGTAGTACGCCTTCACGTCCTCCAAAATGCCTTTGTGCATTGCCCCCCAAACATCTAAAATGGAAAAGAAATGAGAATAATCAGGGATTGTTCACATACAATTAGTGCAGGCATAAATCACATAAATTAGGTGAAATAATACTCCTGTAATACTACTCCACATACTCATAAATGTCTTTATGAAACGTCGAATATATAATTTTATGTGTCACTTTATTAATGGTATAGATCTAAGCAAACTAATGGTGTTGATGACATTTAAATTGTTGTATCCCATCTCACACTATACTCAAACTCTCTCACCCTCTCTCTCTTCTCTTTTTCTATATCTATTTCTATTTCTGTTTCACTTTCTCTTTCTCTTCTAGGGTCAGTTCACAGGCACTCTTGAAGCCAATCTTTCATATAAAATATGCATGTGGCCATATGACAGGCAAACAACTGCATTAATATATCTGTGACACCATACAACAAAAATGTACTAAAATGGGATGGAGTAGGGGTTGAGCTTGCTGGTCTGCCTGGAGGAAATGGGGTTTCTTGGTGCTTCTAACTATGGGCCTGATTACGATGCCGGTCGGACTTTCATCCGACCAGGACTATGGCAGTAGCAGGACCGCCCGACTAGCTGTCGGTGGTCCTGCTACCCGTATTAGGATGCGACCGCCTTCAAGGCGGTTGCAATCTGTATATTTTGTATTGCAGCATGTGCTGCAGGTTGCAGCACACGCCGAAGTCGAAACTATACACTTTTCAAACATCCCTGCACCACGTGGCAGGCACCGGTGCCTGCCACGTGGTGCAGGGATGTTTAGGAGGGCACCATAGGTGCCCCCCAGAACATATAGCGGAGGACCAGGGGGAAGGGGGATCCACTAGGGGCCCCCAAAGTCACTTTCTGCCTGCCTTTTCATGGTGGGTGGACCACAATGAAATGGCAGGCGGAAAGGGACATTGTAATCCCTACGGCGATGCCTGAGCAGCCACTGCCACTGTTGTAGGGATTACAGTCCCTCCGACGGTTCGATGGGCTCCTTGAGTGGACGGTCTCTCCGCTAGCTCACCATCCATCCACCATCATAATGCAGTGGGCAGACCTGCAGGGATAGATGGTGGTTAGCCCGCCACCGATGGCCTAACGGTGGAGGTCCCAGCGCCATTGTAATCAGGCTCTATGTTCCCCTTCTTGGCAACCTTGTAGATTCAATAATCATAGGGGAATGGATCACTTGTACCTGCGATGCAGCCAGGGTCTGGTATGGTGACCGTCTTAAAAACCCTCAATCACGTACAGAGGTAGTCGGGCTGTATATCTTGATTATCTGCCTTATGTATCAACGTGAAAGCATCATCATTGGGTTTTTTGGGAAATATGCTTTCCTCCACCCGGAGGTAGACCAACTGGTGATGACAGTAGTGATCAGTAATCAAAAAGTGATAAAGTGAAGTGAGTTAAAATAACTTACATCTCCAAACTAAAAAAACTTTATTCAGTTAGAGATGGGGTAAAGTAAAATCAAGGTAGTGCGTATATAGAAGAGTTACTAATCTATCGCACTTGTTTGTCCATGTGAGTGGTCGACATGTTTCAGCCCTTCTTACGCCCAACCTTATCGGGGGGCTTTCTTCAGGACCTGTGCAAAAGTGAGGTTGCTAATTGAGCAGCCTAGGTAGGTAGGTCATTGACTTACCCCTCTTCAATAGTTGTTATCGGTCAAAAGTACCTATAACTTAGTTTCCCTAGTCCGGGCATCCACGGGGGACCGGCGGGTTTATTGACCTGCTGGCGGCGTGAGGTAGCGCAACTTGTGCTCGCTCTGATTAAGGTGCCCCGGATCATCCTCCTCAGATAAATCTTAATCCTTATTACCAGATGCACATCAGCAATATGGAACACAGCATTATTGTTCGACATAATTATCGGGACCTGAATATCTTTTGAAAAACTATTGGGTATAAATTTCTATTATCAATTCAAAATGAGGCGATATTTTTATAAAAGATATTTAGGACATAATATCATGGTGCACATATTCTAGTACCACACCTTCTTACCTCTCAAGTGACACCTCACTCTGAAAAAATTGTAAGAATAGCAATGCACTGGCCAGTGTTGCACCTTAGTATCTATCAAACAATGTCATTGGTCAATATTATCACAGGAGAAATATTGTGATGTCAAGAATATCATTGGACTTTATTTTGAAAGGTAAATATTTTTTAAAATAGCGATGTAAATAATATTGATTTCTTTAATAACAATAGAATATCTTTTTTAGTTTGCTAGATTTTCTTTGTTTTAAGATTATTTTTGCTTGTTTCTTTTGTGTTTACCAATGTTTGTGGGATTCTTTTAAATTGAACATTATTTTTATGTATTTAATTGCAGAATGATTTAATATTATTGTTTTTATTTTTTGGTTGTTTGTTGAGTATGTAGTGGTATAGAGCAGGGACTATGGGTTTTATATATTGTTTATGTTTTTTTATTTTTTTATTTTGAGATTAATTTGTTAGGTATGTAATTGTGTTAAATAATTCATACAACATTTCTGTACATTATTTGTTGTTAGTTTGTAGGATTTGTAGCAGAGTTTGATGGGTAGTGTTTTGCAATGTATATTTTATTTCTATTGTTATCGATTTTTAATTGTTCATTGGTTAATTTATAAATAATAATAAATAGTTAATTATTTATATATTTCAATATTTATTTTTAATTTGTTTATATTTAAGTTTGTTTTTAAGTAGCATTTTTAGTTGAAATTATTTTGTATTATCATTTTTTATAATCATTGTATACATTTATGCATGTATTTTCTAATTTGTTTGGATGGGTTATTGGTTGTATATGTGATTACAATGGGAAGTGTTTTTGTTTGCTGTAGTTTTTTAATTCTGTGTTAATTGTTTTATGTTACGAGCTAAGTACTTATGCTAATAATGTGTTTTATTTATTTAATGATCATTTTTCAAATTATCATTCAATAATAATCATTTAAAATATATGCATTTTTGCTGAATATAAAGCTTAATATCAAATTGTAATATCTAATATTGTTGTATTTCATTTAGTATTAATTATCTGTATATTTATAAAAAAAAATATTTTCTTAGCATGTTGTTATGGTTGGGGTTGCAATAGAACACATGACGAATTCAGAGTCCAAAATGTTCCCCAATTTATGGTGTACAATATCAATCATGTTTGAGATATACAATATATAGTTTAAAAGAAAATTAGTTTAGGTGTTTCGCTATTTACAAAATAATTTTTGATGTTGTTTTAAGTTTATTGTTTCCTAAATTATTTTTAATGTACTTATGTTTGTGGAGTTTGAAATGTTTTTCTGCATTTCTGTGTTAAGTGGATCTTCTTGGCCTTTTCTTCGGGTAGAGTACCTATTGGCTAATAAGATGGCTTGAAGGGCAGCAAGTTTGTTCATTTTCTTAAACTCTGTATACTCTTTTATTTAGGTCTTTGTTTCCATTTGCTTACTTTTTATTTTTTTAATTTGATTGGTTAAATGTGTTGTTTCTCAGTATATTTTTATTGCCAAGTTAAGTTGTCGATATTTTTGTATTTTTCGTTGGGTTTTAGGAAAGTCAATATTTTGGTAACAAAATATTTGCATTACGATAGTTTTGTAATCAAAACTATCTCATACCTCCCCCCTGGACTGCCATGTTGGCTGAGGCTTTTTTATCTGTGCCTTTTTACTCTCGAAGCCATGGCGTAGATTAGTTACCTACACCGAAACCAGAAATTATTTAGTTGCTCACATTTTGTTAATTATGATGTTTGATGTTACTAAATAGAAACATGCATTGCAAATGATCTTTACATCCTTATCCTTGATTCCTCTAAGGAATTAAATGTTGCTTAAAATTTCTTAGTATAAACCTCCAGGGTGACCTTGGCTTGTACTGTCTCTGCTTTGCTGAAAACGCATAAGCTGAAACACTTCATTATGTTCTTGCTTATCTCAAAAAGACCACTTGAATTTTTCTTTCACATTTCCTTCTCCACGGAGCCTTAAACTTTAGACACAAAGTACTCGTTGGCTTTAAGAACTACCTACAAAGTCTCTCAGGTACACTTCATCTATTATTGCATTGCTGCACTGATTTATGACTCACACCCAACATAAATCATTGACGCATACATTTTGACTGAATGCCATTATACAAGCTAAATAAAATGTTTTTCTGCAAGAGCTAAGGGGCCTATTACGATGGCGGTCGGAAAACCTCCCCAACCGCCACGGTAGCGGGAAAAGACCACCCGCATGGACCGTGACATCACCGCCGGTCGAATTACGATGACCCGCGGTCGAAATCCGCCCGCAGCACCGCCGCGATGCCGAAAGGAGCATGTCCTGCATTTCTCTGCACTGCGTGGCAGGCACTGCACAGTGCCTGACACCTGGCACAGGGAAATGTAGGGGGGACCATGGGTATCCCCCCAGTGCACCCACCCCCCCCAACACATTGGGGGCCTGCAACGGGCCCCCGGAAGACAATCTACGCATGCCTTTCCATGGCGGTTTGACCGCTGAGGAAAGGCTGGCTACCGCTGGCATCATAATCCTGCCGGCAAAGCCTGCTCTGCACCGCCACCATTATCCTGGTCCTGCTCCATCCGCCAGGCAGGAGTGCGGATGGCAGCCAGAAGAAAAGCGGCGGTCGGAATTTCCCACCGCCGCGGTCACCACCGCCATCCTAATTTGACCGGCGGTTTTCTTGGTTGCGATCGCGGGCGGATGTCCACCGCCGGTCCGGCGGGCACCACCGCCGGCCCGGCGGTGGACATCCGACCGCCATCATAATAGACCCGTAAGTCACTGTTTTGAATATTCAATAATTGAGCTTGTAATCAAGCAATGTTGCCTACCAGAAATGTGTGTGTAATAATTTTGTGTGATCCACTTTTAAGTTTGTGTTCCACTTCAAAATCAGCAAGTAAAGTACCTTCCCTCATTTCCTAAAATTTCAGTGCCAATAAAATATCTGAAGAGACTATGGGGCCCATTACGATGTCGGGCGGAAGCACTACCGCCGTGCTGTCGGAGGCATAAACCGCTAGTTACCGTCCGCCAGCAACGGCCCAGACGCCCACAAAATTAGGATGTGAAAAGTCGGGCAAACACCGCCCGTAAGCCTGCGACGCCGCCTGCCATCAAAGTGCGCCCGTCTACGTAGCGGCGCGAGCCAATGGAGACACACCGTCCGACGAAATGACGTACCGCCCGGCATACAAATTACGATGCCACAACCAAACAGCCTCACCGGCAAAGAGACACTGCACGAGATACCAAGGCGGAAACCCGACTGTTCAGTACGGAGACTAAAAAGGCGGCCCACCCAGAGATGAATCCTGCACTCCAGGCCATCCCCATGCTCTACCTGATGCACCACCTAGGAGTGAACGCGCCACGACGACGCAGGTAGGCAGACACACAACAAGGGCACGCAAACACTGCACACAATGCAAGGGCGGAAAAACTGTACATGGCCCCCCCAGACACCCCTGTGTGGACAGGACACATCCACCACTGTACCCACACATGTCCCACCTGTCAAAATAAAACAACTTGCAACATCCTGGGCACCCACTACCCGGGACCAGGAAGTGACATCCCCGTCACGGCACCGCAGCGGCGATGACGCAGGTACACATGCGCACAACACAGAGGCCAACGACAGCGCCATGCATGGGCTGCACACAAACACCACAGGGTCACAACTACACACCCCACACGCCAGCCCCACCCTGAAGGCACATGTCACGTGGACTTCCTGCATCAGTCATGTCCCCAACCGACAACTCACAGTTGCAACTTGATGTCACACAAGTGTCCCGAACAGGGGAGTAATGTGATGGCAAAATAGGACACACCCTTGTGTGCAAAACATGGAGAAGCACACGGCGGCTGCTACATAACAGCGCAGAATATGGACATTGTCCGCAAAAGGCACGCCAGTCTCATCCAAAAATACCTATACCATCCTGCTCGCAATATCAAGCCATGCAATGTACAAAATAGAAAACCCTGCTGCCTGAGAACAGGTGTTCCCGATCAGTACACCCACACAGAAGCCTCAATGTACAGCGGCAACGGAGTGTCCCTCCCACACACGGGAGAGCAGATAGCACTGAATGGCCTTCCATTCCTACTCCGAAATCACATTGCAACAAATTATGCAGGAGAATGGAGCCATTGTACCAACAGGAAGCCAAACATAGCCATGCAGAGTAAAACTTCCACTGGTGTATTGCGCCTAACATGAAAGAAAGATAATACTACAAAATACAATAATACCACTCCTCCATGTGGGCCAAATGCAAGTAATCTGGAAAGAGTCAGACACCACTGGCCTTGACCATTCATTGAAGCATGTGGGATGAGGGCCTGTGTCCACCGCCCAAGCTATACCCCAAGTCCTGCCGCCGTACATCCATTTCAGAATTCCCTGCATCGTCGGAGGTTGCACTCTGCTGACTGCTCAGGCAGCCAGAGCACGCCATCACATCACCCTGTAGCAAAATGGCTGTTGCACCAGTGCTTCTCAACTACGCCGGACAGATCAAGCTGTACAGTGACAGCTTGCTACACATAGTGGGCTGTTCAAATCTGGCAATGCTGAATGTACGTTACCGAGTAACTTACCGCATTGCAATGTTCAGCTGCGTCATCCCCATTTTCTACTGTCGGAGGTGTCCGTTCCACTGTCCTGTGGATTTATGTCTCTCCAACCCGGCATGTCCAAAGGTGGACTTGGTACACTTGTTCGCACTGTGACATATGGGTGCAGAAGGGGACATGTGTTTTGGCCACATGACACTGCAGAGACAAAGGTGTGTGTATGTCTGACATACCCAGCATATCTGCTCACTGTTATCATTTGGGGACATTACACTGCAAGCATTGTAGTGAGTGAGTAATGGTTGTGTGCCACACAACGTATTGCAGATGGGACAATTCCTTGGTGTGCGTGCTACCCTCAGCCATGTGCAGCAATGCAGGGCTCTTGGGGTGTTGACTATATTAGGTATGTTGTAAATCACAGTGTGACGTGCGCTTCAGATACTGCAGACACATGTTTGGTCATCAGCAGGGATCTTTGCTGAACTACTGTATATGGGACAACTGTTTAGATGATATACCTTTCATGACACTGGGGCTGAAAGATGAGATGGATGAGATTTTGAATGTGCATTGTGTAGCTGTGTGGTTCATGGGTCCAGTGGTGTATGTGACATTACTGGGGTCCCACTCTGTTACATTGAGACAAGATAGACTTAGATGGGTGATGTTGTACAATGTCAACGGAACAAGCAGACACGACTACATGGACAAGACTTCGATGGTGTTGCTGATGTGTGTGATGACTGGCACAGTGCACGCCAAGTGGGTCAGTACTCCAGTGAGAGTTGTGCATGCAGACGTGGCTCCTTACGTGTTACTGTATTTGAGATGGCTCATGTGGGCTATGACTCTGTAATTCATGTCCGTGTGCACATTAGTCACATGGTTATGACAGGGAGCAGTGCTACCTGTTCCTCTGCTACGTGACATGTCCCAAATGTTAGTCGTAGTACAGTCCTCATGCCTACAGACACCCTGCCCTGTACCGTAGTCTACCTACTTGTTGGTTTGGAGGGAGCAATGCAATGGCTATCACATGGTTATGAGAGGGAGGGGTGCTCCATCTTGCTGGTCTGTGGGAGTGGGGGCCGTGTTGTGAGTTGTGGTGATGGCTTACCACCCACAGACACCCCTCCATGTAGGGAAACATATCTACCTGTCGGGTGAAGGTGTGCACTGCAATGGCTGACACATGGGTGTGGGGAGTGCTCCATCTTGCTGCGCTGTAGGACTAGGGGCCTGGTGGGGGTTGTACTTCTGCAGTCCCCCCTCCGATACACAGACTTTGTGGTAAGGCTACTTACCTGTTACTTGTTGGTTAGTGCAGCTATGGCTGACATATGGGTGTGGGTGTGGGGAGTGCTCCTTCCGGCGCATCTGGGGTACAAGGGGACCTGGTGGGAGTTGTGGTGCTGGCTGACTGTACACATGCCCCCATGGTTTTGTTTGTTGGTACCTTTGGGCTGAGTGTGTGGGAGTGTCTGTTGCATGTGTGAGAGATGTCTTGTGTATTATGTACTGGACATGGGGTGTTTGGCCCTCGGAGCTATGGCATTTCTGGTAGTGCATGACAGTACATAGCGGTGTGCTGGTATACATTTGTTTGTACTTACCAGCCTCCACTCCCCCTGGTATTCCGGTGAGACTCTCCGGATGTAGAATGCCTCGCACCTTCTCCTCCCACGCCTTGAAGGTCTTGAATAGCGTGGGATTTCCGCCGCCAGTCCTGTCAGCCAGCTCACGATTCTTGGCCTCCTTCTTCCTGACCACGCTTTTCAGGTCGTGCCACCTCTTTGTAATTTCACCCCGGTTGCGTGGCACGTTCCCAACTGCATTCACCTGGTCTACGATCCTGCTCCACATTCTGTTTCTGGTGGCTACTGGTGTCTGTTGGACCTTTTTCCCATAGATTTGTGAGTGCACCTTGATGATCTCGTCGACCATGACTGTCAACTCAGTGGCAGTGTACTTAGGCATTCTTTGTGTTGCCATGGTGTGTGGTTTGGTATTTGTGGTGCTGGTGTGGTGCGTGTGTGGTGTGTGATGTGCAGGGTGTTCGTGGTGCCGTTGTTTCAGTGGTGATGGTGGTGGGGTTGTTGGTGATGAGTGTGATGTGTGCGTGCGTGTGGTGTGCTGCTTTCCTTTGTGGCTCTCTGTGTTCTCTGATGGCATCTTCGCTTTGTATTAGTGCAAGGGATTGTGGTCTGTGAAGGGGCTGCTTTTGTACTTACCTATGTGGGTGTGTCATGATGGGCTGTCGTTTTGAGGTGTGTTGTGTCTGGTGTCCTGGGATTTGGAGTTTTTAGTTTTGCCAGGGGGGATGTGTCTTTGGGATGTGTTCTGTGTTTGCGTATTTTGGCGTAGTTTGCTGTGTGGACTTGTTGGCCATGTTATGTGTATTTCTTTGTTCCGCCAATGATTTCCGTGCACGGACGTGGCCGCCAGGCCTTCCGCCGTGTCAGTTATTCATCACTGTTGTTAACCTTGGCAGGCGGGGACTATGTGGATTTTCCGCGCTCATGTCGGGGAGATCATAATTTCACGGTCGTTGTCTCGGTCGTCAGAGCGGGCGGATTTGGGTTTTCGGGCGGGATTGCGTCCGTGGCGGACGGATGATCTTCTACTCTGACATGGACGGGCGGAATTTTGTGTGTTTTTACCGCCGCGGGCGGAGGTTGCTTCGCGACTTCATGATTGCTCGGTCGTATTCCCATGGTGCGGGAGGGCGGTTTTCTCAGGCTATAGTGGATGGCAGATTTTTTAACGCCGGTTATCGTAATGGGCCCCTATGAGCCTTATTTAGTGTTTTGCGGATGGGCTTTTCCATCACAAATATGACTGATTTCCTTTCTGCCTTATTACAAGTGCCATATGATGTAATGCACTTATAATAAGGCGGACGGTATAGCCGTCATATTTGCGATTGAGTAATCTGTCCACCAAACTCTAAATATAACTTAAATGTGGAAATAGAAAGGTTCAAAATCCATAACGAAACATCACAGTCTTACTCCAGAGAAGCACCTTCCTTTTGAAACTTCCCTCCTATAGACCACAAATTATTATTTAAAAGATTTATAGTTGCTTATTATGATGTTGGTCGGATTTTCCTCCGACCGACACCGTGGCGGAAACGGGGCCAACCAACCTCCAGTTGACGGTCCTGACCACCTAATTACGATGCGGCTACACATGGTGCGGTCGCATTCTCCCATTGCTCTATGGGAGCTTGTGTTACGGCCGTAAACCGGCCATAACACAAGTTCCCATAGAGCAATGGGAGATTGTGTCAATCCCTGCACCCCGTGGCAGACACCTCAAGGTGCAGGGATTAACAGGGGGGCACCATAGGTGCCCCCTCGGCCCCCAACCAGAGGCCACAAGGAAAAGGTGGCCCTGCTAGGGGTCCCTAAACACGGTTTCCGAGAGGCTTTCCATGTCGGAAATCCCGGCATGGAAAGCCTGCCGGAAACCGTGCATCGTAATCCAGACGGCGTAAAACGCCATCCATATGGATTACAGGCCGGTCCGACTGGCCGACGGGCTCCTTGTGCCCGTCGGAAGCCAGCCGGAATGACCGGACGGTTTCAGTTCCAACCGGCTGTAGTGTAGGCGCGTTTGCAGAGTGGTGTAGAAAGGGGGTGTGGCCTCGGACCACTCTCAGCAATCCAGCTGTGTGGGGCTTACTGATGGTACCTGGTGGGCTAGTTGGCCCCCAGGGACCCTCAGGATTCAAGGGGACTTAATCCCCTAACCCAGAACGCACCAGGAAGCGTGTTTTCAGACTGGTGGAGAAAGGGGGCGTGGCCTGTGTCCACCTATCAGCAATACCATTATCTGGGACATACTGGAGGTATCAGGTAGGCTAGTTGGCCCCTAAGGACCCCCAGCAGCGAAGGGGACTTTAATCCCCATCCAAGAGCGCACCAGGAAGTGCGTTTGTTGAGTGGTGGGGAAAGGGGGCGTCGCCTGCTATGAGAATTTAGCAATCCTGCTGTGTGGGACTTACTGGAGGTAGTAGGAGGGATATTTGGCCCCCAAGGTCTTCGGAGGCCACGCTCACCTTTCTCCACCACTCCGCAAACGCGCCTCCTGGCACAGTACTGGTTGGGGGATGAAGTCCACTTTACTCCTGAGGGACTTTGGCGGCCAAGTAGCCCTCCTGGTACCTCCTGTAAGTTCTACGCAGCGGAATTCCTGAGCGCTGGTCGTAGACACAGGCCCCTTTCTGCCCAACACTGCAAACGCGACTACTACCTTATAGTTAGAAATTAGCATTTAAACAACCTTTGAAATTCACTGGAAAAAACCACAGGTTTCAGGGACGTTATAGTTAGTTGCACATTTCACTCGTACAAAACCAGAGAAAATCGGCCGTTATAGTTAGTTGAGCTAACTATAACTCGCGCCCCCGCAATGCACTGCTGATGACGTCACATATTACATCACTCATGACATGGTCAGTGACATCACTGATGACATCACTGATGACATCTCAAATGACATCACTGATGACATCACCCATTTAATAACTGATGCACCTCCTCACACCCTAATATAACCTTTCATACACCCACTCTAAAATACAGACTACCATTCTCGAAACCATAGACACACCAATACCAGCAAGTACATACCCACTCACTGATTCATAGGTCTACACACACATCTACTCACTCACCCATACAGTCACTCATACATGCAGTCACTCATGAATACAGCCTCTGATATATGCACTCATACACCCATACAGACACTCACACAACACCACTCACACATAGAATTTCTCACACACCTAGTCAGTCACCCAAAGACTCAATCACACTGCCATTTACTCACCTATACAGTTATAGACACACCACCTCACTTATTCATACAGATACTGTTGGACTTGGCCCTTTCTGGCAGGTTCACCCCTGAACTTTTTGCCTTAAGCTCTGACATGGTGGTAGTGATTTTTGGCATCTGCGCACTTTAGCACTGTGGTCCAGTGTAAAGTGCGTGCGCGCTGAGTGCGTGTGGTGAGATTGGCCTGCCCTCCCATAGGAATGCATGGGGATATGTGTGTCCATGATAATTCCTGGTATGAGGTGAGTGCAGGGTCGAGTTTAGTATGTGCGAACTCGTGAGAATAAATGCTGCGCAATGATGTGCGCAGATTTATTATAACTAGTGTAGAAATGCCACTTCTAGAAGTTGGCATTTCTGTGTGCTCTGTGTCTGCCTGCCTGATGTGAATTGCATGTCTGGCTTTGTGAGTGACAGGGGCTGGGAGGTGTGTGTGGCTCCAGGAGGGGCAGGGTGAGTCAGCGCAGGGCTGAATGGAGAGATCTCCATGTAGATGGGTGGGAGGAGTTGCACCTGGGACCTGAATAGGGTTGTGCCTTCCCTCTACAATGCTGGCTCCACCTCCTGTGGTGCATCTGATGTCCCTGGCCTGTCTTGTCAAAGGGGAGAGGAGCTTGCCAAAACAAAGTGCTCCAAATCCCCCTGATACCAGTTCTGACTGGTATCTCCAAGCCCTGTGCTGTGACACAAAGGGGATTTTGTGTATAAAAGAAGGGGCTGTGACCCCAGAAAGATGCTCAGTTCTTGGTTGCTGTTCCTGCGGGGCGTGCTGCTGTTGGGGCCCAGGGGGGGCTGCCATGAGGGCTTGCCTCCCTGGGCCCTGCATTGCCACTTGATGCCTGAAAGGACTTTTGGTAATTCTAGCGCCTCGTGAGCGCTTTCTTTCAAATATCCCCAAAGAGAGGAAGAGCGTGGGCTACGCAGCGCTGTGCTGCCCGTCCTTTTGGGGGGAATCCCGATGTGAGGGATTCCCCCGTGATGCTGCTGGAAGCGGGAGCCCACCCCGTGTTGGGAATTGTTTGCGGGTTCCCACCCCGCGTTTTGAGTTAATTGGCGGGTGCCCACCCCGCTTATGGGTGATTTCACGTTGGAGAGCGGGTGCCCACCCCGCTCTCATGCTATTTTGGATAGCGGGTGCCCACCCCGCGTTTCACCGCCGTGGCCCGTGCCGCCAACAGGAAGTCAGGCACGTCTGCCTGGGACATGGGCGGAGCCGGCGGCAGGACCGGAAGAAGTGCCGGTGATGATGCGGGGCTCCCGTGAGCAGATGGGAGCCCCGGCGAGAGAAGGAGAAGCCAGGCGGGAGCCCACCCCGCACTGGCGAACCACAGAGAGAGTCCGGCGGGAGCCCACCCCGCCTTGGAAAATGTGCCGGAGACGCGAGGGAGAGAGAGTGCGGCTGGAGCCTCGCGGGCTCCACAGCAAAGTCCCGGGTCCCAGGAGGGGGCCCGGGTGAAGTAGAGAGAGGTCCCGGTGAGCACCGTCCCGCCGAGGAGACTAGAGGAGTCCTGCCCGCAGTCCCGGTGAGTGGGGGCTGCTTCCTTGATGTTGGTGCCATTCGAGGCACAGTATCAGTGTATAGGGCGGTCCCGCAAGAGAGCGGACCGCCCCAAAGATGGGCATATTGGTTTTAAGAGGGCCCAGATGGGCCCGTGCCCCCTACCTTTGGCCATGTTTTCACAGTTGCCCCGCTTGCCAGTGGGCAACTGCAACGATGGGGCGAGAGTATGTAGAGAGCCCCAGTGAGGCCCCGAGGGCACCGATGTGCCAGGGACCCTTCCTTTTGCTTTATTCCCAGCTGTGCCGCACCAGCGCGGGCAGCTGCAACGTTTGGGCAAGTTTATTAAAGGAGAGCCCCTGAGGGCCACAGAGGCCCAGGGGCATATCGAGGCGCATTGTCGGCGCCTGGACGGTCCCGCAAGAGAGCGGGCCGCCCCAACGATGGGGGCATGTGATTTAATGCCACTAGGAGGGTCCAGAGGGCACAGATGTGCCGGGCCCCCCTCCTTTATGCAAAGTGCCACGAACTGGGCACAATTGAGAGAGAGTCCCTGAGAGGGACCAGAGGCACAGAGGTGCCAGTGAGTTTCCCAGCTGCCCAGCAAGTAGTGGGCAGCTGCTACGTTAGGTTTGCGCAGTTGCGCCCGTGGATTTCGCTGCTAGGCAGCAGCCCTGACTTTCTGGACACAGGGCATTTGAGCCCCTTTGAGATGGCCAGTTGGCCAGGGGTCCCTGTTTATGTGATATTAGGAAATGTGATGCTCTACAATGAGTTATGCCTCTAATATGTTTATGCTAATGAGATTATTGCATACTGCGTGTATGCTGGTGAGGACTAATGCGTAATATGTTTATGCTAATGAGGTTATGGTCTAATGCGTTTAGGCTTATGAGGTTGGCGCAGAATGTATTTCGCGCCTAATGTGATACTGTGCATAATGTGGTTTATGTTACAGGCTGATGCTGAGTACAGTGGTTACCAGTGATTACTGGTTGTACGTTTATGATGTGTGCTACATTTATGATATGTGCTACATTTACTAAGTTCGCTTTGTGCTGGTTCTGACAGTGGTCCAGTTGGCCCTGTCAGGTGTAAATAATCCCTTGTAAATATGACCCCGTGCCAGGTGGCACGATGTATATTATGTGAGTACTATTCTAATGTGTTTTATGATAATACAAAGGCTATTTTTGATATAACCTTGTCTGGAGTTCCTTTTGTGGTGTGCCTGGGATGTTGTTGCTGTGCGCGTGCGCAAAGCTTTACACATTGCCTCCGGGATAAGCCTGACTGCTCGTGCCAAGCTACCAAGGGGTGAGCAGGGGTTATCTTTGGCGTGTAACTCCCTCGCCCTGACTAGAGTGGTGGTCTCTGCCTGGCTTTGGCGCAAGCCTTAGCCAACCAGAGATCCCATTTCTAACATTGGTTGTCAGCGGTGAGGATTAGGACTTGCGTTTGCGCAGTACCACAGCGACAACTGGCTGCATTACAAAGCTCTGCATTTTAGATAGTCACATGGAAAGGGATTATTGTTTCTGAGTTTGTTTTAAGAGTCATTTCTTTGAAATGTGTTTTATTGCACTATGAGTTGGGGGTCCTGCCAAGGACAGAAACCAGAGAATCTGAAAGAGGATACTGCCTCTATGCCGCGTGTTGTGGGGTTGGCCTGTAGTGGTAACTTAATTGGCAGGGGGACACTAGCTCGGGAGGGTAGATTATCCCCTAAGTGCAGTGAGAGTTTTCTGGAATCCCCAGTAAGGGTGGGATCCAGTGGTGGCAGCAATATGAAGTCCAGTGCAGGAAGTCCCATTCCCAGTTACCAGAGTATGGTACCTGGTTCCCAGTAAGAGGGGGATAGGTTGAGATTCAGGGGCAGTAGATGCTGTCTCACCAGTCTGAGGGGGCGTATGTGGATGAGGGGTGTGTGCACTGGACGATTGGGTGTGAGCTCTCTGTTTCCAGGGAACCTGCACGGGAGGCAGACCTCTGGCTGCGTGTTAGAGGATCTGAAGAGGCATTTGGGAGTGATCTTAAAAGGAGTGGCTCAGGTATCTTCCAGACCTGCGTGGTGGAAGAGGTTCAGAGTAGCCCAGCTAGGTCCCGGTGTGGTAGGAGGGGTGTAGGGGCTCACGTCCTGTCTCTGCGGAGAAGGAGTGAGTGTGGGGCTGCATGTCCTAAGGTGCCTGAAACCCAGTCTCAGGGCCTGGATGGTTCTTTCAGGGAACACCAGGTTGGGGCCTAGACTGTACTGGTAGGTCATTTTGAGGGGGGATCTCCCAGTGTCTAGAGAACGTGGAGCCTCTGTAAGCAGAGCTCCAGTGGTTCTGGTGTCTGGCGGTGCCACTCCTAAGTGGAGGGTGCAGAAGTCCAGATGGAGGGGTGAGAGGGGAAAGAGTCCCCAGTGGAAGAACCAGTGGGTCAGGGGCCAGCCAGAAGGGCTGAGTCGCCAATGATTGTCCATGGTGACGCCACTTCTGTCCTGGGGGATCTTCACGCACTGTCAGATGGACAGGAGGTCGTGAGATCGGCACCAGGCAGACTGTCACACGACACATTAGTTATGTGTCACCCTCAAAGGGGGGCATGCGTGCTCCCCGTGAAGTCCTGGTTCGCTGGGCATCTGACCAAAGGGTAACGTCCCTGGGTTGGGGAGCCAGGTTCAGGTGTTTGCCTGTCCTGGACGGCAGGGCGGCTGTAATCAGTCCCCTGGCCGGTTTGCCTTTTAGGGGGTACCACTCCAGTTGGGAGGGTATCGGACTCTGGAAGGGGGTGCAGAGGGAGGGAGTCCTCGCCTCTGACCCCGGTGCAGCCGGTGAATTTATGTCCCAGGTGATAGACCAGTGATGGAGAGAGGTCCTGAACTGGTGGGAGAGTTGTGTTCTGGGGGTACTTCTCCTGGGAGAGTGCGGAACGCCAGAAGGGAGGTAGGGTGAGGAGACGCTTCACCCGTGACCTCTGGTCAGCCTGAGGGTGTGGACCCTAGGTTGGAGAATCAGTGGTAGTTTGGAACTACACTGAGAAGGGAGAGTGGAGAATGGCTATTGGATGCCAGGGGTTACTGCCCCCCACTCTGTGGATTGGCAAGGACCAGTGGTATCTGGATGGCCTAGGGCCTGGTCCTGGCCGTGGACAACTAAGGAGTACCAGTGGGGTAGCCTAGTTGGTCCTGAGAGGTTTTTTTTCAAAGGGAGCCACATGGGTTCAGAGTGGCGTAGAACCGGAGGGTGTCCCTGCAGTGCGGGCCCGCGTCCGTGTTCTATCGCCCCAAGCAGGGAAGCCCATCACAGTGGTGATTGGTCTGCCCTGTGTTTTGGCTGGAAGGGGGTTGTGTTGGACTTGGCCCTTTCTGGCAGGTTCACCCCTGAACTTTTTGCCTTAAGCTCTGACATGGTGGTAGTGATTTTTGGCCTCTGCGCACTTTAGCACTGTGGTCCAGTGTAAAGTGCGTGCGCGCTGAGTGCGTGTGGTGAGATTGGCCTGCCCTCCCATAGGAATGCATGGGGGATATGTGTGTCCATGATAATTCCAGGTATGAGGGGAGTGCAGGGTCGAGTTTAGTATGTGCGAACTCGTGAGAATAAATGCTGCGCAATGGTGTGCGCAGATTTATTATAACTAGTGTAGAAATGCCACTTCTAGAAGTTGGCATTACTGTGTGCTCTGTGTCTGCCTGCTTGAAGTGAATTGCATGTCTGGCTTTGTGAGTGACAGGGGCTGGGAGGTGTGTGTGTGGCTCCAGGAGGGGCAGGGTGAGTCAGCGCAGGGCTGAATAGGGAGATCTGCATCTAGATGGGAGGGAGGAGTTGCACCTGGGACCTGAATAGGGTTGTGCCTTCCCTCTACAATGCTGGCTCCACCTCCTGGGGTGCGTCTGATGTCCCTGGCCTGTCTTGTCAAAGGGGAGAGGAGCTTGCCAAAACAAAGTGCTTCAAATCCCCCTGATACCAGTTCTGACTGGTATCTCCAAGCCCTGTGCTGTGACACAAAGGGGATTTTGTGTATAAAAGAAGGGGCTGTGACCCCAGAAAGATGCTCAGTTCTTGGTTGCTGTTCCTGCGGGGCGTGCTGCTGTTGGGGCCCAGGGGGGGCTGCCATGAGGGCTTGCCTCCCTGGGCCCTGCATTGCCCCTTGATGCCTGAAAGGACTTTTGGTAATTCTAGCGCCTTGTGTGCGCTTTCTTTCAAATTTCCCCAAAGAGAGGAAGAGCATGGGCTACGCAGCGCTGTGCTGCCCGTCCTTTTTGGGGGAATCCCGACGTGAGGGATTCCCCCGTGATGCTGCTGGAAGCGGGAGCCCACCCCATGTTGGGAATTGTTTGCCGGTGCCCACCCCGCGTTTTGAGTTAATTGGCGGGTGCCCACCCCGCTTATGAGTGATTTCACGTTGGAGAGCGGGTGCCCACCCCGCTCTCATGCTATTTTGGATAGCGGGTGCCCACCCCGCATTTCACCGCTGCGGCCCGTGCCGCCAACAGGAAGTCAGGCACGTCTGCCTGGGACATGGGCGGAGCCGGCGGCAGGACCGGAAGAAGTGCCAGTGATGATGCGGGGCTCCCGTGAGCAGATGGGAGCCCCGGCGAGAGAAGGAGAAGCCAGGCGGGAGCCCACCCCGCACTGGCGAACCACAGAGAGAGTCCGGCGGGAGCCCACCCCGCCTTGAAAAATGTGCCAGAGACGCGAGGGAGAGAGATTGCGGCTGGAGCCTCGCGGGCTCCACAGCAAAGTCCCGGGTCCCAGGAGGGGGCCCGGGTGAAGTAGAGAGAGGTCCCGGTGAGCACCGTCCCGCCGAGGAGACTAGAGGAGTCCTGCCCGCAGTCCTGGTGAGTGGGGGCTGCTTCCTTGATGTTGGTGCCATTCGAGGCACAGTATCAGTGTATGGGCGGTCCCGCGAGAGAGCAGACCGCCCCAAAGATGGGCATATTGGTTTTAAGAGGGCCCAGATGGGTCCGTGCCCCCTACCTTTGGCCATGTTTTCACAGTTGCCCCGCTTGCCAGTGGGCAACTGCAACGATGGGGCGAGAGTATGTAGAGAGCCCCAGTGAGGCCCCGAGGGCACCGATGTGCCAGGGCCCCTTCCTTTTGCTTTATTCCCAGCTGCGCCGCACCAGCGCGGGCAGCTGCAATGTTTGGGCAAGTTTATTAAAGGAGAGCCCCTGAGGGCCACAGAGGCCCGGAGGCATATCGAGGCGCATTGTCAGCGCCTGGACGGTCCCGCAAGAGAGCGGGCCGCCCCAACGATGGGGGCATGTGATTTAATGCCACTAGGAGGGTCCAGAGGGCACAGAGGTGCCGGGCCCCCCTCCTTTATGCAAAGTGCCACGAACTGGGCACAATTGAGAGAGAGTCCCTGAGAGGGACCAGAGGCACAGAGGTGCCAGTGAGTTTCCCAGCTGCCCAGCAAGTAGTGGGCAGCTGCTACGTTTAGGTTTGCGCAGTTGCGCCCGTGGATTTCGCTGCTAGGCAGCAGCCCTGACTTTCTGGACACAGGGCATTTGAGCCCCTTTGAGATGTCCAGTTGGCCAGGGGGTCCCTGTTTATGTGATATTAGGAAATGTGATGCTCTACAATGAGTTATGCCTCTAATATGTTTATGCTAATGAGATTATTGCATACTGCGTGTATGCTGGTGAGGACTAATGCGTAATATGTTTATGCTAATGAGGTTATGGTCTAATGCGTTTAGGCTTATGAGGTTGGCGCAGAATGTATTTCGCGCCTAATGTGATACTGTGCATAATGTGGTTTATGTTACAGGCTGATGCTGAGTACAGTGGTTACCAGTGATTACTGGTTGTACGTTTATGATGTGTGCTACATTTATGATATGTGCTACATTTACTAAGTTCGCTTTGTGCTGGTTCTGACAGTGGTCCAGTTGGCCCTGTCAAGTGTAAATAATCCCTTGTAAATATGACCCCGTGCCAGGTGGCACGATGTATATTATGTGAGTACTATTCTAATGTGTTTTATGATGATACAATGGCTATTTTTGATATAACCTTGTGTGGAGTTCCTTTTGTGGTGTGCCTGGGATGTTGTTGCTGTGCGCGTGCGCAAACGCTTTACACATTGCCTCCGGGATAAGCCTGACTGCTCATGCCAAGCTACCAAGGGGGTGAGCAGGGGTTATCTTTGGCGTGTAACTCCCTCGCCCTGATTAGAGTGGTGGTCTCTGCCTGGCTTTGGCGCAAGCCTTAGCCAACCAGAGATCCTATTTCTAACAGATACTATTACATTCTTACTCTCTTATACAATCACTGACACAAGCGCACACTCATGCATGCAGCCACTCTCACAATCACCCACTCTCACATATAGTCACTTATATACTCCAACACTCACATATATTTTTATGTTTATGTTTATGGATTTAGAGAGCGCATGGCTGCCCATAGGCTTCCCAGCGCTGGGAGAAACATGACATTCAGAGAGTCAGTGAACTTCCGAGAGCGGAGGGGTTTAAGGAAAAAGCCATGTTTTAAGTTTTTTCCTGAATGCCAATTCGTTGGTTATCATGCGTACATCTCTGGACAGGGAGTTCCATATTTTGGGGACCAGATGCGTAAAGGATCTATCTCCCCATCTGGATTTTTTTATTCTAGTCTGTTGCATGAGTGAATCTGCTGAGGATCTCAGGTTTCTGCTTGGGATATAGTGAGAGACAAGCTTTTTAATTAAGGCAGGTCCTTTATCATTCATGGCTCTGTGGGCAATACATAATGCCTTAAATTCGATCCTGGCCTGGGAGCCAATGCAACGTCTTCAGGGCCGCCCTGGCTGACTGTTGTCTGGGGATTTGGAGCAATATCCTTGCTGCGGCATTCTGTACCACTTGCAGCTGGTTTATGTCATATTTGGGTGCTCCAAGGTAAAGAGAGTTGCCGTAATCCAGCTGCAACAAAACCAACGCCTGGACCACGGTTCTATGGGAGTGTTCAGGTATGATAGGAAGGATTTTCCAGAGCATATGCAGTGATCCGAAGCATTTACCTGAAAGTTTCCGAGCTTGAGTTTCCATATTTAAGCTTTCGTCTAGCCAGATTCCCAAGTTTTTAATGGTGTTCTTAGGGATTGGGGGTTCTCCTAATTCGGTCGGCCAGCTAATAATATTTCTTGGGACTGCCTTATTTCCCAGGAACATAAGCTCCGTTTTATCCCCATTCAGTTTTAGGTAGCCCTTACACATCCAATCTGCTACCCGTATCATGCATGGTCCCAGGTTGTTGTGTATGGAATGTGGGCCTTCTGTCACTGATAGTACCAGCTGCGTGTCATCAGCATACGATACTATAGATAGTCCAAATTCTTGTACTATCTCTGCCAGTGGTTGCATGTACAGATTAAAAAGTGTCGGGCTTAGTGCAGATCCCTGTGGGACTCCGCACGATATTTGGAGAGTGTCAGATAGATGCTCCCCTTCAAGCAGTTGGAAAACCTGTCTTCTAGAAATGAAGTCAGACACTTTAGCGCAGTGCCTGTGATACCTGCATCTTTTAGCCTACGGATCATTGTACAGTGATCCACCGTGTCAAATGCGGCGCTGAGATCTAGGAGCAGGATAGCTGCTGTGTATCCCTGGTCTCGAACTCCCTTTAATTCCTCCGTCACCACCAACAAGGCTGACTCCGTGCTGTGTTGGGGTCGGAATCCCATTTGTGTGTTATGTAGCACCTGATTTTCTTCTAGGTATTGGGACAGGGTTTGATTCACATGTTTTTCAGCAATTTTGCCTAGCAGTGGTAAGAGTGAAATAGGTCGATAATTTCCAGGCTCCGCAGGATCCAGCTGGGGTTTCTTTAGCAATGGCCGTATTATCGCATGTTTCCATGATCTGGGGATCAAACCTTGGGTAAGGGAGAGTGAAACAAGAGCTGCTGTTGTTGATATAGTTTTTTTGCCTGCCTGTAGCAAAATGTCTGGTGGAATCGGATCTTGAGGGGAGCCAGATTTAATCTTCTGCAGAATTAGGGTCAAGTCCCCTTCACTTAGATTAGTGAAGTGATCAAGTCCCGCTCTTGTTTTAATTCTCTGGTTTTCGTTAGTGTTAGGGTGGATTTCAGCATTCTTGAAGCTGCTGTTTTGTTGCAGGTTGCTGTATAATATTTCCACCTTATTTTTAAAAAATGTAGCCAGCTGATTACATCTTTCTTTGGAGGAGGGCTGTTTATTCATATCATGATCAGTGGATGTTAAGGAGCGTACTACTTTGAATAGTTCTTTTGAGGAGTTACATGCCAAATTAATTTTTTCTTCAAATTATTTGGCCTGGGCATGAGTCATCTCACTGTGGTATTGTCTGATAGCCAACTTGTATTGACTTTTAGTGGAGGGATCATAGTTTTTCCTCCATAGCCTTTCTAGTCTTTTACAGGATTTTTTTATCAGGATCAACTGCTCATTAAACCAGGGTGCTTTTTTCCTCACTGGAAGATTACTTCGTCTAATTTTCTGAGGGTGCTGAGCTGCTACCTTATTAATCCAGTCTGCCCAAGTCTTATCAGCCTCTTCTACACTACCTGTCAAATGTGGGGCTTGAGCTTCCAATTCGTTCACCATACTATCATGTAAGGTTTTTGGACATTTGTTCCTAGTCCTAGTCGATTTATGACATGTGTGTAGGGCCTGTGGGTTATCTAATGTGATAGGTATGAAATGGTGATCGGACCAAAGCATTGGTATCGGAGTCCCTACCTTTAGATTGAGTTCGTTAGAGAAGATGGCATCAAGTATGTGCCCTTTTTCATGAGTACTTGCCCTTACCATTTGTTTCAATTGCATGGCTTTCATGTCATGAATTAGTCTGATCGATGTGGCACTATCCGGTTTATCCAGCTGGAAGTTAAAATCCCCAAGTAGGGTGGTGGAACTCTTGCTGGCCACTATTGTTGCTACTATACTGGGTAGTTCCTCTAGGAAGGGTATGCCGGAGCCCGGAGGTCTATAGAGCAATGTGCCTGAAAAGGTGCTATTAGGTGAAAGTTTAAGACTAAATTGTACTGCATCGCAGTTGGTAATAGTGAGGGGTGAGATCAGACATCCAAATTCATTTTTATATATGATTGCTACCCCCCTCCTGTTTTTCCATTCCTATCTTGTCTTCTGATAGAGAAACCTGGGGGTAGTGCTTGGACTATGTCAGGGGTAGAGCATTCTTTCAGCCATGTTTCAGTCACAAAGAGAATGTCGAGTTCTTCATTCTCAATTAGCAGCCTGATTTCTGTAGTATGTGCTGGTAAAGATCTGCTGTTAATAAGTCCCATTTTCCACTGAAGACTCTTTGTGGACCTATCTGAATGCAGTTGCCTCTCTGCGTTCCCTGAACAGATCTTGGTCACGCATAGTAGATGTGATTTCCTTACCTATAAGGCTTATTGGTGAGAAAATCTTTTCGCATCCGGGTCTTCCTGAGTACCTCAGTGAAATTAACTCTTTAGCATCCTATGTGATGTTTTTACAATTTTCTGAGTCAATGCAGGCAGGGTTCCTGGCCCTTGGCCGTGACCGGGCATGGACGGGCGCAGACGGGCTTGCCTTAAGCGTGCCAGCGGCGCGTCCGCTGCACGCGTCCGCTGCACGTCCGCGCTGCGGGCGCCATAAGTAGGCGATTCAATGATGACTAGACCACTGACCTGCCCCTCGCTCCCCACGAGGGCGGGTCCTCACAGCTGTGATCACTGGTTCTGCCCCGTCCAGCCAGCTGCTCAACTGCTCGGCGTAAGGTCAGGATTCCCCCCAGGACACAGTGAGTATCGAACGTTTTTAGAAGTATAAAATTCAAATTCACTTCACAGTTCGGTTTTAAAAGAGTTAAAAGTAATTTTTAAAAGTCAAATTCATTCAACTAAGCAGTTTTACAGCTAAAAACTCAGTGGCAAAAACAGTGCAAACACGCAATAACTCTGCTGATACTCGCTCGTACCGTGTAGCTGACTTGTGTCAGATTCTCCTTAGCGCGTCCGCGCTGCGGGCGCCATAAGTAGGCGATTGAATGATGACTAGACCGCTGACCTGCCCCTCGCTCCCCACGAGGGCGGGTCCTCTCAGCTGTGATCACTGGTCCTGCCCCGCCCAGCCAGCCGCTCAACTGCTCGGCGTAAGGTCAGGATTCCCCCCAGGACACAGTGAGTATCGATCGTTTTTAGAAGTATAAAATTCAAATTCACTTCACAGTTCGGTTTTAAAAGAGTTAAAAGTAATTTTAAAAGTCAAATTCATTCAACTAAGCAGTTTTACAACTAAAAACTCAGTGGCAAAAACAGTGCAAACACGCAATAACTCTGCTGGTACTCGCTCGTACCGTGTAGCTGACTTGTGTCAGATTCTCCTTTACTATACTCCTATACTGCCTTTTACATATGCAGTTACTCACACATATACCACTGAGACATCCATTCACTCACCAACACAGCCATACGCACACTCACTCATCCATACAGCCCCTCGCAGATGCACTCATGAGCCCATACACCCAGTTAATCACCCACTCATACATCCATGCAGGGAGTCACACCCCCCACACACCAACACAGATACTCAGGCACCCATACAAGTACTCAGACAACCAATCATTAACCCATATAGACACTCAGGTAGCTACACACCAACCCATGCAACCACTTACACACCAACTGACAGACTGATACAGACATTTACACAGATTAGTCATTCGCCCATGCATTCACTAAGACACGTTTAATCACTCACTTACACAGTCAGTCTTGCACCCAGTAAATCATCCATTCAGACACTCATAAACCCACTCATTCTTCAATACACCTTGGCGTATATATATATATATAACCTTCTTAAACTTTTAAAAAACACTCAGTCACTGGATGATGTCATCAGTGATGTAATTTGAGATGTCATCAGTGATGTCATCAGTGATGTCACTGACCATGTCATGAGTGATGTAATATGTGACATCATCAGCAGTGCATTGCAGGGGCGAGAGTTATAGTTAGCTCAACTAACTATAACGGCCGAATTTCTGGTTTTGTACGAGTGAAATGTCCAACCAACTATAACGTCCCTGAAACCTATGGTTTTTTTCAGTGAATATCTATATAGATATAAAGCTGATTATCTCTCTATCTATCTATCTATCTATCTATCTATCTATCTATCTATCTATCTATCTATCTTGCTCGCCACTGTGTAGTTGCAGTTAATTCAGTGTTCCATCGGTAGATCTTTACTTTACTTGACCTTACTCATAAATTTGGCATTGTTTGATAAAACGTCACAAAGCTCTCCAAAAGAAAAGTTAATTCACCTCATCTCCTTCCTGGAAAGTTTCAAGGTGATCCTTTAAGCAAGGGAAAAAGGGTGGGGTTCCCAAAACATACTTTTCCCCCATGTTAATTACCATAGGAAAATTTGGAAAGCGATACAGAAAAAAGGTTTAACAAAATGACTGACACCAAATTTGGCAGAAAGTTAGAACTGTAATCAGAAAGTGTGCTTTTTGTGATTTGGTATAAATCAATTCAGTAATTTTTGAGAAATTAAATTGCAAAATACAGCAATATCTGGATGGTTGGTCCTGTGGGAGTCCTAGAGAATGCCAATGAAATTCTGGCGGTACAGCAAATTTAAAAAATAGGGTGATCTGATTGGCCAAGAGGTTTTTTTTTCCAATAGGTCCCTTTGGTATTGTAGCACTGGTCAATCTGATTGACTGGACCAGATACAAACAGAGATGTTGCGGCTGCCATTACAGGACACTGTGACTCAATCACCATGACATGAAAGTACAGAACAATAATGATATAAGGATGTAGGGTAGTGGCACCCTGACCCCCTTCTGGTTTTGGGGGAGGGGGTCCAAGAGTGCCTCCCCATACCCTAAAACAAGTAATTATGTTTTTTGCCCTGCTGGACCTGCAGTATTCCTGTGGAACCAAGCGGGGATCACTGTACGGTCCTGCAGAGCTACATTGAAATCACACGGGGTCTGTGCTGGGTGCCGCAGAAGTATTGTGAGACATCTGGAAAATTAAAAAACAAAACCCAACCTCCCATTGACACAGCTTACAGAGATCCCACTCCCTCTAGATTCCCAAGCCACCTATGGTGGTGATGCCCTACTAAATACAGCATTTGCCCAGTATTGCTTACTTCACAGATAGTTGACCTCTCGTGGGCCACCAACCACATATGGTTGGGTAAATACCTGCTGAGCAAGGTATTTACCATGTGTATAAATCTTTACAGACAGCCCAATACCCCCTGACATCAAAGGCCAATTAGGAGGCCAAACCCCTACTACCACAGTCCTCGCCATGTGCCAAACCCATTGTGGATAGAAATCTTTATGGTTCACCAACCACACATAGGTGGGCTTGCACCTTCTCCATATGGTGTTCGCCCTCTGCATAGCCCTTTACAGAGAGCCCACTCCCTCTAGACAAATAAACCCAGTGAGGCGATGAAGCTCCTACTATGCACAGCCTTCCCGAGTAGTCGACCTCTCATGGGCAATCACCGCACACAGGTGGGCAAGCACCTTCTGCACACATGCTTCACCATGCACACAACTCTTCATGGAGAGCCCACTCCCTCCAGATACTGAAGCCAAGCAGTGCACAAACCCTACTATGCACAGTTTTCACCCTGTACAAAATCCTTTGCTGATAGCCAACCTCTGGTGGGCAAATAACCGCACATGGGTAGGCTAGTACCTCTGTGCACAGTTTTCACCCCATGCACAACCCTTCCCAGAGAACCAACTCCCTCCAGCCTCACAAGCCCGATTAGGTGGTGAAGCCCCTAGTAGGCACAGTCTTCACCCTGTAACAAACATTGCATGGATAGTTTATGTCATGTGGGCTGCAAACCACTTGGCCAAGTAACTGCTGCGCATGGTCTTTGCCCTTTGCACAACTCTTCATGGAGGGCACACTCTCCCCCAGACTCTGAAGCCCAATTAGGAGGCCAACCGCCTACAATTTACTCTATACCAAACCCTTTGTAGATAGCCGATCTCTTGTGTAGAACGAACAAAACATGGGCAGCCTAGCTTCTACTGCATATGGTCTTCACCCTGTTCACAACCTTTCATAAAGAAACCACTCCCACTATACATCAAAGCCCAAGAAGGAGGCCAAGCCTCTACTACAGATAATCTTCACCTTGTACTGAGCCTCTGCTGTGTACGGGCTTTGCTGCTATTTACAACCCCTCAAAGAGAGCACACTCCCTTTAGATACTCAATCTCCCTTAGGTGGTGCCGTCTCTACTTTAGGCAGCCTTCGTCTTGTTCATAACCCTTCATGAGGAGCTGGCCTCTTGTGGTAAGCAACCACACATGGGTGGGTACCTAACTGTTGCACAGTCTTTGCACTGTGTACAACTCCTCAGAGAGGGAACACTCCCTCTAGAAAACTGTGCACATTCTTCACCATTTGAACAACCTCTCATGAAGTACCTGCTCCCTCCAGATACATAAGTACTTAGGGGGCCAAACCCTTATTACACATTGCCTTCATTGTGTATCGAACTGTTTGCAGTTAACTGACCTCTCCTGGGCAACCAGCCTGCCAATGGTGGGCAAGTTGCTGCTACACACATTCTTAGCTCCTTTGTATATATCCACATGGAGAGAACACTTCCACTAGACACCCTAGCTCCTTTAAAGGGTGCAGTCTCTACTATAGGCAGCCTTGGTCTTGTTCATAATCCTTCAAGCAACCACACATGGGTGGGCACGTATGTGTTGCAGACAGTCTTCACACTGTGCACAACTCCTCACAGAGGGTCCACTCACTCTAGAAAACTGTGCACATTCTTCATCATTTGGACAACCTCTCATAAAGTACCTGCTCCCTTCAGATACATAAGTGCACTTAGGAGGCCAAAACCCTACTACACATTGCCTCCACTGTGTCTCCACTGTGTCTCCTTTGAGTGGCAGAACAGCAGCGCCAAGACGCCTCAGGTCAATCGAGCTCTATATAAAATTAAAAATCAAATCACTGTGTATCGAACTGTTTGCAGTTAATTGACCTCTCATGGTCAACCGACCCGACAATGGTGGGTAAGTTGCTGCTGCAAACATTCTTAGCTCCTTTGGATAATTCCTCATGGAGACTACACTTCCACTAGACACCCTAGCTCCCTTAGGTGGTGAAGACCCTACTACACATAGTCTGTGCCAACCTTTTAGCAAGTAGCTGAAGTTTTGAGGGTAACCCGGCACAGGCGGGTGGGCAAGTTCACCCTGTGCACAAACCCTTATAGAGAGCCCACTCCCTCCAGAAACTCAAGCCCTGTTAGATGGTCAAACCTCTACTATGTATAGTGTGGACTCCGAACCAAACCCTTTATGGTTAACTGACCTCTTTTGGTCAATAGTTCAAACATGGGAAGACAAGACCCTGCTACGTACAGTCTTCACCCTGTGCACAACCCTTCATGGACAGACCACTCATTTCACATCCAATCTTCATTAGATGGTGAAGCCCCTACCAGAAACAGGCTTTGCCCTGCATTAAAGCCTTTGCAGATAGTCCACATTTTGTGGTTATTCAACCAGACAGAGGTGGTGAAGCCTATCTTGTGCACGGTGTTCGCTGTGTGCAAAAACCCCACATTGAAAGCCACTCCCTCCAGACACTGAAGCCCCATTAGATGGTCAAGTCCCTACTATGCACAGTCTTCAGCCTATATCAAACTCTTAGCAGATAGCTGGCCTCTTGTGAGCATCAGTCCACACACAATTGGGTTAGTATCTGATGTGCACAGTCTTTCCTTTGTGTAAAAACCGCTCACTAAGAGCCCACTCTCTTCAGACACACCAGACACACAAGCCCCCTGCTGAACACAGCCTATGCTGTGTATTGAATCCTTTGTGGCTAGTCAACCTCTCATGGGCAAATAACTAGATATGTTTGGGCAAGTTACTACTGCGCACAGACTTCACTCCTATGCACATCTGCTTATAGCGAGCACACTGTCTTTAGACATCCAAATCCCCTTAGGAGGTGAAGTCCCTATTACACAGAGCTATTGCTCTGTTCCGAACTCTTCTTGGGTAGCTGACATGTCATAGGTGGGCAAGTTCCTGCTGCGCTTGGTTTTATTTCTGTGCATAATCTGCTGTAAACAGGTCAGTCTCTTTAGACGTTATTACCTGGGTCTGTGGACTTTATCTGCACCAGAATTATGAGAAACATTTTGACACAGCTGAAGGACAAACACTTTTATTGCTGGGTTCTTTGACAGCTCTTTCTGTGTGTATATGGGCTACTAACTACCACACACACACACACACACACACACACACACAGCAAAACCTTAGAAAGCTTCTCAAACTTCACAGGAATAGGTGGCTATAAAGCTCTTATATGTTCCTGGAGTCTGTTTTGTTATCCTTCAGAACATTGTGCACTTACAGGGTGAAATGTTCTAATAGTTTTATGTTCTATCATAGTTGCACCTAACAGACATTGAAAGTCAACTCTCTTTTCTAAGCCATCATTTTTCACTGGGCAAATTACTCTAGAGTAGGCCTTTAATTAATACCAGTATTTGCTACTACGGTAGCACATTAAGTCACCATTTAGCAGAAGGTTCTTATATACTTATAGTTTGCTGTTGCATACTATTGTAACTGTTAAAGTGTAAATCTATTGTAAAAAGTGCTTGCATTGTGCTTAGAGTTTTGACAGTAGTTTTTCCTTTTATTTTTATGAATAGACTGCAATAGCAGTCCAGACATAACATAGTCTATACCATTCGATACAAACCTAACACCTCCACCCATACAGAATGCAGCGGCTAGATTGCTGCTTAATCTGGCAAGACAGGAGTCTGTTACAACTCCTTTGAAAGCCCTTCATGGACTCACAGTGCATAAAGGCACCATCTTTAAATGTATTTTGCTGACCTTTCAAACCTATAATGAGACAAGGCCTAAATACCTAAAGCCTACTACAGTTCTGAGATCTTCTAGTCACCTTTGCTACAAATGCCTAGAGTACGATGTGTCCAATGAGATGGCCACTCCTTCGTACCCTTGTCCCTAAGTGGTGGAATAGACTTCCTTTTGCCATGCGAAGTTGCATATCAGGGAAAAAGTTGTAAATCTCAGCTAAAGATCTTGCTTTTCGAGCCAAATAATTCCTCTCTTGGGTCTATATTTGCTTGACAGTATCAGGATGCCCACTGGGCAGCTGTGCACTTTATAAATGGTCTCATTTATTCATTCACTAAGTCATTCATAACAATATAGTAACATAAACAGACAGACATGACAAAGTACATTTTTTTAAACCAATAAGGGTGGTTCTAAAAAGAACCTGTTTGTCTTTTTCAACTTTTTGTAAACATTTTTTTCAAAGAGTTCAACTTAAAAACAATTATGGCATCTGACTTTGGAGCTTTAAGGAAAAAAAAGTTTTGTGTAAAAAAAATGAGGGCATCTGATCTTGGAGTTTTAGTCCAAAAATACTTTTTCTGTTGGCATCGACGGTCAGAGACCAATTTGTCTCTAAAAGACGAGCTTTGTTCGCCCACAGCAACTATCTTCATGCACTTGGTGCACTAGATGTCAAAACACAGGGTTGACATTAACGTGCCTCTGGAGGACTTGAGATGTACTGCAGGTTGCTGAAAGGGTCCAGCAGAAAATGTAGCCACCTCCTCCTTGTCGCGTCTTCGCTCATCACCAGCTAGGTGTCTGGGATGCCATGCACTCAAAATTTGTTTCATGACATAAGTACCAAAGGAGTACTTCTTTCCAGTACCCCGGATGAACTCCTTCTGGCCGATGAGGCCAAATATTTTGCGGGAACCGTGTTGGCTGATGCCAACGATATAATACCACTAAACCGGACAGGCTTCCGCAAAAAAACAGGTACAACAACCAACATCCTGTCAATCTCTCTGCTTATTGATGCAGCAATATCCTAGAAAATGCAGCTGCACCTTTGTTTTATTGACTTCAGTGCCGCTTTCGATAATTTTGATAGGGCAAGACTGTGGGGTAAGCTAGCCACAAGTCCACAAGTTCCACAAGTCCTCTTAAAAATGTTAACACTCCTCCATACAGACACCTGAGTACAGGTGAAACTGGGAACGGGTACCCACCTTTTGAGAAGAGTAACAACAACCAAAGGCCTGAAACAGGGCTGTGTGCTGGCGCCTACCTTATTCAATCTATTTATTGCAGATCTTCCACAAACACTCTACTCTCACAATTCCCATGTGCCCAGGCTGGGGGGGCAACTTTGTCCAATCCCCTGGACGTCAATGACGTAATTCTGCTTAGCCATACTGTAGTCAGCATGCAACACCTTCTTAACGAGATGCAGGACTACGCCAGAAGAAACAACTTGACAATTAATCTAAAAAAAACAAGGACAATGACCATTAATAACCAGAGGAAACGAACAAGGTCCTGGCACCTGGGTGGCACACAAATAGAACCAGCAGCGGATTACAAGTACCTAGGCGTTTACATAGAGAAAGAAGGATCCTTCGCACGACATCAAGAAGAGATTAAAAGAAAAGTGCTGGTGCTAGCACTAACTTTAAAAAATCTAACATCAAAACTAACCGGTCCAACACTAAGCCCCCTCCTGAAAGTAGCACAGGCAAAAATTCTACCCACTATAACCTATGGCAGCGAAATAATGAGAGGCAGAGATGCCAAGTTACTTGACAAAACTCTAGTCAAAGCATACAGAACCATATTCAGCCTCCCAATCTACACCTCCACGGGGCAACTAAGGTTGGAGTATGGCCTATTGAAGCAATCATGGGCCAGGCACGGCGCATACATCATCTGATGGAATAAGATCAGATTATCGGCCCAAAATACTCTAAACCAGCTCCTATGGCAAGACCTCCAGTAGAGGGAGAATTCCCCTGCACGAAGCTACCTTCAGAAGGTTCTGGCAAGCACTGGGCTCTCCGCCCTCTGGAATACACAGATCCATCACCTTTAAGAAGCTGGTCTGGAAATCCCTAAAACAACTGTCATTGGTGGAGGATAAAGCCGCCTTTTCGGCCAGATCTCATGCGTGGATGACTTTGAATAACTATAAGATCTTAGCCCCTCAAAAATACTTTAACTTGGGATAAACCAAAATCACGGAAAATAAAATTCTCAAAGCTTTCCCTTGGCATGCTCCTGTGTACTCAGAACCTTTCACTGTGGCTGCGGGCATCATCCCCAACTTCTTGCAGTCTGTGCAAAAATGGCCAGTGAGATATCATCCATCTACTATGCTCCTGTACGGAGATGTGGCAGGAAAGGAGACAGCTGCTAAAAATTCCCTTCAATCATACGGGAATTCGCTCAAGAAGGCAAGCAGTTCTGGTATGCTTTGATCCAGGAACACCACAACTAAATTGCAGACGAGTATGATTTCTTGCATTAGTCGAGCAAAAAATGCCACCATAAGATCACGCCTTACCTGGGATTCAGAGCAAACCTACCAGAAAACAGCGGTGTCACTAGGGTTGGTGTCACCCAGTGCGGTAACTCATGGTGTCACCCCCTCACGACTTACCCCATGACACCATCACATGGGGTAACACCTTTCCCAAATGAGACTATTTAGTAAATAGTCTCATTTGGGAAAACGACTTACCCCATGACACCATCACATGGGGTGACACCTTTCCCAATTGAGACTATTTAGTAAATAGTCTCATTTGGGAAAGGTGTCACCCCATGTGATGGTGTCACCCGGTGCGGTCCGCACCCCCGCACCCCCCTAGTGACACCACTGGCACTCTACGTAGGTCTAGTCATTAAGAATTGCCAGCAGATTTATACACTGGCGATCCTAGCACAATCCACCCAACTAAAGAACAGAGGCTATTCCAACTTAGGGAGAACTGGGAAGCCCCCATTGTGGTTAGCAGCTTAGAAATACCATAAAGCACCTTTCTGTACTGATTGCAGTGGCTGATTCGGCAACAAACGCTGCACTGACTGCATTCCTTACACCAGCAACATTCTGCACTAGCACCAAAGTGCCTTTTAACTGTTAGTAATCCAACTTATTTAAAGTTTTTTTAATGCTTATGGAAACTATAAATGCGCACCTTATATTTTATCATGTTCTTACAGTTTTAATTGAAGCTTCTGCATTGCAATTGTTTTTAGGGACTGTTAGACTTGGCTTTTTCAGCGGGTTTACCCCCAGACTTTTTGCTTTTTGGCCTCCTGTTTTTGACCCTGTGTGTGTTGGTTTTAGGACTCTGGGCACTTTACCACTGCTAATCAGTGCTAAAGTGCATATGCTCTCTGTGTAAAGTGTGTTATGGATTGGTGTTTCCATGATTGGCCTATTTGATCTATGTGTCAGTCCCTTGTAAAGTGCACTGAGAGTGCCAGGGCCTATAGATCAGATGCTGTTGGTGGGCTGCAGCACTGGATTGTGCCACCCACGCAAACAGCCCGTAAAGTGTAACTCTGGCCTGCCATTGCAGAGCCTGTGTGCAGCCTGGGGCTGCCATGTCGACTTGGCAAGTGCACACACTTGCAAGTCCCTAAACCTTCCCTTTTCTACATGTTAGTCACCCCTAAGGTAGGCCCAAGGTACCCCTGTGGGCAGGGTGCATTGTATGTGAAAGGTAGGACATGCCCTGGTGTGTGTGGCATGTCCTGATAGTGAATTACAGCCTATTTCGTTTTTCACTATTGCAAGGCTACCTGTTCCCCATAGGCCAGAATGGGCAGTTTTGATTATTACAGCTTATAATCCTAACTGACCCAGGGAACATGGTAGGAATTCGAGTTTAGTATGCCTGGACTCAGAATGATAAAATGCATCTTTTAGTGAAGTTGGTTTTAACATTCTGTGTTTGAAAATACCACTTTTAGAAAGTGGGTATTTTCTTGTCTAACCATCCAAGCCTGCCTCTGCTAGGTTGTGTATTCCTTGTCTGGAGTGTGAGTGACAGGGGCTGGGGGATGCCAGGAGACAGGGTGAGTCAGCACAGGGGTGAATAGCAAGATCTACATGTAGATGGGTGGGAGGAGTTGCACCTGGGACCTGAATAGGGCTGTGCCTTCCCTCCACAATGCTGGCTCCACCTCCTGTGGTGCGTCTGATGTCCCTGACCTGCACTGTGAAAGGAAAGAAGGAGACTTGTCAACAAAGTGCTCCAGGACTGACCAGAACTGGTTTGGACTAGGCAAAGGCCTCTCTGCCTTCAGAGGACAAAGAGAAATTGAGGATAAAAAGGGGACCCAAACCCCAGAAAATTAGAACTCTTTTGGATCAAGAAGACTGCCAAGAAGACGAGCTGGAGAAGCTGTGAGGAGGAACTACCACTTTGCTGTGTGCTTTGCTGTGTTGACCTGCTTCTGTCTTGAGCAGTGAAAGGACTGGAACTGAACTTTCTGCAATCTACTTTGTGAGTGTCTCCAAGGGCTTGAGGTAGAGCTTGCCCCCTGTTCAAGAAGTCTCAGGAATAGCAAAGACTTCAAGTTCTTCTGCCCTCAGCACTGGGGACTGTGTGTTTTGTGCTGCAACAGAAGAAAAGCAACTCGACGACGTTGACGACACCGCTGCCGACTCCGTGTCCCGACGGCACCGCAGAGGGCACCGCCGCAACACCGCACCGCGACCCTGGTCTCACCGACGACGCCTGCTGACGCCGCTACCGAGACGCTGCTCGCACCGCGACCTGTGGGCACCGCACTCCGCACCGTCTTGCTTCACGACGACGCCGTGGCCTTCCCAATGACGCCGCTCCACGCCGGACTCAACGCCGCTGCTTGCACCGTGGTTCGGGGGCACCGCTCGTAAGTTACACGACGCACCGCCCTCATCCCGCACCGCAGCCTTGGCCCACCGACGCCGGTGCCATCGACTCCAGTTCGTCAGCCGACGACAGCGCTGCAGCTACGATGACGCCGCTGCTGCACCGTGACCTGCCAGCACCACGACAAGCACCGCCTTCATCTCACACGCGACCCTGGTCTCACCGACGACGCCATCCGACGCCACCACCGAGCCGCTGCTCGCACCGCGACCTGAGGGCACCGCACGCCGCACCGCTGCACTTCACACCGCAGCACCCGACGCCAGCGCTCCTGACTTCAACCGAGAGGAGTTCGATCTGCAACGCGTGTGACTTCGAGGGCCCCGACGACGCCCGCACCGACCTCCGGAACCGACGCCTGCGGACGCCGTGTTTTCGGAAGCTCACCGCGAGGTCATCGACGCCCTGCATTTCTGAAAGGTACTGTTTGCGGGTCTTCCCGACACCGTAGTTGACCTGCGACGCCGCGGTCAGCCAGAACTGTTTGGATTTGTTTGTTCACGACGCCGTGATAGTCCTGGACGGAGCTATCGACATCAAGGAACTGTTTTTAAAGACATTTTGAGAAGTAACTATTTCTGAAGTACTGTACAGTGGATTTTTATCGTATTTGGTCTTGTTTAAAGTATATAAAAATATTGGATATTTTTCTAAACTGGTGTGGTGTCAGTTTGTAGTGCTTACACTGTATTACTCTTGGTTATGTGCAAATGCTTTACACACTGCCTCTAGAATAAGCCTGACTGCTCGTGCCAAGCTACCAAGGGGGTGAGCAGGGGTTATTTTAGGAGTGTAACTCCCTTACCCTGACTAGGAAGAAGGGTCCCTACTTGGACAAAGGTGCAAGCCCTTGCCAACTAGAGATCCCATTTCTAACATTGGTTGTCAGCGGTGAGGATAGGATTTGTGTTTGCACTTGACTTACAGTGATTGGTGTGCACTACTACCATATTGCAGACCATTACGTACCACTTACAGGCTCTTTTTCTTTTTGGCCTATTTTTGATCTTGCCAGTTTGAACTTGCTACTTCATCATGCCTGAATCAAGAGCATCATCAGTTGCATCCTGGGAAATTGCCTTTGAGGAGGATAGGTTGGAATCCTACAACAGGAAGGAGTTGAAAATGATTTGTAAAAACCTGGAAGTCCAAATCAGAGGCCTCACTAGGAAGGAGGAGCTACAAAAGGCGCTGAGGGCCTGGGTAGCAGCCAGACATGCCAGTGGGCAGCCTGGTGATCTCAGTGGAGAGGCGGAGGAGCCTATTCCTAGGATGGATGTGCTTTTGGGAGGGGGGGACCCTCCAGGCCAGGCAGCAGTGGCTTGTCCCCAGCGGAGCTGGAGGACAGGCGGAAAGCAAGGAAGTTCGAATTAGAAAAACTCATTATGGAGCATGAGAGGGAAGAGAAAAGAATGGCCATGGAAGAAAGGAAAATGCTCTTAGACCATGAGTTTAAGATGAGAGAGCTGGACTGGGAAGCCAGGAGGGCTAGGCCCAGCTCAGATGGTGGCAGCAAAAGTGTAGTGTCCAGTACTGAGGATGAGGTAGACACACACACAGATTTGGGGCCCTACTTCAAGGAGGGGGTTGACATACACCAAGGGGTTCAGGATTGTGAGGTAACTCCAGTGGTGCTCAGTGTCCCTGAGGTGGATTGGGGAACTGGCACAGGGGATCATATTCCTGGTAGTGGGAGGGACACTCTACTGACTCTAGATGAGAGGTGCAGGGAGAGGGGTTCCCCCATGGTAGAAGCCCTGGTAAGTGAGTATGAAGACCAGCCAGAAGAGTATGGGTTGAGGGACAGCAACAGTCAGACACTGTCTCACCAATCTTGTGAGAATGTTGTGGGGTACTTTTCTGAGGCACTGGATGGTTGGGTGAAGGGTAGTTTGGTTAACACCTGTGTGGGGCTGTGTGATTCAATTGTTGGAGAGCATATTTTAAGTCCCTGTTTTCCAGAGCTATGCCAACACCCAGTGGAGTGTGAGTTCTCTGACCCCAGGGAGCTTGCACTGGAGGCAGACCTTTTGGTGGATTCCAGAGGGTCTGGAGAAGCATCTGGGGGTGATCCTGGAGGAAGTGGCTTAGGTATTTCCCAACCAAGAGTGGTGGGAAAGGTTTGTAATAGCCCAGATAGGTCCCGGTGTCATGGGAAGGGTGTAGGGACTCACGTCCTGTCTCTGCGGAGAAGGAGTGAGAATGGGCTGTGGCCCAAGGTGCCCAAAACCCGGTCCCGGAGCCTGGGTGGTTCCAGGAGGGAACTCCAGATGGGGAGCCTAGACTGTACTGGTAGGCCGTCCATTGAGGGAGATCTCCTACTGACAGGAGAACCTGGAGCCTCTGTAAACAGAGCTCCAGTGGTTCTGGTGTCTGGCAGTACCGCTCCAGTTGGGAGGGTGCAGAAGTCCAGAGTGAGGGGTGAGAGGGGGATGTGTTCCCCAGTGGGAGAACCAGTGAGTCAGAGGCCAGCCAGAAGGGCTGAGCCTCCTAGCAGTGACCATGGTGACACCACTTCTGTCCTGGGGGATCTTTGCGCACTGTCAGGTGGACAGTGGTCGGGAGATCTGCGCCAGGCAGACTGTCACGCAACACATGAGTCATGTGTTGCCCTCAGGGGGTATGCGTGCTCCCAAGGAAGTCCTGGTGCGCCAGGCAGGTGCTCAGCTGCAGGGTTCAGTCCCTGGGTTAGGAGGCCAGGTTCAGGTCCTGCCTGACCTGGAGGGAAGGACGACTGTAAGCAGTGTCCTGACCGGTTTGTCTTCTAGGGGTACCACTCCAGGTGGGAGGGTACAGAACTCTGGAAGGGGGTGCAGAGGGAGGGAGTCCTCGCCTCTGACCCCGGTTCAACCTGAGGGTTTAGATCCAAGGGTGGTGAATCAGTTGCAGGGTCAAGGCCCTGAACTGGTGGAAGAATTGTGTAGGAGGTCTGGTTCCAGCATCCTGACAGTTTTTGGTTCTGGGGGTGCTTCTCCTGGGAGGAGAGGGCCGGACCCCAGAAGGAGAGGTAAGGGGAGGAGAGCCTCGCCCGAGACCTCTGGTGAACCTGAGGGTGCAGACCCTAGGTTGGAGGATCAGTGGTTCTTTAGAACTGCACTGATGAGAGGAAGAGTGGAGTATGGTTACTATGTACCAGGGGTTACTGCCCCCACTCTGTTAGTTGGCAAAGGCCAGAGACATCTGGATGGCCTAGGGCCTGGTCCTGGCCATCCATTGAGGGTGATCCCCTAGTGTCTAAGGAACTGGGGGGACTGCTGTAACGAGCATCCCACCGGTTCCGGTGTCTGGCAGCCCCGCTCCAGTTGGGAGGGGGCATGAGTCCAGAGAAAAGGGTGAGGGGGGGCGCTGTCCCCAGTGGAAGGACCAGTGGGTCAGGGGTTGCCCGCTCTGAGGTCAGAGCACCCCAGGACTGACCCTGGTGAGGCCACTTCTGGCCTGGGGGGTCTTCATGCTCTGTCAGGTGGACAGGAGGCTGGAGACCTGCACCAGGCAGACTCTCGCACGACTCATGAGGAGTGTGTTTCCCTTGGGGAGGGATGGTGTACTCCCACGGAAGTCCTGGGTTGCCAGGCACAGGTTCAACCTAAGGGTACAGACCCTGGGTTGAAGGACCAGGTTCAGGGTGTCCCCCCTGACCTGGAGGAAGGGGCGACTGCTAACAGTGCCCCTACCAGTTTGTCTTTTGGGGGTACCACTCCAGGTGGGAGGGTACAGAGCCCCAGGGAGGAGGACCGGGTGTGGGGAGGCCACCCCAGTCCCCTGTCCAGCCTAAGGGTACAAACCCTAAGCTGGAATCCCAGTTGCAGGATAGAACCCCTGAACTGGTGGGCGGAGTGTGCAGGACACCTGCCACAGGTGCCCTGACAATTCTGGAAGGGGGTACTGCTCCAGGTGGGAGGGTACAGAGCCCCAGGGAGGAGGACCGGGTGTGGGGGAGGCCACCCCAGTCCCCTGTCCAGCCTAAGGGTACAGACTCTAAGCTGGAATCCCAGTTGCAGGATAGAACCCCTGAACTGGTGGGCAAATTGTGCAGGACACCTGACACAGGTGCCCTGACAATTCTGGAAGGGGGTACCACTCCAGGTGGGAGGGTACAGAGCCCCAGGGAGGAGGACCGGGTGTGGGGGAGGCCACCCCAGTCTCCTGTCCAGCTGCCGGGTACAGGCCCGGGGTTGGTGGGTCAGTGTCAGGATGTCATACCTGACCTGACAGGAGGGAGAGTGGACCAAGGGTGCCAGGCACCTGGGGCTACCGCCCCCCACTCTCTGACGCCACAGAGGTTAGAGAGCCCTGAGAGGCATAAGGCCTGGGTCTCCCCACTGACAACTGTCGGTAGCCACTGTGGCTTACTGTCCTGGTGGACAGCTTTGCCCCTGAGAGGGGGACAGGAGTCACACCCCAGGGGTGGACTGGGCCACACCACTGTGTTGGCCATGTGGGCACTGTCAGCCTGTTGGGACACATCTGTGAGCAAAGTAAGTTTAGGCGCTGCACAGATGGGGTTCACAGGTGAAGAGAAGGGTACCCCATGGGTCAGCTTAGTGGGCCCTGAGAGTATGGATAGAGGGATCCAACTGGGTTTGGAAAGGCGTAGAACCAGAACGTGCCCCCGCTGTTGTGGGCCAGGTCTATGTTCTATCGCCCCAAGCAGGGAAGTCCATCAAGGGATTGATTAGTCTACCCAGGCTTTAGGCAGGGAGGGGGTTGTGTTAGACTTGGCTTTTTCAGCGGGTTTACCCCCAGACTTTTTGCTTTTTGGCCTCCTGTTTTTGACCCTGTGTGTGTTGGTTTTAGGACTCTGGGCACTTTACCACTGCTAATCAGTGCTAAAGTGCATATGCTCTCTGTGTAAAGTGTGTTATGGATTGGTGTTTCCATGATTGGCCTATTTGATCTATGTGTCAGTCCCTTGTAAAGTGCACTGAGAGTGCCAGGGCCTATAGATCAGATGCTGTTGGTGGGCTGCAGCACTGGATTGTGCCACCCACGCAAACAGCCCGTAAAGTGTAACTCTGGCCTGCCATTGCAGAGCCTGTGTGCAGCCTGGGGCTGCCATGTCGACTTGGCAAGTGCACACACTTGCAAGTCCCTAAACCTTCCCTTTTCTACATGTTAGTCACCCCTAAGGTAGGCCCAAGGTACCCCTGTGGGCAGGGTGCATTGTATGTGAAAGGTAGGACATGCCCTGGTGTGTGTGGCATGTCCTGATAGTGAATTACAGCCTATTTCGTTTTTCACTATTGCAAGGCTACCTGTTCCCCATAGGCCTGAATGGGCAGTTTTGATTATTACAGCTTATAATCCTAACTGACCCAGGGAACATGGTAGGAATTCGAGTTTAGTATGCCTGGACTCAGAATGATAAAATGCATCTTTTAGTGAAGTTGGTTTTAACATTCTGTGTTTGAAAATACCACTTTTAGAAAGTGGGTATTTTCTTGTCTAACCATCCAAGCCTGCCTCTGCTAGGTTGTGTATTCCTTGTCTGGAGTGTGAGTGACAGGGGCTGGGGGATGCCAGGAGACAGGGTGAGTCAGCACAGGGCTGAATAGCAAGATCTACATGTAGATGGGTGGGAGGAGTTGCACCTGGGACCTGAATAGGGCTGTGCCTTCCCTCCACAAAGCTGGCTCCACCTCCTGTGGCGCGTCTGATGTCCCTGGCCTGCACTGTGAAAGGAAAGAAGGAGACTTGTCAACAAAGTGCTCCAGGACTGACCAGAACTGGTTTGGACTAGGCAAAGGCCTCTCTGCCTTCAGAGGACAAAGAGAAATTGAGGATAAAAAGGGGGACCCAAACCCCAGAAAATTAGAACTCTTTTGGATCAAGAAGACTGCCAAGAAGAAGAGCTGAAGAAGCTGTGAGGAGGAACTACCACTTTGCTGTGTGCTTTGCTGTGTTGGCCTGCAGTGGCTGCTTCTGTCTTGGGCAGTGAAAGGACTGGAACTGAACTTTCTGCAATCTACTTTGTGAGTGTCTCCAAGGGCTTGAGGTAGAGCTTGCCCCCTGTTCAAGAAGTCTCAGGAAAGCAAAGACTTCAAGTTCTTCTGCCCTCAGCACTGGGAAATGTGTGTTTTGTGCTGCAACAGAAGAAAAGCAACTCGACGACGCCGCTGCCGACTCCGTGTCCCGACGGCACCGCAGAGGGCACCGCCACAATGCGACCCTGGTCTCACCGACGACACCTGCTGACGCCGCCTCCGATCCGCTGCTCGCACCGCGACCTGTGGGCACCGCACTCCGCACCGCCTCGCTTCACGACGCCGCCGTGGCCTTCCCGATGACGCCGCTCCACGCCGGACTCGATGCCGCTGCTTGCACCGTGGTTCGGGGGCACCGCTCGTAAGTTACATGATGCACCGCCCTCATCCCGCACCGCAGCCTTGGCCCACCGACGCCGGTGCCATTGACTCCAGTTCGTCAGCCGACGACAGCGCTGCAGCTACGACGACGCCGCTGCTGCACCGTGACCTGCCAGCACCGCGACGAGCACCGCCTTCATCTCACACCACGACCCTGGTCTCACCGACGACGCCATCCGACGCCGCCACCGAGCCACTGCTCGCACTGCGACCTGAGGGCACCGCACGCCGCACCGCTGCACTTCACACCGCAGCACCCGACGCAGGCCGACGCCAGCGCTCCTGACTTCAACCGAGAGGAGATCGATCTGCAACACGTGTGACTTCGAGGGCCCCGACGACGCCCGCACCGACCTCCGGAACCGACGCCTGCGGACGCCGTGTTTTCGGAAGCTCACCGCGAGGTCATCGACGCCCTGCATTTCTGAAAGGTACTGTTTGCGGGTCTTCCCGACACCGTAGTTGACCCGCGACGCCGCGGTCAGCCAGAACTGTTTGGATTTGTTTGTTCACGACGCCATGATAGCCCTGGACGGAGCTATCGACATCAAGGAACTGTTTTTAAAGACATTTTGAGAAGTAACTATTTCTGAAGTACTGTACAGTGGATTTTTATCGTATTTGGTCTTGTTTAAAGTATATAAAAATATTGGATATTTTTCTAAACTGGTGTGGTGTCAGTTTGTAGTGCTTACACTGTATTACTGTTGGTTATGTGCAAATGCTTTACACACTGCCTCTAGAATAAGCCTGACTGCTCGTGCCAAGCTACCAAGGGGGTGAGCAGGGGTTATTTTAGGAGTGTAACTCCCTTACCCTGACTAGGAAGAAGGGTCCCTACTTGGACAAAGGTGCAAGCCCTTGCCAACTAGAGATCCCATTTCTAACATGGACTATGCAAATAAAATAAATTTAAATTCAAATTCCTTCTGGCGGAGATTATGACTAACCTGACAGATATCTTCTCTCCTGGAAGGATGGAAGAAAAACTGCCACACAATGGACTATGTAGTGGCCCTAGATGTCCACTGCTGCTTCTCTTCCAGCTCCTCAAGACTTAGCCAACTAGATGCCATTATTTTGGAAGTTGAAACCCCCCCAAAAATTGGAAGTAGCAAAAAAAACAGGTTACAACACAAGTGTTAATCCAAAATGAAGTTGAAAAGGTGGGAACTTCATGTGAATGGAGCACAACAGTAATTTCAACAAATCAGATATATTTTCTTTTTGTCATAGGTACAGCATACCATATTGAAGTACCATGGTACAGCCACACCCAAAAATGCAGAAACTTAATGAAAAGGCACAAGGCATCCTCATAATTGTGCCTATGAGAAAAGGTTGAGTCTCAAAGTTAATTTAAAATCACTTTTTTATACCGAAAACAACTTTTTAAGAATAGTTTGCAAGCACTGCAGGACCTGCAATAGGAAGTACACCCCATATAGGACTCCCGCAGGGCCTTTCCATTGGTTCTAAGAGTACCATGAGAGTACCACAGGACCTATGGGAGGAAAGAACAAATGAATATGTGCCATTAAGTTGTTAAATTACAAGACACTACTAAAGATTCTCCAGAGAAACTAAACATATGAGTGACATTATACTTAACTACGCTATAAAGATCTTATTTTACGTAAAAAAACCCTGAACATTCGTTAAAGAAAACGGTTAAGGAAATGTAACAATTAGCATGGTAATAACAGCTGTATGTAAAAAATAAATAAAAAATCACCGAAAAAACTGAGATTAAAGTGATATAACCGTTATGTATAGAAAAAGAGCATAACAAAAAAAAATCACTGTAACAACCAAAGGTTAAAATGACGTTTTAATTAGGTATAAAAAGAATTACCTGAAATTACATTTAAAAAAAGCCCTAGAAATTCACTGAAAAAGCCAAAGCGAAAAGGAATGTTCTAGTTAGGGGTCAATGTCAGTCATGATCTGATGTTTAAAACCAAAACAAACCACTAAAGCACACCAGGTATAGTTCAGCCAGCTAACTTTAACCTGTACCCCTGGTATGCACTGCTTATGATCTCACATATTATATCACTCATGACATGTTCAATGACATCATTGATGACATCACTGATGAGATCTCAAATGACATTTTTGATGACACCACCGATGACATTACCCAACCTACTGCTGTACAAATTACTCCATAAACCACTACAGAGTTTCACATATGAATGATATAAATGGCACACTGTTATGTTCCATATAGGTACCCTAATATAGGCCCGGGTAACATCATACCCCTTCACCTACATTACCTCCCCTACACTACACTGTAACAAGCCTTTTAGGATTGAACCTTTACCTAGTTCTGGTCCTGGGTGCAGAAGGAGGGTTTCTCCTAAGCAATAGAGTCCTATAACTCCATCAATAGACTCACACAGTATGAATGAATATTCATAAGGGTTCTTAGAAACCAGGCTGGGGCTTCCTCCCCATATCCCCCCACATACCTTCCTCCCCATATCTACGTACACGGTTCATCCCATACATCATCCTCAAATCCAACAATGGCTAATACAAGCAACAAGGGACAAGGGAGCCCTAGATACTTTCTGTATAAATACAGCACCTCTTGCTAGTGTTAGTTAAAGGGAACCGAGACTTCCAGGCCGACACATTGACCAGAGATGCTGAGGCTCCTCCATCCAGACGCTCCAGCTGACAGTGGTCTGAACATCCCTCGCGGGGTGTCCAACTCGAGACCAAGAAGGGCTCCAACATTCTCACACTTCAGGTAATGCGGTTTGACTAAATCCTAGAGGGATTCTTGGCTTCACACCTACTCAATCAATCAATCATGTCACTTATAAAGCGCACTACATACCCACGAGGGTCTCAAGGCGCTGGGGGAAGAGGGGGGTGGTGCTGCTACTGATCGAAGAGCCAGGTCTTGAGGAGTCTTCTGAAGGCCAGTAGGTCTTGGGTCTGTCGGAGGTTGGTGGGGAGGGTGTTCCAGGTCTTGGCGGCGAGGTGGGAGAAGGATCTGCCGCCGGCGGTCGTTTTCCGGATGCGGGGGACTGTGGCGAGGGCGAGGCTGGTCGAGCGGAGCTGGCGGGTGGGGGTGTAGAAGCTGAGTCGTCTGTTGAGGTAGGCTGGTCCGGAGTTGTGGAGTGCTTTGTGTGCGTGGGTGAGGAGCTTGAAGGTTATCCTCTTGTTGACAGGGAGCCAGTGCAGGTCTCTCAGGTGGGGTGTGATGTGGCTGCGTCGGGGGATGTCGAGGATAAGATGTGCAGAGGCGTTCTGGATGCGTTGCAGCCGTCTCAGGAGCTTAGCCGTCGTTCCTGCGTAGAGGGCGTTTCCGTAGTTCAGCCTGCTGGTGACGAGGGCCTGGGTGACTGTTTTTCTTGTTTCGGTGGGGATCCACTTGAAGATCCTGCGGAGCATTCGGAGGATGTTGAAGCAGGATGAGGAAACGGCGTTGACCTGCTTAGTCATGGAGAGGGTGGGGTCGAGGATGACCCCTAGGTTGCGTACGTGGTCGGTGGGTGGCGGGGCTGTTCCCAGTGATGTTGGCCACCAGGAGTCGTCCCAGGCTGAAGGGTTGGAACCAAGGATGAGGACCTCCGTCTTGTCCGAGTTCAGCTTCAGGCGGCTGGTCCTCATCCATTCGGCGACGGCCTTCATTCCTTCGTGGAGGTGGGCTTTGGCGGTGTGAGGGTCTTTGGTGAGGGAGAGGATCAGCTGGGTGTCATCGGCGTAGGAGATGATGTTGAGGTTGTGCTGTCGGGCGACGTGGGCGAGGGGTGCCATTTAGATGTTGAACAGCGTTGGGCTGAGGGAGGAGCCTTGGGGTACGCCGCAGATGATCTTGGTGGCCTTGGATCGGAAGGGGGCGAGGCGGACGCTTTGTGTTCTGCCGGAAAGGAAGGATGTGGTCCAGTCCAGGGCCTTCTCTTGGATCCCGGCGTCGTGAAGGCCGGGTACATGCTAGGTACACTTAGGTACATCTAGTTAGGCATCGTAGGAGTATGTGCTTTCTTTTATCATGCATTTTATATTCATGTATTTATTCATGCGTATTGCAAGATGGTAGAACTGTACTATCCATTTATATTCACTGTACTGCTAATCATATATCTCTGCTACTGTCTAATGGTTGTTGCAGCTCATATATTCTACACAAGAATAACGACTGTTCAATAAACCCTTATTGAAACGCCCAGGCTGTTTATTCTGTGTATCTCTGAGACAAGATAAGTAAGCACGAGTGACTGAGCGAAAAGTAGTACATTGTTTCCACGATCCTGAGGGATCAGGGTTGTCATGTTCTGAGGTTGCCAAAAACTATTCTCTCCCCGATAAGAGGAGACACTAGTGGCACTGTGAGCTAGCTTATGCAAACAGGCTAACATTTCTCGGTGGGGGTGCTCAGAGACAGTCTGCCACCAAACCCACAGTTTATGTTATCCGAACTCGCAGGTCCTGTATGGGTAATATAGGAACTACACGACAACACAATCACATAAAGCATAAATTTCCTAGATGTGTGCCTTAGCGCAAGTGGTATTCACTGTAATAAAAGTTAAATGATACACATTATAACTACAAGAAATGTTTATACTTCAAACATTACTTCAGAAAAACAAGTTAACACTTGCAGAGATACACGTCAGGCAGGTCTTATGTTAAGTCAACTTTGTATTCCAAAAAATTTTAGTGAAAAAGTAAAGTGTCTCTTCTCAATAAATTAATTACAGTGGATAGGGTGACATGATAGACTAGTCATGTAGTTCTTTAAACAAATGAAATAAACAGTGCAGTTTTATAAAATGCAGATAGTTCTGTAAAGAGGTTCTGTTAAAAACATGGGGCATTAGACACTGTTAAAGAATATGCAACGAGTGACTAATTCACTTACAAACACAATTCGCAATGTGATTCTAAACATTGTTTCAATGTTATATGCAATTCTCATTATGTCACCACTACTCCTCGCAGACACTCAAACTCTATTAGTAAGCCAAGCTCCTATTTACACAGCCTTTACCTTATACTTAACCATTCATGGAGAGCCCACTCCCTCGAAACACTCAAGCCCCTTTCGGAGGCCAAGCACGTACTACATAGAACCTTTGCCCTGTAACAAAACGTTTGCTGGAAGCCGCCCTCTTGTGAGCAATCAGCGAGACAGTTAGCAAGTCCCTGCTGTGCACAATCTTCACCCTTTGCACAACTATTCAGGGAGAGTTCACTCCGTTCAGACAGCTAAGAACCATTAGGAGACAACGCATATCGAGAAAAGTCATGCCTATTAGCACTACCAAGGTGATAGAACATTGTCTCTAGGTGTAGCTCGGTGAATTCATTCCAGCATTAAAAGCGGTGCATAGCAAAGTGTTACATTCATTGGATGATGTCATCAGAGATGTCATTTCGATGTCATGAGTGATGTCACCAATGATGTCATTAAACATGTCATGAGTGTTGTAATTTGTGTGGGCTTAGGCAGTGCATGGCGGGGTGTACATTTTAGATGTCTTGCTGAACTATAACAGACAAATTTCAGTGGATTTTCGGGTTTAAAATGTTACATGATGACTGACTTTGTCACCTACCTATAACATCCCTATAACCTTTGCTTTCTTCAGTAACCTATGAGAGTATAGTTTTCGTGAAAAGATTGCACTTCATGAAGCTGTGTCCAAATCAAATATTCAGAGAAACGTGCACAACTTTTGTTAAAGTCTTATCTCTGTTTTCCCATCCTTATAAATTATTTTCAGAAGTTCCAGCCAGCCTTTCCTGGTTTAATGTTATCCTGTGAAATCAAAAGGCTACCTTTTAAGCTCACACACCATGCAAAGACACTGTAAAAGAGAATGCTTTGTCGTCTTCACAAATGCTGCATCCTGAAAAAGACTCATTTGAAATCTTGGAGGAGGCTGTCACATTGTCACACAAGCAAGCAATCAGCAAAACACACACAACCTGTTTGGTTATTTTCATAGATCATCATGAAGTAATATGTACAAATGAGATATTAACAAATAGGTACTTGTGAGGTGGGGCAGTGCTCGTGAGTTGTGACAGTAAAGAAGATGAAGAAACAACTCATGGCTGGATTATTGGTCAACCTTTTGGGGAAAATCCTAAATTTGCATATTTGTCTATTGCAACAACAGTAACAGGCATATTTATTCCCAGCAGTACAAGCATATATATAGAAGGCGTTGACATTTCGACCCAAAAAATTGGTTAATTTTATACCCTGGTCCTCATCAAGACAGGAAATATAGATGCACCCTGTAAGATTTGTCAAAACATTGGTGTAAAAATAATTCTCCAATCAATGCCGGTATAATGGTATATACAATGGCAAAGGGCTTAGGTTATAAGTAACCTCACCTCCAAAAAGTGGAATAAATTGCATTGTTCTTTTGTCAGAAGAAGTGTAATAGTTTCCTCGGTAGAAAAATATAAATAGGAAACTCAGAAAAGAATCTGTATAAGAAGTTAAAAAAAAACTCTCCCAAACTTCAAGATGTGATGTTTCACATACGTGAATGTCCGCATACTTACTCCAACAGCTTTAAAGAGTTTGGGGTCAAAAGATCCCAAAGACACAAATTTGTCATGTTTGTAAGCGTCAGTTTAGCAAAATATAAACCCGTTATCGATCTAAACAATTTGTCAAGGATGAGCTGAATGCTTCCAACCGTGAAGCCGCACAGACCGTGCAAGTATTTAATCTATTTAAATAAACCGGGAAGAATCTCCGCATCTGAATGCATTCTGCCTGCCAATGCGCTAACACTACAAGTTGGTCTTCATAATGTTATTGACCATTTAAAACAGAGACCCTGTGTGGTTATAGGTACAAAAGGATGATTTACCAAAAGTGGATGACTTAAAATAGAAACATATTTTCAGAAATTCACTAATACACATAGAAAAATCACTAATTGACATAAAAAACATGAATTACCTTAGAAAAAAAATAGTTAAAGAGAGCCTCACGCTGAGTCTTTGCATTAGAAACCTTTAGTTATTAAAGGAAAAACAAGATGTTTTCCCAGAAGTCTGAAACTATATTATTAAAAGAATATAACTAACAGAAAAAATAAATAATAGTGACTAAATAGTAACTAAAATATATTTAAAAAGTAATTTGGTGAAATCACGAAAGTCCAGTGAATGGAAGACTCTCACAGAGACTATAAAATTATGGTCAAGACACAGCCTCAATTGAAATAAAACAGATCAAAAGAAATCAAATTGCAGAACATGAATGTTACTAGTCTTCCCTTTGTCATTGAGTTCTCTCTCTCTCTCACTCTATCTCTCTTTCTCTTTGCAGAGAAAGCCTATTAGTGTTGTGTAAACATGCCAGCTCACTCTCAAACTGTATACACAATGTAACAGGTTTTCAAAAGGATCTGCTGACCTAAAAGGAGTGCCATTGTGGCCCACCAGCACCCACCAGCTCAAATCAAACACTGGGGGGCAGATTTACAAGCCCTTGCAACACTTTTGCGCTGCCATTGCGTCACTTTTGTGACGCAGCGGTGGCGTAAAGAATGCGGCCAATTTACAGCTTGACGCATCTACGGAGATGTGTCACGTTGTAAAGCCCTGCGTCACATTATACCTGTGTCAGGTATAATGTATGCAGGGTGGGCGTTCCCAAGCAGGAAAGCCTTGTAGAAGTGACGCAGTGAAATCTCCAAGATTTCACTGCGCCATTTCTAGGATGCCACTGCGTCAAAACCTTACGCCTGCTTGAAGCAGACATAAGGAGTGACGCAGTGTATTAAGTATAGGCCTCACCGAAGCATTGCTGGAGGTGCGTCGTGCTTGCGACACGACTTCAGCAATGCGTGACTTTTGGGCCAACAGAATTTCTGACGCATCTGTCAATCTTTGCGCCATGATGCGCCGTATTGTAAATACGGAGCGATACCAAAGGGGATGATGGACGGAGCGCTTGAGCTAATCAAACACTCACCCCCAGTCAACTGATCTGGGTTTAATCCATCATCATTCTTTAGCTCACTCCACCACCCCAGTTCAGACATGGCCATATGCAAATCAGTCTGACCCTGTGCCTCATGGGAACAGTCCAGCCCGAACTGCCAAGCCATGTCTTCCCTGGACCGGAAACAAGCATCCTGGGACCGGTTTCTGGCTATTCAGCCGTCATCAGCTAGGCTAGCTTGAATCCAGTGGCAAAGTGAGCAAGGGACCCACGTCTGGGCATACCCTGCCAACTTAGGGCGAACAAAGCGATACCAAAGGGGATGATGGACGGAGCGCTTGAGCTAATCAAACACTCACCCCCAGTCAACTGATCTGGGTTTAATCCATCATCATTCTTTAGCTCACTCCACCACCCCTTGCTCACTTTGCCACTGGATTCAAGATAGCCTGGCTGATGACGGCTGTAAGCCAGAAACTGGTCCCAGGATGCTTGTTTCCGGTCCAGGGAAGACATGGCTTGGCAGTTCGGGCTGGACTGTTCCCATGAGGCACAGGGTCAGACTGATTTGCATATGGCCATGTCTGAACTGGGGTGGCGGAGTGAGCTAAAGAACGATGATGGATTAAACCCAGATCAGTTGACTGGGGGTGAGTGCTTGCAATGTTCAACACTCCGTCCATCATCCCCTTTGGTTTTGCTATGTTCGCCCTAAGTTGGCAGGGTATGCCCAGACGTGGGTCCCTTGCTCACTTTGCCACTGGATTCAAGATAGCCTGGCTGATGACGGCTGTAAGCCAGAAACTGGTCCCAGGATGCTTGTTTCCGGTCCAGGGAAGACATGGCTTGGCAGTTCGGGCTGGACTGTTCCCATGAGGCACAGGGTCAGACTGATTTGCATATGGCCATGTCTGAACTGGGGTGGCGGAGTGAGCTAAAGAACGATGATGGATTAAACCCAGATCAGTTGACTGGGGGTGAGTGCTTGCAATGTTCAACACTCCGTCCATCATCCCCTTTGGTTTTGCTATGTTCGCCCTAAGTTGGCAGGGTATGCCCAGACGTGGGTCCCTTGCTCACTTTGCCACTGGATTCAAGATAGCCTGGCTGATGACGGCTGTAAGCCAGAAACTGGTCCCAGGATGCTTGTTTCCGGTCCAGGGAAGACATGGCTTGGCAGTTCGGGCTGGACTGTTCCCATGAGGCACAGGGTCAGACTGATTTGCATATGGCCATGTCTGAACTGGGGTGGCGGAGTGAGCTAAAGAACGATGATGGATTAAACCCAGATCAGTTGACTGGGGGTGAGTGCTTGCAATGTTCAACACTCCGTCCATCATCCCCTTTGGTTTTGCTGTATTGTAAATACGGAGCATCCATGGTGGCGCAAGGGTATCGCAGGTTGGCGCAGGGAAACTGACGCATCTCTATATATGCGTCAGTTTCTTGTAAATCTGCCCCCAAATATGGAAGTAGGAAGTTTAGAGATAGAGACTTCACTTTGAGAGGCAAGTATGGATACAGCAGAGTAAGTGATACGTCTTTCTTGTGTCTCTCAGAGACAATCCACCTTGGGTTATAGTTAAAATTATAAGCAGACGACCAAAGCAAGAGTCTATTCAGTCAGACGTCATGCTAGTACCTCTCACTCAAACCAATAAATAATACTATAGTCTATCGGGGTTTTAGAGAGGGACCCTGCTCCAGACAGTACTGGTCACTGGACGATGAGGATACTAAACTTGTTAAGGTTGTTCACTTAAAAAAACAAAGGTTACAAGGACGTTATAGTTGGGAAATAGATTTTGAAACACTTTAGAAATTCACTGAAAAGGGGCGTGGCTTTGGCGCCTGTGAAGATGGCCGCCTCCGCGTAGAGCTCCGTGACGGCGCCGGGAGACGGATCTCCACCTGGTGGTTTTCCTTCTTCCCTGGCCATAAAATCTATATGCTGACACTCAGGAACCGCTGCTGCACCCATTGATGTGCCCACATGTGTCCGGGGTGAGCGTTTTTGTGCTTTTTTCGTTCCGCTCGGCCACGCCTCATTAACTGTGGCCGCCATTTTGTTTTTTCATGCTTTCACCACCCGGATACTTCCCTCATGCTGCATTCTATAATTAGGCATTATTTGCCCTATCACTATCATTTATAATCACTGGTGACTGCTATGGACTGCTGCTGTGCTCATTGCAGTGTTTACTTATGTCTGGGGTGAGCGTTTTATATAATTTTCTATCCATTTGGCTGTGCCTCATTAACTGCTGCCGCCATTTTGTTTCCTGTTTTTTCGCCACCTGATTCTTTTCCTCATGCTGCATTCTTCATTTTAGTCATGTCTTGCCTATTTTTCATCATTTATGCTCTCTGATGAAGACTAATGTTGAAAACCCAAAGTCTTTTGCAGTACTTGTTTCCTGAGGCACTTTTTGACTCTACTAAACAGTGTTCACTGAGCACATCTTTTACTTCATAAGGGCTTTCCTGTTGCTGCATTCGTCATGGCAACTGCTCGCTCTATCCGAAGTACTGGTTCTCCTCTTGACTGTTCCGTTTTAGAGGACTATAATCCTTTTAGTATCCTACAGGAAAATATGGAGGACTTGGACTCTGGTCATTCTGCCTCTGGTGGTGCGTTGTCTACTATGCCTCATACTGCCTCTAAATCATCATCAAAAAAGGCGCCTCCCTCATCGACTGTGTCAGACAAGCGTGTCAAGAAAGACCCACCTTCTCCTTCCACGTCTCCAACACCAACCTCTATGGAACTCATTCTTGAAGAATTATGTGCTCTTAAGCCTTACATGGAGGAAACTAACATCCCTCTCCAAGGTCTCGAAGACAAATGGTCTCATATAGAACAAAATATTCATCACTTGGAGAAACGAGTTGACTCTGTTCAGGCTATCACCAATCAAATGCCTTCTATGCAACTAGAAATTTCTCACCTCAAGCAGCAAGTGGAAAATTTAGAAAATCGTAACCGACGTAACAATTTACGCATTTATGGTCTTGTGGAAGGTCTTGAAGGCTCAGAACCTCTCTCCTTTTTTCAATCCTTTCTTCCACGTCTTTTGGGTTTTCCTGACACTCCAAAGTTGAATATTCAGAGAGCTCACCGCTTGGGGCAAAACCCGCGATCATCTTCCTCCTCAACCAAACCAAGAGGTGTTATTCTATATTTTTTGGAATACACCGATTTGCTTAAGGTCCTACATGCTGCCAGACAGAAAAAGAACATCTCCTGGCAAGGCTCCAGTCTCTTTTTTGCTCAGGACTATGCCAAAGCGACAGCTGACAGAAGGGAAAAAATGTTGGACATGCGACCTGCTCATCGTAATTTGAATGCTAGATATGGCTTGTTCCATCCTTGCCTTATGAAAGTGACTTACAACAATAAAACCACCTCGTATGAAGATCCTGCTCGCCTACAGCATTTCCTGGATAACTGCAGAGAAGAAAACATGGATGTCTCTCGTTCATCGACGATTTGATTGCTTCCTTGTTGTTTGATATCGTTTGTTATTATCTGTATTCTATTTATATTGTTCTCTTCTATTGTTCCCTTGTTCTGCCTCTTGTTGTTTGTTAATATGTACTTTTTACTTTTAAGTAATTTGTTTATTGGTGCTTTGTTGTTCCTTTTATGACCTTTTTCTTTTTTCACTATCAGGTGCAGATTGTCGTGGTTTTTCCGATTTGTGGTCCCTTTTCCATCTGGATGGTGTATCCCTTTCCCGTCTCTGTCCTGGGGCTTCCCGCCTGACTGTGCCGTCTTCCTTATGTGGCTCCACCACCCTCATGTTCATTATTTGTTCGTGGTATGTTCTTTTGTCTTTCTTATTTTTTCTCTGTACTGTACGGTTTTTTCTCCCAAAATATTTCCTCTATCATATTTTCTCTTTCCTGGCTCGCTTCTTCATCTTTCTATGTATTTTCCAACTTTTCCTTTCTATTCCTCTCTCCTTTCCCTTTCTTTTTCCTGGTCCCCCCTTTTTTCTTTTACACTATCACTTGGTATTCGGTCTTTTGTCGCTAATTTCCTACTTATATCCACTTTTATCTATGCTCTTACTCTATTGGATCCCTCTTATTGGGGAAAGTTACTCATATTGCATTATTGTGTTTTGCTAATTTGCAGTTTTTTCATATCAGGCTCTTTTAATTGTTTATATCTTTAGATGTCGTTAAAAGTTATATCTTGGAATGTTAAAGGTTTAGGATCTCCCATAAAATGACAACGGGTTTTATCACATATTGCTGGGCTGAAAGGTGATATTGTTTTATTGCAGGAAATTCATGTGACAAGTAAAGAGATAGCTAAACTTCAACGTCAATGGGTGGGTCATGTTTTTGCATCCCCTGGTTCTGGGAAATGGAATGGTGTAGCTATTCTTTGTCATAAACGTTTAGATGTCCAACTCATACATCAAGATACAGACTCTGATGGTAGATGGGTTTCTGTTTCCTTACTCATTAATAAAATCCCTTTGATTATTCTTAATTTATATGCACCCACTACTCCTGACAAACTCTTTTGGCCCCAAATATTATCCAAATTGATGACATATACGGATGACTATCTAATCCTAGGTGGAGATTGTAATATGGTTGTTGATCCTTTTATTGATAGACATTCTAATTCCAAATTTATTCCTTCTCCTATTCACACTCAATTTACTTCTACCATAACTCAGAGATCCCTTGTGGATGCTTGGAGATTATGTCACCCCACTCTCCAAGAATATACTTATTTTTCTCCGGTCCATTCCTCTCAATCATAGATTACTTATTTATCTCTAAAGCCCTTACCCAACATCTTTCCCATTCTGACATATGATCTATCTTAATTTCAGACCATGCCCCTGTATCCTTAGTTCTGGACTTACTCCCCCCCATTGAAGGAACTCGGAGATGGAGATTCAATAATTCCCTTCTCTTGGATCCTAAATTCACACCTGCATTTCAGAAATTTGCTGACACCTTTTTTATAGAAAATACGTCTCCTCAAACTTCCCCTCAACTTATTTGGGACACGTTTAAAGCTGCCTCTAAAGACTTCATTATTTCATTTGTTGCCCAGAAGCGGAAATCTTCCTCTCAAACCATACAATTACTTAATTCACGTATTAAACAGTTGGAACACTCCTTTTATTCTACGCGAGCTCCTTTTGATTTGAATTATTAAGGCCAAATTTGCTTTTAATAAACTTTCAACTGATTTGGCTAATTTATATTTACTTAAGTCTAGTGCTAAGTATTATAGTGCTCGAAACAAAGCTGGTAATCTTCTTGCCAATTATCTTAAAATCAAAAAAGAACGCACCAAAATTGAATCAATTTTAACTTTAACCAATACCACGGTTCATAAGAATGAGGACATTCTTTTAGAATTTACTAATTTTTACCAAAACCTTTATACTCCTGAATCTCCTTCTCTACAATCTGATATTACTCAATATTTATCCTCTATTACCCCACCTTCTTCTCCTGATGTAGATTTCTCCTCTTTGGAAGCTGATATTCACCCTTCTGACATTTTTACCGCTATTCAGTCTATTAAAAAAGGAAAAGCCCCAGGACCGGATGGTTTCACTATTGAATTTTATACGCATTTTTCCCAACTTCTTAGTCCCAAACTGCACCAATTATTTTCATTCTTTACCTCTACTCAGCAATCGGGAGGATCTTTTCAGGATGCTTTAATTTGTCTTCTCCCTAAAGATAACAAAGATCACACATTATGTAAAAATTACAGACCCATTTCTTTAATTAATCTAGATTATAAAATATTTGCGAAAATTCTTGCCCTTCGTTTAGACTGTTTTCTGCCCCACTTGATTGGCAAAGAACAATGTGGTTTCATTAAGGAAAGACACTTATCCGATAATACCCGATTATTTTTTAACGTTTTGAGTAGATCCAAATCATATAAAAAATCATTACCAGCAATTTCAATAGACGCTGAAAAAGACTTTGATAGGGTCAGTTGGTCCTTTATCTTTTCAACACTTGCTTGGTTCGGTTTTGGCCCAAAATTCATCAATTTTGTTTCTCTGCTTTATTCCTCTCCTAGGTCTTTCATTCTAGCTAATGGACTTTTGTCTCCTTCTTTTCCTCTTCATAGAGGAGTTCGACAAGGCTGCCCACTTTCTCCACTTTTATTTTTCCTTGCCCTAGAACCTTTTTTAATAAAAATCCGATCGATTACAAACATTACAGGTTTTTCCTATGGTATCAATCAGTTAAAGCTCTCAGTCTATGCTGATGACATCCTATTATTTATTTCCAATCCACAAACGTCCTTGCCAGCATTTCTCTCAGAGGTAAACGATTTCACTCTTGTTTCAGGTTATAAACTAAATGCTGACAAGTGCGAAATTCTTCAGCTAAACAAATTTTGCTTTCATGCTGACTTTTCATCTTCTACCTTTCACTGGAATCCAGTTAAAATTAAATATCTTGGACTATGGTTTAATCCCTCTATTAAAGATATGGTTGTTTTAAACTTTAAAGAATTACTATCACTTTTAACTTCTTCCACATCACGTTGGCACCCATTGTTTTTGTCATGGTGGGGTAGACTCGACTCTATAAAAATGATGCTGGTGCCGGTAATACTGTTTTATTTATCCAATATTCCAATTAATATTCCTAAAATCTTTTATAAAAACATATATAGTATTCTTTTGAAATTTTTATGGCAGAACAAAACAGCTAGAATGTCTCTTTGCAAACTCAAAAATCTAAACACATGGGTGGAGTCACTTTTCCTGATTTTCACTCCTATCATACTGCATTTTTCTTAAACAGTCATCTTTTCTACTATCTGACAATGCTACTGACTCTAAGCTTTACCCTCTGTGGGTGGATATTGAAAAATGCTCTTTTCACCCTTTTTCTTTTGAAGAATATGTTTCTCTTTCCCATACTCCTATCTCGCTATCCTTTCCTATTCGTAAAAACGCTCGTACTATTTTTCATCCACTCTTTTCTTCGATCCAAGATGCTCGCACACAATTCTTAAATTCACCGATTTGGTATAATAAAAATATCAAAATTAATAATAAGTTTATTTTCTGGAAAGATTGGTTATCTCATGGCCTTAAATGGACTCATCAACTTTTTCAAGATGGTGTTTGTCTTCCTTTTTCTACAATGCAATCCCGCTTTTCGCTTCCCGCTTCATACGAATCCAAATATATGTCGCTGATTGCAGTCGCTCAAACTTCTTATGACACGTTATCTGATCACATACTCGCCGCTCCACCTCCTATCACAAAATCGTTTTTATGTAACTCTCCCTCCGCATCTTTAATTTATAAGAACTTAATGGACACCCCTATTATCCGTGATAAATCACAGGTGGAAAGTAATTGGGAATCCGATTTGGGGGAATCTTTTCCTATTTCAGAATGGAATAAGATCTGGTCTAAAATAAGGATGTCCTCTAGAGCAGACAATACTACTCAAACTTTGTTTTTTATCTATAATAGACTTCTCATCACTCCAGTTAAATTGCATACTATTGACCCTGCCATCCCATCTACATGTTGGTCCTGTACTGCCCTTTCCGCAGATCTCAAACATATGTTATTTGAGTGCCCAACCATTCAAACTTTTTGGACCCGAGTCTGGCGCCAAATTAACTCTATTTTTCACACTCAAATTCCTTTTTCACTCTCCCATATTTTCCTAGGTAGCATCTCTGCAGTGTGGTCCTCCCATAGCACGGATATTCGTATTATTGATTTACTTATAGCTGTTGCGTTTCAGCAAATCACTAAGTCATGGAAAGACGCTTCTGCTGTGTCTTTTCAAGCATGGTGGTATGGAGTTTGCTACAACCATAGATTAGATAGAGCCTATGTATACCTAATCACACTTGCTATTAAACGAGATATGCTTTGGTTACCTGTTACTGAGTTCTTAGATGCGTCAGCCATGTTACCATCTGCACATAATCCCTACTCTGAGGAAGTATCCAAACCTCCATGAATTCTATCTATTGTTGCTTTTAATATTTTTATCCTATGGTTATAGATTTTAATGTAGTAGGATATTTTATGCATATCTATTGTCTTTTGCTTACGATACCCTAATTGGATCTTACCCTACCTCCTCCTCCCCTCCCCTTTTTTCCATCTTTCTGTCCCCCTATGTCTTCTTTCTTTTCCTTCCCCCATAAGTTTAAATGATATTATTTATTTATCATTGTATCAAAGCTTCTTTTGTTATCAAATAAAATTCTTTTAAAACTTAAAAAGAAATTCACTGAAAAACAAAGCTTACAGGGATGTTATAGTAAGGAAACAGAATTAAAACAACCTTAAGAATTGAATGAAAAAAACAAAGGTTACAGGGGACATTATAATTTCTCTCATACAGAACCAGTGAAATTCAGCAGTTATAGTTACCTGAGCTAACTATAACTTATGCCCCCGTAATGCACTGCTTATGACCTCACATGTTACATCACTCATGATCCGGTCAAGGACATCACTGATGACATTACTGGTGACATCTCAAATGACATCACTGATGACATAACTGATGAATTCATCCAGAGATTGTGAGTGTTTTCTAAAGGTTTATGAGTGTTAAAAAATATAGTAAGGTACTACAAAAGTTAAATTACTATACTTCACTTACTACTAATGAGTGATACTATTTCTAACACATATTATGTGAGTGGCTGTGACTGTGTGTATCCATGTGTGAGTGGATGTCTGAGTGGCTGTGTAGGTGTGTGAGTAGGTGTGCGAGTGGCTCCATGGGTGAGTAAGTGGGGTTGTGAGTATCTTTATGGTTGAAAAAGTGGGCGTGTGAGTAACTGTATGGGTTTGGTAGTGGCTCTGTGACTGGATGTATTGGTGAGTGAGTGGGTGTGTGATTGGCTGTATGGGTGAGTGACTGTGTGTGTGAGTGGTTATGTGGGTGTCTGAGTGGGTGTGTGAGTAGCTATGTGAGTGTGTGAGTGGGTTTGTGAGGGGCCGTATGGGTTTGTGAGTGGTTGTGTGAGTGGCTATATGGGTCTGTGAGTGGGTGTGGGAGTAGCTGTGGGTGTGTGAGTGGGTTTGTGAGTAGCTTTATGGGTCTGTGAGTGGGTGTGTGAGTGGCGGTATGGGTCTGTACAGTAGGTGGATAAAGGAGGCAGGGCCTCTGATGAGCTCTCAGCAATCCCCCTGTGTGGGACTTACTGGATGTAACAGGAGGGGTTCTTGGCCCCAACGATCCTCAGCATCCAAGGGGACTTTATCCCCCAACTAGCAGTGCACCAGGAGGTGTGTTTGCAGTGTACTGGACAAAGGAGGGCGGAGTCTCAGATGACCTCTTAGCAATCTTGCTGTGTGGGACTGACTGGTGATAACAGGAGGGGTTCTTGGCCCCCAAAGACCCACAACATCCAAGGGGACTTTATCCCCAACCAGTAGTGCACCAAGAGGCATGTTTGCAGAGTGTTGGAGAAAGTGGGCGGGGAATCCGACCATCTCTCAGCAATCCCACTTAGTGGAACTTACTGTAAGTAACCAGAGGGGTTTTTGGGCCCCAACGATCCCCAGCATCCAAGGGGACTTCATCCTCTAACCAGTAGTGCACCAGAAGGCATGTTTGCAGAGTGCAATTAAATCTCAGCAATCCTGCTATGTGGGATATACTGGTGGTAACAGGAGGGGTTTTTGGCCCCCAAGGACACTCAGCATCCAAGAAGACTTCATCCCCCAACCAGTAGTGTGCCAGGAGGTGCGTTTGTAGAGTCCTGAAGAAAGGAGGCAGGCCCTCCGATGAGCTCTCAGCAATACTGATGTGTGGTATTTACTGGAGGTAGCAGGAGGGGGTTTTGGCCCCCAAGGACCCTCAGCATCCAAGGGGACTTCATCCCCCAACCAGTAGTGTGCCAGGAGGTGCATTTGTAGAGTGATGGAGAAAGGGGGCAGGGCCTCCGATGAGCTCTCAGCAATCATGATGTGTGGTATTTACTGGAGGTAACAGGAGGGAGGTTTGGCCCCCACAGTGTGTGGCGGATTACTTGTGGCAACAAAAGGGGTTCTTGGCCACTAATGACCCTTAGCAGCCAAAGGGGCTTCATCCCTCAACAAGAAGTGCACCAGGAGGCACAGTTGCAGAGTGCATGAGAAAGAGTTGGGGCCTGCCTATGAGGTCTGAGCAATTCCACTGGGGGGGACTAACTTTTGTTAAAAATAGGGGTTCTTGGCCCCAACAACCCTCAGCAGCCAAGGGGACTTCATCCTCCAACCAGTAGTGGACCAGGAAGCACATTTGCTGAGTCGTTGAGAAAGGGGGGGGGCATCTGATGAGGTCTGAGCAATTCCACTGTGAGGGACTTACTTTTGGCAAAAATAGGGGTTCTTGGACCCCAATGATCTTTAGCAGCCAAGGAGACTTCATCCCCCAACGAGCAGTGCACCAGGAGGTGTGTTTGCAGAGTGCTAGACAAAGGTGGCAGGGCCTCTGATGACTTCTCAACAGTCCCGCTATTTGGGACTGACTGGAGGTAACAGGAAGGGTTCTTGGCCCCCAAGGACCCACAGCATCCAAGGGGACTTCATCCCCCAACCAGTGGTGCCCCAGGAGGCCCGTTTGCAGAGTGGTAGAGAACGTGTGCGGGTGCTGCGACCAGCTCCCAGCAATCCCACTGTGTGGATCTTAATGGTGGTAACCAGAGATGTTCTTGGCCCCCAAATATCCTTAGCATCCAATGGGACTTCATCCCCTAACCAGTAGTGCACCAGGAGGTATGTTTGCAGAGTCCTGGACAAAGGAAGCGGGGCCTCCGACAATCTCTCAACAATTCCTCTGGATGCGACTTACTGGTGGTAACATGAGGGGTTCTTGGCCCCCAAGGACCCTCAGCATCCAAGGGGGCTTCACCCCCCAACCACTAGTGCTCCAGGAGGCATGTTTGCAGAGTGCCGGATAAAGGGGGTGGGGCTGCAATGAAATCTCAGCAATCCCGCTATGTGGGAAATACTGATGGTAACAGGAAGAGTTCTTGGCCCCCAAGGACCCTCAGCATTCAAGAGGACTTCATCCCCCAACCAGTAGTGTGCCAGGAGCACGTTTGCAGAGTGGTGGAGAAAGAGGGGCGGGGCCTCTGACGAGCTCTTAGCAATCTTGCTGTGTGGTATTTACTGGAGGCATTAGGATGGGGTTTTGGTCCCCAAAGACCCTCAGCATTCAAGGGAAATGCATCCCCCAACCAGTAGTGTGCCATGAGGCACATTTGTAGAGTGAAGGAGCAAGGGGGCGGGCCTCCGAAAAAGTCTCAGGAATCCCGCTGTGTGGGACTTACTGGAGTTAACAGGAGGGGTTCTTGGCCCCCAATGACCCTCAGCATCCAAGGGGACTTCCTCCCCCAAAAAGTAGTGCACCAGGAGGCGCGTTTGCAGAGTGGTGGAGAAAGGGTGCAGGGCTTCCGATGAGCTCTCAGCAATCCTGCTGTGTGGGTCCTACTGGTGGTAAGAGGAGGGCCTCTTGCCCCCCAATGACCTCCCAACAGCCTAGGGGACTTCTTCCCCCAACCAGTACTACACCAGGAGGCACATTTGCAGAGTGGTTGAGAAAGGGGGCGTGGCCTCAACGAGGCCTGAGCAATCCCACTGTGGCGGATTACTTGTGCCAACAAAAGGGGTTCTTGGCCACTAATGACCCTCAGAAGCCAAAGGGATGTCATCCCTCAACCAGTAGTGCACCAAGAGGCACAGTTGCAGAGTGGATGAGAAAGAGTTGGGGCCTGCCAATGAGGTCTGAGCAATTCCACTGTGGGGGACTTACTTTTGGCAAAAATAGGGGTTCTTGGACCCCAATGATCTTCAGCAGCCAAGGAGACTTTATCCCCCCAACGAGCAGTGCACCAGGAGGTGTGTTTGCAGAGTACTAGACAAAGGGGGCAGGGCCTCTGACGACTTCTCAACAGTCTCGCTATGTGGGACTGACTGAAGGTAACAGGAAGGGTTCTTGGCCCCCAAGGACCCACAGCATCCAAAGGGACTTCATCCCCCAACCAGTAGTGCCCCAGGAGGCATGTTTGCAGAGTGGTAGAGAACGTGTGCGGGGGCTGCGACCAGCTCCCAGCAATCCCACTGTGTGGAGCTTAATGGTGGTAACCAGAGAGGTTCTTGGCCCCCAAATATCCTTAGCATCCAATGGGACTTCATCCCCTAACCAGTAGTGCACCAGAAGGCATGTTTGCAGAGTTCTGGGCAAAGGAAGCGGGGCCTCCGACAATCTGTCAATATTTCCGCTGTGTGCGACTTACTGGTGGTAACAGGAGGGGTTCTTTGCCCCCAAGGACCCTCAGCATCCAAGGGGGCTTCACCCTCCAACCACTAGTGCTCAAGGAGGCGTGTTTGCAGCGTGCTGGATAAAGGGGATGGGCCTGCAATGAAATCTCAGCAATCCCGCTATGTGGGAAATACTGATGGTAACAGGAGCAGTTCTTGGCCCCCAAGGACCCTCAGCATCCAAGAGGACTTCATCCCCCAACCAGTAGTGTGCCAGGAGCGTGTTTGCAGAGTGGTGGAGAAAGAGGGGCGGGGCCTCTGATGAGCGCTCAGCAATCTTTCTGTGTGGTATTTACTGGCGGCAATAGGAGAGGGTTTTGGCCCCCAAGGACCCTCAGCATTCAAGGAGACTGCATCCCCCAACCAGTAGTGTGCCAGGAGGCACATTTGTAGAGTGAAGGAGAAAGGGGACGGGCCTCTGAAGTACTCTCAGCAAACCCGCTGTGTGGTACTTACTGGAGGTAATAGGAGGGGTTCTTGGCCCCCAATGACCCTCAGCATCCAGGGGGACTTTCTCCCCCAACAAGTAGTGTACCAGGAGGTGCGTTTGTAGAGTGGTAGAGAAAGGGTGCAGGACTTCCGACGAGCTCTCAGCAATCCTGCTGTGTGGGTCCTACTGGTAGTAACAGGAGCAGCTCTTGGCCCCCAATGACCCTCAACAGCCAAGGGGACTTCTTCCCCCAACCAGTAGTGCAACAGGAGGTGTGTTTGCAGAGTGGTGGAGAAAAGGGACCGGGCCTCTGACAAGCTCTCAGCAATCCCGGTGTGTGGACTTACTGGAGGTAACAAGAGGGGTTCTTGGCCCCCAACAACGCTCAGCATCCAAGGAAACTTAATTCCCCAGCCAGTAGTGCACCAGGAGGCGCATTTGCAGAGTGATTGAGAAAGGGGGTGGGACCTCCCATGGGGTTTGAGCAATCCTGCTGTGGAGGACTTACTTGTGGCAACAATAGGGGCTCTTACCCCTTAATGACCCTCAGCAGCCAAGAGGACTTCATCCTCCAACCAGTAGTGCACTAGGATGTGCATTTGCAGAGTGGTTGAGAAAGGGGGAGGGCCTCCGATGAGGTCTGAGCAATCCCGCTGTGGGGGACTTATTTGTGGCAACAATGGGGGTTATTGGCCCCCAACGACCCTCAGCAACCAAGTGGACTTTATCCCTAACCAGTATTGCACCAGAAGGAGCATTTGCAGAGTGGTTAAAAAGGTGGTGGGACCTCCCATGAGGTCTGAGTAATCCTGCTGTGGGGGACTTACTTGTGGCAACAATAGGGGCTCTTAGCCCTTAATGACCCTCAGAAGCCAAGAGGACTTCATCCCTCAACCAGTAGTGCACCAGGAGGCGCATATGCGGAGTGGTTGAGAAAGAGGTGGGGCCTCTGATGAGGTCTGAGCAATTCCACTGGGGGGGGGGACTAACTTTTGTTAAAAATAGGGGTTCTTGGCCCCAACAACCCTCAGCAGCCAAGGGGACTTCATCCTCCAACCAGTAGTGGACCAGGAAGCACATTTGCTGAGTCGTTGAGAAAGGGGAACGGGCATCTGATGAGGTCTGAGCAATTCCACTGTGGGGGACTTACTTTTGGCAAAAATAGGAGGGCTTCTTGGCCCCCAACAACCCTCAGCAGCCAAGGGGACTTCATCCTCCAACAAGTAGTGAACCAGGAAGCACATTTGCAGAGTCGTTGAGAAAGGGGGAGGGGTATCTGATGAGGTCTGACCAATCCCGCTGTGGGGGACTTACTCGTGGCAACTATAGGGGTTCTTGGACCCCAACAACCCTCAGCAGCCAAGGGAACTTCATCTCCCAGAGTAGTGCACTAGTAGGTGCATTTGTAGAGTGGTTGAGAAAGGGGCGGGCCTCTGATGAGGTCTGAGCAATCCCGCTGTGGGGGCCTTATCTGTGGCAACAATGGGGGTTATTGGCCCCCAACGACCCTCAACAGCCAAGTGGACTTCATCCCCCAACCAGTATTGCACCAGGAGTAGCATTTGCAGAGTGGTTAAGAAAGGTGGTGGGGCCTCTAACGAGGTTTGAGAAATCCCGCTCTGGGGGACTTGCTTGTGGCAACAATAGGTGCTTTTGGCAGCCAATGACCCCCAGCAGCCAAGTGGACTTCATCCCCCAACCAGTAGCACATCAGGAGGCGCTTTTGCAAAGTGGTTAATTAAGGGGGCAGGGCATCCGACGAGGTCTGAGCAATTTGCTGAGGGGACTTCCTTGAGGCAACAATAGGGGTTCTTGGCCTCAGCATCCAAGGGGACTTCATTTCCCAATCAGTAGTGTGCCAGGATGTGCGTTTGCAGAGTTGTGGACAAAGGGGACGGGGCCTCCGATGAGCTACCTCAGGATTCGCAGTTCCACAGGGAACAGGGTCGCGTGGAGCACCATGGTAGGATCCACAGATTCCTGCACGTTGAGAAAACATTTTATAAGGCAATTTATTCACCTTTTCAGCCCCGGGGACCATTCCCGACAAATAAAATGGCTGCTGCAACTTTTCTATGAAGGTGCAGCCAGCCAATCAGGGCCTTACTCCGGCGTGTGGTGCCACGGAGCCACCGCGGGTGGATCCGGGAAGGTCCGTGCCCCCAAATATACAATTTTTGTTTTCTTATAATATATAAAAAAAACTGAATGGATTTACACTAAACTACTCAAAGGCACTACCCTGGACTAAGATCGACCTTCCTGTCAAATCTGGTGTAATTCCGTTCAGTGGTTTGGGCTGTGGACCTCTTCAAAGACCCTATGGTAATTTACATGGGGAAGCTGCATTTCGGGACTCCCCTTTTTCTCAGCCCCTGACTTCATGGATCACCCTGAAACCTCTCAGACAGCATCGGAAGTGAGCGTTGAATCTCTTTTCAAACTTTGTGAAGATTCGTTAACTGGTGCCAAAGATTTAGGCAACTAAAAATGGATTTTTAACAGATGTTAGGTTCTAACTATAACTACCTACGGTCATCAGTAGGTAGATATATTTAGGATGTAGTTTCCTTAGGAAAAGTGTTTTTTCATTTGCCAATAACTTTGGCGTCATTTGATGTCTCCTGTGATGTCTCCCGTGCTTTGTTAATTATCAGGCCCCAGGTGGGCCACATCCTGGGGGCAATTTTTTAATAATGGAGGGTGGTGCACGGGCCCCCCTTCCTGAAGCTGAATATTGCCCCAGGGACCACCACCTCCCGGGGCTTATTTAATTATAATTGAGGGCCTCCTGAACCCCCCAGCTTTGGAGAGCGCCACCTCCCCGCTTTCGCTTTACACAGTGCGGGGAGGCTGCGTGCCCCTCTGCAGCCCAAGGGACCACCTCCTTCCTGGGGCTTTAATTTTAATTGATGCTGGGGGACCATGTGGACTCCCGCAGCCCTGGGGACTGCCACATCCCTGGGGCTTTTGTTACTTTAATGTGGGAGCCTGGCCCCACCGCCGGCCCGGGGACTACCCCCTTCCTGGGGCTTTAATTTTATTTGATGTGAGGGGCCTGCCCCTGGGACTAGCACCTCCCTGGGGAAAAACTGAAGACGGGAGGGGGGCTGCGCGGCCCCCCTCCTGGAGCCACTAATGGCCCTGGGTATCGCCACCCTCCAGGGCTGGCTCCTGCTATTTCCCAGGGTGCCCACCAAAGGAAAACATAGCTATTTTCTATGGCTTGGCAGGAGCTTTACCATTCCCACCAAGTCATAGCAAACTGTGCTCTGCTTTCAGCAAGCAAGAGCATTAAAATGCACTCGCTTGCTGTAAGCAGAGTACAATTGCTTTTACAGAGAGGCAGCTACATGTTAGCAGCTCCCTCTCTTCAAAAGCAATGCAATCTCCCACAGGAGGCAGGGAGCCGGTAGGGACCACGGGGCCTTGAGGCTCCTCCTAAGTGGGTGTCCTGGGTGGACCAGGGTACCCACAACAGAGGCCGGGCCCCAGGGGATGGGATCCCTGTGGCCAAAATCCGCCCGGAGGGGGTCCGCGCTGCCCCCTCTCCATTTAACTGTAATTTAAAAAAAGGCTGCACCCGGGGGATGGTGTCCCAAGGCCAAAAATGGCCCAAGGAGCTATGCCGCCGCCCTCCCCTGATAAATAAAAAAAAAATCGGCATGTCGATCTGCCCTCCTGGTGCACTACTAGTTGGGGGATGAAGTCCCCTTTCCTCCAGAGGGTCCTTTGGGGCCAACTACCCCTACTGTTACCTCCAGTAAGTCCCAAACAGTAGGATTGCTGAGAGGTTGATGGAGGCCACGTCCTCTTTCTCCACCACTCTGCAAACGCGCTTCCTGGTGCACAAGTAGTTGGGGGATGAAGATCCCCTTGCCTGTTGAGGGTCCTTGGGGGCCAACTACCCCTCCTGTAACCTCCAGTAAGTCCCACACAGCGTGATTACTGAGAGGTTGTCGGAGGCAACACCCCCTTTCTCCACCACTCTGCAAACATGCCTCCTCATGCTCTTCTGGTTGGGGGATGAACTCCCCTTGGCTCTAGAGTGTCCTTGGGGGCCAGCAAGCCTTCCTGTTACCTGCAGTATGTTACACACAGAGGAATTGCTGAGAGGTCTTCAAAGGCCATGCCCCCTTTCTCCACCACTCTCTAAACGCGCCTCCTGGCACACTACTTGTTGGGGGATGAAGTCCTCTTGGATGCAAAGGGTTCTTGGGGTCCCAGAAGCCCTCCTGTTACCTCCAGTAAGTCCGACAGGACAGCAGGATTACTGAGAACTGGTTAGAGGCCCTACCCCTTTCTCCACCACTCTGCAAGCGCGAGTACCAGTTAAAAAAAACCCATAGAAATTCACTTAACAAAACAAAGGTTTCAGGGATGTTATAGTTCGGAAATAGAATTTGAAAAACCTTAGAAGTTCACTGAAAAAAACAAAGGGACGTTATAGTTGGACACAGGTTTCACTTGTACAAAACCAGTGTTGTTCAGCAGTTATGGTTACCTGAGTTAACTATAACTTGCGCCCCCACAATGCACTGCTTATGACCTCACATATTACATCACTCATGACATGGTTCATGACATCACTGATGACATCATAGATAGATAGATAGATAGATAGATAGATAGATAGATAGATAGATAGATAGATAGATAGATAGATAGATAGATAGATAGATAGATAGATAGATAGATAGATATGTGTTTCAGGTTTTGCATCCCCATGTTAACAGTTATTTTGCAGGTAAAAGTATTTGTACTACGTGAACTATAGCTAACTTTTAACTGTGCTTTTTGGGTGAATGAAACAGTTTCTTTTAAGAGTAACATTGATCTCAGTTAGAACAGAAAATGTCTGTGTACTCTGGGAGCCATGAGCCTTTTGCAAGCTTCAGGCTCAGGATTCACAGGCTTACTGTAACACAGTCCATCCTCCCATCCAACATAGTACATTCCAACCACTCCCTTGCCTACCTATTCCTGGGCTTCCTTCTGGAGTGCCACAAGTGTAGGGTACTCAACTTGTTCCTGGTAGAATTTTCCATTGTAGGTCCTCCAGCAGCTAACAAAGCCTGCTGCTCTGGCAGAGATTAAAACTCCAACACTTGTTCCACTTCAGTTGTCTCATCCTTCTCTGCTTCTAGAGCACTACTTTTCTGTGGTCCTCATGAATTGTGTCCTTCTCTTTCTGTGACTGATGTGCAGCCTGTGATCTGGTCAACACAGCTGATGTGGTCCAAGTCATGTAGATTTCTGGTTCTGGTACTAAACCATGGCCAATCTACTCATTGCCCAAGAGACATCCAGTACCTTGCCTCTCTCTCCCCCCTATAGTGATGATGGCTGTCTTACAATTGATTTCCACCTCATCTCAACTTCATGTTATCCCCACTAGATGCCAGGTCTGTGCCATAGTCACCAGAAAGTATCTCTTCTGGTTTGAGAGGATTTTTCTCAAACATAGTCCTGTAAGAACTTGTATCCCTTAGGACAGGAACTTTCCGCCCATTGATATGAACTTCCAGCACAAACCCACAACACCATGGTATTTGGGTGGATGTGTTTAAGGTCATCAGGGTCCCTCTCTCAAATGTCCCTTGCTAGAAGATTAAATGCAACAGGGCCCACAAGGAACCCTTCACCCACAGTCAAAACTCTTGCTATGAAGGGTACTACTGGTATAGGGTGTTTTAGCTGACGGTCCCTTTTGTAATGTCGGTCCTTGTGACACCATTACCAAGTAATCACTTTGGGCTTGGAAGAACCTTCCTGTCCTCATTTTTCCTTCTGTTCCTGACTTAGAACCCAATACCCTTTTAGCTTATGTCCTCCCTTGGACCCATAGGAATTGCCCTGGCTCTTACATTACAGTTTGGAATCAGTTTATTAAGAACACCTGTCTCCTTTTGGGGTACTACCATGCTGCTTCAACCCTTTGTTGATGAGCTTAATACTCAGTGAAGAGGTGAACATTTTACCCAATACATCACATTTTTCATGCATGATGATATTCTTAACTGGGGAGCTTGGAAATAAGCTGGCTGGATTTCAAACAGAGATTTCAAGATGTTGCATGTCAGGAGTGGGTAGCTCATCATGTCCTGTTTAGGTATTTTCACTATGAGACTTCTGGTCCTGCTTTTGAAGTAAATCATGAAAAACTGCAATTATGTAGAGGCAAAGACTAAAGCAAGGCTTCCTTATGGTACTAATCTTTGATATAGAACAACTTAGGAGCTGTAATGTTTATACATTAACTTTCTTTTTTTTTTTTAATAAATTTTATTGAGATTTTAGAGAAAAGAACATTGACAATAACATCAATACAATATCAATATTAAATAACAACCAGTAGAGAAAAATAGAACATAGTCAAGTAATTTAGAGAAATTAACAAAAAAAGAAACAATACATTCGATAAATATATATCATGTTATTGTAGAACTATGAAGTATGAAAAAGGGAGGAAAGAAGTAGAAAAAGAGAGAAAATAGAGAAAGAAGAGAGAAGAAAAATAATAATAATAGATAAATGAATAAAATAAATAAAAGAATAATATAGTAGCTAAGATATAGGAGTATGCGCAGAGAGATAGGAAGTGAAAGGTAGCCACAGTAGATCAGATTTAATTTTCTGAGATAATGAGATAGAAGAAACATTGGCAATTCTGTGTTCATCACATATAAAATTCCACCATATTTATGTTGATAATTTAGAGGTATCTTTCCAACAACACAGGATCACTTAAACCTCTTCGGTGCTCAGGACGGCCCCTGGCCGTCCGACGTCACGGTGGGCGTGTGCGGAGGACGGCCGGGGGCCGTCCGAAACACGCCCACTCATTAATTCTCCCACACAGCGGGAGAATTTGCGCAGCATCGAAGGGGTTAAATGCAATATCAATAAAAAGATCAAGTAACATAGGTTTAGGGGAAATATTGTCAAAATCTGGTGAAGCAGTACCAAGGAAAACATTTTGCGTTGATAATGGAATATTACATTGAAATATTTCTAGACATTTTGCCCAGGTAGATTCCCAAAATTTCAACACACTGGGACAATCATATAGTAGGTGAATTAAAGTCCCTGTGAAGGAAGAACAAGACCAGCATAAAGGTGAGGAGGTGGAAGAAAAAGTGGATATACATTCAGGAGTAATAAAAGCTCTGTTATAAATGAAAAATAAAGATTGTGTAATATGAGCTGTTTTGGATGTTTTGAATAGTTTAAGCCAAAATTTGTCCCAAGTAGTGATATGAAGTGAGATGGATAAATCAGCTTCCCACAGAGGTTCGTTAGGTGTTTTGGATCTTTCAGGGATAGGTGACAACAATATTTTATAGAGAAATGCAGCCTTGTGTATAAATTCATGAGAGATGTTGTATAATGGTGTAGAGGTAATAAGTGGGGGAGAGGTTGGGGGAAAGTTATTAGTTGTTAAGTAAGACTGCAAAGAAGCTGATATTAAAAGATATTCATGGAGAAAAGATTTTGGTAAATTATACTGTGATTGTAATTGGGAGAAGGGAATAACAGAGTTATGTTGAACAAACTGATAAATCAACATAATACCCTTCTCCTTCCAATGCTTATAGTAGAATGATTTACGTCTAAATTTGTTATACCAGATAGAGGAGGTCAAGAACCATTGATGAGGATTGAAACCTATAGAATATACATTATATGTCAATTGTTGGGAGTATTTCAGTATAGGGTTATTTGATATAAAAGTGCAGTTAGACATATAAATTATGTTTTCAAATGAGAAATCTTTTAATAAAGAGTGTTCAAATATAATCCATCTTGGCATGGGAGTATCACCAAAGTCATGAGTTAAGGCAAAAAATGGTCTAATTAGAAATGCAGAATGATATAATTTAAAATCAGGAAAACAAGCACCACCCTCATTCTTAGGACGTTTGAGTTTAGCTAGGGCAATACGGGGATGTTTATTATTCCATAGAAATTTGGTGCAGATCGAATCTTTTTGTGAGAAATAAGAAATGGGAATCCTAAAAGGTAACATGGACAATGTATAAGGGACATGAGGAACAATCATCATCTTAATAGTGTCCAGTCTACCCCACCATGATAAGTGGAGAGGAGACCATGAGAGAAGTAATTTATGGAGTGTGGTTATTAATGCATTAAACGTACAACTAATTGTGTTTGAAACAGTAGAGGCGAACCATATTCCAAGATATTTTATTTTGGTAGGACACCAAGTGAAATTAGTGTTAGCAAACATATACTAGTAACATGAGGGGTTTAAGGGTAATACGTCTGTTTTGGAAAAATTCAATTTATATCCAGAGATACTAGAGTAAAAATGAATGTCATGTAAAAAGGGAGGAAGGGAGGAGAGGGGGTTAGACATATAAACCAAAATATCATCAGCATAAGCCGATAGTTTAGTTTCAATGGAATTATGTACAAAACCTGAGATAAGTGGATTAACGTGGATGCGTTCAAGGAAAGGTTCTAAACACAAAACAATTAGCAAAGGGGAAAGAGGGCATCCTTGCCGTGTACCTCTATGTAGCTGAACATTTTGGAGAAAATAATTATTAACAAAAATACTAGCAAGCGGAGCAGAGTATAATAATTTTACAAATAAAATGAAATTGGGGCCAAAACCATACCACTGCAGAGTAGTTAACATGAATTGCCAATTAATGCAATCAAAGGCCTTTTCAGCATCGAGAGACAATGCAGCTAGGGGTGATTGATGTTTTTTTACCAAAAGCAATGACATTAGAAAACATTCTAACATTATCAGCAGCCACTCTGCCATTAACAAAACAAGACTGATCGGTGTTGACCAGTAACGGTACAATAGTCTCAAGACGAGTAGCAAGGATTTTGGCAAATATTTTGCAATCATAATTAATTAATGAAATAGGACAGTAGTTTTTACAAAGGGAGTGCTCTTTATCAGGTTTGGAAATAAGGACAATCAGGGCTTCCAGAAAGGAACCAGTGGCCTTAGATTCTGCGAGAAAAGAGTTGAAAAGTTCAAGAAGTTTAGGGGCAAAAATGGAGGAAAAGCAGAAATCAATTCAACAGAAAAGCCATCAGGACAGGGGGCCTCGGATTTTTTTAAGGATCTGATGGCGTCTGTTATTTTTGGGAGAATTATCTCAGCTTCCAACAAATCAAATTTTTCAGGTAAAGATGGGGGGTTAGGTAGACCATCAAAAAAGGCGTGCATATTTTGTTCTGAGAGGTAAGTATCATCAGAGTACAATAACTGGTAATACTCTTGAAAAGTGGTAGAAATATCTGTATCAGAGGACGCCATTTTATTGGTATGCTCATTTAGAATGGGACCAATATTTTTACGTTCAGATTTGATTTTTAAAAAATTAACCAGCATCTTCCCGCTTTGTTTTGACCACCATGATATTCAGATTTAACTTTAAGAAGGATGTTGCAGGCATCAACGGTGGAAAGTTTGTTAAGAGCAGACTTGACTTTAATTAACTCATGAACTGTGAAGGAGGATTTAGATGAAAAGTAAGTATGTTCCAGTGGTTTGAGTTGTAGTAAAGTTGTATATTTGGCATGGTTGTTTTTTTTCTTTCTTGCAGTGTAGGCTATAGTGAAGGCACGAAAAGAGGCCTTGAAGGCATCCCAAGTATTGGGGACAGACGTGTCCGAAGGATGGTTAATTTAAAAAAAATGTGTTAATAAAGGTAGAAGCTTCAGATAAGAAGTTATTATCGGATAAAAGAAAATTATTAAGTTTCCATCGATCAGTTTTAGGATTGTTCAAAGAAAGGTCAAATGAAGAATATACATTAACTTTCTAAAGAAAAAAACACCCTTGCTCTCAAGTCCCAGGAATGTAAATTGGAACTCTAAGTGACTTATACTGGCAATAAACTCAAACTAGAAAAATGGAAACACATACGGACCAGTCCGGGGTGTGCAAATATCTCCTTAAGTGCCTAGAAGTAGTTTGCAAGCGCGTACAGATTTTCAGTTTGCATTCCAGGTCACTCTAAAGAGAGGCAGAAATGTCAGAGGTTAATTTTCCTAACCCTGTGTGCTGTTCGCTATGTAGCTATACAAGAAACCAGTAGCCAAGCAGGAGTTCTGAGGTTCTCAGCTTTTGCTGGACGACAAAGCAATAGTATTTTTATGAGAATGCAGACAACGTCCTATAAAGAAATTAGCTAAAAGCTGACATTTGCAGGTCTCATGGGTTGCATTGCCTGCCTTGCTGTATAAAACACAACTGACTTAATGGCGCAGTAGCTCTTTCAGAAGCCGAAAGGTGACGTTAATTGTTTTACTTTCTGTGAACCTCTTAATAAAAACCTATTTATTTTATCCCAGCTGCAGCATCCTTTAGCGATGTGAGTACAGCGTTTTCTCCAGCTGGACTTGACTCAACTCCATATTTACAACAGAGGCCCAGCATTTGTTAAATATAAATACGATGGAAAACACTCCTAGCGTGAACCATTGCATTTTTCAGTCAGTTCACCTGATTGGCCCTGATTACAAGTGGGTCAGTGTTTTCTGACCCCTGTGTAAACCCCTGTTTGTTCAAGGATCAGAATTATGAAATGTGTAGTATTTACCGCATCTGGTAATTACCAGATGTGTTAAATAGCTCACACTTTGTTCAATTCGGCAGGTCAAACCTGCTGGAATTTGACAGGGGAAAAGTGTTCGGTATTTACCGTTTCACGTGGATTTTGTTGCACTAAGCCCCAATAATCTTCATGTTATTTCCCAGAAACTTGCAATAGGTGTTATTTATCACTCCAAATAAATAACGTTACCCCGGGGTATTCTTTTCTGGTGCAATAAAAAGCCCCTGGATTCTGACAAACTCGGAATTCGAGCCTCAAATTTACTTATGTGAGCAAAACAATCTTAGTATCAAGCCTATTGTATTCATTCACTTCCCTGCCACTTCCAGGTAACACAAATTGACCTGGCATAAATTAAGCATTTCTTATGACTGAAGTTTGATTAGTTAACATGTACCTGAAACTACGACTTGGAGATCAGCCAGCCAACAAGCAGCGGAAGTGGTACCTATTAAACTTCGTCCGGTTTGCTCTCTATGTGTAGAATCCTGGGAGAAGAAATGTCCTCTCTCTTGGGGGCCGTACATGGGGATCTGAGATGCAGGTTCTCCAGTTCGATTGTGATGGGCTGCACTGACAGGGGTGCAATAAACAAGGCCTGCATTGGATCTTTTTAGAACTACTAGGGCATTCATATTTCTGCCTGTCCTTAAGCATTCATTGTGTGCACATCAGTTTGGGATTAGAGCAGGAACGTCCCTTTATTTCTGTTGCGTAAGTAGCAAAAATACTTCTTTGAAGTGCGAATGAGCAGAGCGAAACAAATGCATTGCGGTGTTGCATATTCAGTCAACCCTTCACCTGACCTAAATGGATAATGAACTGAGCCTGTAGCTGAAAGACAGAATGAGGTTAAACTCAGGGGTTATGTAATACCACCTGAGGAGGTAGAGCTGGGCTCTGTAATTCTACCTATTATGAAGGGGTGGCATTCGGCCTTCACAGCTGGACCTTTCTTTCCTTCACTCGCTACTGTAATTGTTTTTAGTTCATCTAAATGTATTTTTTTTGCATTGTGTTTGTTACTCAGCATTTTTATATCAGTGTGTCTGACAGTTTAACTAGTTATGTTATTTTTTGGGGCTAAATGGAAAAACTGTAGGGGCGCTCACATCTGTTCAAACGCCTCACTTCGCCTGAGAGTGATGAAAGTGACATATGATGAATAGGAATTCCCACATGAGGGAAAGTGCCAGTGGTTTTTAAATTCTCACTCATGATGCTTCAAATGTTTCTGTGTGCATTTCTTCATTGATACATTCCATATTGTATTCATTTCCGCCACTTCCCCATTGGCAACAGTACCTAGCCTATCCTGTTGGTGTTTCGGTCTTGTGTAATTCCATACTAGGGTTAAAAATAGAGCACCCACTCTTGCCCCATCCATCCCACAGTGTATGTCCTGGTCACTCCCCACCATATATGAGGGGAGGGAAGAATGAGGAGTGAATACTGTGTAGCCCACACTACCTCCGACCGCCTGCTGAAACACACACTGGACCTTCACGTATCATTGAGTTGGGTAAGAAAGAGTTACATCTGCTATTTACATTGTTGATCATTCAAAATGTAAAGTGGCAAGCATTGTGGAAAAACACAAGTGAAAACCTATTATATTTGGCCTACGTTTTCTGTTTCCACAAACTTTTTCCCCACCTGTCAGCTCCCACACATTTCAATCCTCCAACTTTGCATCAGCCTGGTGTTAGCAGCACTGTATTGCGGTAGGAGTTAGCCAACCAATTACGTCATTTTTCTCCACCTAATTTTTAAAACAATTTGAATTTTAAATCCTCACTGATCTCAATCGTAGTCTCACTTATCTCTTTGTAGTTGTCTGTTCTTGTAAAATATGCAAAGTGTAAAGCTGGCAAGGTTTGGGGCCCAGGCCAAATAGCACTGCTGGGATGTCGGGGTCCAAATGGTCCATAACAGGATTGGTCACCGCTTGGCCATTCAGGCGACTCCATGGTGTGGGGTTTCACTGTGTACTCTGTGTGTGTTTGTGGCATAGAGCCAACACAAATAGTGCCCACCACTACCCTGTCACCTTGCCATACTGTTGTGTCAGTGTAGTGTGGAGCCCAGCATCATCAGCCCTAGCCTGTTGATGGCAGCATACATGTGGTAGAGCATTGCTCGTGTTACTGGCAGCTAGACACTGGTTCTAACAAGCACTAGTGGTCACAGCAGGTCCCCTTTAGCCCCGTTGGCATAATTCACTTCAGGGGAAGCTCACCAGATCTGGGCTCTCGCACCAGGGCATGCATTGTTGTAGGTAGCTATCCGCAGAATGCAGCACCAAGTTCCGTTGGAACACCCACTGCATCAGGTAGTGATGTGACCAGGTGGTTGTAAAGTACTAGACTATATGCAAGCAAGCAGAGTCAGAGCAGAGCAAAATTAATAACACATCATAGCAGATCATTGACAAGAAGAGTGCCAAATTAGACTGGGTACTGGGGCACAAGTGTCAGTGCCCAGCCCAGCCATGCAAAATGTGCATGACCCGCAGCTCTCTCCACTCCAGCTGGTTTATATACCAATATTGGCAGATGATGATCTTGAGACACTTGAGTGAGTCACAGACGTGAGATGGCAGGAGCTTGAAATCAACAACAACATTTGTTGTGTAACTTGATCTGTCTTATGTGATATGTGTGATGTGTCGTGTTAACTATGTCACCCACTAGCCACAGTCACATTGAGGAAACAACCATGTCTGAACTTTGGTGGGACATGATGAGAGAGGCATCCAGAACCAGGGACCTTATCTCGCAAAGTTTTTATGGATTGGCACCTGCTGGAGAACAATTCTGGTGGGCTGAAATCAGTGTCATTGCTGACCACCTGTAGCAATTGGCTTAACTTTACCCCTCATAACAAAAATGAGAGGTGGCCTCCAAGTTGTCATTTTTGTCACTAGTAGTGGGAGAACACTCCTGTTTTTAGTGGACTCTAACCCACATATTTCTATGTGGCATGCTATCACCGAGTCCTCACCCGGAATACTGAAAAACATACTGGGTGGGCTCAACCATACTTTTCAGTGTAGCACTTTCATATACTAAAGTATTACGCTATTGAGACCAGGAAAAAAGTAGTTTAAAATGCCTCTGGTTGTCCTCCATATAAGGCAATTTAGCATATAGGCACCCGAGGACAGGTTAAAAGAGAAGGGGTGGGATGTCCCAGGAGGATCAATGTCTCTGGCATTTTAGTTTTATCCCCAGCTGCGGAATCCTTCAGCAAAGTGAGCTTAGAGATTGTTCGTCTGGACTTAATTCAACTCCATAATCACAAAAGTGGCCTGGTATTTGTTAAATATAAATAGAATGGGAAACACTCCCAAAGTGAGCCATTACATTTTTCAGCCTGTTCACTACATTGGCCCTGATTACAAGTAGCGCCAGCAATGCCTGCAATGCCTGCCTGTAACGCAGGCATTGGTGCCTGAATTACAGGCAGGATTGTTGTTGTGCAGGAAGGGATGCCTTTCTGTACAAAAACAATCCTTAGAGAATGATGAATGGAAAGAGAAAAATAAGGAGAAATAAAGATATTTCTCCTTGTTACACCTCTCTCTGGTAGGTGCACCATTTTGGTGACAACTCAGGTTTACTGACTTTACTAAATGTGGGTTTGTGTTGTAATCCATGAATGGATGCATAGGAATGCCCATACTCCATCCATGGAATGCCTCCACGATACAATGTAATAAAAGGTAGCTGTATACACTGCCTTGTGTTCCTGTTTTTTTACTAAGCCACGAAAATTGGGCTTTGCAAATCCACAAACACATTTTGAGTAGGGCCTTCATTAAAAAAGTGGCACAACCTCAACGCAATATGTTTGTAAATTTTCCCCAGTATATTTAACAGAAATGGGCGAATAATTTGTGGTGAAGAAAACTGTTCCCAATCAAAATACATACATGGTTACTACGTGAGTTTGCTCTATCCAAAATCATGAGCTGATTATGCTCATGAGCAGATGTGTAGAATGAAATGGTGTGCCCCATTTCTGAAGTAATTGAACTGGCCACTGATGAAGCAGGGATATTTAAACCTCAATTTCTTGATAATATTGTGAAACAGTATCCCCCACTGGTCATAAGCACCTTGCTTGTCGACTTGAAGCGTTGAGAGGAAGCTAACATTGGAAATACATTTCAAAGACACTGTGGGATGACAGGGTGGATGGTATTACAGCCATGAAGGTTTAGTTTTCTGATTATTAATCAATCACTAAATTTGAAAATGGTTAAGTATATCAATGCAACCATGATATTCAGGTGCTTAAGTATTCTGCATTTAAGTATTATGAAGTACAGAATAGTAACAAACAATTTGTAAAGAATGCAAAATATCCAAACAATGTGTTCCATAAAGAAACCTACTCTGTCAAAGTAAAGAATAAAAAGGTCCCAGGGTTTCTACAGAGGAAGGGAAGAAGTTGTCAGCAATTTGTGAACCTCAGTAGAAGATCCAAATAAGCAAAAGAGTGTCTAGTGTAAAATGTTCCACTCAAGGGAAATCCCAGCAGAGAGATCTGCTCTCTGCTAAGACAGGGAAAAGTTTCTTCAAAACTAACTATGGAATACTAAATAAAAGCACAATTGAAAGTTCCAGAACATCCACATCTCGCTCCTACAGTTCAAGACCAATCCCATGGTGGCCTTTGCTGGGAACTAGTAAACTAACCAAATTCCCACTCTTACACAATTAGGTACACATCTGCTCATCCTTTGTGGTCGCATTTTCCCAGCACAGATGGCTCCTTTTACCATCATCTCTTCATGTTTGCTGCCAGCTGTGTCCTTCCAAGCCTCACTACCATTGCAGTACATAACAATGTTCTCTTGCTAACAAGGAACCCAATACCACATCCGCACAGGAAAGGCAAACAGCACAATGGCAACTTTAATATATGAGACTACTCAGTTAAAGCCCAAAGTCAGGCTAAGTTAACTCAAATTCAAAATGGAAGCACATTACAACATTACATCAGTGTTAATCCTTGACAATCAAACAATTATTATCATTAAGTGAGTACATTCAGTAAACATGATTATACAGATTATCATTCAACTTAGTATAGCATCATACTAAGCTTATAAATCATGACCTAATACTATTATTGTTAGAATAGAATGCAAATTAATGGACGGTAGGCACACATTGAATATATGACTTACATGTAAATGCATATAAATGATCTTTAGAAGGTGGATCCTAAAATTATGTTGCTCCAATCCCCCTCTGATGGCTAGCATAACCATCACAAATTAAATGAATCTTGAGGCCATCTCAAAACTCTGTTGTCTTCAACATCTTGTGCCTAGAAATCTTAACTCTTTCATTTCATCCTAAAACGTACTCTGACTCTCCTCCAGTTCTATAACACTACTCTTTCTCTCAATTCCCTTTCCCTCCAACATAGCTTTCTTTGAACTCATGGACCTGAACCCTTTGAACATAGAAAACAAATAGATTAATGAAAATTAACAATGATCATAATAGGCCTTAATAGAGCACCTTGAAGTCCACTAACTATTTTGCTAAACCAATTACCTACAGCAGCAAATCCTTTACCAATCGCTTCCAATGCACTTATAGCCTCTAATTCTTTCAAATGCTGCTTCAAATCAGTGATGTTTGTCACAAACCCTCTTATCTCCTTGCTCTTATCAGGTATACAGGTGCAGCATTGCTGGACTTTCAACATCTTACAGACTCCACCTCTACAAAATTATCTTTGTTGGGCTAGTGCTGGGGTGGGACTTTGTCTAGTAGCATTCTGAATTCCTATTTAGCCAAGGCACGCCACGTCACAACAGCGCCATAAAGTGCACTTGAAAGCCTGCAGGATGCAATTATCTTTATTTGGCTAGTGCTTGGGTGGGACTTTATCCCCCAGCATTCTCAAATCCTGTTTAGCTCAGGCACGCCATGTCATGACAGTGCTATAAAGCACGCTTGAAATCTCGCGGCATAGGCCGCAATTATTTATTTTTTTAGATAGTGCTGGGGTGGCACTACATCCCCTAGCATTCTGCATTCCTCTTTAGCCCAGGCACGCAACGTCACAACAGCGCTATAAAGCATGCTTGAAAGCCTGCGGTGCGGGACACAATTATCTTTGTTGGGCTAGTGCTGGGGTGAGACTTCGTCCCCCAGCATTCTGTGTTCCTCTTTAGCCCTGGCATGCCACGTCACGACAGTGCTACAAAGCACGCTTGACAGCCCGTGGCTCGGGACATGCCCGGACGTGTGCCCTGGCGAAGACCAGGCCTAGGACAGGCCCATCAGCGGCCGGAAGAGGCGGGGTCACCTCTCTTGCTCCCTTTAATTGGCATCATTTGGATTGTCGGCTCCCTTTATCATGGGCAAGAGGAAGATTGTGAGTAGTTCTGCTGTGGATAATACAATTTCTTTTTTTTTTTTTTTTACAGAGTTTTATATAGCGCGAACTAGACCCAAATTGGGTATCAGAGCACTTTACATAGCACCAGTTGCAGTACATGAGGACACATTCATTTTTGTTAGGCACGGGGAGATTAAGTGATTTGCCCAGAATCACAGAATGTTCAGCTTCATTGGCGAGACTCGAACCCAGTTCCCCAGATTAGAGGTCGGACGCCCTAACCGTTAGGCCAACTCCTCTCCCCAATTGCTACCATTGACACCTTTTTGGTACGTGCAGCTGGGGTGCTTCCAAGGAAATAGAGCTGAATGAAAGGAGACCCCGATTTGCCTGTGTGTGCTCAACCTGTCGAAGCACTGGAGGTCCTTCGTCCTGATATGTATGATTCTGCTCATCCGTTTGCATATTTGGATAGTGGGGATAATGTTTTTACAACTCATGCTGATGCTTCCTCATTTAATGAACCCTCTGTTAAAAAGAAGAAAGGTGGGACAGTGCAAAAGAAGGTACTAACTGGCCCAAAGACAACTAACGCCCTACATGACGCATGGTCTGTTGAATCTGTTCTGAACAATTCTGATGAAATATGCATCAGGTTTGAAACTATATTAATAATTCATCTTAAACATTTGCATGATCATCTCAACAGTATAGAAGCAAGACTGGCCAAATTGTCTATTTAAAGGCATTAGCCCCTATGCCATTGTATCTTCAGCTACACCCCCAGTTTTAGCTAATTCTCAAGGTGATAGTAGCATGTGTAATGATGATAATGCACACTTTCTAATGTACTCTGTGGTTCTCAAGTCAGCGTAAATGATACTCTTTCTTCTGTGGCTCTGACTAGTGAGGCATTGTCTGCCCTGTATACACCCCTATTATAACCCCCCTTTTCCCTCCTCCCTCACAGGCAGCTATACTAAACCAACCAAGGCCTATTGCATATGAGGAGCGTGCTCTCCCCATCCAGTCTGTTCATTTTGATAAGCGTCACTTGCATCCTGGTGGAGGAGACTATGGGCCAAATGTACAAAGCCTTTTTGAGTTCGCAAATTGGACAATTCTTAGATTCGTCCTGTTTGCAAATACAAAAAGGCATTTTGACATGTACCAAACCCAAAAAGCGATTCGGTAACCTGTTACTAAATCGCAATTTGGGTTTGCGATTCGGTATTAGGAAGGGTCGTGTTGAAGGTGTCCCTTCCTAATACCGAATCACAGTGTTATGTATGAATGTTTAGCAGCCAAAATGCAGTCACAAAACATTCACATTCCACCACTGTTGGAAAATGGCCCTCTCTGAAGGGTCACCCCAAACATTTTTCCTTCCTCCTTTCTTTCTGACCTCCTTTTTGCTGGCTTTAGGACTCTGCACATGTTACCACTGCTCACCAGTGCTAAAGTGCATGTGCTCTCTCACTAAAAAGTGATAACATTAGCTCATACCCAATTGACATATTGAATTTACTTATAAGCTCCTAGTAAAGAGCACTACATGTGCCCCTGGCCTGTAAATTAAATGCTACTACTGGGTCTTCAGCACTGCTTGTGCCACCCACATGCTTCAGGCCGCCATTGGAGGGCCTGTGTGGGCAGTTTACTGTCACTTCGACTTTGCCTTTAAAACTACTTGCCAAGCCTTAAACACCCCTTTTATTACATAAACATCACACTAAGGACGGCCCTTGGCAACCTAGAGGGCAGGGTGCTATATAGGCAAAGGGAAGGACATGTGCTTGTATGCTTTACATGTCCTGGTAGTGAAAAACAGCTTATTTCATTTTTCACTATGGTGAGGCCTAGTCCCCTCATGGACTAGCATTAGGAATTCCCTTATGTGCTTCTAAGTGGAAATTCCGGATTCCAGGGGAGTAGCTTTATCATGTTTGGTAGTGGTGGAATAGCAGTGATAGATGCCCTTTGCTGGTAATGGTGGATTTTACACTTCTAGTGCAGAAATGGCACTTTCACACAGAGGGAATTTTTCTGCTCTTAACTTTGCTCTATGTGGCAATATAAAATACATTATAAAAATGTACATTTAATACATATACTATTAGCACTACATTTTATACAATAGTAGGCAATGTGTTGTACTAAGGATGTATAAAATGTACTACTCCCACTTCAGGAAACGCAACAATAGGGAAAGTGTCGGATTGCGGAGGGGTAAAATGTACTATTCCCACTCCAAGGAGTGCAACAGTAGAGAAAGTGTTGGATTGCAGAGGGGTAAAATTTACTATTCCTACATATTTGTGTAGGACGAAATTTTTATTTCGATATTTTCTCTGAATTCCAGAGAGCACCATATCTACAGAGATGTGGCTTTCTCCTCTCCTCCCCTCTCCCTAGAGCTGGTACTAATTTCAGCTACTGTGAGCCAGACACACATCTTAGTGCCATAGCGCTAGGGTGTGTGCCTGAGTCTAGCATAGGTTTTGTATAGGTGGGGTACCCTTCCTGTGGAAATACTATGCCTAGACAAGTTTAAACAGTATTCCTACTTTGTATGCGTGCTGCACAGTGCAGCACGCATGCAAAGTCAGAAAAGAAAGGAGAAGTTTAAACATTTCTCCTGTTAAGTCCTCCTCTGAAGTGGCATTAACTTTTGGCGCTAAACCCTGCCTACAATTGTTTGTAGATAGGGTTTTGCATCAAAAGGCGTGGATGATTCCATGGAAACGCCCATGTACCACTCATGTAATGCCCCCTTGGCGCTAAGTAACACAAAGCAGTGCTTTGCGTTGTTTTTAATTTCTTTTAGGGTACTCTCCAGGGAAAAAACAGTTTTCCCCTGGAAAGTAAATTAGAAAAAAACTTTGTGCTGGCTAGCATTTCTGACACTAACACAGTGCAAAATATTTTTAAATGTACCTCTTATGTTTAATTTCCTCTTTCACCCACTTATCTTTACCCACATCTATTCCCATTGATTTTCACTCTTCATCACCTTCTTCTATCTTCCTACTGATCAATAGATTTTTTTTCGCTTGAAGTCATGTAACATGTTAAATTCTTGGGGAGAGGAGTTGGCCTAACGGCTAGGGCGGTCGACCTCGAATCTAGGGAACTGGGTTCGAGTCTCGGCAATGACGCTGAACATCGTGTGATTCTGGGCAAATCACTTAATCTCCCCGTGCCTAACAAAAATGAATGTGTCCTCATGTAATGCAACTGGTGCTATGTAAAGCGCTCTGATACCCGATTCGGGTCAAGTTCGCGCTATATAAATCTCTGTAAAAAAAATAAAATTCTGTTTATCGGCATAAGCAGTGTCAATATTGGTTATAGGTCGAAAGAAACTCCAAATTATTTCCATCTCATTTGCACTAGGGTGTGGATTCAAATGTTAGTATATTGGGACTTCTGAGAAGACTAAATCATAATTTGAAAAATAATATTGAAGCAACCTGCTGATATATAAAGGCTGAGTAAGATACTACAAGTGAATCCATAAGTGAGAGGAATATGATGATACATAATACCCTCAGCTACTGAAGCAGGTAATTGTGCTCAAACATAAGAATTCTTCACGTCCATGGTATCAATATAAGCAACCTAAAACATGAATTGGAGGAAGAATCCCCTCTCAAAGCATCTTTGTATAACAACTTAAAATTTAAATTGTGAAATCTCTCTATATCAGTAGCAGGTGTGATAGGAATGGGGGGGTCTAAGACGATCAATAGGAGCTTGGTCACTTCATCCTATAAGCAAAACAATTAACACTAAAGTAACCATTAACACTCCAGCTATTAGCAGCCCACGTCTATCAAGATTGTAAATATTTATGAATTCCATACAATCAGACTGTTAGAGTAGAAAAAGCAGAACATATACATCAATCTTCGTGAGTCATCCCTATCTCTGCTCAATCTTCCTCTTAAGTGACAACCCTACTTTTCTTCTGTAGCCTTGGCCCTAGGGACACTTCTTAATTCAATAAGACACTTTCTCATTACAGCAAAAGTTCATAGGGTATGTCAAAGTTCAGTTCCAGAAGGATTCCAACAGAAACACAGTTCGTCTTTTATATCTTATCCAATTAGGAAATCAATGTCAGTAAGGAAACTCCGTGGTAAGTTTAAATTTCACGGAGACTCTACCTCTGTTACCATTGGATCATAAAAGGCTTTTCCAGTGTTATCACTAGTGTAGTATGTCCATTTAGGGGCTGAATATCTCCTGCAAGGTACACAAGCTCTTTTCGATCTTCTGAGTACTGGCTGTTTGTATCACTGCCACTTGACTCGCTTGAATCAGTTTCTTCTGTGACAGTTTGTGGTATGCGTTCAACAGACAAACTTGGCCTCACCCACTTATGTCTCTTTGACCATTCATCTTGACCTTGACCTCCACTGCTCACATTACTCAGTCCTTTGCCAGGATCAAGGTCAGCCTCTTCCTGCACCAACAGCCAAGTACCTTCATTTGCTCCAGCTTTGACCACCATTGGGTCAAGGCTCACCTTAAACCCTTCTCACACTACCTCAGAGCCTTGGCTCACCAACCAGATCTTGGGGCTCTGGTTCATTCACTTCACCCCCCCATCGTGTACTTCAAGGGATCCAGCAGGTTCTGATTGCACCTCTGGTACTGGCATAGACACATCCTGAAGGGCACACCTTACCCACTGCACCCACTGGCTATGTGATGCATGCACCCAGTTTGTAGCCCCCTATACTTTATTGCTCTGTTGGTCACTAAGATGACTTTGAAAGGGTCTTTCCAGCAACTCTCTAAGCAGGTTTTTCAAACATGTTTCTTCACCAATACCCAGTCTCCAGGTCTAAAGTCATGGCGCTCCTCCTGGTGCAGAAGAGTGGTAATGGCTCTAACCTGGTGAGTCACAGAATGCACAACATCAGCCAGTCCTTAGTAGTAGTCAAGAATCATATCATCTGTAATATTTTCAAGTGCCTTTGCAGGTACGGCAGACAGTCTCATAGGTCAACCCATGATAATTTCATGAGACAATAGCCCTGTTCTCCAATCAGGAGTAGTACGAAGACTCCTCTGCACCAAAGTCAAAGCATCAGTCTACTTTAAAGATGTAAACGCACACACTTTCACTAGTCAGGACTTCAGCATTCCATTGTCCTGTTCTACGATGCCAGAAGCCTCAGGTCGGTAACTACAGGGCTATCTCTGTTCCACCTGTACCGCTGCCCATTAGAGTCTCAGGACCTCATTAATGAAGTGGGTCCCTCGGTCTGAATCCAGAGAATTCGGGAACCTGAAGCGGGGTATTAATTCCCTCAACAAGAGCTTTGCTACTGTGAGACTGTCATTCCTACTAGTTGGATATGCCTCAACCCATTGGGAGAAAATACACACAATAACCAAAACATATCTTAGTCCGTCACACATAGGCATTTCAATAAAGCCCAGTTGCATCCTTTTACATGGACATCCTGAACTTCCTATGTGACTCATCTTTACAGGGATATCCCTACATTCTTCTGCTGACACACAACACATGGGTGTCATCCATTTTCAGGCATTAACCTAAATCAAGGATTGAACCAATTTTGCCGAAACAACTTAACCACTGCCTATGTGTGCAGGACCATGAAAATGTCTATTTTAGTTTAAAATGTTTTTTATCATTTTCGATATAAAACATAAAAATGAAGCTGCAAATGTACAGAAAGAAAAGGATTGATCAGGGAATGCATATAATAAATTGGTTATAAATAATAATGTAGATTTAAATTGAGAAGTATGCATATGCATTAATAAATAGTTAAAAAACAAGCACATGCAATGAATACAATCATGGTATCAAATATATTGCAACATCCCTTCAGATCATTCCAGCTTCCAACTAACAATCAATAACTAACACCCTTACCTATAGTTGTCCCTTGTCAAGCTGCCAAATAAAGGACGCCCTAATGCCAAGTATTTCAGTACACACCACAGTAGTCCGACGTCCCACAAAGTTCATCTCAGTAGTTCAAAATCCCACCTCCAACAAGCCTTCCAAGGACAGTTAATTCTATCCTCTAAATCCCCCTGAGATATCAGAGAGCTAGCTGCTATTCAGTGTATTTAAGACTGTGCCTGGGGTCAACAAACAGTCCATACAGCGTTCCCATGCTCGTGCACTTACAATCTTCCCCATCCTCTCTTTAATTCCTGAAACAACACAATACTCTCCAGCCCATTTAACCAGTTCTTTCCTCCATCTTATCAATCGTGGTCCACGCACAGACTTCCAATGCATTGTCAATTCAGGTTTTGCCAGGATCAATGCCAAATCTTTAAATCAAGGCCCACATACAGATAATACAATAAATTGATATTGAACTGCCTCCCATTGACTACAGAGGTTCCTGAGCCCTTCCTCCATGGGGCCCAGATGACCCATTAGTGGGGTAAGACTGTGAGCTGGTCTCACACCTAGACAGATATTCGTCTTGTGTTGCCTCACGTATGCAGTGCCACTTACCGCCGAGCATGCGAATGATGTATGCCCACGGTTGCCTATAATTGTTTTTATCCATAATCTACACAGTAGGAAAAATCTCAAATATTGTTTTTATCTGTTTACAGGTATATATGGCCAGATATAAAATGAGTTTGACACAGGTCACCTTTTGGTTTGTAGTGGAAACATTTGTGTATATTTGCCAAACTAGGATCCCGTCTTCTGACCTGAAGAATGCCATGGACTCACATAAAACATCAGGCAGAAACATGTTGACGGTACAGTGGTGATGGGGTACTAATTCCCCTTGTCCCCACGGTTGGTTTTAATGCCAAGTGCCATTTCTAATAGATAAAATGGATGTTTAGGATGTCACATTGGTTTTTACTATATCTAGATCACGGGTCCACTCTTAGATAGAAGTGCCTCCCGGATTTGAGGTGAAGGCCCGCTCTCCATCAAACCAGGTTTTTGGAGACTGTGGGTTGTCCTATGAAGACGCATGACACCTGGTGGTGTGTGAGGACATCCCGTCACAGTTCTGTGTATGTCCAATAACGGTTGCTATGTTCAGTAGAACCTTGAGGGCTACATAAACAGAAAAAAAAAAATCTTGGGTAGCTCTTTTTGTGTGAAAACATTGTGTTTGGAGGGCAGCTCACCCTTGGGACCCCACAGCCTCTAGTTCCCTACCTTGGGTACATTCCAGGGTTGTGTGTGCGCTTTACCTAAAACGTCCCAGACTTACGGCTTTACAGTATTCCTAAGATCTAAAGGCAAAAAAACAGTATTTAGAGGAAAAAGACTGACAGCTGTCTCTTGTCTGGCCAACATCTAGATTGTGAGTTTGGATCATGAGTTTGGAACTCAACACAATCCGATGTACAGTATATGGTGCAATTTAACCTCCATAATAAATCTCATCCTAGAAGGGTCACAGAACTGGAATCACATATTACATACTGAAGGTCTTCCTCAAACAACCATACCTTTACAGGCACTTTTTATGAAACAGGGTTAGTAATTTGTTTATTAGCATCTCCCTCAACTTGGATCTGTTTACCCGTGAGGGGTTGGTTTGGGACTTTCGCTGTTCCCACAGTAGAATGGTTAGCACCAGTATCAATATGAAAGGACACTTGATGACCATTCACCTCACATTATATGAATGGCGCACTCTGGTCTGCCTCTAAGACTGCACCAGGTACTTAATCTTCCTCCCATCTCAGGCACCAACATTGTAACTGATCAGAGCCATAGCCCTATGAAGAATCAAAACTTGGAAATTGCTGGACTTGGTTTGAAAAAGGATTTGAGTTGCCTCATGGACCTTGATTTAGGTTAGATCTAGGATTTCCTACATTCTATTGTGGCTTAGGGGCTTGTGGAACCAGCATCATTGGGACTTGAGACATATTAGGGGTTTGCATTCTCTGCATTTGGTTATTTGGCATTTGCTCTAGTTTAACATTCTGCATTTGTGAATGATTTGTAATTGGCACCTGATTATCATTTAACCCTGTATTCGGTTTCAGACGGCATTCCTGCTTCCAATGCCCCAACTTATTGCAATAATGACATGGATATGATTTCTTCAACGTCGCAACATCAATACTTGTACTCGGATCAAACAAACTACCATGACCTCTACCTTGTGAACCACCACTTCCACCGTACATTCTGAAATCCCTTCTGAGCCAATTTATTCTGTGGCAACATAAACTTCCCCTTAAGCAGAATCTGCTTAATTTTCTGCTCATCACTGAAATACTTTGTGTACAAAAGGATCTTATCTAATGATTTGTTCTGCCAACATATTACATTCTACTAATTGTGCATCTGGATCTCTGGCTGTAACCCAAGAACACATTGGACACAAAACTGCTAATTTTTCCCCTCTCTGGGCTATCGACTCCACTGTCCTGTTTAAACACTTGAAACAGTCTCTCATAGTAAGCATACACTGACTTCCCAGCCTCCTTATTACTTGATCATATTTAGTCATCACATCAGGTGAAGGAGCATTTGTCCCAACTGTCAGTGGCCCCGCAGACAACCATTGTATTGACACCTTGCATTCAGCACACAAACTACTAAGAACCACTTTCTCAAATAGTGTGTTCAAGCCCTCCCACAAGACCTTTGACATTTTTACAAACCGATCAACCTGCGTGTACCACTGATCAGGATTTTCCCTCAATTTTGAGAACTGATTAGCAAACATGGCAAGGTCACCTCGACTACAAGGTACATGTACGTATCCTCCTACTTCTACCTCTTTTATGGGAAATGTTTGAGTCAGCATTTCATCTGGGAGGTGCTGGTGGAGAGCTTCTCTCTCTCTCCCAAAGCAACCACAATTTCTTCTTTTTCTCATGCTTCTTTTCCCATCTACTCTTCCACTTATCTAAGTCACTCCATTTTCTTATACTGCTGACAAACTATTTCACCTGTAATATAATTTCCGAAGCCCTCATTTTAAGGACAGCCTATTCATCTAAATGTGCATGGCAATTTTTCTGAAAAGATTTAATTCTGTTTATGTTTATTACATGAGTCCACTAAATTTGATAACTTGTCATGTGCTTGAGCTGCACGATGAGTAATGTCCTTACTAATATTTGTGAGTGCATTTTCCTGATCTAAATTGGAACGGTGAAGATTCCCTGAGATTAACTCATCCAATTCTATTCATAATCTAAGAACATCCAAGGGCCTCTCACGTGATGGGGATTGATGTTTCTCACTTGCTACCACAGTCTCACCACTTTCGGGGGATCTGAAGAAAAAATCGATTAGGTCATCAACCTCAGTCAGATTCGACTTATTCTGTGTGGCCAGGGTTGTTAACAATAATCTCCCTCCAGGTCTATATCTCTGACCAATTTGAGATAGACTCCATGCAGTTACTTGAGAACTCTGAGAGGTAGGAGCAAACTCAGTCATGGGAGCTCTTCCCACCGCCCCCAATATAGGGGGAATTTGAGCACTGACTATCGATGCAGTCACTGTCGGTTCTACAGTAGGCTGTGAGGGCAATATGGGTGGTGGCAACCCAAAGACAGATACAGTCGGCCCAAAGACACCTGGAATAGCTCCAGTGGCAACAGCTCGATCTGGCAAGATGGCTACTTGGTGGGTTGGAGAGGGTCCTCCAGCTTTTACCATATTTGTATCAACAGGGGCCGTAGCTACAGTATCGCTATAATAGCACCGTCACTATTAGAAGGGGGGGAGCATTATAAGGCGGAGGAAGGGACGACAACAAGTCATCTAGAAAATCATCATTAGAGTCACTTTCTGTACCAGATTCCTCTGGTTTCTCTGCATCTTTCTCTCCCTGGGTTTTTTGTTTCTTAGATTTCTCATTTGTTAATAGAGGGTACATCCCAAATCCTTCACCTATTTCTCTTCTCCACTTCTGCAGTTCTGCATCCCATTTAGTGACCATATAACTCTGAAATGTTCTGTTAGCTCTGTTTGATATTTTTCCTTGTCCTTGTCATGAGCAGCGTGCTCCCAAGCATTCCAAGCCTCGTATTGGGCAGGTCTAGGTGGAGGCTTCATGTCAGACAGCACACTCCTCAAATGTTTGATTATTCTCAAATGAAACATCCCACATTGCTTTTTTCACAGAATCCTTATAATCACGCAACTTATGTAACTCTGCTGACCTTTACAGGTTGCTACATGTATACTTGTCCTTTTTGATTTCCGTCCAGTTTGCTGTATATGTTTGTGTCATATTGTCTGGTGCTCTGATTTATTCCTGAAAATTTGAATTTCCAAATCTAATGTCATTTTCCTATGTTTTATTTGTTTCCTTGTCCTTTCCCCTCCCCACTATTGTCTATTCCTCATGTACCCTTGCACATTCCCCCCTAACCGGGTACTGGGATTCCGCCCCCCAGTTTCTTTGTTGTTTTTTGTTTCTCCTCCTACCGGTCAATTGTTACAATGCTGTCATATCATCTTGTTTGTCTCACACGTTGTTTGCACTGTAATTGTCAGCCTTGAAAAAGCCCTCAGACAATGAGCCACTGGGCGAAACACGTGTCGGCTGCGTTTTTCTTGCCTTTCGAATTGCATCACTGAATTAAAACGGCCCACTATGCCCTAAAAAGAAGCTTGGACTTTGAGAATTATTCTCCTGAATATCACTGAGTACTTGGCATATTCTTCCTCCCAAACCTATTTCTGTATTTCAATTTTGGTTGGGTGTAGCCATCTGGGAGAAGCTTGCCAACAACGTAATTTGGGTCCTGACTCTTTGGTGTGAACCTTAGCACCCTCCAATCCACCCAGTTCCTACCCAACTCAACTCATACAAATAGCTCAGTATCTTAGTAATTTAGGGCTTGATTATGATGTCAGTCAGAGTTGCCTACTACCGACACCGTTGCGGTTTCGGGACCGACCGACCTCCGGCCGGCAGTTCCGACACCGCAAATACAATGCGACCGCACATGGCACGGTTGCATCTTCCCATTTCTCTATGGGAGCTTGTGCTGTGGCTGTAAACCAGCTGCAGCACAAGCTCCCATATAGAAATGAGAGGTTCTGTTCATCCCTGCACTGTGTGGCAGGTACCTCAAGGTGCCTGCTACATGGTGCAGGGATTAACAGGGGGGCACCATAGGTGCACCCTCGGCCCCCAACCAGAGGCCACAAGGAGAAGGGGGCCCTGCTAGGGGCCCCCAAACTCACTTTCTGACAGGCTTTCCACGTCGGAAAGCCTGGCATGGAAAGCCTGTAGGAAACCGAGCATCGTAATCCCTATGGCGGGAACGCCATCCATAGGGATTACGGGCCGGTATCTGACTGGCTGACGGGCTCCTTGAGCCCATCAGAATCGAGACGGAATGGCTTCCCGGTTTCAATTCTGACCGCCTAGATTGTAATTAGGTGATCAGAATTGAAACCTCGATGAGGCTCAGAAAGCCTCCAACCTGTGGTCGGAGGCTTTGTGGGCCTCATCGTAATAAGGCCCTACATGTTCAATAAAGTTGGGTGGCTAAAAAACATAAGGAGACTTCTTTCAGACATAGGACTTTGGGGAGCTTGGGAAAATTCTGACCCATCCCTGCTCCAAAAAGACACAGTAAAGAGGCATTACTGGGATTGAGTTTCACAAATAGATCTCTGTAGGAGTGACCGGGGGAAACTTACAACAGAATTTATGTTTTACAAGCAGGCCAGCTCCCTGGAACCCTATCTCGACTTAATCCAAATACCCTTTGACAGGAAACTATACATACAATTTAGGTTTGGGACCCTTCCTTTGAACGATCTAGTTGCCAAATGGCACAGCAAAGCCCTGACATCAAGCAATTGTCCAAGTTGCAAGGCATCTTCGGAGTCCGAAGCCCATGTGTTGTTTGCCTGTCTGGCTTATGTGGGCCCCAGACTAAAATGGATTAAACCTATTTGCCAACAAATGGGCACACAGAATTACCGGGTTGCCTTGTGCATTCTTAAATCGGACACTAGACCAGTTTTTGCTGTTGCAGTCGCCAAGTTCCTTGGCCATATGTGGGGCATTAGGAAAAAGGCACAAGAAGATAGCTCATGAAGTGGGCTGACTGCTCCCACTTATACTGCTGCCTATGCCCCAAGGAGCCTTTGCATAACTCCCTTTTAACCCAAAAGTAATGGAACTGGGCCATAAAAAGAGCCTTGGAGCAATGCGCTGTACAGATAAATGTCAAGTATCCCTCCCTATATAACAGAAAGGCTGGCTCTGACAAAAGTTAATAAGCATAAGGCTTCACTGTGTATAATTTAGCATTGTGACTTTCTGCCATTTTCATTCCTTTGCACACATGCTCTCTTTTAACTTGTAATGAACTTTAAGAATTCTTGTATGAATTTTTAGCTTTTTTAGTACAACTACAAAGTCAAACCTATGATTACTCAGGTAATTGCACTATTATGACGGTTTTTCCTTGTGCTCGCTTTTAAAGATTTTGTATATGTGAAAACGTTTAAGGCATGAATGCTGAAATAAAGTTTATATTGCAAATAAGGCCCTACGTGTGTACATAGGATAACTTCTTCTTAATGAGGATACAACTCAATTCTGCACATGTGAGCATACACAAAACAAGTTCAGAATATTGCCCTTATCTCTGACGTAAGCATTTTCAATTGATAAATGTTTTAATATTTTTTAAAAGTGTGGTACCACAATATCTAAACCAAATTATAATCTGTCTGGAATATTGTGCTAAATATCATTTTTTTTAAATCACCATATTGATGTTAGTAACAGAAAATCTGCACTCAGTGGGGCGTGGGATATTTTGTTATTAATGCTATTCTGACATACAGACATTTTCACTGGGTCACTGTCCCTTTACACGTAAAGCAGCTCTGGTGCAAAGTATAATTACTGGTCTGCAGCAGCAATAATGACTATCTTTCAAATGTTGCTCGACAACATTAATGTTTATTCCTGAAGACTAGCAAAATCCTGAATCGTTACCAACCGAAAGTGAAAATGTATTCAAATTGATGGCTCCAGATTACTCTGTGTACCTTTGACCATATAGGAGGTATATTATCCTTTGGCAATCTGGCCTAAATACAGATAGTTGCTGGACTGCTGCTGGACCATTTTCCCCTAAAGTAGCATCCAACTCCATGGAGTCAGCCCCTGCAGTTAGAAGAGCCAAGTTCTAAATATCTTGTGGGGAGGAGGGTTGTGGTAGTGAGGAGAAACCCAAGCTGTAAGGCTCTACTCTAAACCTAAAACACATCTGACTAGAAGGGAATTGTGAAGGATATTGAGGGCAGTGAAAGAAAGAAGGGGTGAGTGTGTGGCGAGAGATGGCAGCTTTAGAGGAGGTAACGCTGGGGATAGGATGGCTGGTGCAGTGAACTCTAGGAAAAGGCTGTGAGGGGCACTGTCAGGGATAAGGTTGCATGGTAACTAGTGAAGACCGGAGATCTTTGAAAATGGTGGGGCGCATAACTGTCCTGAATTGCTGCCACGCAAGAGCCTCTCACTGTTGCAATGTGGATTTAGCAAGAGTCTCAGCCTAAGAACATTTTGAAAAAATACGACAGATGATACATTTTGTAACACATTTTCACCTAAGTTTGTTAACAAGTCATAGGCTCTGAAAGGCAACATATTCCAGTGTTTTCATAGTGTGCCAAGTCTGACTGTGCCCATGTGCTTTGCAGGCTCGGACGCCCTAATTAAGAGTGGCAAAAAAGCGCATTGTCTTTGTGGAAGCAGCAGAGTATAACAAATCCCACAATCTCAGACAGTCCAGCAAAGTTAGACAGATTTTAGAGACAAACTCTGCAGTGTGGTAACTCATGTTATGGATATCTTGACTATTCCGGCAGCAGACAGGTGACAGTGATGTTACAAACACTATTTCAGACAGTGGTACTGATTATCACTCAAAAATCCACTTTAAATATATAGTTGGACATGTAATATTTTGACCCCAAACATCAGCTTCTCAGTCTGATAAAATCCACATTTTGTCACCAATACACACGTGGAGATTTGAATAAATAAATGTGACCACCCAAACAATAGTTTAGCATTTATATGAGAAAAACACAACTTGTGTCTGAAAATACCACCTTTTCATTTTTCGTACTTACATGTTTGTTGCCCAAATAGTATTTTGCACTTTTCATCAAGTACTCACACGTACTCATGTCACACATAGCTAGAGTGTGCCTTTCATGCCCATGTGCCACCCTCTCCTGCCATGGATGCCAATAGTATGCCAGATTCAGGGAAGCACTATTAAGCAAAGAGTAAATGCTATATAGAGTCCCACAGCATTAAGCAAAGAGTAAATACTATATGGAGTACCACAGCAGCTTACAGCAGCCCAACCCATGAAAGTACATGAAAGTAATCGGAGCAAATGGTAAGGGGTGTGCCTGGCATGACAGGGGTCAACATGTTGCAACCAAAAAAAACATAACAAATGAGGAGTCCAGTTAGGCCTATTAGGGAGCAACTTTAGACAAATGGGTTATGAGGTTCATCCAGAAGAGATGTCAGCCAACTCTTCTGTGTTAGTAGCAATCACGTAGTAGTTGAGAGAGAGCTACAGATAATGTATTAAAGAAATATGTTTAGGTCAGTGAAACAAAAGATGGGGTGAGGGTAGTTGTTTGAAGAAGGAAGAAAGTAGAGTGAAACTGGGAGAGGTGATGGACCTAACTCTAGGCTCTACCTGGCCCTAACAGGCACAAACATGGAAGATGCTTCAGGAAGACGCATTTAATGTTCCACCCTTTACCTGAATGCCCTGGGAGGAGAGGATAAGAAGGGGTGAGCCAAATTCAAAGATGACACTATGGAGCGAAGCTACTGAGGGGTAACAGGAAATGAGCAGCAAGGGGAACTGCAAGGCCACAAGAGGGCAAATTAGTTGTGATTGAACCTAGGATCCTGAGAGAGAATCCTGATTAGACTGTGGTGAGAACCATTTAAGTCCACATTATTTCAAGTTTATTTGAATAGATTTTGACCTCACCTGACGTCCACAATCTACACCATCAATTTAAATTATGACCATTTAAAAAAAAAAAAATACATAGAAAAGAGCCCCGTTGTGTCATTTAATCACATTTCCTGTAAAATAACAGTGAGAAATACTTGTAAAATGGATATACCAACATACCAATAGTTCTTAACAACAGTGCACGGTTAGAAAATAGCCCTGTGTATCATGTGGTCAAATTTTCTTTAAAAGAAAAGTAAAACGTTCTTAAAAATGTATATATGTTAAAACAAATTTGCTCATTCGGGGGATTCCTGAGTAAGTGCATCAGAGCTTGATGTGTGTCCGTACTGTATCTATTTCTTATCAGAAATAAATATCTTACTCTAGCTTATCTTAATGTTTGGCATAAATGGAGCACGTGAAACAAATGTTCAGCTCCTGTTTGACAAAAATTGTAGACAGGGTATTAAATATTAAGCCTTCACAGCCGCCAGCCGCCACTGCACCGCACGCCGCACTTCCATTGGGGACTACATTCCCCAGCTGTCTTCGCGCCAGGAGGCGCCAACGTGTTTCGGCCACGCCGGGAGGCGCATAAAGCCAGCTTGGGGCACCCGCAGCGAGGGAGCCCTTCACAGCAGCCAGCCACCACCACATGCCGCACTTCCATCGGGGACTACATTCCCCAGCTGTCTTCGTGCCAGGAGGCGCCAACGTGTTTCTGCCGCGCCTGGATGCGCATAAAGCAAGCTCGGGGCTCCCGCAGTCCTGGAGCCCTTCACAGCTGCCAGCCGCCACCGCACGCCGCACTTCCATCGGGGACTACATTCCCCAGCTGTCTTCGCGCCAGGAGACGCCAACGTGTTTCTGCCACGCCGGGAGGCGCATAAAGCCAGCTCGGGGCACCCGCAGCGAGGGAGCCCTTCACAGCAGCCAGGCACCACCACATGCCGCACTTCCATCGGGGACTACATTCCCCAGCTGTCTTCGTGCCAGGAGGCGTCAACGTGTTTCTGCCGCGCCTGGAGGCACATAAAGCCAGCTCGGGGCACCTGCAGCATGGGATGAGCACGGGACGCGCCCGGGCAAAGCCCAGGCCAAGGGTGGCCCATCTGCGCCCGTCAAAGCCCGGAAGAGGCTGGGCCCCCTCCCTAAGGCCTGTTCCAGGTTTTCATTGAGCTTTTAAGCAGCTATTGTGGAATAAGGTACTGTATCTTATTTTTCCCCTAACTTCTTTTTTCTATTTTTACGTCTTGGGATCCGGGGGTTGCTGTGCATATCTGGTTCAGACTTTGCCTGCCTATTGGTCCTTTTTCCCATTAGTCCTACTTTTTTCCAAATAGGCTTGAAAGATGGGCAAGAGGAAGGTTGCTTCAAGCGACCCCAGCGTGATACCTCCCCCCAGCACCCGCTCGACTATTGACAATTATCTAACTCGGGCTGTGGACATGGTCACTAATGAAATTCGGCTGGTGGAACGTCGCCTTTCACTTACAGCCAAAGACATTGCTCACTTGCCCATTGATCATAGCTCCTCTGAGCCGTTACCAATGCAGAGTGTATCTATAGCAACAAGTCCAACAGCGGCATCAATGGGTCACGTTTGCTCCGTGGAGCCAGGACAAAATTTGGGTGACGGTCTAGATTGTATGGGGGCTGGGTCCCCGGCACCAGAAGGAGTAATCGTGCCCGGTCCAACCAGTACGGAGGGTGGCGATCCATTCTGTGAATCTGATGGGGAGAGTGGCCCAAAAGCCAAGCACAGGAGGAAAACTGTTAAATCAACAAAGTCTGGAAACCCTGCCACAAACAGCAAAATGGCCTTGTGTAATAGGGCTGGCAATGACGATTTGATTTGGGGTTCAGCAGTGGTTAATGAAAATACCTAGAGTAAACTGAGCAAGTGCATAGGTGATCTTTTGTACTCCAAATTTCGCCCCATCCTTGAACAACTAGCAATAATTGAATCTAAATTGGTGAAGCCCTTGGATTCCAGGACTTCCGTCTGTACTCAGTATCTGACCTCTGATTTACCCCTTACTACATCTGCCCAGAGCATGGGCGTACATCACTCACATGCCAAATTACCTGCAAACCAACTGGTGAAACAACCGGTAACCCGTGCTCCAAGCCAGGCCCCTTTACCTGTGATTGATCTTCCCCCTGCATGTGCCCCTTACGTCGTTGCTCTGACTAATGTTCCCAGGCTCACAGAAGATAATATGGAATCCACTAGGGCCCTAATGAATAAATCCATCCATTGGTTGGCAAGACGGGTAGGGGGGATTCGTGGTGGCGGATGCAGGCACATTGGGGATGTCATTGTGGTCAACCTTCGTAATCCTACGGTTGTTCAGGAAATATTGCATAAAACAAGTATAGGAATGGTTAAAACCAGCCCTGTTAAGATAGTGCCACTTGGCTTTTTTTATCAGCATCTTGCCAATCGATCCTGTACCCCTGGCAGTCTTATTCCTCAAATGAGTGTGTTGCCCAGACTCCCCCCCCCCAAGCGATACTTCCTTTGAACAAAAGATTTTCAACCCTGGCCGGGCTGGAGGATATTGATTGACGGTTTAGGGAGGAGCTCGTTTGCTTCTGCTCTCAGGAGGAGGGAAGGGTACTTTTGTTGCCTAAATGAATGCTATCCTCCTCCAGAACCACTTATGCGCCGGACCCTGTGCTCTGAATAATGACGAGGCACCTGTCAGTTTAACCCCTGCTGTCCACTTGTCCACTATTCCTTCACAGAATTCTTCTCCCGTAGGGGCCAGTGTGAGCATACGTATGGATGAAGGCCCAACAGATAATGCTTGTTTGAACTTCTTAAGTTGGAACATAGCGGGTCTAGCCTCCAAAATTCTGACTGATGGATGGCGATCCTTTATCGTGAATTACGATATAGTATTCATGCAAGAAACCTGGGAGACAAATGATATTGCATTTGATGGGTTTATGTGCTTTAGCTTGCCCGCGATTCCATATCCATCTGGCAGAGCTAAAGGGTGTTTGTTGGCCTGGTTTAAAGTGGATATTGGCTGTTCAATTGCACAGCTGTTTCAGGAGCAGGGGGAGGCGCAGGCCTTTTGCCTCACTTGGAAAGACACCCATAAGATATATTTGGTAAACTTTTACAATAACAACTTTTCGTCCAAGGGTGACTTTCAAGGACTTTTTGTAGTAATTGATATGCTTGTGGAGAGAGAGGCTTGGGTGGAATGCCCCCTTAAGTTGCTGGTGGCGGGGGACTTCAATGCTAAATTGGGGCACCCTCCGCCTCTTTCTCCAACTACCTTTGATCTATTTTTTCGAGAGTCAAACTATAATGTGATGGACGCTAGGGGGGGCGGGTCTTATTCTCCCACCTGGCGGAACAGGGCATGGTCAATTAGGTTCCTAATTCTATCGACCAATACATTCCAACCTTCATAGGGCGGGGCGCAGGAAGCACTATTGATTATATTTTTGTCACCTGGAGTATGTCCCCATCTATTAAGAATTGTGAGGTCCTCATTCAGACCTATAGTGACCACAATCCTATTTCTGCCAAGATAGTGCTACCACATATGCAACAAAAGCCTAAGGGGCCGATTAGGATGGCGGAAGGACCACCACCGCAGGGCCGGCGGTGGCGGTCCTTCCGCCATCTGACAGCAGTTTTTCCCCCGCCAGATTATGATGGCGGGGGGAAACCTCAGGGAAGCGTGGCGGACGCAAAGACCGTCCGCCACGGTTCCACAAGGCGGTCCGTTTCCGCCCGCCTTGCGGAACCAAAAGATAGGGCAGCATTGCGGCGGTGCCTTGCAGGCACCGTCGCGGGGATTACGATATCCCTTTCCGCCTGTCTTTTCGCGACGGTCATCCCACCGCGAAAAGACAGGCGTAAAGGGATCCAGGGGACCGTAGCGGGCCCCCCTTGTTGTGGGGGGAGGTGTTGCTGCACTGGGGGGGTACCCATGGTACCCCCCTGCATTTCCCTGCACTGCGTGGCAGGCACCACGTGGTGCCTGCCACATAGTGCAGGGAAATGCAGTGCATACCATTTTAACATTGCGTACGGTGCTGCAGCCAGCAGCACCGTCCGCAATGTTAAAGGCCCTGGATGCGCCCGCCAGTGTGCGGGCGCATCCTAATTGCAGTGGTGGGACCACCGCATGTCTGGCGGGTGGTCCCAAACACTGTAGCGATGGCGGGCGGACTCAGGTCCGCCTGCCATCGTAATGAGCCCCTAAGCCTCTGCCTTCTCAGGTCCTATCTACTAAGGACGCAGGGCACAGGGTGGTATGGCGAACCGCGAACATGAACAGCATAATGTCCCAGGTGTTATGTAATAGTTCTGCCCTGGTGTATAGCTGCAATCGCATACCCCGCGATCCGGCTTGCATCCTAACTGACTTCGCAATTCTCTTAGCTAAAATTAAAATGCTGCTTTCTAGACCCATTATCCAGCCGCGTCACCATGTCAAATCATGGTTTGATAACGCCTGTAGAGTAGCCAATAACAAATGCAAAAACAACAATTGATGGACAGAATGCAGAACAATGTCGTACATTCACCCCAGTACAGAGATCTGGGCCTAAATCCATCGTTTTTTTGCTCACCATGCCATTCCAGTTTGGACCCAGCCATATGCAAATCAGTCTTGACCCTGCACCCAATGGGAACAGTCCAGCCCGAACTGCCAGGCCAGGTCCTCCCTGGACTGGAAACAAGCATCCTAGGATCGGTTTCGGGCTTTCAGCCCTCATCAGTCAGGATAGCTTGACTCCAGTGGCATGGAGAGCACGGGACCCACGTCTGGGCATACCCGTCCCACTCGGGGTGACAAATGCAAAAACAACAATTGATGGACAGAATGCAGAACAATGTCGTACATTCACCCCAGTACAGAGATCTGGGCCTAAATCCATCGTTTTTTGCTCACCATGCTATTCCAGTTTGGACCCAGCCATATGCAAATCAGTCTTGACCCTGCGCCCAATGGGAACAGTCCAGCCCGAACTGCCAGGCCAGGTCCTCCCTGGACTGGAAACAAGCATCCTAGGACCGGTTTCGGGCTTTCAGCCCTCATCAGCCAGGATAGCTTGACTCCAGTGGCATGGAGAGCACAGGACCCACGTCTGGGCATACCCGTCCCACTCGGGGTGACAAATGCAAAAACAACAATTGATGGACAGAATGCAGAACAATGTCGTACATTCACCCCAGTACAGAGATCTGGGCCTAAATCCATCGTTTTTTGCTCACCATGCCATTCCAGTTTGGACCCAGCCATATGCAAATCAGTCTTGACCCTGCGCCCAATGGGAACAGTCCAGCCCGAACTGCCAGGCCAGGTCCTCCCTGGACTGGAAACAAGCATCCTAGGACCGGTTTCGGGCTTTCTGCCCTCATCAGCCAGGATAGCTTGACTCCAGTGGCATGGAGAGCACGGGACCCACGTCTGGGCATACCCGTCCCACTCGGGGTGACAAATGCAAAAACAACAATTGATGGACAGAATGCAGAACAATGTCGTACATTCACCCCAGTACAGAGATCTGGGCCTAAATCCATCATTTTTTTGCTCACCATGCCATTCCAGTTTGGACCCAGCCATATGCAAATCAGTCTTGACCCTGCGCCCAATGGGAACAGTCCAGCCCGAACTGCCAGGCCAGGTCCTCCCTGGACTGGAAACAAGCATCCTAGGACCGGTTTCGGGCTTTCAGCCCTCATCAGCCAGGATAGCTTGACTCCAGTGGCATGGAGAGCACAGGACCCACGTCTGGGCATACCCGTCCCACTCGGGGTGACAAATGCAAAAACAACAATTGATGGACAGAATGCAGAGTAGCCAATAACACCATACGTAGGGCCTTAAAGCAAATCCCTAGAGACCAGCTTGCAATTAAGGAAATTAGAAAGTTATACAAGTATGTCATAAAAATAAGAAAGTCGGCCATGAAGGAGGAGAAATGGGATTCTATAGTGGACACATGCCATGCTAAAGACCCACAAGCCTTCTGGAAAGCAGTACAGTCTGTGCTATCCCCCGCCTCACCACCTGATAAAGTAACTGTCCATATTTCGGCTGAGACATGGGTGGCGCATTATGCTGGATTGTATTCCTCTGATTGCAGGGCTGTTGACGCCCCAGCACAGATTAGTGCAACGTGCCCGAACCTTGTTTTTAATGAAGAGTAGGTTTTTAAAGCAATTGCTAATAGCAGAGGCAAGAAGGCTCCAGGGCCAGATGACATTCCACTTGATTTATTCAAGGACAACCCAGTGTTCTGGACCCCGGTGCTCAATTCTGTTTTTAATTCTGTTTGCAGTGAGGGAGTGCCATGGTCGTGGCATTCATCTGTAATTGTGCCTGTGTTTAAAAAAGGAAATGTGCATGACGTCAAATGCTACCGCCCAATATCCCTTTTGGAGTCCTCTGTTAAAATAATTGGGAGAGTCGTTTGGGACCGCTTACTGGACAGGATTAATGCCAATCGCATACTTGCTCCTAGCCAGTATGGGTTCAGAAAGGGGCTTGGTTCAATCGAACAGTGCCTTAATCTCCATCTTATTGTGGCAAAATATAAATATGCGAAGGGCGCTTCCACTCACTTGTCATTATTGGACTTGTCAAGTGCATTTGACTACGTCTCCCGCCTTAAGTTGTGGGTCATCTTAGAAAACATGGGTGTTGATGCGGGTCTGGTTGCATTCTTAAGGCATCTCCATCATGACCTTTCTGCTTCAGTTAGGTTTGCTGGTGCCGGCGAATGTACAGAGCTGTTCAGCATCAAGCGCGGGGTGCACCAAGGCTGCGTCCTCGCCCCAATCTTATTCCTTCTCTACATTAATGATCTGTAGAATACTTTAGTTTCGGTTGGGGCAGATGTTCCACATGTGAAGAATAAGGCCATGCCCGTGTTACTATAGGCTGAAGATGCAGTCCTTCTTGCAAGGACTGCGAATGACCTTAAAAAACTTATTGTTAGCTATGTTAGTTTTATGAAGGACCTGGGCTTGGAGACTGTTAGAATTGGGGGTCTCTAGTTGGCACAGGTAGGTACTTGTGACAAATAGGGACCCTCGCCTCTAGTCAGGGTAGGGGGGTACACTCCTAAAATAACCCCTGCTCACCCCCTTGGTAGCTTGGCACGAGCAGACAGGCTTATCTCAGAGGCAGTGTGTAAAGCATTGGTGAACACATACAGTAATCTAGTGACAACACTACAGATGGACACCACACAAGGTTTATATCAAAAATAAGTATTCTTTATATAGTTTTAACACAAGACCATAAACGACAAAAATCCACAATACTGTACTTAAAATGGTAGGTTTAGCTTAGTTCTTTTCAGATCTTAAAATGCGACACTTTGAGTCAATGTACCTTACGATGCGTCACGTTTCTACAACGGAAGTGTTGCAGAGATGGAGATGCGACAAAGTTCTGGTGCAAAGAAATAAAGACGTCAAGTTCTTCCTGATGCGGCACGCTTCTCCGATGTTGCGAGAAGTCTCGACTCGATGCGTCAGCTGCAGCGGCGACACCCTTGTTCCGTGATGCGACGACAGCGGCTTTGGCGGCGACACTCTTCTCCGACGTTGCGAGACGCTTCCGCTCAATGCGACGACTGCAGCGGCGACACCCTTGTTTCGTGATGCAACGGCAGCAGCTCCGACGGCGGCACGCTTCTCCGTGGATGCGAGGCGCTTCTCTCGATGTGGTGCAATGTGACAGCTACAGCGGCGACATCTTCGATGCGACGGCAGCGGCTGCGACGGCGACACGCTTCTTCCTCGTTGCGAGACTCTTCTCCTGATGCGGTGCACTGCGACAGCTACAGCGGCGACATCTACGATGCGACGGCAGCGGCTGCAACGGTGACACGCTTCTTCGGGGTTGCGGGACGTTTCTCGAGATGCGGTGCAATGCGACAGCTACAGCGGCGTCATCTCCGTGATGCGACGGCAGCGGCTGCGACGGCGACACGCTTCTCCCTCTTGAGTCGCTCTTCCAGCTCCTTGCAACACGCAGTCCCTTCAGAAGGCCCAAAACAGCAGCAGGCACTTCCAAAGGATTCTTGGGGAGCTGGTGGTTGAAGTCTGTTGTCCCTGAGACTTCAGCAGGAGGCAAGCTCTTTTCTCAAGCCCTTGGAGATCCTTCACAAGTTGAATAAAAGTGCACACAAAGTCCTTTCTCCTTCCTTTGGCAGTCAGGCAACCACTGCAGGCAGATCCCTCTAGCTTAGGGATAGTCTTCTCCTCAGTTTCTTCTTGGTTCCGCTCCTCAGCAAAGGTTTCTTCTTGTTTCCCAAAGTCATCTAATTTCCTAGGGGTCTGGGTCCCTTTTTATACACAGTTTCTCTTTGTTCTCTGAAGGCAGAGAGGCCTCTGCCTAGTCCAAAACCAGTTCTGGTCAGTCCTGGAGCACTTTGTTTTTCTGACTCCTTCTTTCCTTTCAGAATGTGGGGCAGAGTGCTCAGCCGCCCGGCAGGAGGTGGAGCCAGCATTGTGGAAGGCAGGCACAGCCCTATTCAGACCCAGGTGCAACTCCTCCCTCCACTCTGGATGCAGATCTTTCTATTCAGCCCTGTGCTGACTCACCCTGTCTCCTGTAGCCACCCCCAGCCCCTGTCACTCAATCTCCAGACAAGGAATACACAACCTAGCAGAGGCAGGCTTGGAAGTTTAGGCAAGAAAATTCCCACTTTCTAAAAGTGGTATTTTCAAACACAGAATGTTAAAACCAACTTCACTAAAAGATGTATTTTATCATTCTGAGTTCAGGCATACTAAATTCGTTTTTCTACCATGTTCCCTGGGTCAGTTCTGACTATAAGGTGTAATAGTCAGTCTGCCCATTCTGGCCTATGGGAGCAGGTAGCCTTGCAATAGTGAAAAACGAAAATGGCTGTAATTCACTATTAGGACATGCCACACACACCAGGGCATGTCCTACCTTGTACTTACAATGCACCCTGCCCTAGTGCCTACTTTAGGGGTGACCAGCATGCAGTAAAGGGAAGGTCTAGGGACTGGTAAGTGGGTGTACTCACCAAGTCGACATGGCAGCCCTAGGCTGCACACAGGCTCTGCAATGGCAGGCCTGAGACACATTTTACAAGCCGATTCTGTGGGTGGCACAACCAGTGCTGCAAGCCCACCAGCGGCATTGGATTTACAAGCCCTGGGCACACTGAGTGCACTGTACTAGGGACTGACAAGTAAACCAATCATCCAATCATGGAGTCACTAATCCATCACACAATTTATCATAGGGAGCACTTGCACTGTGGCACTGAATAGCAGTGGCACAGTGCCCAAAGCATCTAACACCAGCAAAAACAGATCAATAACATAGGAGGCATCATAACAAAATGGAAGGGAGACCCACGCCAAGGATGCCAGGTCTAACACGTGTCCCCTCCAGCTGAAATGTGGGGAGAACTACCCTACCTCAGGGGAGTTCTCTTCACTAAGGCGAGAAAAATCTGGACAGACCATCAGCATTGGCGTGTTCTGTACCAGGGCGGTGTTCCACCGAGAAATCCATCCCCTGTAGGGAAATGGACCACCTCAACAGCTTTGGATTCTCACCCCTCATCTGCATCAACCATCTGAGGGGCCTGTGGTCTGTCTGAACCCGGAAGTGAGTCCCAAACAGGTATGGTCTCAGCTTCTTCAGTGCCCAGACCACAGCAAATGCCTCACGCTCAATAGCACTCCACCTCTGTTCCCGTGGTAGTAACCTCCTACTGATGAAGGCTACGGCTTGATCTAGGCCCTCCTCATTCATCTGTGACAGAACAGCCCCCACACCATGCTCTGAAGCATCTGTTTGTACTACGAACTCTTTGGAGAAGTTGGGTGCCAGGAGCACGGGCGCCGTGCACATGGCAGTTTTCAGGGCCTCAAAAGCTTTCTGACAGGTGCCAGTCCAAATCACTTTCTTGGGCTGCTTCTTGGAAGTCAGCTCTGTCAGGGGTGCAACAATGCTGCCATACCCCTTGACAAACCTCCTGTAGTAACCCGTAAGTCCTAAGAAGGCTCTCACCTCTTTTTGGGTTTTGGGGGGTTCCCAATTCAGGATGGTTTCAATTTTGGGTTGTAGGGCGCCACCTGGCCGCTCCCCACCTGGTGTCCCAAGTACACCACGGAACCCTGCCCGATCTGGCACTTACTCGCCTTGATCGTGAGGCCTGCTCTCCGCAGTGCCATCAACACTTCCCAGAGGTGGCGCAGATGTTCTTCCCAACTGGCGCTGAACACTGCGATGTCATCCAGGTAGGCGGCACTGAACGAGTCCAGTCCAGCCAACACCTGGTTGACCAACCTCTGGAAGGTGGCAGGGGCATTCTTCTTCCCAAAGGGCATCACCCGGAAGTGGTAGTGCCCATCTGGTGTGGAGAATGCTGACCTCTCTCTTGCCCCCTCAGTCAAGGCGATCTGCCAGTACCCAGACGTCAAGTCAAACGTGCTGAGGTACCGGGCAGCCCCTAGCCGATCTATGAGCTCATCAGCTCTGGGATGGGGTGCGCGTCAGTCCTGGTGACTGAATTGAGCCCTCGGTAGTCCACACAGAACCGGAGTTCTGGTGTGGTACCCGGTGCGGCAGCCTTTGGGACCAAGACCACTGGTCTGGCCCAAGGACTGTTAGAGGACTCAATCACCCCTAACGCAAGCATTTTGGAGACCTCCTCCTTGATGCAAGCTCTCACCCTGTCAGTCACCCTGTAAGTTTTGTGCTTCACAGGTGTACTGTCCCCAGTGCCCACATCATGGATGCACCAATCTGTGACACCAGGAACCAGGGAGAACAGATCAGAAAACTGTCCCAGCAACTGGCGGCAGTCATTCTGTTGCTCAGGGGTCAGGGTGGAAGAGAGGTTGACACCATCCACTGACCCATCTTGCTCTGTTACTGACAGGAGGTCAGGAAGAGGCTCGGTCTCCTCCTCCATCCCAGCATCTGTCGCTAAGAGCATGCCCACTTGGGACCTCTCCAAGTGGGGCTTCAGGCGGTTGACATGCAGGACCCTCAAGGGGTTCCTGGAAGACCGCAAGTCCACCAAGTAGGTAACCAGACTTTTGCGCTCTACAACCTCAAAGGGTCCGGTCCACTTATCCTGGAGCGCGCAGGGCTCCACTGGGGCCATGACCCACACTTTCTGACCAGGCTGAAGCTCTACCAGAGTGGCATTCTGGTCGTACCACCGCTTCATCTCCTCCTGGCTGGCTTCCAGATTCGCCTCAGCGAGTTGCCTGAAACGCCTAGTTTGGTTCCTAAAGGCCAGCATGTAACTGTATACATCCTGGGGAGGTTTCCTGGGAGATTGCTCTCAGCCTTCTTTGACCAAACTTAGAGGTCCTCTCACGGAGTGTCCATAGAGAAGCTCAAAGGGGCTGAACCCTAGAGATTTCTGTGGCACCTCACGGTAAGCAAAGAGCAGGCATGGTAAGAGGACGTCCCACTTACGCCTCATAGGTTCCTCAAGACCCATAATCATGCCTTTGAGGGTTCGGTTGAACCTTTCAACCAACCCATTTCCTTGGGGGTGGTAAGGAGTGGTAAACTTGTAGGTTACCCCACACTCCTGCCACAGGGACTTCATATATTTGGAAATGAAGTTGGTCCCCCGGTCAGACACTACCTCGCGAGGAATCCCACTCTGGAGAAAATTCCCATCAGTGCTCGTCCCACCACGGGGGCCGTCACTGTCCTCAGAGGTATGGCTTCCGGGTACCGGGTGGCATGGTCCACCAAGACCAGGATGAACCTGTTGCCCATGGCTGTCTTGGGGTGCAGTGGCCCCACAATGTCAATACCCATCCGTTCAAAGGGGGTGCTGACTACAGGGAATGGCTGGAGAGGAGCCTTGTGCTTCCTCCCACTCTTTCCACTTGCCTGGCAAGTCTGACATGTCCTGCAGTGAGTGTCTGAACTCCTGCGCATTTGGGGCCAATAAAAGTGGGTGACAAGCCTCTCAAAGGTCTTGTCTTGCCCCAAATGTCCTGCCAATGGAACATCATGAGCCAGCCCCAGTAGGAAGGCTCTGAAGCACTGGGGTACCACCAGCACACGGGCTGACCCAAGCTCAGCAACCTTAGGCTCACTATACAGGAGACCATTCTCCCAATAGACCCAATGTGACCCAGACTGATCACCTGTTGCCTGGTCTGCAGCCTGTTGCCGCAGACCCACAAGAGAAGGGCATTCTTTCTGCTCCCTGCAGAATTCTTCCCTGGAGGGTCCTCCTTCTTGCTGCCAATGGGTCAGCTCAGGCAGGTCCCCCAGTTCAGCTACCTGTTCCCCTGTAGGCTCCAGGGCATCCCCCTCAAGGTCTGCCTCCTCCTGGACCGTGGGAACTTCGGGGCCGGTTTCCCGCACCCCTGCCTCTTCTCATGACGGCAGGTACCTGGGCCTCCCTCTCAGGCTCCAGGTCCTCTTGAGCACCTTTACTTGCTGCCATGGACCGGGTGGTCACACACGCCCAGTCAGGCAAACCCAACATCTCTAAATGAGCACTTCGCTCCACCTTCGCCCAAGGTGAGCTCTCCAAGTCGTTCCCTAACAAACAGTCAACAGGCATGGCGGCCTCACAGCTACCTGAAGAGTACCAGAGACCCCCACTCAAAGGGAACCTGAGCCACCTTGCAGTGACTCTCTGTGTTGTCAGTGGCAACAACTGGATAGAATGCATGGGGGACAACCTGCTCTTGAGACACCAGGTGACACTTGACAGCTGTCACACTGGCTCCTGTATCTCTAAGAGCCTCCACCCTATGGCCATTGATGGTCACCCACTGCCTGTATTTCTTAGTGTTATCAGGCAGCTGGGTCTTGGGGACCACCTCACAGTCTCCTAATGATACAAGGGACATCTCTGCGGGACCCCACCCATCTTGGGCACCCATCTCCTCACCCAGGGCTACACTAGCCATCTGCCGGGGGCTGCACCAGGGGTGCTATCTTTCCAAACTGGGGGCACCTGAGATCATTCGCTATATGACCCAGGTCCCCACATTTGTAGCATCTCAGGGGTCCCCTTTGAACAGGTGGACCTGTCGGGGCCCCTGAGGGTTTCTGGGGGGGAGGCTGGGAACCTTTCCCTTGGTTCCCCTGGGGACTACTTTGGGGCCTTCTTTGGAACTCCCTCTGTTTACCCTTGTCCCCCCACTCTTCTGCTGGGGACCCTGCCCACCCTTGGCTGAGTCTCCCACGTGACCCTTGTGGACCCTGGTACTGACCCAGCGGTCCGCCTCCTCAGCAAGCTTCCTAGGGATAGTCAGCCTGCTATCTATCAGGTGCTGGCGTAGCTCTGGAAAACAGTTACTGGACAAGTGCTCCCATGCATTCAAATCAAGGAGCCCCTGAAAATCATCAACTTTGCTACCCTTCACCCAACCCTCCAATGCTCTGCAGAAAAAGTGACATATTCAACCCAGGTATTGTTCTCTATCTTCTTGCAACCCCTGAACCTCTGCCTATACAATTCAGGAGTTAAACCATACCTGGACATTAAAGCATCCTTCATGTGGCGATATGAATTATAGACATCAGAAGGCAAATCTAGCAGTGTGTCCCGCCCTTCACTAAGGAACCGTCCCCACAACCCTGCTCCCCAATCCTTCTCAGGGACCCGGTGGGAAGACATGGCTACCTCATAGGCCTTGAACCACTGCCCAATGTCATCATTTTTTAAAAATTCCCTGACCACATCCTTAGGAATATACACTCTAGATTCCACAGGCATTGACGGTGTGCTGCCACCAGAGGGAGTAATTTCTAAACTCCTAGCATTCAAATCCAACTCCCTCAAACTTCTATCATGCTCAAGCTGCATCTTCTTTTCTTCCAGGGCCATTTTCCTAATCTCCAATTGCCCACTCATTTTGGCCAGCTCCAACTCATGCATCCTATTTCTCTCCCTGTCCTCCAGCTCTTCTGGGGACAGGCCTTTGGCAGAAACACTGCTACCTGCTAGGGAAGGTGCTTTCCTTTCCTCTGGACCCAAGGGTCCTTCCAGCTGCACATCTGCATTATTATCCCCTTCCTCATTCTCAGGGGTTTTCCTTGCTTCTACCCAGGCCCTCAGCGCCTTATAGAACTCATCCCTCTTGGTGAGCCCGGTAATTGCAACATTAAATCTTTTGCAGAAGTGCTTCAGCTGCTTCGCATTGTAGCATTCTAGTTTCTCCTCTTCCCAATCAAAATCAACAGATGCTATGGATGCTGGTTTCATGATGGCTGAACTTGGCAAAAAATGGAACGTCCTAGAAAAACAAATCTACCAAAAGTATGTGGTCGCGTTTTGGTCTGCATTCACTAGTAGTGTTCACCAATCACTGTACATGAGTCACAAATGCAAGTCCAGAATCCTCACCGCTGACCACCAATGTTAGAATTGGGGGTCTCTAGTTGGCACAGGTAGGAACTTGTGACAAATAGGGACCCTCGCCTCTAGTCAGGGAAGGGGGGTACACTCCTAAAATAACCCCTGCTCACCCCCTTGGTAGCTTGGCACGAGCAGACAGGCTTATCTCAGAGGCAGTGTGTAAAGCATTTGTGAACACATACAGTAATCTAGTGACAACACTACAGATGGACACCACACAAGGTGTATATCAAAAATAAGTATTCTTTATATAGTTTTAACACAAGACCATAAACGACAAAAATCCACAATACTGTACTTAAAATGGTAGGTTTAGCTTAGTTCTTTTCAGATCTTAAAATGCGACACTTTGAGTCAATGTACCTTACGATGCGTCACGTTTCTACAACGGAAGTGTTGCAGAGATGGAGATGCGACAAAGTTCTGGTGCAAAGAAATAAAGACGTCAAGTTCTTCCTGATGCGGCACGCTTCTCCGATGTTGCGAGAAGTCTCGACTCGATGCGTCAGCTGCAGCGGCGACACCCTTGTTCTGTGATGCGACGACAGCGGCTTTGGCGGCGACACTCTTCTCCGATGTTGCGAGACTCTTCTCCTGATGCGGTGCAATGCGACAGCTACAGCGGCAACATCTACGATGTGACGGCAGCGGCTGCGACGGCGACACGCTTCTTCGGGGTTGCGGGACGTTTCTCGAGATGCGGTGCAATGCGACAGCTACAGCGGCGTCATATCCGTGATGCGACGGCAGCGGCTGCGACGGCGACACGCTTCTCCCTCTTGAGTCGCGCTTCCAGCTCCTTGCGACACGCAGTCCCTTCCAGAAGGCCCAAAAAGCAGCAGGCACTTCCAAAGGATTCTTGGGGAGCTGGTGGTTGAAGTCTGTTGTCCCTGAGACTTCAGCAGGAGGCAAGCTCTTTTCTCAAGCCCTTGGAGATCCTTCACAAGTTGAATAAAAGTGCACACAAAGTCCTTTCTCCTTCCTTTGGCAGTCAGGCAACCACTGCAGGCAGATCCCTCTAGCTTAGGGATAGTCTTCTCCTCAGTTTCTTCTTGGTTCCGCTCCTCAGCAAAGGTTTCTTCTTGTTTCCCAAAGTGATCTAATTTCCTAGGGGTCTGGGTCCCCTTTTTATACACAGTTTCTCTTTGTTCTCTGAAGGCAGAGAGGCCTCTGCCTAGTCCAAAACCAGTTCTGGTCAGTCCTGGAGCACTTTGTTTTTCTGACTCCTTCTTTCCTTTCAGAATGTGGGGCAGAGTGCTCAGCCACCCGGCAGGAGGTGGAGCCAGCATTGTGGAAGGCAGGCACAGCTCTCTTCAGACCCAGGTGCAACTCCTCCCTCCACTCTGGATGCAGATCTTTCTATTCAGCCCTGTGCTGACTCACCCTGTCTCCTGTAGCCACCCCCAGCCCCTGTCACTCAATCTCCAGACAAGGAATACACAACCTAGCAGAGGCAGGCTTGGAAGTTTAGGCAAGAAAATACCCACTTTCTAAAAGTGGTATTTTCAAACACAGAATGTTAAAACCAACTTCACTAAAAGATGTATTTTATCATTCTGAGTTCAGGCATACTAAATTCGTTTTTCTACCATGTTCCCTGGGTCAGTTCTGACTATAAGGTGTAATAGTCAGTCTGCCCATTCTGGCCTATGGGGAGCAGGTAGCCTTGCAATAGTGAAAAACGAAAATGGCTGTAATTCACTATTAGGACATGCCACACACACCAGGGCATGTCCTACCTTGTACTTACAATGCACCCTGCCCTAGGGCCTACTTTAGGGGTGATCAACATGCAGTAAAGGGAAGGTTTAGGGACTGGTAAGTGGGTGTACTCACCAAGTCGACATGGCAGCCCTAGGCTGCACACAGGCTCTGCAATGGCAGGCCTGAGACACATTTTACAAGCCGCTTCTGTGGGTGGCACAACCAGTGCTGCAAGCCCACCAGCGGCATTGGATTTACAAGCCCTGGGCACACTGAGTGCACTGTACTAGGGACTGACAAGTAAACCAATCATCCAATCATGGAGTCACTAATCCATCACACAATTTATCATAGGGAGCACTTGCACTGTGGCACTGAATAGCAGTGGCACAGTGCCCAAAGCATCTAACACCAGCAAAAACAGATCAATAACATAGGAGGCATCATAACAAAATGGAAGGGAGACCCACGCCAAGGATGCCAGGTCTAACAGAGACAAACTACAAGAAAAACTTTACCATGATATGCGGCCCAAAAAATACTAAAACCTGTAGTCTAAACATAGAGGGCAAACTTCTGGAGAGGGTTAGATTCTTCCCTTACGTAGGCTTGGAGTTCAATGAAGGTTGTACGTGGCTCACCTGTATAAAAAACAGAATAACCCGATATACACAAACTGTAGGCACCCGTTTCTAGCTTGCAATGTCCATTGGTAAAAAGCCATTGCCCCAATATTAGAGATCTACAATTGTAAATGTCTACCTATTTTAACATATGGAATGGGTATCTGGGGCTGTAGGGATGCACTCGCTATGCAGATTGAGAAGAACAGATTTTGCCGTAGAGTCTTGGGGGTTCCCCCCTCATCTCCGCATTTCTCTCTCCACCTGGAGCTAGGTATGGACTATGTCCAAGATACAATAAATGCAGCCCCTTTAGCCATCTGGTTTTCAATCGGGTCCAATGAAGAAGCTGATTTTAATCTGGCTGTTATCAGAGATTGTCTAAATTGTGCCCGTGGCCTTTCCATCCCTTGGCTCCAATATATCAAAACCTGCTTTTCGGCACTTGCTTGTGCCGCATTGTTTGAGTACCCAGAGTCAATCGGCAAAGGGGACAGAAAGTGGGTAATGGATAGTTTCCGTAAGCATAAGCAATCCTCTAGGGAACTATCTGAAGTGATTAAACCCTCAGTAAGAGATTATTGCCTTACTCAATTGCTCCATATTTATTACACATGACCAATGTCTATGAAAGAAACCTGTTGACAAGATTCAGGCTGGGGTCATTTCGTTGGATGATATGTTTCCTCTAGGCCAGTATTCTTCTGAAACTGTTGCCATTTGTCCATGTGATGAGCAATTGAGTCAAACTATCTTACACTTTGTCTTTTTTTGCCAATTTTATCTCCCTTTTACTAGGAGAGCTTGCTTACCTGCTGTCTTCGGTGCCGTGGGGGAGCCGGACTACACGCCCCAGCCCGCAAAGCGGCCCGCGCCACCAACGCCATTCCAGTCGCGCCAGGAGGCGTATAAAGGGCGTCCAGGGCTCCCGCAGCGCGGGAGCTCGCTTACCTGCTGTCTTCGGTGCCGTGGGGGAGCCGGACTACACGCCCCAGCCCGCACAGCGGCCCGCGCCACCAACGTCATTCCAGTCACGCTAGGAGGCGCATAAAGGGCGTCCTGGGCTCCGGCAGCGCGGGAGCTTGCTTACCTGCTGTCTTCGGTGCCATGGGGTAGCCGGACTACACGCCCCAGCCCGCATAGCGGCCCGCACCGCCAACGTCATTCCAGTCGCGCCAGGAGGCGCATAAAGGGCGTCCAGGGCTCCCGCAGCGTGGGAGCTCGCTTACCTGCTGTCTTCGGTGCCGTGGGAGAGCCGGACTACATGCCCCAGCCCGCATAGCGGCCCGTGCCGCCAACGTCATTCCAGTCGCGCCAGGAGGAGCATAAAGGGCGTCCAGGGCTCCCGCAGCGTGGGACGCGCGCGGGCGTGCCCAGGCCACGCCTGGGCAAAGCCCGGGCCAAGGGCGGGTCTGTCTGCGCCCGTCAGAGCCCGGAGGAGGCTGGGCTGGGCCATCTATCTGTCATTTTCAAACCAAGGTCTCGGAATATGGCATCTTCTCCACACTAAGGTACTCTGATCAGATTCCATCTAGCCCTCACACAGTTTCGTTAGAACTTACCAACCAGCTCGGTGCAAATGGGCAAAAGGAAAGTGACTGAGGGAGTGTTGGGAGGTGCCCAAAAAAAAAAGACTAAGAAACGGACTCGGAACACTAGTCCTGGGACAGAGAGAGATGGGGTATGTGGGGGAAGCGTGTTAGACCGTATTAATTACCTATTGAATGATTGTGAAGGATTACTCACAGCACCTGTACCCTCCCCTAAGGCCCCCCAACCCTCTATCCCCTCTGCTACTCCATTCGTCAACCCAGGTCCAGGTAGTATTCTAAGCCTATTCAAAAAGGCTGCCAATAGCAAACGGCCACCAGAAGCCTCCAAAGCCAATGATGTACCCCCCACTAGCTCCCAGAGCAAGCACAGCGAAACCCAAGGTGGGATCCCTGCAGATCTTATTCTGGGTAACAGATTCGCACCCCTTGCGGAACAGACAGCCAACTCAAATTTATCTATCCCCAGGGAGAGCCCGGGCCCCACAGGCATAGCATCTAGCGGGGTGTACACGACCACTTACCATGTTGACTGCAGGGTGGCGGATACTGGGATATCACCAACCAACCACGAACTCCAGAGGGAAATCATAGCCCTCAAAGAAATAATAGGGGCTTTGAACACTCTTATTTCCAAATTATATCTCACAATTGCAGATAGCAGTGGCATGGAAACAGCACCATCCCTGGGCTCTCAGGGTACAATTATGTCTACAAAACCTAACCAGCCCACTACTCGCAGCTCACCAACAACATGCAACACTCCTATTACCAACCCTACACCTTTGATCTGCCATCCCAGTCGCCATGAAGGGGACCTTTGTAATATGTTAGCCCCACATGATAAATCTCTAGCTGGCTTCAGGGGAAACATCAAGGGGATGACTGGGCCCATAGCGTCCATAGCAAAAGAACCATTCCATCAGACTACAGGCTGCAGTGAGGTGTTCCCACTTCTTAGGCCCCGCCCAATCCCCCACTATGCCCCCAGCATACTATCTTTATAATTAATGTCCCTAAAGTCAACAACAAACATGAGTCGGGGAAGCTCTTAAAAACAAATCCATTCACTGGATCAGGCATGTAAGGGGTTGCAGATCAGTGATTAGGGACAATATTTTGTGGGCAAGAAGATGCGTCCTAACTAATAACACTGTTGATGCAGTTGAACTCACCCTCACAAGTGAGAACCTAGTACAAAATGTACTTGCCTTGGAAGCCAGATCTTGTCCCCCACTCACTACTAATATTCAATTGAAAATGAACATCCCTTCCCGTGAGCCCACTTCCAAGACCATAGCAGTGCCACTTAGGGACACACCACTTTCGCCTTCTTCACAGAATGATTGACTGGTACTAGAGTTCCCATGGAAATATGTGTGTCCTCCTAACATCAATCAAAATGCTACTCCCCTTTTGTCGTATAATGGTCCTGAAGGCAGTGCTGCCGAGCATGAGCCAGTGCCTTATAGTATCTATTCTCTTGCACATGCTCACTCGGCCTCACATATGGGAGATGACGTTCAGGCTGATGATGGGATCTCGTGTACTCACTTGCCCAGCCATACGGTCCAACCTGCTATGATACAAACCACTTCCAACCCATCCCCGCCTATAGATCTAAGGAAACTAAAAATAGCCTCATGGAACGTGGGGGGCTTAAGGGGGAAACTAGATCTCCTGCATTGGCTCGAGTTTATTAACTCACACAAGATTTGCATCCTGCAGGAAACCTGGAGTCTGAGCCCCATTTTTATCCCTGGTTTCGTAACTTTCCATAAACCAGCAATCCCTTCCAAACACAGCCGCCCCGCTGGAGGGCTCCTTATTTTGATTAGTATTACACTCAACTGTGCCTGTGAGGAGCTCCCTACTAACAACTGCAATATCCTCTGGGTTAGACTTAAAGGCCCATTGAGCAAGTGCATTGACATTATCAATGTCTATGCAAGGAGCCCAAGAGCAGGTAGATCACCAACCCTGCAGGCTCTAGATGAGGTATTGGACACAAAACTGGCTGCCTCTCCCCTTATTGTTGGAGGTGACTTCAATGTAACTTTCGAGCCCCTTGATTGGGAAGACATCCTTGAAGTTAACGAAGAGGACAACAAGTGGTTGGTTCCTCCCTTGGAGCTACCTCCAATAAAGAAGTGGACACAAGCTGCCCTCCAGCTGAACTCTCTAACCCTGGCACACAGGCTTCGGGCCGTAAATGGAAGGAACATTTCCGACAAAAGAGGGGGAATGACCTTTGTCGGGCCAAATGGATCAAGCAGAATAGATTATATAGTTGTGGACCTTATGCTATGGCCCATTATGTTAGATATGTCGATAACCCAGACTTGAAAGAGCGATCATAACCCCCTTAGCCTGACAATGGAGCATCCGTGGGGTGAAAAGAACAGGCCAGCTCTCGCTCTCCTTGCCACAAGGGAGATGACTCCCTCAAATGACAAACGCCGGCTTAAATGGCCCACAATCCTGGCTGATGAACACAAACTGAGTACTCTAAAATACGATCTTGAAACCCACTTAGGGGTGCTGTTTCCCTGGCCAAATGACACAACTATACTAACTAACTGCAGTGCCCTACATTCCTTGTTTTTTAACCACTTGGCGAAAAATGTTATTGCTTCCTCTGTCAAGGCCCATTCCAACCAGGCGAAATCGACTATAACGACCACATGGTTCTCAAAGGAGTGTAGATGCATGAAAAAACATCTGTCCCTAGCCCTAAGGAAAAAGGATATCCCGCTAATTCAGGAATTGAGGGGCCAATACAAACTGGCGCAGCACACGGCCAAGAGGGAATGGGATGAAAGGAGGTGGGAAGAACTCGGGGAATATATCCAGCACCCAGATGCCAGGATGTTCTGGAAACTCGTGGGCAAGGGCAACAATGAAAGGTCCCCACCCCTGGCCAACAACATCCCAGCCATTGAGTGGCAGGATCACTTTGGAGCCCTGTACTCAATCCCTAAAAACTCTGAAAACGAACTAGCAGTGCCCGTACCACTCCAACCATCATATGATCTCTTATTCACCAGAGACGAAATATTAGCCTCTCTGGATGCAATTGTACCCGCCAAAGCCCCTGGGCCAGAGAGTATCCCAGGAGATCTTTTCCGTTCGGATAGGGAAAACTGGGCAACATACATCCTGACCCTGGCTAATGACATCGCGGGTGGAGGAAGGATCCCAGAATCTTGGAAGGGGGCGGAAGTGATTCCCATTTTCAAAAAGGGCGACAGGTCCAACCCTTCCAATTATTGACCAATTAGCCTGATCAACTGTGTCCAGAAAGTCCTCTGCCGATCGCTACTAGTGAAAATCATGGATTGAATGGAAGAGAATGACGTTCTCTCTTCCCTACAGGTGGGCTTTAGATGGAAAACCGGCACAGTCGATCAGGTCTTTCGTCTCCTTATGCTCTATTGGAAGGTAGCTCTGCTGGGTAAAAGGAGCTTATATATCGCATTCATAGACCTGAAATCCGCCTTTGATCTCGTTCCTGGGGACAAATTATGGCAGGTGCTCAGGGATATGGGTCTGCCGTTGAGTATTCTTACACTCCTTGTCAGGCTTCACGAAGAGAACTTCGCCAGGGTCAGATGGGGCAGCCAGGGACAGGTTACCGACCCCATTAAAGTACAGCGTGGGGTCCGCCAAGGCTGCGTCCTGGCCCCAACTTTATTCTCACTTTACATCAATGATGTTGTCGAGCTTTTATCTGCTACACCTGGGGACGCCCCCTCCTTAGCTAAGCAGAGAATCGCCACCCTTCTGTTTGCAGACAATACTCTTCTCGTCTCGAAGACTCCAATGGGCTTGCAAAAACATTTGAACCAATTCAAGCTCTTCTGCGGTAGGAGGGGGCTGGAAATAAATACATCCAAAACCAAGCTCATGTTACAGAACCCCCACATGTCTTTTAAGGGAAAATTGTTCCTGGGTTGTACTCCACTAAAGAGAGAGAGCTCCTTTGATTACCTGGGAATTAAACTGTCGGAGGATATGGCCTGGAAGCACCATCTTAATAAGGCCTATCTTAAGTTTTCCCAGCTAACTGGGGCTCTGGGTAAGGAGCACTGCCTTTCTTACACCAAGCCTATTGCACCAGCTTTGAAACTCTACAGTTGCAAGGCCGTGAGCAGTGCTCTTTACGGATCCGAGCTATGGGGTATGGAAAGACCAAGAGAACAAGTTCCTCAGAAACCTGACCTCTCTCCCGCAAAGCACCCCCCTTTGCCCATTTTTGCTCGATATGGGCATCAAACCCATTAGCGATCTAGCGAAGCTCTCCCCTTGTTGTTCTGGCAGCGGTTGGTTTCCACCCCGGAATTGTCATCTTACGCTGAGGCCTTTGAGGAGGTCTGTGCTTTAGACAATGCAAACAAAATAGGCTGGATTAAATATGTCAAAACAATACCAAAGGGGATGATGGACGGAGCGTTAGAGCAAATCAAACACTCACCCCCAGTCAACTGATCTGGGTTTAATCCATCATCATTCCTTAGCTCACTCCACCACCCCAGTTCAGACATGGCCATATGCAAATCAGTCTGACCCTGTGCCTCATGGGAACAGTGCAGCCCGAACTGCCAAGCCATGTCTTCCCTGGACCGGAAACAAGCATCCTGGGACCGGTTTCGGGTTCAAAACCCTCATCAGCCAGGCTATCTTGAATCCAGTGGCAAAGTGAGCAAGGGACCCACGTCTGGGCATACCCTGCCAACTTAGGGCGAACAAAGCAATACCAAAGGGGATGATGGACAGAGCTTTAGAGCAAATCAAACACTCACCCCCAGTCAACTGATCTGGGTTTAATCCATCATCATGAGGCACAGGGTCAGACTGAATTGCATATGGCCATGTCTGAACTGGGGTGGTGGAGTGAGAGAAAGAGACTGCTGCTGCGTAAGGCCCCGTACAATATCGCTGTTACCCTGTAAGCAGCTGTTTGGTGTAGTTTGCGCTTTTCTCTTTGCTTCTATTATGTAGGGGAGAGTTGAGCACTAAAAGAGTTTTCCAACTATAAGTCGTCGTGAAAACCACATTCAGGACAAAGGTTCATTCAATTTGTCAAAATTTGAAAGTTGGTGCCTCTTAATGTGCTTTCCCATCGCACCCTGCCAGCTATACTAGACGATGCCAACACTGGTTCCAACGCAGGGTAGCTACACCCGTCAATTTAATGTATTGTGTTACATAAACGGCAAATTAATAATATTGATTGTGTGCAAGTAGTACGCACCTTAAACGGAATTAACTCGACACTGAAATAATGCACATTATTAGCCATATCACCCCAACCCCCCTCACCGTTAAACACCAAATCTCGTTGTTTCAATTTTGTCACGAGAGGCCTATAAGCTAAAGTGTAAATAAAGACATAATATTAGTGTCCATGTATATGGTACCGTGGGCTTTAAGTGGCCCGGCTCCCATCAGGTCTCAGACCTCGTAGTATTTAAAAATGGACATTGAAACGTGTCCTTATAGGCTTTATTTTCATTTATTTGAACCCCAGGCAAACCAGTGATCGATTTCTAAAAAATAAATGTAAAACATATTAGGTTAATCCATGTCGGCAATTTATATCCTATTTATTTTTCTCGTGTTTTTTTTTATCTTACATTCCCTAAGAGTGTTAGCTGTTTCCTTGATGCTGTGACTCTGTATTTGGTCCACGCAGTAGATTACTCGTATAGGGTATATACTTAAACTGATGAACTGAGTCACCTCCTGGTGTTTGTAACATTGACACTGTTGATAGCTCTGGGTTGAGGATGAAGGCAGTGCACAATTCTCACAGTGCCTGTCCTTGGGTCAAAAAAGTGTTTCGATTTCATGGCCATCCAATCCTTGGTCGCTCTGCAGAGCGCACGTAGCTATGATCAAGTATTCTAGTTGCAGTTGTGATTCAGTGCAAATGTGGGTGAAGATCCACAGTTGTCGAAATATTGACAATGCTGAAGTAAAAGAAAATGCAGTGCTTGCAGATGAGTGGGTGCGTTGTGTGTTTGGGTTGAGGAAGTGAAGAAGGGAGGAGGTACATTCAGGAAGGACGGAGTGAAGAGGGTGCCTTAGAGGAAAGAGATGTAAAAAATGTAGATGGATGAGCTATGGAGAGAAGAAGGGAGTTCATGTCTAGCAGGAGTGACTGAGACTCTCTAAAGACCACTGCCCCTTCCACAGGCCTCAGTAATGGTTAAGTCACAAACTCACAATTTCAGAATTTAAACATTATCAATATTAATTGATTGCAACAAAATCGTTGTTGTAGCTCATTTATCTTTAACAGCTTACAACCTTTGACAAAGGCAGTAGTTCTGGTCAGTTTCAGGTGTATGTCAGTTGTGTTACATATCTAGATGCAATAACAGCTCAGAGAGACCCCAAATACCGGTCGGGTGGCACACTATGGAAATCACAGAAATTTAGTATGTCTTTAAGCCAGGCCCTTAATTATGTAGGGTTTGCCCCTTTTAGAAACTCCTCAATTAGTTCATCCCACTTACAGCCATGTATTATCCACCTTAGGAAGGTAATAAAACCAGAAGATATTGTATTGCACCTCTCATAACAATTACATATGCAACATTAACAATTGAACATTAATTTAATTATGTACTGCATATCACGCCATACTTTTACAGTTTGTAAGTGCTGTAAATAACAGATTTTACAATTACTAAATTTAGTTGCACTAAAACTACCAACCACACGTGAGGAAATCTGAGTTGACCGTAACAAGATTCAAACTCGACCTACGATCACTGCATGTGTCAGCAGTGAGCGTCAATTCATTAAGTCGTCCTCCATAACCGTACTGGTGTTTTATATGTGTAGAACATTTGCTCACCTGCAAGCAAAGAGTACTATGAAAGACACACACGATCAAATATCTGTGGTGGTCCACTGCACCCGTCACTACATGGCCACAGCAATCATCTGCAAAGGTGACATACAAAATATAACCGCATAATATAGATTATAAATAAGTAGAAATACAAGTTAACATGATTTGCTATGCATATTGTTTGTATAGGTATTATATAAATGTATTGAGAGATGCTCTGTAAGGGGTTAATGGGTAACTGTGTAATAAGGTCCTATATTGCCATTGAGGATTTATCATGACATCATCATGAACCACAAGGAGTGATTTGTAAATGTCACCACCACCCCACAATAACAGTTTTGGACCATGCTACCTGCGCCTATATGTTTCTTTATATTGCATGTTTATTTTGGGACATCAAACTTGAAAACTTGAGTTTTTTCCAAACAGGGAAATGTTTATTCCAATTTGTAAGGTCAACCCTGGACTATACTGTTTGGTTTACTGTAGAAAACAAGCATTTGCAATGCAATAGGTCTCGCATTTACGAGTTTAAGCCATTGGCATTGTAAATGACAATGCCTTTTATTTATGCTTTATAAACCAAAACATAAATAAAAGGCATTATCATTTACAATGCCAATAGCTCAAACTTGCGTAAATGCGAGACCTATTGCATTGCAAATGCTTGTTAACTGTATTGTTAAGTCCTACCATATGCCTTGCCCTGTCCCTTTGTTGACACGGGTGATGTTCTTGTATTTTTGTTTCTTTTATGGTATTTTACCGAAATAAAGAGAGTTTGACTGACTGACTACTAGGAAATTTGTATTACCACTACTGCGCAGACATAAATTTTCTAAGTGCAAAGAAGCCCTTTATTACCTATTGCAACTTAATGATTGTAACGTCTGCTTTGCAGTCGCGAGTTTCCTGAAGTGCACCTTAGCAAAGAGAAGGAGTATGCTGTTTTGATATAAAAGCACTTTAGTGGCTCCAGCAATCACTGTAGTTGTAATGTCGATTTAAATGCTTATTGCTGCTGCTAATTCCAATTATCTATTGTTACATAAGGTATTTTAGTGCTCTTTTTACCAATTATTCCTATAAAAATGATTTTTATATGCTCATCATCGATGCTAAATTTTATACTCATTCCCCTCTTTGCTGCTATTTCTGGATTCAGTACTGTTGCACTGTCACTTTAACTGCGGCCAAATTACCCTTCTTGCCCTGTTATTTTACCTATTGTATATCAAAATATCTGTGCTTATATTTTTAAATGGAAAAAGTGGCTGCTATTTTTTAACAAGTTTTGACTATAATGTTGTTTTTTTTTTTATCTACTATTGTGTGTATCTTTTATGATCTGTCCTCGGAAGATCGAATAAAGACAATTTGAATTTGAATTGAAATAATTATTACGGGATCTCGCATTTAAGGTATTAAGAGGAACATTCCCATATGAAGACTCATAATAAAACGTCTAACATTGTGAGAAATTCTCATGCATGCGTTCGCCACATACAAGCGCCAGCCTGAATTAAACTCACAGGTTTCAGTTTTGGTTTGCGGGTATACTTGAGTGCATACAATTAGTTATTTTTTAATTACAGCGTCGCGTGGTGATATTGACTCGATACGGTTTCGGGGTGTTGAGTGTTCATACGTTATATTGGATTATTGAATAACCCTGATGGAGTCAATTATGGCAAAACACGTGTTGGCTAGAGTGGGAGAAAAATTAAAGGAACACCTACAACTCTACAAAGATTAGATGTTTCTTTGGAAGAATGAAGAAGAGTGCTCGAGGGATCAAATGTTGAAAGAATTTTTCAGTGTGTGCACCAGAATTCTGTAGAAAAGCTGCCTAGGCTGCTGCTGCCGCCAAGGGGGTACATGGCCTCTTCCCCATGACTCCTCTTCAGCTCCATGCGGTGCCAGGGCAGAGAATTAAAAAAAAGATAGGGGCATATTAGCAAGACCCACGTTAAAATTATCGCCGTTTTAGCGGCAGTTTCCTGCCGCTAAAACGGCGATAATTTTAACGTGGGTCTTGCTAATATGCCCCATAGTTTTTTGCACAGATAGTAAGGGGCATATTATCAACAACCGGCGATAAATATCGCTAAGCGCACTTAGCGCTAGGATATTTATCGCCGGCTATCGATGAATTTTATCGCTGAGATAGCGTGCTATTAGCAACGCTTATCTCAGAATCGATAAAATTCCTGGCTGCTAACTGCCAAATGTCCGAATATCGCTGGAAATCCAGCGATAATCGCACGACATTTGGCGATAGCTTGTTGATAGGGCTGGGCATACTTAACCATGATATCCACCTTCCATTGGATATCATGGCTAAGTCAAACTAAAAGCATGCGTAAGGAAAGTAGCGTTAACCAAGGTTAGCGCTACTTTTCTCATCGCTATGCTTGTTGGGGATTCCCTTGATAATTGGAGAAATGTCGGTTAACGACATTTCTCCAGTTATTTTGGGACAGAACGCCACTTTGCATCTCATTAGAGATGCAAGGGTGGGCGTTATGGAGAAGGGCGATAGGGCAAGGATTCACGCGATAGCGTGACCTTGCTAATACAGCAATAAAATTATCGCCGCTTTTCGTCTGAAAACAGACGCTAAAGCGGCGATAATTTCTTATCGCCGGCTTGATAATATGCCCCTAAGTTTTTTTTTTCTCAGACTCTAGTGCTACATGCAGACCACAGCTGGTTGGAATCAAATATAAAGGCGACATGTATTCTTTCATTTTTGAAGGGGTATAGCAGGCCCAATTGTAATTTGAAGAAGGGGCAAAGACCCCTTTGTTCCCATGTACTCCTCCCCCCTGGTTGAGGGGAAATATTTGGACCAGGTAAGGCATGCTGAAATGGTGGACCTCTCAGCACCTTAGTTTTTTCCTGAAAAAAGAAACCATGATGTTTGCTTCTAAAAAGGAAATCTAATGTTCCCCACATACTGGGAAATTATTCCCAGGACATGTCATACATTTGTGAAATGATTTTTGCCTGTGGCTGCCGTGATTGACTTGGCCATCCCAGTCAGAAAAAAGCAGCGAAAACAACTTCTGTCCAACCATGGGGCTCCCCAGTCGCAGAGCTGACAGAGGCTCAGTAGTTTGGAAAATTACATAACCCGTCCCTTAGATTACGGGGAAGAAATTATAGGAGGTTGTACAGTACATCCCTGCATTTTCGGAGAATATCCTGTTTCTGCCTTTCTCTAAATCAGGCTTAAGTCCCACCCCCTGCTTTTTACATTTACCAGAACTATGCATGGGATCTAGTCTTGGCTCGCTTCTTTTTTAGTCAATAGACTTAATTAACTGTTACAGCAGATGCTACCCCTCTTACTCCAATACATGGCCATGCACAACTCCTGTCTGACCTGGCCCACGTAAAGAAGAACCCTAGGTAAAAGTGGGGGAGTCGTGCAGGCATAAAGATGAGAGAGAATCTCCTTTTGTAAAGCCATTGTTTATATACACTGGTAGTGACATCTGTGCATTATGATAATATATGTTGAATTGAATGAATTTACCCATATCCAGGATATCAGTGCTGGTGGTTGCAGGTGGGGCATGCCAGCATCATTTTTTGGGACCAACTCTTATTTTTCCTCATCAGACATTGATCGAGCGCAGGAGAGACAAATAAGCACAAAGGGAAAAGAAGGAGGAAGTGGAAAACCATCATAAGGGAGCAAGCAGGAACTTTCATGAGTGAGATAAAGAGGCAGGGAGTGTCTCGTAGTGGATTAAAGATGCACGAGGTGGATTCAAGCCTACACGCCTTGGTATTCGGAGCACCGACATTTAATAGCACTGGCTGTGGGCTGTTGTACAGAGCATTGGGCGCCAACACTCATTCTATTACAAATTAAGCACTGAGTACTTGGACGTCCAAGACAAAGATTAAAGGAGCAAGCGAGGTTTCCATAGTACATACTTCTACCTTGTTGATGGCTTTTATTTCTCCGCTATTAAAGGACTTGCTACACAGTCGTATGTATGCAAGAAAATGTATTTAGATGAGCCATTGAGACCAAAGAGCAAGGGAGTCTAGGCAAGAAAATTGGATTATAGTTAGACATTTGCTTGGTCAATTTTTTGGCTGAGATTCATCTGTGAGAAAATACAGTGCTAAACATTTAATTCACTGCACGGTGTGCTATATAAAAGAAGTCCTTTTGGAAGTAGATGGCGCCTAGCACTCCAAACCATATTATTGCCATTCCTAAGAACTGTAAATAATACTGATTTATGATACCACATGTACGATACTCAGTTTACCAACCTCAGAAGAAAAAATGGCTGAGTCTGAATTCCAAGGATTTGAATTTGTGATCTCCCATTGGTCGGTGGCACATATTCAGCCCATTGTGATATCCATGGTCTATGCCTCTTTTCAACTTCAAAGGTTTAGACCTACATTCCTGAGGAACCAAATAGCAGGGTGAAAACACTGTAGCAACTTATTAATTATGGCTATCAGTTTTTTCTCTGCGCCGGCGTGCATTTTTAATGGCAAGTAATTCGACATAATGCTTTGCGCTTCTTTATGCCATGCGAGCGCCCGCACAACACATTAGTTAATTACCCCTTTTGTGTATGTAATGCAACATGCTTTCATTTCCTACCTAGTGCATGGTTATGTCAACTTTCATTTTCAGAATACAAGCCATACCAAAAATATAGGTAGGTATTATTTGGGATACAGATTATGTATTACATAAATTCATTACTTTAATACACTGTATCATATCCATCCAACTTAAGGCTGTCATGAAATACTACAGCAACAATGCCTGAACCTCCTAGAATACTTAAGGCCTGATTATGAATCACTCTTTTTTTTCAAACTTGTGCCTAAACCTCTGTTACGCATGGGTCAGAATTACGAGTTGAGTGTTATTTAACACATCCAATAAATATCAGGGGCTAGATGTACGACCCACCAATTTGCGACTCTCAAATTGCGTCGCATTTGCGACGGGCAATTTGCGACTCGCAAATTGGGATGTACAACAGTGTCTCAGACACTTTGCGATTCCTAATGGGGTCGCAAATTGCATGCCTCATTAATATTAATGAGGCAGGCGCAATTTGCGACCCCATCAGGAATGGCTAGCACTCACAGGGATGGTGGATTGCTGGGGTCAGCAGACCACCATGTCTGTGACTGCTTTTCCTTAAAGGAAAACGGGATGCATTTAAAAAAAAGGAAAATGAAACTTTTCAGTTTCATTTTTTAAGGGCAGGCAGTGGTCCCTGGGACCACTGCCTGCTCTTAAAAAATATTTTTGACCCATTCACAAAGGGGAAGGGGTCTTCTGGGGACACCCTCCCGTTTGCAAATGGTTTACCACCTTCTTGAAGTAGGTGGTAAATTGCTAGTGTTTTGCAACCACAATTGCGGTTGCAAAACATTCATACATACAAATGCGAGTCGCTATTAGGAAGGGACGCCCTTGGCATGCCCCTTCCTAATAGCAAGTCGCAACCCTCATTTTGCAAATTAGTAAAATGTACAGATTCGCAAAATGAGGTTTGTACATGGCCAGGCCCTGAATTGCGGTCGCAAACGGGCCGATTGCCCGTTTGCGACCGCAATTTAGGGTCATATATCTGGCCCCAGATGTGTTAAATACCTGAACCTATGTTAGATTCGACAGGCCCAACCCACTGAAATTTAACAGGGGAAAAGCGTACAGTAATTACAGTATCATGAGATTTTTGGTGTGCTAAACACCACAATCCACATGTGATTCCCCATAAGCTCATACTAGGTGCTATTTATCACACCCGATAAATAACAAACCCCCTTGTATCAATGTTTATCAAGTGCGATAAATAACACCTAAACCCGAAATCAGGGTCATAGATGTAAACACATGGGGGCATATTCTCAAGCCCCTATCGCCACGGGAACGTCACTTTTTCTGACCCTCCCGTGGCGATAGGGTCAGCGCCTTATTCTCAAGGCAGCGTTAACCCACTTAACGTGGCTTTAAGCCACGTTAAGTGGCTTAACGCTGCCTTGAGAATAAGGCCCCTTTCACGCTAAATTTAGCGTGAAAGGGGCGTGCAGTGGGTGTTGCGGTGGGCGTTCCACCGCAACACCCATTGTGATCGACGCTGCCACCTATTATCAAGGGCGGCGATAATAGGTGGCAGACCGAACTTAAGACCAGAAAAATCCTGGTCTTAAGGTGGCGAAACGAGGAGAAATGCTTTGTTTCTCCTCGTTTTTGCTTTTTCCATGTGTGCTGCCTTGTGCAGCACCCATGGAAATAGCAAAATGCCATGGTTTGTTCATGTACAGGAAGGTGTCCCTTCCTGTACATGAACAAACCTTTTTAAAAATGCCATTTTGTAACTTTCATGTGTGCTGCAGGAAGCAGCACACATGAATGTTACAAAATTGTATTTTGGGATTGTTTATGTGCAGGAAGGGGCACCTTCCTATACATAAACAACCCTCCCCTGCACACAGACACCCTTACACTCTGGTGCAAGTGTGCCTGCGCTGGCGCTAAGTTGTGAAACTTAGCGCCATCGCAGGGGGAAACGCCAGGCTGCACCACATTCTTGAGAATAGGGTGCAGCCTCGCGTTTCCGAAGTGGCGGTGAGAGGTGTTAAGCCAAGGAGGCTAACGCCTCTCACCGCCACTTCATTGTGAATATCCCCCATGATGCGAACCCATTGGCTAAAAAGAAATAATAAAAATAAAACGTTTTATATATCACACCCAATAATTATCGGATGGGTTAAATAACTCAACCTTCATTAAATTTTGTCAGAAGAAACCTGCCAAAATTTAACAGGGGAAAAGCATAAGGTATTTACCGTATTATGCGTATTTTGGTGCTTTAAACGCCAAAATCTGAATGTTATTTCCCACAAACTTGTAATAGTTTCTATTTAACAACACCCAATAAATAATGTACCCCATGTTATCGTAATTTTTGATGTCCGATAAATAGCACCTAAATTCGTAATCGTAATAAGGCCCTAGGTGTACAGGACACGTAAGCCAATGTTTCAACAGTCATAGTAAAAAGTCAAAAGAAACAAAAAGGATCAGTGGCCTTAGCAACTTTTATGTATTTTTACATTTTTATAGGCTGTGGACGGCTAGGGTCCCTTTACATTTGCTTCGGGTCGCTAATGTGTTGAAAAGAAAGCATGCTTTTGGTCATTCGAGTAGTGCATTACAGACCTTTCACTGAGGTGAAATCCTGTTTGCTGTTCTTCAGCAGGGACCCCTTTCCTGTGCACAGATAAGTTATCCACAAGTGTGCCTACGTTTGCCTAAATTAATGCGTGGTTTTGGACGTTTGTGGCCCTTAGGAATCTGTTCTTCGAGGCAGTGATGCAAACACTTTTCAGAATGCTGACTAACTTCAGCTAAACTATTACTTACAAAATAAATTGTCTACTTTCATAAGGACGCAATAGGGCCATTGCCAGGAGATCGAAGAACTGACAACAGCATTTGTTAGGGAAATATTCTGAAAATGTCGGACAAATATGCTACAACATGTGAAATTGAGATAAAGAAACGTAGTCAATTAAAAAGTATAGGGTATGGAATCTGTCGACAAAAATACAAATATAAGAACCCCAAGAAGAGAGGCACCATTTCGCCTTAAGGCTGCTTTAAAAGGATTGCCATGAGAATGGCTCAGCCAAAGTCGCCGTCCTATCTCGTTTGAAATCAATGGCTTCCAGCCTCGCTCTAAATCCTAGGTCATTCCGTTCCAACTTTCAAAAATCCCTACAGTTAATTTATGGTGCGCTATAAGAAAACTTTCGCCCCCTTTCAGTAAATAGCTACCACGCTGACAATTATGTTCCACAATACGACCTCAGATTTGCAGAGATATTTTCAGAAGCCACGTGTCTAGGCCTCATTCCTCATCTTAGACTTTGTCACCCCCTTCCCCATCCCTGGGAACACTTATAACCCTAAGCCTGCTACTGTCGAAAATCTGCCATGCTGGTGGATTTTCCTGCATTCTAGGTGCAATTTCAATTTGCTTTCCGAGAATCCTTAGTCTATGATGGATGGTGTGGCATTTAGCAACGTGAATGGATTTTTTGTTTTACTCAAGTGCCAGTTACATGTACATAACCGCTTGCGACCGGTTTCGTTTTTCTAAAATAAGTACTGAAACGTGTGAGAGGCAGAGCTCACAAGGGGTGTGGGGTCATAACGCGTAAAGATGTATAGAGCACACATTTGATTAAATGACTGCATATTTATTAACATCTATTTCAGGAATGTTTAATTGTAACCTTATTATAAACAGGTGGAGCCATGTAAGCGCGTGAGCTATTCGTGAACAAGATTTCAATTAAGAGAGTATTTAGAGCAAAGACAACTACAGTATGTGGGGAATGAGGGAAACTATGACAGGGTGTGCGTCAGATGCAAAAAAAGTTATTTTTGCAGTTGGGTGCTCATTTTACAATGCAGTGAGTGTTGAAATGGGCTTACTAGAGAATACTGTAACAAGAAGCTCAAAACTCAATGGGCGCCATCAGACAATGCGACTATTCGGAAGCCTTATTGTTGGTGGTTGATGGGGATGCGGAATTCATCAAAGAAAATTCGTTTTTGCTCGTTCCACTAAATGGGTCCGAGTCCAATACTGCATTTGATGCAACTACAAAAATATGAATTGCTTATAAATCTTGGTCATTTATTCCCAGTGTTAAATTCCATAATATGATATATTTCGTTCTGAAAAGGCAATGGGATTGATTCACAAAGTTAAATATATATATGTAGATGTACTCATTTGTAAAATTACTCTTGCACTTATATGTAAGTCTACACTTATGTTATTCACCATTTCTGAGTTCTGATTTACACCTAAGTGCAGGCTTACATGTTTCCAACACAGCAGTTCAGGAGATATATAAGACCACATTTACAAGTGTAAATTTACTACTAGTAACTTTACACTTGGAGGCAGAGATCTCAACTCCTGGTGCAGCAATCTCTCTGTCGTAAAGGAGGGGGAAAAATAATAAAGTTTAATACATTTTTAAAAATATTACAAATATTTTAATACAACATAATGATGTAAGTTAATTTAATATAAATGCTATTAATCTAGAACTAACAAAATAAAATGCTGAAATACATAATTACATCAAGATAAATGTTTATTAAATAATTAAATAATTTAAGTGTATTATTTTAATTCATAACTATTATTTTAATAACGGTACTCTATATTGGACGTCAGTCAGGGGTCGCCAGGGGTTGCAGCTGCGACCCCTGGCTCGCCCTTTGCTACTCATAGCACTGCCTTTGCGATCCCTGGCCTCACGGGCGGCAAATTCAATGCCAGGAACACAGGGGCAGCACAGGGGCCACTCTCTTTATTTTCTGTCAATCGTTTATTACACTAGTAGTGAATAAATAAATATATTATTTACTAACAGTGTAATAAAATGGAGTACAATAAGCTGGAATATGCCCTTCCATAGCAGCTGAGGTAAGTAAAAAATGCTCTTAAATATATGCTGTGATCGTGCTTGCCGGGTGAGGGTGTGTTTATGTGTGAGAGAGTGTATATGTGTGAATTTGTGTGTATGTGTAAGTATGTGTGTGTGAGTGAAAGTAGAGTCAAAGAGTGTGCGATGTCACGTCCGCTACCCCCGACATTTCGGTGAATTGACGTCCATGTACTCTACCATTTTTATATTTGATGAATATATATTATTACATTTAATTAACAGTTACATATTTTTGCATGAATTTAAAATACTGTTAATCTTTACAAAATGTTTGTTTAAAAGTGCAATTTATTTTTACATGGTTAATTTGAAAATTCTGTCTGGGTCCAATTTGATGGGTGACTTAGTGGCCATAGATGTAGGAATGGCAATTGAGTTGGATGAAGTCACAGCAGTCATTAACAGATGCTCTGTAGGTAAGGCACCAGGCCCTGACGGGGTTCCCGTCGATCTCTTTAAAGATAATATCAATTTTTGGGCTTCTCTTTTAACTATTGTCCTGAATGGTATATCTGTAGTTGGCACCGAAATCTTAATCACATTCGGTCATTGTGCCAATATTCAAGAAAGGGGACAGAGGTAGTCCAAAATGTTACTGGTCTATCTCACTGATCAATTCAACAGCGAAGATCATGAGTAGAATAATTTTAGACTGGTCAGGGGTCTGGGCTTAGGATAATAAAATTGTTTCTGACCTAAAATTTGGATCAGGGCAGGATTAGGCACTGTAGGACGATGCCTAAATCTACACCTAAACCTAATGATTAACAAATACACTTTGGCCAAGCCAGGGCAAATTTACTTAGCTTTCATAGACGTAAATTCCACCTTCGATCATGTGAATCATGCCAAACTTTGGAGCATCATATTGTAATTAGTAGTTGAGGTTATAGTAGTTAATTTTCTTAGAGAACTACACAGTGAAGTGTCTGCTTCTGTTAGGTTTGACCCCGCAAGGCAAACTACAGATAGTTTCTTACTTTCACTGGGTGTACAGCAGAGTGGGGAACTGGTACCCTTTTTATTCACTCATAACACCAATGGTCTTGAACATTACCTGGTTAATTTAAGCACTGATCGGCTGCGTTTAGGTACCTGTATGGTCCTTGTACTAGTCTATGCGGATAGTGCAGTTTTATTTGCCAGGACTAAACGTGCTCTGCAGAATCTTCTTGATAGTCATGTGAGGTTCATGAACAAGCTTGAGTTGACCGTGAATCAATCTAAAACCCACATCTTGATCTATGGCCGAAAACTAATAAGAGTAACACCTTCTTTATTAATGCCACCAAAATGGAACCTGTTTCATAATTTCCTTATATAGGCATACATTTCGATGATCGAAGCCCTTGGAAATCAATTAGGCACAGTCACTTAAGCCAAGTTTCCTCATACTGTGGAAGATCTGTTTACGTTTACTAAAAGGCTAGGTTTTAAAACCCCAAGGAGTTTCTGACAGTTTATGAAGCCAAATGCCTGTCGGATGCATCTTACAGCTCTTGATGATGGGGGATAGAAGATTTTAAGGCCATACAGATAGTTGTGAAAAGTTGCCTAAAGAGGCTGCTGGGGGGGTCCATTCAATTCAGCCACCCATATGATCCATGCAGAGCTTAGCCTTGACTATGTCACTGATTTTATTATGATTTGCCCACTCCTTTTGTGGCTAGCAATCTGGACAAAGCCTGAAACCAATTTTAGCCGTAGCGTGATCAGGGATTGCATGCAATTAGACAAAGCTGCCTGTATCACCTGGCTAATGTATATTAAAAGCATGAGTAATACTTTATAAATTACCCAGAGGCTCTTTCTACGGCTTTTTGCCAAACCGTTATAGATCACTTTTGGAATTGAACTAGGTGTACTAGGCATTATACTGAATTGGTTAAAAGATTGGTGTGGCTGTTCAGCCCTTCAAACTTTGGACCCATCATGGAACTCTCCTTTATATGGATGGGTAACAACATACAGCAGGTCTTGTTAACCAAGTTGAGACTTAGTACCCTGTACCATATGGTGGCCTGTAATGCTCCTGTTAGACACCCTATGACCCATGTTCCGTGTCCAAGTGATATCATGTCTGCAAAATCAACTTTGCATTTAATGCTGGCTTGTAAATGTTACTGTATTTTTAGGAAAATTATTTTACTTCCACATTTAAAGGATATTAATATTTGAGATCATAAGACTATGCATTATCTACAATCCCTTCCATCTTTAAGTGTCTGCCTGATCATTGTGAACTACATTCAGCATTTCTTTAATAGGAGATTTAGCCTGTCAAGTAATGAGTATGCTTTATCCTGAAATTTAGTAATTTTTCATGTTCTGATATTTTGAATTTGTGTCTATTTGGAACTGTACTCTTGATGAGCATCTACGATTATGAGATGTCAATACTTATTATTGTTTTAAGCACACAACACTTTATCACGCCCCCATAGTTGGGTTTATTTCAGCACTATGTGACATGACGATACCCTTCTTTGTTCTAGGCACATGACACTTTATGATAGTTTCATAGTTTGTCTCACATTGGAATTTTGTTTCAATATTGTATGTTTGTGCTTTTATAATGTGATTTATAAATGTATCTATTTTGTTGGTATATTGCATGTCTTTTATGGTCTTCGGCTGAATAAAATCTATTTGATTTGATTTGATTTGATGTCACCTGAAACCCTCAATGGCATTTCTGGACCATATTATACTGTTACTTCTATCTATCTATCTATCTATCTATCTGTCTATCTATCTATCTATCTATCTATCTAAGATTAAAGTGAATAAACAACAAATGGCATATTTCATAGCATTTTTCAACATTAGTTCTTGTCTCATTTCAACATCTAACTATAACGTCACTTTAACCTTTGTTTTTTCCAGTGAATTTCTGGTTTGTTTTTGATCATGTTCTAAATCTGTACAGTGCCCAATCCTCCTCAAGCACCCAACCCCTGCTGTATAAGTCATTAGGCTGTGTGCAGCGAAGGTCAGCCTCTGGGCCTGGCCTCACAGTCAGGCCCTGTGCCCAACTTCTGCTGCCACCCAAACCGCGCAGCGCAAATGAACTGTGTGTTGGCCACAGTACCTGACCTCAAGGCCAGGCCCTATACTCAACCCTCAGTAGGTGGCCCTCTGGCCATGCACAGCAGAAGTTGGCCACTGGGCCTGCGCCCAATCCTCCATTGGCATCTGTCTGCACGCACCCAGCCTTCATTGACCACAAAGTTTGTCTACTAAGATTTTAATTATTTTAAAATTATGTAGCTGTTAAGACGGAGAAGGGTGGGTGAGTAAACAGATTTAGAAAGGGGATGCTGTACTTATACAGATGTCTCCATCTTTGACTATTTTTAACCCCAATAAAAATACATATTAGCTCAAACTAATAAAAATCCATACCTCCCCTCACAATTTTAACCTGCTGGTTTCATACTAACAATACCATCTCAATTCTCATTAACCTCAGCCTACTCCAAAGGAAAAACTTTAAATTTAACAGGTCCTATTCCAATAAAATGGAGTTCAGGAGTGCCTTGCTTTTGTCTTGAATATACAATGTTAGCACTCCAATTGTTCTTTAGAACTCTTTGGTGAAGCCACAGTTGATCACTAGGAAGTTAACTAGCAGACTGCTGGAAATGAGTTTCACTCTGCATGTCAGAATGGTTTACTGACACAGATGAGGAAGATATTTAAGAATTCAATGAAAATGTGTCCTGATTTTAGCTTCTAGATCACTAAACAATATTTCTGTCACAAAAAGAAACCCCTAATTTCTACATTTACATAAGTATCCTCTGTAGAAAATGCAAAAATACATTCACTTTTACATCTTTGATTCCATCAACATTGCATTCAGGTGTGTCAGAGTTTTCTCATAAATACATAAAGTTAGCTAGGATCAAAGAATTAGAGGTCCAGATAGATATAAAATTAAATCTCTTCATGTCCAGACCAGAAAAATTATGAATCAAAAATTTCTCTTGAACTACTGAACCTATTGACACCACACCAAGCAAAGGCACTGTCGTCAGTAATGTTCTATTTTTTCTGTATCACGGAAGAAAGAGCCCTATGGGAGTTAAATGTGAAATGTCACTTTTCATACCCCATTTTTTAGTTTCCTGCTTAATGGAACTTTCCACGAAGAACCCAAAGTGGTTTACTTTATTTTGCAAATTTTCGTAAAGATTTGTCAAATGTTGCCAAAGTTATTATGAAAACAATAAATGCCTTTTCAATGTAAACTTTAACCTAAGCATAACAACAGAGATGCTATTGCTGTTATCACCACCCCTGTTTTATAAATATATTTAAATATATAAATATATATATATTACCCAGTTGTGGTTGCCACTGGAAAGTTACATTTAGGACCACATGTCCGTAGGAAATAGGGGGCTTCTTTAAGAGCCCTTGCAACACTTTTGCGCCGCCGGTGCATCACTTTTTGTGACGTTCCGGCGGCGTAAAAAATGCGCCACTTTGCGCCCTATTTACAAAGTGACGCATCTAGGCGTATGTGTCACTTTGTAAACCCCTGCTCAACATTATACCTGCGCCAGGTATAATGTATGCAGGGTGGGCGTTACCCCGCAAAATGCCTAATAGAAGTGACTCATTGAAATCAATAAGATTTCAGTGCGCCACTTCTAGGACGCTACTGCAGCAATATCTTACGCCTGCCTCATGGCAGGTCTAAGACGGATACACAACTCCAGCAATGCGTCAGTTTTGCACCGACAGATATGTCAGTAATACTGACGTATCTGTCATTCCTTGCGACATGATGCATCATGCAATAAATATGATGCATCGATGGTGTCACAAGGAGGGCGCACTGAGAAGTGTTGCATCGCTGCTTTGTCGCAGCGATGCAACACTTCTCATAAATAAGGCCCTAGGTTTTTGGGTTTGCTAATAACTTTTGCGCCGTTTGACCAATCTTTGCAAAACTTGCGAAAAATAGTATCATCCATCTCAGCTCCTTCCTGGCAAGTTTTGGGGAGGGCTGTCTATTGAGGTCAAAGAAAAAGGGGGGTCCTAAAACACATTTACCCTATGCAATTTTCCTTAGGAAAATTGAACAGCTATACTGCAAAAATGGCTCAACACATTTCTACCAAATTTGGCAGAAAGCTATATCCTGATCCAGAAAGCGCGCTTTTTGTGATTTGGTGTAAATCCGTTCAGTAGTTTTTGAGAAATGAATGTTAAAAACGTATGTATATATCATGTTGCAGAACCAACAGATCTAGAGATAATGTCTGATTGGCTACCACTGCATCAGCCCCCTGTCCTAAAAATTAGGTAAAGAAACATATGGGGGGCAGGGTAGGGATACCATGCCCCCCAGGCCTGGTGGGGAGCCCCCCTGGGGCTTGAAAAATAATATTTTTTTTAAAAATGTACTGCAAATTTGTGGATAATCTGCAGATTGTTGGAATTTCTTTTTTAAAAAGGGTGGCTTCTGCCCTTTTTGAAATAAAGCCCCCTGGAGTGTGCCAGGGCCTGGGGTTGGCTCAATGTTATTGTATGTGGAGGAGGCGGTGGCACCGCCCTCTCTGAGCTATTATCAGGTCCAGTGGACCCCTTCCCCAAAGCATTATTACATTTTTCTGGGAGGAGGGCCTGCAACCTCCCTCTCTGAACCATTATTAAGCCTTGGGGACCTATCCCCTGTGGCTGCAATTCCATTTTAGGTGAGAGGTGTGCGGCTCCTCTCATAAGGCCATTGCAAGACCCCAAGAACACCATCCTCCGAGGCCTTAATACATTCAAATATTGCATGTGTGCCCGAGTCTCACGAGGACACCCAAAGCAGTTGCCCCCATGGCCCCTGTCGGGTCCCCTTCCTGCATGCATCACTTTTTTCTTCTCCCACCAGGCAGGATCAAACCAGTGTTCCTTGCCTGCAAGAGTATGGATAGAGAGTTGAAGTTATCCCTGCCCACATGTTTGCAAGGGGATGGGGTCCCCAGGACACTGCTGCCATCGAGCCTCAGGGGATGGGGTTGTCAGGGAAAAAGGATGGCTGGTGGAGGTGGGGGGCTGAAGCCCCTTCCTTAAATAAATACTGAGACCCCAGGGGATAGGGTACAGGATAGGGTACTCAGGGCCTTTAAATTGTCAAGAATGGGGCCACATGACTCCCTCCCCAAAAACAAGTCAGTTTCTGGTATGTGATCGCCAGGGCCCCTAAGTGACTCAGGGAGGAGAATCACTCTCCTCCTTAAAAAATAAATTGGCCCCCGGATTAGAAACCCCAGGACCATGAAATGGCTCAGAGAGGGGGGGTTACATACCTCCTCCCCATAATAATGAAAAAAATAATAAAAAGCAGGTGATGTGAAATGAGCCGAGTAGTAGCTCATTTCACATTCGCTGCTCCAGCTAGGAAGCACCCAATAATAATATGGGCTTTAAAAAAAATATTTTTGGGAAACTGGTGGGGCCCCTAAAAGTGCTAAGGACACCACCAAGCATTTGTTTTACTGTTGTAGAGGGTACCAGGGAGTGCAGCATCCCCCCACCAACAATTAAAAAAAACACAATAAGTCTCCTGGGTTCTCGAATCCATGACCCCAGGAGAGCTTGCAATATTTTTAAAAGCATTCCAACCAACAGTTGTATGCGCTTCACCTGGAGTTCAAGGACCTCTGGTGGTTGGTTCTATGATTGCATTTTGTGGCCTGAATTTATTTTTAAAAAAGCCTTGAAGGCATGTTAAACGTTTTGGAAATGTTTAAGTGAAATTTATGTATGACAATCATTTGTACCTAACATTGCTATGTGTGAATTAATAAAATATACATTTGATTATGGTCATAGGAGACTTTTTGACAATGACAAGAGGTCTGCTTCATATATGTTGATGTGCTGACCTCTTGATAAATCCAATGAGCCCACCTTTTATATTTTGGTGTTCTGACTTTTTGGCACAGTCAGTAGGTCTGCCTTACTTAACAATATGGCCAGTAAAATATAGGGGTCACTGTAGCCAAAGATAATGTATTTATGGTCAATATAGTGGGAACGAGACCTAAAAGAGTCTGTATTAAATAGTCCAAGGTAGCCCCTACAAAGTTTCTCCCTAACTTACTTTCTCCCAACATTCCAAATTTGCCAAATGGAGGAAAACGCTATTGCCACCGAGGGCATAGTAGCCTTTGAAGCTATTGTGTTGGCATAGATGCTACGCTTGTAAAAAATAAAACATCTATGAAAGACCATCCTAATGGCTGATTCGATTGAGCATGAAGGCAAGCACATAACAATGGAGTGCGCTAAACTCAACAATGCACTGTTAATTCCTCATACTTCAGTGAGACAACAGTTCCTGCTATTGAGGCGGGGAGACCAGAAGCAAAGTGGATTAGGATGGGCCAAACACTTCAGTAAAATTTTTGAGTTGGATAATAACAAAATGGGCATATTAGCAGTCCCTAACGGAAACATGGAGGCGCCTTGGGAAGAACTTTCATTCACCCTCAATGACATCCTTTCAGCCTTGAATAAAAGCCGTTCTGGCAAAGCCACAGGTCCTAATAGGGCACCTATTGATATACTCAAAAGGATAAGACCCATCTTTGGGCTCCAATGCTAACTACTGTTCTAAGATAATTGCAGAAGGGGGTCTTACCCTCTACATCAGGGGTCTTCAAACTGGGGCGAGGTCCTCCCTAGGGGGGCTTTAAGTGGTCCCGGGGTGTGCCAGGCTCTAGTCAAAAGAAACATTATGCTGATAACAGTGCTTTATTTTCAGCAGAAAACAATTTGCAGCACTAAAGGCCTCATTACGATGACGGTAGGACCGCCACCGACAGCCCGTCGGTGGCAGTCCCACTGCCATAGTACTGATGATTCCCGCCCGCCACATTAGGATGGCAGGCAGACAGGTGGCAGGCGGAGAGACTGACCGCCACGGATCCGACGGGCTGGAGCCCGTCAGACCGTTGGTGGGATCTTGAATCCCTACAATATATAATGTCCCTCCCCACTGGCCTTTTCATGGTGGTTTTCCTGCCATGAAAAGGCTGGCTGATAGGGACATTGGGGGCCTGTAGTGGGCCCCATTCCCCCTTGGCCCTCAGTTCTGGGTTTTGTATGGGCACCTATGGTGCCCCCCTACATGTCCCTGCACCATGTGGCAGGCACCGCATGGTGCCTGCCACATAGTGCAGGGATATTTTCATGGTGCATTTTTTATACTGCGACGTGTGTTGCAGGCCGCAGCACCCACCGCAATACAAAGAATACATGGTGCGACCGCCTTGCAGGGGGTCACATTGTAATCCCTACTGCGGGACCGCCGACGGCTAGTCAGTCGGTCCCATTCCCGAAGGGATGGCCGTCGGATGGAAGTCCGATCGCGATCCTAATCAGGCCCTTAGTCGCTCTGTAATGGGCCATTGCTAACATCCTTTGTCATTTATATCCTGGCTGGGAGAAGGTGTCAAGAGGAAAGGGACTCCAAATATTCTTCAAACCCCCCACCCCCATTTCAAATAATCACACTGTGGATACTTTTACACATTAGTAATGCCTGCCTGATCAAAATAGTATGTTTCGCAACCATATATTTGATTGCATTTTTAAAATTGTAACAGAACTTAAATTCAATGTTTAACTAAGTCTAGACATATATAAACAGTTCCAGTTTATTAGAATAATTGTGAAAAGGTTTGAGGGGGGGCCCTGATGATTTTTATTTCACTGGGGTGGGGGCGCAGCATAAAAAAGTTTAAAGTCCACTGCTCTACATGGTCAGAATTAATAATGTTGCCCATTTTTAAGAAAGTTAATAGACTAGATCCTCAAAGGTATCATCCGATTTCCCTCTTGGGTTATTCTGTTAAATTACTTGGTAGAGTTCTGTTAGAGAAATTAGAGGTATAGGCTAATTCCATCTTGTCAGGTTTATAATTCAAGATCAAGAAGGGCCTTACAGAACAGTGCCTTAATTTAGAATCGCAGATAGGCAAATATACAAGGTTAAATAGAGGATTCCTTATCCTGGGGTTTATGGACCTTAGCTGTGCGTTCAACTGTGTCTGTCATCTTAAACTATGGAACATCATCAGGACCGCAGGCGCTGGTGAGGTGATTCATAACCTTCTAAGTTACCTGCATCGGAATGCTACTGCAAGGGTCTGTTACGCCCTTAGTGGGGAATGTACAAAATCGTTTAGGATCAAAAGGGGCTTTTTTTATCTACCCGATATATCAAAGGCCTTGAACAAGCTCTTGTAAGCACATATTCTAATTTGCCAAGGATAGGCACTCGCATTATCCCTGTTCTAATTGTATACAGATTATCCTGTTCCTATAGCACTAATTGCTAACGGCTTTCAAATATTTTTAGATTGCTTCACACAGTTCATGGAAAGTTTAAACTTGAAAGTAAATCTCAACAAATCATTTACAATGATATGTGGCAATGGAGTCCCCACAACACAACAGTATAATTTAAGGCATACACATGCTTTTTCCTATTCAGGGATATTATTTGACCATCTTGGAAATTGGATACAATTAAATAATATAAACAACAACAATTAAATAAACTAGCCAAAGTAGGATCTAGTTACATTAAGAAATGTGTGTCATATATAACAGCAAATGTATTTCAGCAGCTATTTATGGGGTTTGTTTGTGGGGTTATACCGATTACCAGCAACTGCAGACATCTAAGAACGTCATTTTTAGAAGATTGCTTGCTGTACCTCAACGAACATCAGCATTTATATGCCATAAGGAATTGGAGCAGCTGCTCATTGAAGACACCATTAGACTGCAGCGTATGATGTTGTTGCATTCTCTCTGGTGAAACCCTAAACTAGTCTGAATAGATTGTCTTTCCCTTGATTATGCTTTTAAAATACTGTGACTTGATTGTATTAGAACATGGGTACTCACAAACATTTGTCCAGGGGCCACAAAGTACGGTCTGTGGTTTGACCGGGGGCCGCACTGATGCCAGCAGGGTGGAGGTAGGGGGTCGGGGTGGGTCAGGGTTTGTGCAAGGAGGTCTAAAAACATATTAAATAAACGAGCAAGCATTTATTTGCAGGCTAATAAATGTTTGCCTGTTTATTAAAAAACAAATTCTGAATATTAGTGCTCAGGAGCCGATGCTGCTATTCACCAGGGGGGCCGCTTGTAAAGGTCAAGAGGGCCTTAGGATTAAAAATGGACTATGAAGAATGTAACATTAGCAATTTCTTTTCTAAGAAGGAATTGAAATGTATATTGAGATGAGCATTCCTAGATGCTAGGGAGCATACTGAATTGCTCAAACCAATAGCTTCTGCGCGTACCCTTGTCACACGTGGTGACTGTATTCAATTTTATATGTTGTCTGTTTTAAATCATGATCATCGGTTTATACTAACTTGTTTCCAATTAAACACTGTACATGTTCTGGTGGCCATTCAAAAGATGGTCAATGGTTCATGGAGAGTAGAGTATGCCTTGTGATATAAGCTTTGTGCAAACTACCATGCATATAATCTTATTCTGTACATTTTAAAAATTACAGAAAGTACTCTTTTAAACCTTTGTTATTAGATATTATACAATATAGGCATGCTCCTATTTAATTTCACTCACTAGCCACCCTGCCTATTTGCATTGCAATGGTTAGTTTTGTAAACGCAATGGGCAGAATTCGGAAAAATCTCTTTACTGAGTTTTTTTAAGAATAGACTATTACATTGTAGATAACATATGAATTGCCTTGCTGTACTATTCTAGCAATTCAGTTGCATGTTTAGAATTGGAAACTTTTAAGATGTCAATTTTAAGTGTTTTCTTTGTTTTATGTATTATGTTATATGGTTATACACTAACCAAATGATTTATTTTGATTGATTGACCAAACACTCTCTTGAATGTATTTAATTAAGGTTTCAGAAATAGCTGATTGCATTAATGTCTATGGCAACATTGTGTTTCTTATGCACCTGAATACCCATAAAAGATTGCATAATCTCTTCTAAATGTGGATGATTTCACAGATATGCTGTTTGTCTTGCACATTGCAAAAGGTTACACCCATTAGCAGTACTGACGTGACAGAAAATTGGAAGTATTAAAAGCGTATCACAAACTGTCACATTGATGGGATGATGTCATCAGTGATGACATCAGATATGTCATTTGGGATGTCATCAGTGATGTTATCAAATGAAGTCATTTAACATGCCATGAGGGATGTAACATGTGAGGTCATAAGAAGTGCATTAACTCACTGAACTATAACTCATGCATTTCATTGTGTTTTATTTGTAAACATTCGTTTTTAACTCATTTCAACTCCTAACTATAACATTACTTTAGCCTTTGTTTTTTAGTGATATATGTTAGACCTGACAGCCTTAGGGTGGTATTCCCCCAACTTTTTACCTGCCTTCCTCAATTTTTTGACCTCGTTTTTGCTGCTTTTAGGACTCTGTGAATTTCACCACTGCTGACCAGTGCTAAAGTGCCTGTGCTCTCTCCCCTAAACATGGTATAGTTAGCCTACCCCAATTGGCATATTTAATTTACATATAAGTCCCTAATATAGTGCACTACATGTGTATAGTGGGCTTGCAGCACTCCTTGTGCCACACACTTAAGTAGCCCTCAAACCATGGCTCAGGCCTGCCATTGCAGAGCCTATATGTGCAGTTTTACACTGCCACTTCAACCTGGCAAGATAAGCGTCTTGCCAGGCCTAAACCTTCCAGTTTTGTACACATAATAGGGTGCAATGTATTTACAAGGCAGGACATGTACTTTTAAGTTTTACTTGTCTTGGTAGTGAAAAACTCACAATTTTGTTTTTCACTACTGCAAGGCCTTTCTCTCCCATAGGATAACATTAGGATTACCTTTTTACATCTTTTAAGTGTAAATCCCAATTGTGTAGATGTGGACTTTTCAAAATTGGTGTCCCTGGACTAACAATTTAAAATCACAACTCATGGTGAAGTTGGATTTTAATTTACTGTGTAGCAAATACAACTTTTAGAGAGTTTGGCATTTACTTACTTTAGTTCTTTGGAGCCTGCTGCTTGTCTTTGTTCAGTCTGGGCTCGATGACAGCTGGGCTTTGTGTATTCCCTCTAGACAACCACACACAAAAGAAGCTTAGTTGTAATTTGACGGGCCATCCTGGGTGATGGGAGGGAGGAGCTGGGCACAACCTCACACCTAAATAGGCTGTGTCCTGCCCATACTGAAAGGGCTGCCTACCCCCTTTGAGTGAGTCTGGAGCCAGGGCAGGAAGGGAGAACCTCTGTGAACTTCAAAGCTTTCTTTGAAGTCTCCTCCACTTCAAAGGCACAACTGGGTATAAGTACTGGACCTCTGACACCATAACCTCAGTACACTTCTGTACCTGTGAAGACTCTGCCAGAAAGAATTGCAATGCTGCTGAAAGGATTGCCACTCTGCTGGAGTGCTGCTTTTCTGGATTCTTGCATTGCTGAGCTGCCCTGCTGCCTGCTGCTCTCCTTCCATGGGTGAGGAGGGCAGGGCTGCATCACTTGAACCCTGAGTGACTCCAAGCACTTGCTGGCTTGCCTCCTGTTCTAAATCTCAGGGGCATCAAAGACTTGAACTCATCCTGCTGCAGCATCTGGACTTTGGTTATTGCAAGTTTTGCCCTGCCAAGTGGTGCCAACCCAGTCATGGGCCCTTTGAAGTGGGTATAACGTGCTACTACAACCAGAACCCACTCATCCTCATCGGAATTGGCACATCTTTCCTTTGCATGAGTTGGACTTTGCCCCAGTCTGGTGCGACCAGATATCCCATTTAAGCTCATTGCTTCTAAGCACTAGTTGACATTTATTCTGTAAAAATTCATATCATATTGTATAGGAAGAATAAACAAACTTTTCCTTACTATAACTTATCCTTAACCAATATATTTATATAGATATATATCAACCACTATTATAAACCTAACAGCATTAGCACACAATTAGGTGTAACATTCTCGCTTGATGTTTGAGGATTCAGGATTTTATGTCAGCTCTGCTTTCAAACATTATCATACTTCACTACATCCCACAACACATCTTAAGAATGACAGCAGATAAATATGTTTACATTACTCCCAACCATATTTCATCGTGTTTGTTCTTGCTTTACAAAAGAGTTTCAGTCAAGCCTTTCATCCCATGTGCCAATGACCAATACTCCTTGGAGTAGTCAAGTGGCAATGGATGGTTTCACATAATATGACTGTTCAATATATCTAAACATACCGAGGTTGAATAGAACATTTTCTGTGCTAAACTTTACACTTGACCATGAACGAGAGCAGAAAGAAGTTGGGTCAGCCATTTCCAGCCTTATTTCCAGTGATAGCCTGATTCCTCTCACAGAAAACCAAAGGATCCAAGAATGTAGTATTCGAAACTTTTTATTTGAAATTAAAATCTCAGTCACATATTTGAAATTAGCGTTCTGAACGTGTGAGGTCTTTTCTCAATGTCAAATGTATCTCCTAATGCGACTCGTGTGACTGCGTTTAGGACCTGAAATAACATAGTGCAACTGAGCTCGATAATTGGATTAAACTGGTCTGACTGTGAATATTGCATATTTATCAGGGTGCTACTGCATTTTATTTCACGGATTACACATATCATACTGGTCCAGCTGTGTGTGCTGCCAAAACCACAGTTGTCCAACTGAGCACATTTATTGGATGAGTTTATTCGTGCTGCTTATGTTTGTTGCATTAAAGTGTATGATTGAATAGGTAATAGTCTTGTAAAATGAATTCTCATTACATATTTTACTTGATGTTATCCTATGTCATGAGGGTTGCAGAAGAATTTTCATGCTTCCCTGAAACCAATACAGAGAATAATAGGGCTACTGGGGTCAGTTTAGGAGAATAAATGACATCACAAACATGGATTCAAATTGTCAGTGTGTATGTGAATGTGAACAGTTACTCATGCCTGGTTATCACTCTGTCTAAAAGAGCTTTCCTGTATAAAACATTGTCCATGTTACTTAAGGCATATATTTTCTGAGACATAGTTTTCTGAATGCTGAGGCTTTGTGTTCCAATAACTTTCCTTCTGGCTCTCAAAAGTAAAAGAAAAATATAGGGCCAAACGTACTAAGAATATTCATGGTTGAAAACCATGCTTTTTGCAAAATCACAGGGTTTGCAACCACAAAAGCCTTTTTCATATGTACTAACTCCATTTTGCGATTTGGAAAACTTTTATGGAATCCAAAAATAGGCGTTGCGACCCATACCAAATCCCAATTTGGAAGTTGCATGCTAGGAGATCACCTTGCAAATTGTGAACCAGCATGGTATGCATCAAAGGTCTGCAACAAAAATTCTTGTCACAGACTATTGATCGCAGGTTGGGGATGTAATTGATTCCAAAATAAAAGGGGTGCCCTGTGGATAACTTTCCCATCAGGAATTGAAGTGGCAGCTTCAGTGGGAGTGCATAATGGCCCTGGGGACCACCTGCACTCACTCAAGTATGTTAATATGGAAAATGCTTTTTTTTTTTTAACTGCCTGATTCCTTTAAAAAACTTGATTTGGAGTCCAATCACAGGGATCGAGGTCTGCTCTCCATTGCAGGATGCTATCTCTTTGATTCTGGCCAATCGCTGAGAGGGGGTCGCAATTTGTGATTGCCTAGTAAATATTAATTAGTTGGATTGTTCTGCGACCCCCTGTGATTCCTTGTTTAGAAAACTGATATATTAGAACATAGGTTGCTTCACAAAATATGATTCACAAAAAACCCAGTGCGCAATTTGCTACCACTTTACGTGACTAGTACACCGGTACATCTGGCCCATAGCTTTATATTGATGATGGTTAACTTTACTGAAATAGGAGAAAATGACTATGGGGGTTCTGTGAGACTTCTAGTTTTGGTTAAGTGAAGGACTAAGCTAATGTTTTCACCCAAAAAGTGACAGAGTTTACCACTTATGTCCGCCCACTGAGCAGTTTTTGTTTTTCAGTACAACAAAAATTCACGCACGATGTGGACTAAAATGAATAATGGGTTCCCTGTCTGAACATGGAAAATCCCTCAAGTACAGCCTGTCTATGTCTCTGTCGGCTATCATAACATCCAACAAGGTGCAGAGCCCACTCCTCCCCAGTGTATTGCATCTGGCTACTTGGCAGCCAATGTGAATAGTACAAACACAGATTCCAACTGTCGTTGAAAGAAGGCTAATTAAACTGGCTGAACCACCTGGTTGTTTCTTTAATTCGGTCACCTTTCACCCAATCAGAACTGCATTCTGAGTTTAGGCCATTCTGATTGCCATCTGGCTATCCTATTAGAATAACCTACTGAGCCAGAAGTGCAGATTTTGATTTAGGCCTAGATTCCCCCAGCTGTCTGTGACCATCGGTAGACTCCATCATTCTAATACTGGTAATTTCTGTGTCCACGGTAATAGCATGGAGAAGGGGCAAAATTTAAATAATATGCTTCAACCTTTTCTTACCATCAAGTTCTGGGTTAGGACCCCTTACTGCCCTGGCTTCAAAATACCACTCACCTCAGGTGACGGATCTTTGCCACCATGTTTTGAACCAGGAGCTATTTCAGCATCACAAATTAAATCACAATAACAGTTCTAATGTTCAATCAACGATGAGAGTTTGAAATGGTTTTAAAATTGTTATTTCTCATTAAGAGATTAGTAAGTATCTGTTTATTCAAATGAGTCAATAAATCGAGCAAGTTTCCTGAAATCTCATCAAAAAGGATGGTTAGAACAAACAATCAAATAATGCATACAGCGCTTTCCATAAAAGGACAGCAATCCCTATTCTAAAGCACATGATCAGAATTTGAAGTTAGTAGAACTCATGAAGAGTTCAAGTTCAAAGGAAAAGAGTGAGATAAAGAGAACATAATGCTCAAAAATCAAACTGAAACAGCAGAACTTCCCATGAAGAGTAGTTCATGAAACTCAGCTGAGTCTCAAATATTCGAACAATCAATCACACAGTTGCAGTAGCAATCTGACAAAAGTCAAGCCTCAAAGTAAAGTAGAGGATGAACAGAAGAAGTAGTAGCCACAGCTGTTGGCAAGGGATAAGGTATAAGTCTCTGGGAGAATGATCAGGAAAAATGAGCAGCATATAGTCTGCAAAATAATGGCATTACATCTAACTTGGACAAGCACTAATATAAAAGGCAAAACTAATGTTGCAAAATGTGTAGCAGGTCTCTCCTCCTCAGATCCAATCGGTTAACAGCACTGTTATGAAAGTGAGTCCAACTCTTCCTTTCTCATGAAATAACATGCAGCTCGCAAAGTTTATCACAAAGTTTGTTATAGACATCTTACGTGTGTGTCTTCTTTATTCATAAATCTCCGTTCCCATAGGCATCAAACGAAGTTTAGCCTTCTAATGTTAATATTTCAGCATGTACACAATGAACTATGCTGAAGAGGAGAAACATTAGCTTGCAAAATACTGTTTTAAAATGTGCAACTATGATATTCATGCATTATGTGAAATATGGTGAGAATAGGAAGTTTACTCATTACAAATAATATGTTGCTCAGTAAAATATAACATTTATTAAAACTGGAAGATTTTGCAGTTATGACAAACATTTCTAAGCATGTCACATTAAGGTCAATTTTTTAAATTGCATTGTACATATTTCAGCAATATTGAGTTAACTCCAGCTAAAAGAAATCTTGCATTTAAGCATTTCTGTGGCCTATAATAATAACTATGGCTGTCTAGTGCAGCTTGCACAATTCAAATGTGTGTCAATTTCTCTTTAAATTGCACGTTAATCATTGCCCAGATAGCTGTAAATTATTGAAAATTCCACCTAATTAATTAACCTTTCTCAATCCCCATCTCATAGTTACCTTAACCATCACACTATCCTGATTTCACATGTGAGTTCTGCTCAAAGGGCACTTTAATCATCAGTTTAATCTTGCCTTATCCATTTTAAACTTTGGAATTTTTAATGATTTTCAGTAGTCTTTCTCTGCCCTTTCTCTTATATAAGTAGTATCTACAGCCTTTGAATAAAGCAAAAAAATAATAAGCAAAGCCCTATGATTAGTAATGGCACAAGTATAGCTTTCGTAATACCTCCTCCTGCTTTTGTGATCCAATTTTCAATTGTATGAACTCCTTTTCCAAAATTTTCTAAAATGCTAGGGGGCCGATTCACAGAACTAATCTGAGATAAAATCCTTAACTTACTACTTTTGGTATTCACAGAAGGCATTTAGTAGTAGTAAAGTTAGGACTCCTAACTTTACTACTACTAAACTGAGATAAAATCCTAAACTTACTACTTTTGGTATTCACAGAAGGCATTAAGTAACTTAGGACTCCTAACTTTACTACTATTGAATGCCTTTTGTGAATACCGAAAGTTGTAAAGTTAGGATTTTGTCTCAGTTTAGTAGTAGTAAAGTTAGGAGTCCTAACTTACTACTACTAAATGCCTTCTGTGAATACCAAAAGTAGTAAGTTTAGGATTTTATCTCTGATTAGTTCTGTGAATCGGCCTCTAGGTGTTTTCAACTACTCTAATTCAAGTTTTCATGTCTGAAGTGTTCTTTACAAATTCCTCTATTTTCTTACTCTCATCAGCGATGTACGAACAACAATGGGTTAATTTGATCATCTTGCAGTCCCCGCCTTTTTCTGCAAGTAAAATATTTAATGCTATGTGATCCTGCAAAGCCATGAATCTTATTGTGATAAGCTCAGTGTTTACAACCAATAAAGCTCCAGAAGTACTGGTTGCCAGCTTGTTGACAACCATTGACAGTTTTTGAAGCTTTTCATCATTTATGATGACTCCTACAGGTGGAATGATTGCACTACTAACCCCTACATGTTTTGTTCATATGTTTCTTTTATAAACGCAAAGTTTTTCTTTTTGTTGAGTGTATAATCTTAATTTTGGGCAAACCATTTGCTTTTTAAATTTTGTGTAAACCATTGTGATGGACATCGCCCTTTTTGTAGGGCTATCCCCAAACTTTTTGCTTCCCCCAATTTTTTCCTGACCTGTTGTTGTTGGCTTTAGGACTCTGGGCACTTTACCACTGCTAATCAGTGCTAAAGTACATATGCTATGTGTGTAAATTGTTATTAAAATTGGTTCTCCCTGATGGGCATATTTGAGTTACTGGTAAGTCCCTAGTAAAGTGCACTGAGTGTGCCAGGGCCTGTAAATCAAATGCTACTAGTGGACCAGTAGCACTGATTGTACCACCCACATGAGTAGCCCTGCAAAGGTATCTCAGACCGGCGTCTGCAGTGTTTGTGTGCAGTTTTAAACTGCCATGTCAACCTGGCAAGCACACCCACTTGCCAGGGCCTAACCTTCCCTTTTCTTACATGTATGGCACCCCTATGGCAGGCCCTAGGTACCCCCATGGACAGGGTGCAGTGTATGAAAAAGGCAGAACATGTACTGGTATGTGTGACAAGTCCTGATAGTGAAATACTGCCAATTTCATTTTTCACTATTGAAAGGCTATCTGTCCCATAGGATAGAATGGGAAATACTTTGTAACATCTTACAAGTTTAACTTCCCATGGGACAAGATTGAGAAATAAAGTTTAGGCTCTCTGAACTCAGAATTTAATAACACATCTTTTAGTAAAGATGGTTTTTAAATAGTGTGTTTGAAAATGCCACTTTTAGAAAGTAGGCATTTTCTTGTCTAACCTTTCTGTGTGCCTATGCCTGTTTGTGTATTGACTGTCTGGTTTTGGAGTGACAGGGGCCGGAGATGTGCATTCACTGTAGACAGTCACTGGGGGGGGTTTGAGATGTGCCTGGCCCTACCTGGATGACTCAGAGCTGCGCTGAATGGGGCTTGGCTGCATTTAGAGTAGTGGGAGGAGATTTCCTTGCACCTGACTAGGGCCTGTCTCCCTTTTACAATCCTGTCTTCACCCCCTGTGGTCATACTGCACCGGTGAGAATAGAACTGGTTTGGACTGGGCTCAGAGATCCTTGCGCAAAGAGAACAAAGACAAAATGGGGTATACGTAGTAGACCTCAAACCCCAGAACTTTAGATCACTTCTAGACTCCAAAGGAACCTTTGCCAAGGAGAAGTGCTAAAGAGCTGTGAGGAGGAGTACTGCCCCTTTGCTGTGTGCTGTGTGGGGTTTGCCTGCAGTTGCTGTTTCTGCCAAGGAAAGGACAAAGACTGGAATTTTGCTGTGAACCTGCTTGAAGAAGAATCTCCAAGGGTCTGTGTGTGCTGGCCTCCTGTTCAGAAGTCTCAAGGACACAAAGACTTCACCCCCAGCTCCCTTGAATCTGCTGCTGAGAGTTCTGACCTGCCAGGAGGTGCCTGTTCCAGTTCTGGGTGTCTGGATGTTGTTCCTGCTGTTGGGAGCTGGAAGAAATCTGAAGAGCTGAGAAAATCGATGCATCACACTTCTTGGTGCTGTTTTTCCCGATGCAGCACCGCTGTGCAAGAAGAATCTCCATTGCTCGCTGCGCTGCTGCCGAGCCGATGCAGTGCCTGTCGCGTCTGCAAGAACCGATGCATCGTGGGTTCGTGGCTGAAGAAACCGATGCAGCGCCGCTTGTTGCAGTCGCATTGATCGCAACACATACCAGATTTCCACGCATCGCACCTGTGCGGCAAGTTTTTCCCAACGAATCACCCGCGGACCAGAACCGTCGACGCATCACTTTCCCCTACAGTCCGGATTCAACGCATCAATTCTCCTGCGTGCAGCAGAACTGTTGCATTGCCTCCCCAGGGACTCAGAAACTGACGCATCTCTTTGTTTCTTGACACTTCCCATCTCTGCGGTTGTTTGGCCTTGTGAATGTATGTTGCACTTTTGTCATTTTTTGTCTTGTTGAGTTTAGATAAAGATACTTTATTTTTCTAAACTGGTGTGGCGTCCATTTGTGGTGTTATCACTGTATTACTGTGTGTTTTGAGAACAATTACTTCACACATTGCCTTTGGGATAAGTCTGTCTGCTCGTGCCAAGCTACCCAGGGGGTGAGCAGGGGTTATCTAAAGTGTGTATCCCCCTTACTCTGACTAGAAGCAATGGTCTCTATTTGGACAAAGGTACCTACCCCTGCCAACTAGAGACCCCCATTTCTAAAACATTTGCTTTTTAAATTTGTCTTCTTCAAAACATTTTTCAAAACATCACTATGTTTATTTTTGCTATGTGTTATGTTAGTGTTTCTTTCCTCTAGAGCCATAATGAAAACTTTCTCTAATGGTCTCATTAGGCAGGTTACATCATTTTGATAAGCTTTAACACTTTAGGTCTATGTGGCATAAAGTATTACCAAGGTGTGTCCTTTTTTTTGCTTGTGTGTGTAGATTCATTTCTACTAAAGGCGCTCTAGAAAGTATTAAATCAAAGTTAGAATAGAAATATTCATAATGTTCTTGTCTATAAACAAGTGAAAGCAGTATGCTACAGGAAATTGCATATGATAATGGTATGTGATAATATGTGACCTCTTCGGTTGGTGGCAAATGAGCACAGACATAACAGTCCTTTGCTCCCATGGCATGTGTATATTCCTGTACTAATCTAGAGTAAATGTTAGTTGTGTAATCTTTTTCTTTGTAGCTTGTAAATAAGGCTTTAAATTGTTCCTCATCATTTATGAATTTATGTGTTTTAGCTATGTTTGTAGACTTAGGGGCCGATTCCGATTCGGGCCGGAAATCTCTCTGACCAAGTCGGATTCGGAGAGATATCCGACCGAACCGGACTCTAGCAGTCCGACCGAACGAGTACGATGCGGACGCATGCTATCGGACTCGATTCGGTCGGACTCCCATTGAAGTCAATGGGAGCCGGTCGTACGACGCGTACACGGGCTCCCATTGACTCAATGGGTGCGTCGCAAACAAGGGCCCCCCCTACAGCGGGTACGCATCGGTGCGACTCGCGCCGTATATGCATGTGTAGGGGGGACCCATGCGACTCGCAGCGGCTACGCGTACAGGAGGTCCGACACGGACCCCGAAGTCCGGCTCCGACTGCTCTTTCGAGCCGGACGGCGCGAGTCGGTCGGACTGTTCGAGGCGCGCATCGTACTTGCCCGGTCGGGGAACGTCTCCATTGCGTGGTGCGAGTCGAGTCCGTACAAGTCGGTCGGAGCGGTTCGGAGCCGGGAACGAGTCGGTCGGGGATTTCGCGTACACTCGCATCGTACTTGCTCGCGCGGACGGGTGTTCGAATCGGTCGGAAACAGGGCGTCCGAATCGGATCCGGTGAAGCCGAATCCGATTCGGTGCCCTACCGGCCGAGATCGGAATCGGCCCCTTAATGTCTTTCTCTGATGTCAAGTGAAATCCTACTAGCACTATTGTAATCATTATTACTGATATTATGAAAATTGAACACATAATATTTTTGCACTTATTTCTAAGGCAACACATGTTTATCTGGAACCAAATTCTATACAGCAAGATTCAAAATTTCAGTGCAGATTTCTGTAAGTAGCTTCTTATTGTAGTTAGCTTTTAAAATCATATTTTTAGCAAAGCAATATTCATACAGACAATCCTTAACCCTACTCCGTGTTCTTCTAAATTGTAATCCCTACTTTTCTACTGCAGACTCGGGCCTAGGTACATCTTTTTTAAAAATAAAAATTGTGAATTAGTTAGTGTCAGTCTCTTTTGCACCTTTCAAACAATCCTGTTTAGGCTTTTCAAGTGTCTCCTTATAATAGCAAAGTCTTTTTCTTCAAGTATCCAACAATGCTCACTGTGGTGATGTCATGGAGGTTTAAACAGTTCAGATTTCCCCTCACACAACTCCTCTACTGTGACATTCAGTACTTTGTCCACGTAGTAAGACCACTCAGATGCTGCATACCTTCTACAAGGCACTCTTGCTCTTTTTTATCTTCTCAGTTTTTGTTGATCTCCTTTGTATCACTTTCATCACTTGACTCTGTCTTCTCATTGACAGTTGATGGAATTTGATCAAATGATATGGTCTTTCTCAGTCTTTCTTGATTACAGTTCTGTGGCCATTCAACTCTATGAGTGACTCTTCTTGTTTCAGTGCTTGTTCCTTAACCCAGATCTTTTAGCTGTACTGATGTTGTTTCTGGTAATGTCTCCAAGTTGAGGGTCAGTTTCTGCTTCTCCTTCGTTAGAGACTTCAAAGCCACTTTGTGAAACCCCAATATCTTGGAATGGTGTTACAGTCTGCCAATGTTCACCCCTTTCTTCCCGTTGCTGCTGTTGTGATGTCAATATCACTGCTCTTAGTGGTCTCACCCCTGGTGGTGGTGCAGCCACAATGCTCTTCATTCAGGTTCAAAGAGCACAATTTCTTCTTCTGGATTTCTCACTTTCTTGGTGTACGAGGCATGCACCCAATCTGGAACTCTGACTCATTTAACAGAAGTGTTGGTCACCAAAAGTATATGGGAGAGGCCTTTCCATCTCGGTTCCAAACAAAACTTCTGAACGTGCTCCTTGATCACAACCCAATCACCAGGATGGAGGTTGTGGCACTGTTCTTGATGCAGATCTTTAGTGGTAGCTGCAACCTGGTAAGAAACAGAACTTACCACAGCAGCCAATCCTTTGCAGTAATTGAGTATCATATCATCTGTGATGTTCACAAGTGCATTTGCAGGTGCAGCAGGCAATATCATGGCCCGTTCCATGAGAATTTGATGAGGTGATAGACCAGTCTTTCTATCAGGGATACTTTGAATCCTCATCTGCACCATAGGTAAAGCTTCTGGCCATTTCACTGAGGTTAAAGCACACACTTTAGATAGTCGAGACTTGATAGTCCCATTCAGCTGTTTCTCTATACCTGAAACCTCAGGTCGATAGCTGCAGTGCAGTCTTTGCTCAATCTGCAATGCTGTGTAAATCATTTATAGGACCTCATTGTTAACGTGGGTACTTCCATCTGGTTCTAGAGAAATCAGCATTCTGTACCTGGGTATCAATTCTCACAATTACACTTTTGCTACAGTGAGGCTTTCATTCTGGTTGGGTAGGCTTCCACCCATCTTGAGAAGAGACATACTATGAACAGGACATATCTCAGCCCATTGCAAGCAGGCATCTCAATAGAGTCCACCTGCATTCTGTTGAAAGGACCACCGGATCTCCCTATGTGACTCAGTGCAACGTGTGTTCTTTTTCCTTCATTCATTTGTTTACATGTCACACATCGATGACACACATCTTCTGCAAGTGTCCTAAACTTTGGGTTGTACCAGTTCCATCTAAAGAGTTGTTTCACTGAGTCCCTCCCATGAGGTGTGTGTATCCGCGAAAGTATTGTGTCATTGGAAACAACAAACGATCAGATAACAGTGGTCTCCCATCAGCTGACATCCTGATATAATTTGCCTTTTCCTAGCAACCTTCTCTGATCCAACTTTGTTGTTCTACTTCTGAAACATTTTCCTGTACCCTTTCAATTCACCCCAAGTCTCTGTCACTGTCATCAACATAGAAAATGAAGTGTCCTCCTCAGACTGACAAAGTTCCAGTAAATGTACAGGCCAGCAGGGCAAAATATTGTGCAGCTGAATCGGCATAGCCATTTCTCATAGCAATGTAGCTATTACCATTTTGATGGACTGCACAATTAACAACTGCAATTTCGGTAGGCAACTGGAAAGCTTCCAATAAATCTCTCACCTGCACCCCATTCCTAACCGGGGTTCCTGAATAGGTCATAAAACCTCCTTGTGACCAGAGTTGGCCAAAATCGTGGACAGCAACAAAGCAGCACTGACTATCTGTAAATATAGTCACTCTCATTTGAGTGGTTAAACTGCATGCTCTGCTAAGGGCAATCAATTCTGCAACCTTTGTTGAGGTAGCCCCTTGAAGCCATGAAGCGTTGATGACATAATTTATTGAACACGCAGCATAAGCAGCTCTCAGGGTACCTTAATTGTTTCTCAGACATGGTCCATCCACAAAAATTGCATAGTCAGGCTCAATCAAAGGTTCATCCTTAATATCAGGTCTAGGCTTTATGCATAAATCCGTGACATATAGGCAATCATGTTCAACTTTATCATAAACACTATCATTTTCTGGCAGCTAAGTAGATGTATTCAAAATTTAACATCTCTTCAACACAACATTTTCTGATGATAAAATCGTCTGCCATATTTCATAAGTCTGTTATGAGTCAAGTATTGGGTCTTGGTTTGTGTCAATAGTAGTTCTACACAGTGAGGGACCATTAAAGTTAAAAGGTATTCTACCACTATTCTCTCACTCTTTTCCAGACTAGTGCTCACTGTGGCAACAGCTTTAAGACAGCTGGGTAGCCCTGTGGCAATAGTGTCAAGGGTAGTCGAGAAGCATGAAATGGGCTTCCGAGCATCACCATGCATTTGAGTTAGCACTGAGAGATTGCAACCCTCCCTCTCACTGCAAAATAATGTAAACTCTTTACTGTAATCTGGCATTCCTAGTGCAGGGGCATGACAACATTTTCTTTCTGCTCTAGGAAGGCTTTCAAACATTCGTTGTCCCAAGGAAGTTGATCAGACACATCCTTGTGTGTCAGCCTCAGTAAAGACTTTTCCACTAGGGAAAATATGGTATTCACTGTCTACAATAGCCAACCATTTCCAAAACATTCTGACTTCTTTCTGAGTTTGAGGTGGATTCATCTGAAGAATTGCTTCCACTCTCTCTGGTGACACCTTTTAAGCTCCTTTTTCAATGATGTGTCTCAGATATTGAATTTCTTTCTAACAGTACTTTAGTTTATCTGGAGACACTTTGGGCCTTATTACGATGTCGGTCGGAGTTGCCTCTGACCGACACCGTTGTCGTCTAGGGACCGACTGACCTCCGGTCAGCGTTCCCGACACCGCAATTACAAAGCAACCGCACATGGGGCTTCATTACGCTGTCTGTCAGAAAGCATTCCAACCGACTTGGTGTCGGAATGGTTTCCAACCGAATCGGATTCGGGGAGTCCGACTGACCGATTACGATGTTTCCGAACACCATTCGGTCGGACTCCCATTGACTTCAACGGAAGCTTGTGTTCCGACCGACAATATAGGCTCTCATTGAAAAAAGGGGTGGTTACAGAAAACCTTGCACCCTGTGGCGGACACCCCTTGGTGCCTGCCACACCGTGCAAGGTTGGAAAGAGGGGACCATAGGTACCCCCACGGCCCCCAACCGGAGGTCTCTGAGTGAAGGGGGCCTGCTACAGGCCCCCTACATCAGATTCAGACAGCCGATCCGTGTCGAACAAACCGATTCAGAAAGGCTGTCCGAATCCGACATCGTAATGCGTTGGTCGGAAACGCGGTCCATAGACCTGTACGATTCGGCTCTGACTGACTTAGTTTCTTCAAATGCCGATCAGAACCAAGTCGGAATGACCGAACTGTTTCTGACTATCGTAATCGGTGGGTCGGATGTGTCTCCGAGTCGGTTAGAAATGCGGGTTCTGAATCAGATTCGGACAAACCAAATGCCGTTCGGAGCCTTTCTGACCGACATCATAATGAGGCCCATGGTGCAGTTGCATACTCCCATTAGTCTATGGGAGCTTGTGCTGTGGCTGTAAACGCGCCGTAGCACAAGCTCCTATAGAGCAACGGGAGAATCTTTCATCCCTGCACCGCGTGGAAAGCACTTCAGGGTGCCTGCCACATGGTGCTGGGATTATCAGGGGGGCACCATAGGTTCCCCCACGGCCCCCAACCGGAGGCTGTAGGGCAAAGGGGATCCTGCTAGGGGCCCCCAATGTTGCTTTCCGACAGGCTTTCCATGTCAAAAAGCCCGACATGGAAAGCCTGTTGGAAACCTACATCATAATCCCTGTGGCGGAAAGGCTGTCCAAGGGATTACGGGCAGGCCTCCGACAGTAAACCATTCTGCAGTACATGGAATTGGGAAAAGTATTGTTGCAGGATTCGGTACCATGGGACAACTACCTCATTAATCTTCCTAAGATCTTGGAAAATCCTGTACTTTCCATTTGGATTCTGTAAACCCATAAAGGGAGAATAACATGTACTCCCAATCAGTTCCCTCAGAATTCCTCTCTGTATCATGTATCATGTCTTCTATCACAGATGTTATTCCTGCAATCGTTTCTAGTATAAATGGTATGGTGGTGTTCTCGGATACAATGCATTTCTCTTTAAAGTAATTCAGACGGGTACTACACCTTTAACCAGTGCAACATCTTTCCCTGGAAGATCCCATACTTCTGAGTTCTCTGTTTCTCTCAAATCAGAGGGTAGTTCTTCCATTGTCATAAATGGGAAAAATCATACAGCTGTCTTCTATGGAGCCATTTTAAATTCCACATCCTCATCATCTGTCTTGAAATCTATACTGTCCATTGTACAGTAAATTGTACTATTTAACTTGCACAATAAATCTCTCCCTAACAAATTCACAGGACTTGTATCACATACAACGAACTGCTGATTTTCCTCAAATTAACCTATTTGTACAGGAACCTTTTCTGGCACTAGATTTGTAATTTGTTTATTTGAAACTCCTACAACTTGGATCTTTTTTCCTGAGAGGGGTGGGTCTGGGACTTCCACAGTTCTGACAGTGGATCTGGTAGCACCTGTATCTATAAGGAAGTATATGGGTGGCCATTCACCTCACCTTCTACGAATGGACCACTGTGGTCTACCTCTAAGACTGCACCAAGCATGCAATCTTTCTCCCCCTCAGGCACCATCATTGAGAAATGTCAGAACCTGAACTGTCATTATCGAAAACAGGAAATTGCTGAAATGTATTTGGATTTTGGTTCTTTACAGTGTTTAAATTTGCTTTTGGCGTCTGGTTTAAATAAAATCTGGGATTTCCCATATTTCGTGGGATCACTTGGGCTTGTGGGACCTGTATATGCAGAATTTGTTTTTGTATGGGGATTTGCATCTTCTGTACTGGCATGTTCTGCATCTACATTTGCATATTTCTATTAGCATTATCGGGATTACACCTACACTCACTCTTCCAATGCCTGGCCCTATTACAAACATGACAAGGGGTCTTCCTCTTCAGCGTTGCAACATCCATTCCTGAACCTGGATCAATTGGAATACCTCTGCCTCTACCTTGTGAAACACCAAACCCTCCACTTAGATTACCCTGACAACCTCCTTGTGGAACAACAAGTCCTTGCATAATTCTTTGATTTCCTGCAAAAGAAGAATTCTGAAACCCTTTTAGAGCAAACTGAACTAACATGAATTTCTCTTTAATCTTTTTCTGTTTCATCTCTTGTCATCATTGCAATATTTTACATAACTCAGGATCTAATCAAGTGATTTATTCTGTCAGCAGATTACAATTTGTTGTATATCGCACTAATCTCTGGTCTCAACCCTAATACAAACTAAAATGCAAAAATCCCATGTCACTCTCATCAGGATATTCTCTTTCACTGTGCTGCTGAAACACCTGCAACAACCACTCATAGAACTTATGTACTGATACTTTTGTTCCTTGAGTAGTTCATTTGATTGTTTAACCTATCAGGATCTTTCAGAGGAACTTTGCCTTTCAGTAAAATACTCACTGCTTCATATTTCTCCATGACTACAGGAGATGGTACATTAGTGCATACCATTCTTGTTGGCTCTTCACAGGGCCATTATACAGCAATTTTTCATTCAGCCCACAAATCGCTTGGTACTACAATATCAAAAAATGTATTCAAATCAATCCACATCACTTTTTAAATCTTCACAAATTGATAAACTTGTGTGTACCACTGCACAGGGTTGTCTCTTAATTTTGGGAAATTGTTCGTAAAAGCTGCATGATCGCCACTCCTCCCGCTATTTCTCTCAGTGGATAAGTTGAAGCTCCTTCCTCATCCCGTTCATTACTTTCCCCTATTGACTCCGGTTGTTTCTTTTTCTTGTCATGCTTTCTTGCCCATTTGTTTTCTAATTTTTCAAATTCGCTTAATTTGCAAATGCATTCTTATAATTCTGTAATATGTAATTGCATTCCTGAAGAACGCTTTGTCAATTGCTTTATCGTCTAAAAGAACCCTGTAACTTCTCTGCAAATGATAACTTTTAGAAAGATCAATCTTATATTTCCGAGGCAACTTGGTCAATTTATCATGTGAAATTGTTGCTCGTCTTGTAATTTCTTTACACAGAAGAATTAAGTATTTCTCTTGATATAGATTCAAATGTTCCAAATCTAAACATCCCCTAATAATTTCCTCTAATTCAATTTTTGATTTGTGAATATTTAATGGCCGATCATTCTCAGGTTGTGTGCTAGCTATCTGTACAGTGTCCTCTGTCTTTTTAATCCCTGCAGCTTCATCAAACCATGGTGGGAAAATCCCATCTTCAAAACAATGTGCTTCCCCTGAGGCTATGAATGTTTTAAAAACAATCCTTCCCCAATCTCTTAATGCTTGGACAATCTGAGGTGGTCTCCATGAAACAATCAGTGAATTCTGAGAAGTCAGAAAAATCCAAATGTAGGTAAACCTCCTACCTCTCCTTGAGTCTCTGGAGTCAGTTTAATGTTTGGTGGGGCATTTGTAATTGGTCTAGGCACTGTCTGCACAGTTTCAGGTTCCTGTACTTGCACTGGATCAGTCATAACAGATGTAGTCATCACAGGTGGAAGAACAATGTGTGGCTGGGAAACACGTGGTTGGTGGGACAACCTGAAGTATTTGAAGGTGTCTCTCAACTTGCACTATACTGGCTTCTGCAGTAGTATTAGCTATTATACTGCTCATAATGGCATAATTTCCAACACTAACAGTTAGAGATGCATAAGGCGGGGGATGTGCAGCTAACGTTTCTTCTAAAATATAATCGCTGAATCACTATCGGTCTCATTTTCTTTTTCCTTTTTCTCTTTGTCTTTTTCCTCGGTCTTTCTCTTCTTCTCTTTCTCTTATATTTATGTTGAAATAGCTGGATATAAACAAGTACCTTCTACTATGGCATTCCTCCATCTCTGCTGTTCTTCGTCCCACTGAACATCTGTCTAATTACGCATTGCTCTTTTTGTCCTCTTCTGATATTTCTTTCCTTTCTTTCTCTCATACAACTTTTTCCCACATGTTCAGAGCTTCATACTGAGTGGGTCTAGAGGGTGGTTTCATTTCTTATAATTTCACTTTAAATTTCTCAATAATTCTAGTCTCAAAGCTACCGTATTTTGAAAATTTTTATGGACCTTCCTTCTCAGTAATCTTGCACTATTGATGAAGCCATCAACATGTACGAAATCCCAATTCAGTTGTCATGCAATGTGTAGGCGTGCCCTTAGGAGTGCCTCTTTACTTTCCCATATCAGAATTGTAACAATGCCCTTCACATAACTCCTAAATTCTTTAAAGAATTTCATGATTCTCAAAAAATCATAAAGTAAAACATTTGCAATTCAATATTTTGATTCTGTTCCGTTAACATCGATTTCTTTTACTCCAATCCTGTCACAGTTGATATTTATTGAATTCCTCTTAACAAATCCCAATGCGATATTCACAAAACCACTTACCTATCACAGTGCGACACCCTGTCATCACCACCCAAACACACCCAAACGTATACCAACCAATGCCAGTGCGAAACACTATGACGTATGGTATGATTTTACTCCTTGCAGCAGCTCACCCTCCTTTACAATCTCCTTACACTTGCACAATTCAAACAAGAATCTGTAAAAATATAATAACAAACACAACTCTTGTTTGCTCTGCTAAAGAGACAATAGTACTTCAACAGTTGGATTATTAAGGTTTTTCACCCTCTGACTTTTACCACAAAAAAAACTTTCACATTCACAAGTGAAATCTAGACCAGCGTGAAATCACTATAATCGATGCTGCTTCACCCTTTGCATAATCAGGCTCTTCTAACATCAATCAATATTAGAACAATCACAACAATTCATTAGTGTCACTATATCAATTGTGTAGGTGATGGTACCTCACAATCCACACCACAAAAACCTGCAAACAAGAAATGCCATTCGACAATGGCTACTTAAGTGTTTTTTACACTTGTCTCAATATATATCTTTCTATCAATATCTATTTTTCCCAATATCTATCCTGGGATCTTAGGCTATGTCCGGCCTGGACTCTTCAACTTCTTGCCCAAGGAGGACAAACTAAAGGTGAAGTGTCATTTCTTTGAATACTATGCAGAACAAAGGTTGGAAACTGAGCTATTAAAACCTTCTGTGATGACCTTTTATAGGTTCTTCTCTACCAATGAACCAGCTTTTTACATTTCCTTAGACCTTTTGAATTGGGAGAGGTCTCTCCTCCTTCGGTTCAGAGCAGAAACGATCAGGTGGCTCTTGTGCTTTGCAGGAGAGTCTAGCCGCCCAGGGCGTTCAATCATGCCTTGTTCTTCTGATGGCACATCAGTGCAATCACTATTACACCACATGTTTTTTTGTCATTTTTATCACTTTGTGCGTAAACACCTTCTTAAAACCCTCCCTATAAACCTGGGGCTACACAGATGCAAAGAAGCTCTGCATTGCTTACAATTGTTGAATACCCCTGATACATGTTTAAGAGTTAGCTCCTTTCTTAAAGTTGCTGTCAGACTTAGAAAATCAATAGACAGGTAGCCTCCAGGAGTGACCTATTTAGTCACTAACCCTATATCGTGTTTTTCTCACCAATCACGGTGTCTGTTTGTGGCCCCATTTTTATGTTTGTAATTCAATAAATGTAACCACTTTATTTAATGTTTTTATTGTATGTACTTTGTTTTTTTTCCTAATTTGCGCATTTTATGTTTGTTGCTTTAGCGCTCAAAAGCAGCGGTTGCAGCAGGCCTAAGAACTGCCTGTTGTGAGCTGTTAACCCAGGTGCTCCATTGGTAAACATGCTATTTCACACTGCATGTTCACTTTGAGGTCTTTTATGACTATTTACTTATTTGTATTAATTTGTGTATCTTCCATGAGTCTTTCATGGCTATATGTGGCTGAATAAAGATTCTTTGATTTGAAAACGTCTTACACATGAACACTAAACATCTCCATTCATTCAACCATTCACTCTCTACCCAATAATACACCAGTAAACGTGATTCCAATAAAAAACACTTCATCCTATTAATACTCACACACCCAAAACTGCAACCGCCTTCAAAAATCGCACCTTGTCAGTTCTTCCAGCTCCGGGCATCGGATGTCAGGATTCGTGTATTTTATTCAAATTTGTGCATTATGGTATAGCTCCTTGTTCAAGGCGTGAACCATATCAATGTTACCAGAAAACTGTGCAGATATGGGGAAAAATTGTAATAGTATGGTTTAACCTTTTCTTACCATCAAGTTCAGGGTTAAGACCAGTTACTACACTGGCTCAAAGTTCCACTCGCTTCATGTGACTGATTTTTGCCACCATGTTTTGAACCAGGAGTTATTTCATAACCATAAATTAAATCACAATAACAGTTATAATTTTCAGTCAATGATGAGAGTTTGAAATAGTTTTAAAAGTTTTATTTCTCATTAAGAGTTTAGTAAGTACCTTTTTATACTTTTTATTTAAATTAGCCAATAAATCAAGCAAGTTTACAGAAATGTCATCAAAAGGAATGGTTAGAACAAACAATCAAATAATGGATAAAACAAGTTCCATAGAGGACCAAAATCCCTACTCTAAACAACAGTATCAGAATTTGAAGTTAGTAAAACTCATGAAGAGTTCAAGTTCAAAGGAAAAGAGTAAGGTAAAGAGAGAATAAAGCTCAAAAATCAAATTGAAGTAGCAGAACTTTCCATTAAGCTCAGATGAGCCTCAAATATTTGAGCAAACAATCATACAGTTGCAGTAGCAATGTGCCAAAAGTCATGGCGCAAAGTAAAGTAGCGGATCAACAGAAGAAACAGTAGCCACAGCTGTTGGCAGGGGACAAGAGAAAGTCTCTGGGAGAATAATCAGGAAAAAACTAGCAAAATAATCGTATTGCATCTAATTTGGAATGTGCACTAATATAAAAGGCAAAAATGATGTTGCAAAATGTGTAGCAGGCCTCTCCTCCTTGGAACCAATCTGGTAACAGCACTCATCTGAGAGTGAGTTCAGCTCTTCCTTTCTCACAAAATAACATGCAGCTTGCAAAGTTTATAACAAAGTTTGTTACTGCCATCTTACATGTGTGTCTTCTTTATTCATAAATCTCCATTCCAATAGGCATCGCCCACAGTTTAACCTTCTAATGTTAATGTTTCATCATGAACACAATGAACTAGGCTAATGAAGAGAAGCATCAGCTTGCAAAATGCTACTTTAAAATATATAACTGGGGCGTGGCTTCGACACGAATGGAGTGAGACGTGCCTTGCCGAGTCTCCGCTCCGTTGTGTCCTGTAACCGCTTGTAATCCCGGCCACCGGGCCTGATCACTGGGGCGGAACGCTTGGCCTACTGTGATGATGCTGAGGTGGTAGCCTTTCCAGCGGAGGGTTGCATCGAGGGTCCTGCAGGATCGAGCTTTCCGATCGACTGCGACGCAACTCCCTTCGGTCGCCATCTTGGACGGCTGCGGAGGCCGGCTGGACGACCGTTGGCCCTGCCTTTGTGTGCAGAGAGGGACCGGCCTCCGCGGGGGAGCCCCGGGTGCTGATGCCGATGCCGGACCGGCTTGTGCCCCGCAACGCTGTTTGGGGTCCTCCCGATCTCCACTGCCTGTCAGGGCGATCGCCAACCCCCCGCCTTCCTGACCGCCCGGCCCTGCCTGTGAGTCCATCGCCTGGCCGCCCGTTACTCCCGGATGACAGGTATTGGGGGCGAGGCGAGCACGCTTATCGGCAGCCGGGTGGGCCCCGTTTGATCTGGCCTCCCGGCCCTGCACCCTGGCTCAGACTGCGGCCTACGGTGATCCCGCTCCTGCCCTAGTGACGGTGCCCGCACTCCTGGATTGCGGCCCCGAGATCCATCTCGAGTGGGAGCCTTCGCCACGAGTGCTCGCTTTGTCCGGCCTGCTTTTATCGATCCTTCCACCCTACATTGCTTTGGGGACCGCCCGGTGGGGCCCTTGGTACATCTGATCCTACAGAGGAACTGCGGTGAGTGAGGCACTCCCGCTCTGTCTACGGGGGCCCCAGAGAAGGCCCAGAGACTGCCTTTGCTCTTTAGCCCTGCTGCATCCTCTCTTCTGCTGGACTGTTGTGCTTGGCTCCTGGCTAGGGGCCCCCCTGGTGTACCGGAACCTAGTTACCGCCTGTGGGGGGGTCCCGTCTTCTGGGGGTGCATCAAACCTCTTCCACCACCGATTGGGAAGCTGCCTCTCACCTGGGGGCGGCTGGCCTTCTGTGACTCCCCTCCCATCTCTGGCCTCACGAGCTTTGTGGTCCCCGGTACCCGCTCTTCATTCTACGCAGAGGACCCTTTGACAACTGTGTGCGGTGTGGGTCTTCTGCCCTTTGTCTTATTGCTGCCGCTCTCCCCGGGGCCCATCCCCTGCCTTCCTGTTGCTCCTTTTCTGCTGCCGGGCTCTTGGTCCTCCCGGACACTGCTGTTATGCCTCCCAAGCACAGGGCCAATAAAGACACGGACTCCGCGGCCGCCCGCGAGAAACCAGTTACTTCTCTCTTGTCCAAGACGACCTCACATACACAGGAGGACTCTAATGCTTCCTTAGCACCCTCTGGGTCGCCCGCCACAGACGTACCGGTCACTCAGGCTTTCATGTCATCCTTTCTACAAGAAATTAAGGATGAGATTGGCTCCCTCCGTCAGGACTTCAAGGAAGGCTCCAAGACATCCGCAGAGAGGTTACAGAGATAGGGGACAGAGTTGATGGCCTTGAACGCACGATGGATATCAGAACGGAAGACCTTGAAACTCTCTGGAAGAAGGTGACTGAACTTGAGGACCAAAATATTACCCTACAACTGAAGAAGGAGGATTTGAAAAACCGCAGTCGGCGGAATAACCTACGCATCAGAGGGGTTCCCATGGGGATGGAGGGGAAGGATATCCTGACGTACACAGCAGACCTCTTGCATGCCATCCGGGAGAATGAGGGTGCTTCTCCGCCTATGCTTGACAGAGCACATCGAGTGTCTGGCCCCCGCAACCGCCCTGACTTTGTCCCAGACATTATCACGAGAGTTCATTTTTTTGCAGACAAAGAGGCCATCCTCAGAAAGGTGCAAGGGATCAAGTCGGTCTCCTACAATGGACTGTCAATACAAATCTTCCAAGACCTGGCACCCTCCACACTCCGTCGGAGGAAGGAATTCAAACCTGTAACGGACAAATTGAGAGACCTTGAAGTTAAATATCAGTGGGGCCACCCTTTGGCCTGATGTTTACCTGGGAGGACAGAAGGCGAGTTCTTCGGTGGAGGCACAGCGGCTTCTTCATCTTCCTGTGGACCCTGATGACGATGATCTTCCATCTTCTTGAGCGCGACTGTCTGGCGCTCTTCGACCGGAATGGTCCACTGTTCCTCCTCCCAGCTCTAGACGCCGATCGCAGGGGCTCGAATCATCGCAAACCAAACAAGACATCATTAGCCACATCCGCTCTTTGAGTGGCTCTCCATCTCTTACGACCTAACCGCCTCTAGTTGCACGACTCTCTGCAACATGGCCTAACCCTTGATCTACGCCTGGCGGTTGTTACAACTACGGCCCGGTGGCCTGATTGAGCTTTGTTTGTTCTCTACTTCACGGGATGCAGACGGCGGAGATCTTTGACTTCCTATGTGTCTGCCACCCCCCCACATTGGAGTCCCACAGGAGAGTGACTTCTCCGGAATGGCCCGCCTGCGAGATCCCGGGCTGACCCAGTTAGACTCTGTACTTACCTGGCCCAGTTGGCCATTTGTCTCTTTGTTCTCTCTATTCTCTCTCTCTTTCTCTCCCTTTATCCTTGCGTGCCGTTTTCCCTTGGATGTGCCTCTCATGGGGGCTGTGATGTTGCAATCCTCTGGGGGTGCGCTGCGGGATCTCTCTTGGACTTATGGGCTCAGTCGGTTCTCTGCCTATGTCTTTTTCTCATTTTCTTTGCTACCTTTCCTGACTGTCTGCCCTTTTTCCTTAGATGCGTGATTTTGGGGGGCTGCCCTTTCTCACTTCATGGGGGTTACCTTTATGGGATCTGCTGGGGTGTGCCTTGCCGGTTCTGGGGGCTGGGCTGTTTTTCCTGCCCTTTCACTGTGGTGGCTGGTGGATGGGGGAGCCGGGGGGTCTCAAGACCCGGACGGGTGGAAGGGGTGCGAGGTATTCCCCTTTTTGTATCATGACGAATCCTGTTAAATTCCTCTCTCTTAATGTGAAGGGGCTGAACTCCCCTAACAAGCGTCGCCAGATATGGCGCTATTTGCTCCAACACGATCCCGACGTGGTTTTCCTCCAGGAGACCCACCTGCTCTCCACTGACACCCGCCTTATGTCTCACCCCAGGTACCCCACCCAATATTGGGCATGCTCACCTTCCAAGACTAGCGGAGTGGCCATTCTTTTTAAGTCAGGCTGGCGAGAAGCGACCCCCAGGTGTACGGCTGATGACGGGGGAGGTTTCTCAAGGTTCACATGGTCTGGGGTCGGGGTTCTTGCACTTTCGTTAACATATATGCACCTAACCAGAATCAGGACGCATTTCTTCGTTTGCACCTGGGGGCCCTCCTCCGCTCTCTTTCTACCCCTGTCGTCGTTGGAGGCGATTTTAATTTGGTCTGGAACCCTAAGTGGGATCGTACTGCGCAGGCGCATCATGCTGCTGGGGCGATGTCAGCGACGCTGCGGGATGCCATCACCGACTTCGGTCTAGTTGACGCTTGGAGACACTTACACCCGGACTCTCGAGATTACTCCTTCTTCTCTCACGTGCACTGCTCGTATTCGCGCATTGACTACTTCTTTCTTTCGCTCCCCCTGGTCCATATGCTGTGCAGCACGGAAATCTCTGATATATCTCTCTCGGACCACGCACACATCTTGCTCACACTCCAACCTCCTGATGCTTGTAGAGAACCCCCCCCCTCGGGGGAGACTGCCCCCCCAGACCCTCTGAGACCCTGTGGATGTGGCAGACATTCGCAAGGAGATTGAGTCCTTCTTTATCGCCAATTCCCTCTCTGATACCCCTGAAGACGTCCGGTGGGACGCCTTCAAAGCCACTATTCGGGGGGTCACCACATCAATTTCCATCGCCCGGTCTAGGGAGGCGCGTCTGGTTGAAACCACCCTTTCTAGAGATATTAAAGCTTTAGAACGCAAGGACCATATACATCCGTCCCTGTGCAACAAGCGGCTCCTCGCTGAACTTCATGGTCAACTGCGCTTACAGCGCACCAATAAGGCGGAGCGGCTATTAGTCAATCTCAAACAAAAATTCTACACGGGTGGGGATAAGGTTGGGGCATGCCTTGCGCGGCGCCTTCGGGCTCAGACTACCTGATCTCACATCGCTAGGCTTAAACGACCAGATGGTTCTTGGGCCATCTCGGAGGTGGACAAGAGTCTGGCACTGGAAGCCTTCTACAGGGATCTCTATGCGCATGCTCCCTGTCCTCCGGACTCTGTCAAAGCTTTCCTAGATTCCTGTCCTTGGGACCCTATTGATCCCTATTTCACGAAACTACTTGACGACCCTATTTCCCATGAGGAAATAGCTAAAGCAGCTTCCGACAGGTAAAACTCCGGGCCCTGATGGCTTGCCGCTTGCTTTCTTTCGGGTTTTCTATCCGCAATTATGGGACCATGTGCTCCATCTCTTTAATAGCTTCACTGATCACTCGGGCCTCTCCCCCACGATGAATGAGGTGGAAATAGTGCTTATCCCCAAGCCTGGGTAGGATCCGACCCTACCCGCCTCCTTTCGCCCTATTGCCTTGTTAAACACTGACGCCAAGATATTCACGAAAATCCTGGAGAATCGATTGGAACCACATCTTCTGGGTCTCATTGACCCTGATCAAGTAGGGTTTATCCGTCACCGTCAAGGGGCGGACAACATCCGCCGGATAGCCCACTTAGTGAAGGAAGCGCGAATCACAGATATCCCTGCCTGTTTGGTGTCTCTAGATGCCGAAAAGGCGTTTGATCGCGTGGACTGGGGCTTTCTTAGGGCGGTGCTCCTGAAGGTTGGTCTGGGACCTGGGATGATCTCTAAACTGATGGCCCCATATGCGAATCCCACCACTCGCATTCGGTTTAATGGCTCTCTCACGGCCCCTATTCCCATTCATCGCGGTACTCGCCAGGAATGCCTGCTCTCCCCCTTACTTTTTGCCCTTGTGGTTGATCCCCTGGCTATTGCTTTGCGCTGCGATCAAGATATACTGGGTATCCCCATGGGTGGCTATGAGCATAAAGCCTCTCTCTTCGCTGATGACCTTCTCCTATCCCTGTCCTCCCCATCGACCTCCCTTCCTGCGGTGGCGACACTCCTGGGGTCCTTTGAAGCTGCTTCCGGGTATCGGATCAACCTTGCAAAATCCCACGCCCTCAATCTTACACTTTTGGCCCTGGAGGTCCAGGGACTGCGGGACTTGATCCTGGTGCAGTGGACCGATGTCTCGATTCACTATCTGGGCCTGGACCTGAACCCTACACTTGTATCTTGGACTTCGGCTAATTGGCCCAGATATCGGAAGTCCATACAGGAGGAAATGCGTAGATGGCAAGGCCTCCCCCTGGCATGGTTAGGGCGACTGAACGCTATCAAAATGTCTCTTCTTCCTAAAATTCTCTATCTTTTCCAATCTCTTCCCACCCCCGTACCACGAGCGAACATTCTGGCCCTGCAGCGAGATTTTACCAAATTTATATGGGGGAAATCTCACCCTCGTTTCTCTCACAAGATTCTTATGCTTCCTAGATCCCGGGGGGGCCTTGCCTGTCCCAACTTGCTGGAATACTATTGGGCCCGCCATCTCCGGTTCATATCTGAATGGATTGTTCCTGAAAACGAGAAGCATTGGTTCCACTTGGACCGGGCGGTAGCCTGTAGACCCCTGTAGGACCTCGCCTAGCTCCCGCGTGGGCCCGCCCCCGCAGTGCTTATATAGCTACTCCAACGAGAACGGTCCTGGAGATCTGGGATAGACTGGCAGTGCCCCGGGGCCTCACGACGTTTCCTTCCCCCAACACACCTCTAATGTGTAACCCCCTGTTTCCCCCTGCCTTACAACCTCAGGCTTTTGATGCCTGGACTGTGGAGGGCCGGCGAGTCATCCAGGATTTCTTTCAGGGCACCGCCCTCCGTACCTTTGAACAGTGCAAACAAACCTTTCACCTCTCGGAAAGCACGCGCATGCAATACTATCAGTTGAGGCATTGGCTTAGCTCCCCGACGTATATCCAGGAGGTAACTCGACAGCTCACTCCCTTTGAATCCTTGGTTCATAGGTTTGCGGGGTCACGGAGCCTGATTTACAAAACTTACTCTGTCCTACAGCACTCTCAACATCTCACACCTCATAGCTATCAGACACGTTGGGCCTCTGACCTGGTCGCTGACATCTCCCCGGAGGAGTGGGCTCGCTTGTGGAGGGACATTCCTAAGGTCTACCGCAGTACACCTCAGCGCGAATCAGCATACAAACTAATGACACGATGGTACTATACCCCCACTCGCCTCCACCGGATGTTCCCGAACTCTCCTTCGCTCTGCTGGAGGTGCCAGAGTGATAGAGGGGACTTCTTGCACATCTGGTGGTCTTGCCCTGGTCTTGCGTTGTTTTGGAAGGAGGTCCTCAGTCACATTAAAGAGGTGGTTGGCTTCCCGGTCCCCTCTACCCCGTCATTAGTGATCTTGGGCATTAAACCTGGCACGCTGAAAGCCATGACTAACGCGGAATGGCATTTGATCCTCCACCTGCTGGGAGCGGCGAGACAATCCATCGCCTCCTGTTGGAAAAGACCCCATCCTCCTCCCAATGCCGCTTGGTTCCTTCGGCTGTGGGATGTCCTGGCCTTAGAATTACTCACAGCGTGGCTTAATCACACGGACACACGATTTGAGCGCATTTGGCAGCCACTTATACGCCACTTCACTAAGACTGAGCACTCCCGCCAGATGCCCCCCCGGCTGCGTGCCCTGCAGCTGTTTGAAGACTCCCTGGAGCCTTTCTCTCGGGGTCGGAAACCAGAATCCCCAGACCGGCTCACTTGAACTTGCAGGCAGGTCTCTCTGTCCCCGAGAATCCCGGCCCCCATCCTGGGCCTCAGCTCCCCAAAGCGCATCCAGCTTCGATCCCCCCCCCTTGGGGGGCAGCTTCCCTTGCTAGCTTACCCCTTCTCTCTCTGTCCCTTCATCTCTTCCGATTTCCTTTTCTTTCTTTCCTTTGTTGTGTGTTTTTGTTCTTTTTCACTATGGCAGAGGTTGTCTAGTATTGTCGCAGCGCGAGGTATCTCCTCTTCGTGAGGTGAAGGTTTCATGTTTGCTTGGGCTCAGTCCACTAAGACCCTACTGTATCCCCAGCTGTGGTGCTATCCCACTCTTCCAATGTAAGACCGGACTCTGGACTGGTTTTTGTACTCTTGTTCCTCCCATATGCTTCTCCTCGGCTTAGGACCTTCGACCCCGTCGTTTGTGACTTGGGATGGTCTCATGCTTTACATCGCACTTGTTTACCATCATTTATGGGGGGGTTTGCCCTGATGGGTCGCTTTTACACCTATATTTTACTGTACAAGCTTAGCCTATGATGCCTATTCACCGTTGTTCTTGCTGCAACATGTGCCTTCTATTTGCTTGTTTTCAATAAAATATATAACTATTTTATTCAAGCATTATGTGGAATATGGTGAGAATTGGAAGCTTAATCATTAGAAATAATATGTTCAGGGCTGGACTGGCTGTAGCGGGCACTGGGCATTTTCCCGGTGGGCCTGGAGGGTTGGGGCCGGTTTTGTAGCTGTGGGGGCCATTTTTTTTAAGTTTCAAGAAATGGTTTATTGAGGAAAATTAAGTGAACATAAATACTTCGTGCAGTAAAACATTAGATATTACATATGTGAAAAATATCAATATTGCATATTGTACTTGAAGGCGATAAACAAAATGCATTAAGAAATATAAAGATCTGGTTCTTGGAAGTCTTAATGTAATAAGTAATGAGCAAAGAAGCTTAATATACTAAAGATATGCAATCATATAAAAATTACAAAAAAGTAATATACTAAACAATGTCATTGATAACTTAAGGGAAGTCAGGGAGGCTTAGCAACTTCTTGTAGTAAGAGGATGGGAGCAAAGGATTTTTTTGCACTATTATCTAGAAATTGTGTGACAGGAGACCATAGTTGTACACATTTTTTAGCAAGAGATATAGGATATACAAAGGTTGTGTCTAATCTGTGATTATGACAAACAGCGTACCACCAAGTTGAATATGATAATTTAGTATCCTTCCAATTCTTTGTTATCTGCTGGAAGGCAACTGCTAGCAACAAGTCTATGATTTGTATTTGCGATTGTCTCTTATTCCAATCAAGGGACAAGCTCCCTAAAAAAAATTTAACAGGAGAAAAGGGGGCTGTGGTGTTAAATATGGTATTATTTGAGACCAAACCTGTTTCCAAAGTTTAAGTACGTGTGAACATGTAAATAACAAGTGTTTTAAATTAGCGTATTCCTGAGAACATGTCCAACAAGTGTTAGGAATTTCATTGTGTATTTTGTGCAAGTATACGGGTGTGACAAGGAGTCTGTTATAAATGAAAAAAGAGTTTGTGTATTGTTGGCTGCTCTAGATGATTTCCTGATTTTGATCCATAGTTTGTTCCATAAGGAAATCGGCCAATATGTGCCAAAATCAGTTTCCCAAGAAAGTTCTGTCTTAGTTTTATCCTTATTAATGGAAGATTGTGTTAGGCGAGAATAAATACTGGAAGCTTTGGGGTTTAAGCGAAGAAAATTATACCACGTAGGGTCAATCAGTGAAGATGAAGAAATTATCGATTGAAAGTGAGTACAAGCATCAGTTATTGCAGATTGTAAAACTGAAAATTTATGTTGAAAGTAAAGGGGTAATTGAAAAAGAGAGCGCACTTTGAAAATGTGAGAAGCGAGCCTTGTTCAAATAGCTGATGTACCCAGAGTAAACCTTTATTTCTCCATGTTTTCCAATAGATGGGTTTTTTGTTAACAAGTATAAATTTGTAATGCCAGATTGTGGAGGCTAGAAAAGTATCAAGATCACACGGGGCTGAATGGAGGAGAGTGGCTAATACCTTACAGGAGTGTTTGGCCACTGGTGTGGACATTTTTTGTGGTTTAGGAGTGAAGGAAAGGTATTCATGAAATGAGAAGGGTGATATGAATGAGGTCTCAAGATCAACCCATAATGGGGAATCTTCTGATGGGTCAGACACCCATTTCGACAATTGCTTCAATTGGAAAGCTTTATGATATTTAGAGAAATTGGGGAAGTTTACACCGCCTTCTGCTTTTGGGCGTGTCAATTTTTGCAACGATATTCTTGATTTTTTGCTATTCCATAAAACCACTAAGAGGGTAGAATTGATTTTAAGAAAAAATGTAGCTGGTATGGAAATTGGTATATTAAAAATAATATAAAGTATGAGGGGAGTAAGCCTCATTTTAATGGTGTCAAGGCGGCCCCACCAAGATAGATAAAGGGGGTGCCATTTCATAGTCAGTGCTTTTAATTTATCTAGGCATTTATCAAAATTTAGGGAAATGGATATCTTAATAGATGGGGAAAACCATAAACCGAGGTATTTGATGTGTTGAGAATTCCATGTGAAATTAGAGGTCGTAAAATATTCCTTAAAGTTATACTTGGTTAAGGGCAGTATTTCACATTTCTCGTTATTTAATTTGTGACCAGATACCAACTTATAGGATCCAACCTCTTCTTAAAATGCTATGAGTGAGGTCTGTGGTTGAGTGAGGAACAATAGTATATCATCTGCATATGCTGCTAGCTTGATCTGTTGACTATTAGAGATGAACCCTGTTATGGAATGATTTTGTCGGTTTTAGATAAAAATGGTTCTAGTGCTAAATTAAACAGAAAAGGATATAATGGGCACCCTTGACGTACACCTCTATTTAGAGTAAAATAAGGGGATTCAAGACTGTTAGCAAAAATAGCAGCTTTAGGTTCAGAGTAGAGTAAAGCAATTAGGGAGATGAATTTCGGGCCAAATCCAAACCAATTAAGGGTATGAAAAAGAAAAGACCAGTAGACTCTATCAAAAGCTTTTTCTGCATCCTAGGCAATCGCTGCTAGGGGGTCTGAATAATGTGATGTTTTGGATAAAATATAAAAAAACAAGCGTGTATTATCCGTTATATTACGTCCCTTGACAAAACCTGATTGTTCTTTACCAAGCATCAGAGGGAGACGTGATTCCAGTCGAAGGGCTAATGTTTTAGAGAAAATTTTATAATCCACATTAACTAGGGATATGGGTCTATAATTTTTACAATAGCGTAGATCCTTGCCTTCTTTTGGGATGAGACAAATTAGGGCCTCTAAGAAGGAACCCGAGGATTTATGTGATGTTGTGAAGGAGGAAATAAGTGTGTGTAAGTGTGGAAGAAGTATTTGGGCAAAATGCAAATAAAATTCAACTGCAAAGCCATCTGGGCCTGGAGCTTTGTCTTTTCATAGGGTCTTTAACGCATTTAACATATCCGTCTGCGTGATATCAGTTTCAAAAAGGTCTAAATTTGCTGGGGACTTAGCGTGCTTGTGGATCGTAGAAAGATAATGGGTAATATCTACATCTGAGGGAATGTTCTCTGGTGTTTATAAAGACTTATAAAACTGTACAAATTCGTGAAGAATCTCGGAATCCTTGAGTTTTGGTATCTGATTGTCATCAATAATGGATTCAATTTGAAGCCTGTTTTGTTTAATTTTGAGGTAATTGGCTAACATTTTGCCAGATTTATTTTGACCTCCATAAAACTTTGCACTGGTTTTCAGTAAATATAGGGAAGCATTTTCAGTAGAGACCTTATTAAAATTAATTTTAGCATTTATAAGATCAGATAAACAGTCCTTAGATTTAGAGGTGTAAAAGGAGTGTTCCAATCTTTTAATTTTAGTGAGAAGTTCAATATTCAATGAACGGGAAATCTTACTTTTGTTGGACACAAATCTGATAATAAAATTGCATGCAGTGGCTTTAAAAGCATCCCAAATTGTGTGGAAAGGAATGTTATCCGTTTGGTTAATTTGAAAATATTCATGAAAAAGGAAAACAAAAGAGGTGTTGAAGTTGGGATCTAAAAGTAAGGAATTATTAAAACGCCATCTCTTAGGCAATGCAGGTTGATGCAAGATATCCAATTGAACCAAAACCGGAGCATGGTCGGAGATAAGTATGGGACCTATATCAGCTGAACGTAAAGATTGGGAGACATTGTGTGAAATGAAGAAATTATCAATTCTGGATTGGGTTTGGTGAGGTATATTACCGCAATGAGGGGTTACAGATTCTCCAGGCGTCCATTAGGTTCCTCTGTTTGATAGTTTGTAGAAAAGCTTTATGTGTTTTATTTGGAGTGAAAAAAGTCTTAGAGTTCTGGTCCATAAAAGGATCAACCACTTGATTACAGTCTCCTGCAAATATAAAATTCTCCGAAGAATACTTTACAAGCAGTTGAGAGATTTGAGACCAAAAAGAGCATTACCGTTAGTAGGGGCATAGATATTGAATAAAGAGACTGAAGTTTTTCCTATCATTAACCCCTTGACCGCGATCGGAATTCCGCTCGTATGCTGGACATTCCGATCGCGGGTGGGGTCGTGACGAGCTCAGCTCGTCATGCGCACAGCGCTACCGCGCAGCATGACGAGCTGAGCTCGTCATGAGCACGGAAAGGGTTAAATTAGTGAATAGCCATCTACCTTCCTTGTCTGATTCTTGAGAGATAAGCTTTACATTCAATGCCTTGTGACATACTGTTATGACGCCATTCCTTTTACCATCACCAGGTGAGAAAAAGATTTCACCCACCCAATTCTTTTTCAGTTTTAATGATTCAATCTCCGTAAGGTGTTACCCCTGTAGAAAGGCTATGTTAACATCTAATTTAGATGAATATTACAGGACTCGCTGTCTCCTAATGCAGGAATTTAAGCCTCTGACATTCCATGTGACAATTTTTAAAAACATAAGCTAATCATACAAAGTGAACAGTTAACTGAACCAGCAATAACATGCATAATGTCAAATATAAACTTTACGATAAGTACGAAAGTTATATCAATGAAAACCAATTGATACAAAGAGGAAGAGAAAAAAGGGCAAGAAGCGGAAAATTGATAAAAAGAACTATTATAGGTAATTAGTTTAAGGACAAAAAACAAGATAGGCACAGAAAAGAGAAAGCTTGCTATTATGGGGGGGGGCATTTTTTAGTTACTGGGGGCCAGTTTTGCAGTAGTGCTGCAATATTGGCCCCCTGTAACAAACAAAAGCAGCAGCAGTGTTTGCCTCCTGCACCCCTGCTGCACATGCCCCGGCTGGTCCGACTTAATTGCCAGGGCTGGTTCGCATTCTCAGTCCAGCCATGAATATGATGCTTAGTAAAATAACACATTTATAAAAACAAGAACATTCTGAAGTTATGACAAACATTTCTAAGCATGTCACATTTAGGTCAAGTTTATAAATTGTATAGTGCATATTTCATTAATATCAAATTCACTTCTAGCTACAAGAAAACTTGCATTTAAGAATTTCTGCAACCTATACTAATAATTAGGCTGCCTAGTGCAGCTTGCACGTGTAAAATGTGTGTCATTTGTTTTTTAAATGCACATTATTCATTGCACATTCGGTGTTAATTATTGAAAATTGCACCTAATTAATTAACCTTTCCAAATGGATTCTGAAGAAGAGCCTTGAAAAGGTAGATTCACTTTATGTCTGGCTTCACAAACCCTGGACAGAATTTCGTTTTCACCTATACCTAGCAGAAAGCACTTGAATGAGATATATCTCTGAACCAAGTCTGATCAAATTCATGCATTCTGTGTAGGTGTAGGTGTATAAGCAGTGGTCTAGCAAAGTACCAGCCAGATCAAGCCAGCAAATTACATGAGCACTTGCTGTTCCATGCAAAGATTTACAGGTTTCAGATTAGTAAAATACCACCAAGAACAGTGTGAAAGGGTTAGCCCCATTAAAGCTCATCATAGGAGTCCAGCTATAGACAAGGTATTCAACAAAGGTAAAACCAAAATATTCAGACACTTATAGTGACACATTATGTAAAAAATCATAAGAGAAATAGGTACCTTAGGAGATACTAAATATTTCCAATGTAGGCAGGGATAAATGCAAAAGAAATGTGATTCATCAGCAGCACTATATGCTGTCAACATTATTGCCTCCATTATGGCAAAATGTTTGGAAATTGTGGGCCAAATGTATTAAGGTTTTGCGTAGCCCTTGGGCCATGCAAGGAGGCACAAGGGTGAAGCAAAACCTAAATGTGATTTATCAAGCCAAACAAGGCTTCCTTGCATGGCCCTGCATGGCTTATAAAATCTAGAGTAATACAAGTCAGCACAAATCGCAGTCATGTGTTACTCTGTGGCAGGGAGGCATTCCATGGGTGTAGCATGGGTTTTCCCACGCATCCACCCTTGGTTTTTGGCGCATTCCCAGATTTACCATTAGTGGAAGACCTGGGAATGGGCCTAAATGCTACACCTTCCCAGGTGAGGTGTAACGAGGAGAATTGTGTTTATTTCTCCTCATTGTTTCCTCCTTTTCAGTGTGCTGCATTCCGCAGTACACAAAGAAAAAGAAAAATGCCTCTCAGGATTGTTTTGTGCAGGAAGATGTGCCTTCCTGCACAAAAACAATCATTTTTACAGAGCAGACACCCTTGCAACATGATGCAAGGGTGCGTGCATTTGCTCTAGGCAGCAAATAGTGCTCCAGCACTAGGAAAGGACAGGAATATGCCATATAATGGCAAATTGGGCACATTTTTGCCCTTTCACGCCAAAAAGGTGGCTTGCTGAGTTGCACTGCGTGAAAGAATGATAAATCTGCCCCTGTATTCACACAGTACCATCAACAATAAATGAGATATTATTATGCAAGAAACTAACATTCTGGGTAACATATTACCACTTTTAGATACCATCTAAGCCAAATCGGACAACTAAATCATCACAGGAAATGTGTTCCACTCTTATTAGAGCATATTATAGACACTTTAAAGGAGTATGGCTTAGTCAACATATCAACAAGTCATCCAATAGAGATAAAACTCAAGTGCTCAGACACTAGTTATGCATTGAAAAATTTATTAAAAATAGAGTATAAGTGCAAATGACTGTAAAACCTGTCAATCCCTCATAGAATTACCCTAGGACTGTATAATATTATGGATGAGCCAATCCAATTCAAGGGGTGGGGCATGGAAGATCCTAGGAGTTCTTAGCCTTTGTAGTCTGTAAATATCCACAAACGTGTGAGCTTGGCAGTTTTCACAAGCTCCTCACTCCTCACTAGCACTTTCCCACCCTGGAAGTGGTCAGGCAGGGGCAGGAAAAAAAACACTTTCCAGGTTTTAAAGTTTTATGGGGCACCCTCAAACTATATGAGGCTATAGTTGAAGGGTTTATCAACAGGATAAACATATTTTCGTTTTATAGAAAAAGATAACAATCCAACATGAAACACTGGAATTTAGTCCCTGATTTAGATGTTGGCAGAGAACGTACTCTGTCGCAACAGAGTACCCTTTCCAGCAAAGCAAAGTTATGCCAACCTCATTTAGAGTTGAGCAGAACTTCATTATGTACTACTCTGTCTCCACGTTGTACATGCACGTCCGATGGCACAATGGAGTAATAGCCGGCTGAGTTTCGGCCATGTGTTTGTCCACCCTATTCAGAGTTACTAAACACATGGCCAGTTCTCACTGCCCATCACCATCAGGTAACACCTGGAGGAAAGGGGTAGTGAGAACTGCAAAATGACCCCTAAGCAATGGGTGAAAACTCCCAAGGTGAGTGAGTCATTGTGTTTTATATTCAAAAACAAAAGACCACTTTGAGATTTTGTTTTTGAAAAAAGATTGTTTGGAAAGTTTGACATAGGGCTCTGTCACGTTGACAGAGCCTCCTTCAACTCCGGTGTTGTACTTCCTGTGCTCTCTTCCTTCTTTGATTTTGTACAGGTTTCAGCACATGGTTAATAACATTGTGTGCCTTGTGAGAATTTGTTTCTATCGTTTAAATAATTGTTTGTTGTTCCTGTTTAAACCATTTTGTTGTCTGTGCCATATAATACCTATGACGTGTATGAGATAAGCATGTGGTCTTTATGCTCTTCTGTCCCCTCCTCTCTGAGTTTTACTAAAGCTTGAGAGAATCTTCTGACTATACAGCAGTCAAAACAATTTGCATTGCTAGTGTTTGTTTCTCTTGATCATATGCTGATGATGGGCTTTTCAGTTTTCATTTGCCATCATTACTCTGTAAATGCAAACAACTTTTCTGTATACTCCCCCTGGCAGGTGATAGCCTTGCAATGGATTTAAAGCTCACTATGGAAGGGGAAGAGATCATGGCATTGAAATCCAGGAAGAAGTATTTGGAAAAGGTTAAGTTCATTCCCACTCATGACAATTTGTGGGAGTTCTGAGGCACTTTTACAGAGGCAGCGGATCATCTCCTAGTGAGCCATACAGCACATACAACACACATTTTAATAATTTGAATTATCCCAAAGGCACTGTCTTCAGTATGAACATGCGGGTAGACTGAAGTAGACTGAAAGTGCAACATTGACAAACAATGTGTGTTGTCAGTCAGCTCAGTCCTCTTCTGGATATTTTTCCGATATGGGCAGGTGTTCTGCATGGTGTTCACCATGGTTGTCAATGGTATTTTCTGACCTTGGGTGTGGTGCTTCCTACTCCAGGAAGAAAACTGCTGTATCCAAGGACTAAACACCCCACCTGCTTTTCCCCCCACCACTGCACCTCACTGCTCACTCAAAGCTGGGAAGTCGTAGCTTTTACTTACTAGTTCTTTGAGGTTTTCTCAGGTCCAAACAGCTGCTGAAAACCTGCTGAGAAGCTAATGCAAATGAAGAGGTGGGCACAGCTCCCTTGGGCAGCATGTAGCAGGGGTCCCCTTATTAAGCATGATTAGCTACATTTTGTACACCTACTCACTGTCCTTTTGAAAGCTGCATTCTGCCACTTCAGGATAAGTAGAGGCTCATTCCTGACTTCTTTCAACTGTCTTCAAGTTTCAGTCAACATTTGCCAATGAAAAAGACTTTCAGCTCAGGTTTCTTTTTCATGGTTTCCAGGTTTCTTCCCTGAAAAAAACACATTATGCCACACTTCAGTTTCTCTTTTCTCCTTCCACCCAGAAGCCTCTAGGACAGGATTTCAGGGTGGTCGAAGGAAAGGGCAGGCCTTATTTGCTGGAGAAGAAGCCCCAGAAATCCAGCTCCACAAGACCTGCACTTGACAGCTAGGTACACTCCTTCTTCATCCTAATCTCTTGTCTTCTCTCAGGAGTTAAACAACACAAGCAGCCTCTGATTAATGGTGAGAATCTCACTGTTAATCTTTCAAAGAACTTGTTAAAAACTCTGGCCGCAAGACTGTCTCATGATCCTGTAGTCAACTTCTAAAGTTAATGTATAATCTGTCCTCATCACACTCCACCTACTGGTCTTCTTCTTTTCAGTAGATTTTCCAAAGCATGGAAAGAGCCTAAACCAAACCTGGACAACAATAGTTTTCCAAGGACATACTCAACAAAATGTGACTTAAGTTAAAAGAAAATTGGAGCACATCCAAATCAGAAATGCAAGAAGGCTCGGGGGACACCCTTTTGCACAATAATAGGCAAACTTCTTCCTCTAAACTTCCAAGTCATTATTCAGTCAAGATGGTCATGTTGAAATAATAACAGAATCTGAAAAAGAATCAGGCATGAGGCTTTTGTCTGTGAATCTGACCTACAAGGAGGGTATTGTGGTATATGCTTGTTATACTTTGTCTTATAATGTTGTACCTCATTCTGTTAATCCCAGAAGCCCTGTTGTGTTTTGGAATGTGGTGATGCAGGTAGAGATCATTAGACTTGGATGAAGTCTGTGGTGGGAGTTGGAGCCTGGAACTAGACTGGAGAGGTGTCAAATAAACTGCTAAGACTTACCAACATTGAAGACCCCTGTATTAATACCCCAACTTCACAATTTTTGCAACAAGTAGCAAACATTGAACAGAGTCTTGTAACTCTGAAAGAGTAGAGAACACAAAGTGAAAGTCACTTCTGGTACATTTGAAATGGAGGTGGTGAAGGTGTTGCTTCATTGCCAGGACGACGAGGAATGTTGACTGCAGGAAAATTGGTAGAAAAAAAGAGAATTTGGGTGGCGTTTGTTACAGCATTGGAGAGGGGTCAGGAACATAAGGCCAAGGTCTTCAGTGGGACATGAAATGCCAGGCTATGAAAATAGCCCTATTTCAAGATTGTGAAATAGTCCACAGCACATGAAATGCTAGGCAGTTAGAGATAAAAAAATTCCCAAATGCATAGTGAAAATGATTCACAGCAGGAGTGCATGGCAGTCATATTTTAAGACTGGGTTATAGCCATGTGCACAATTTCCGATAAAAAAAGACGCATGTAATCTATGCATGGCAGGCATTTTAATAAATTGGGAAACTTTCTTTGTGAAGCAGTGAAAGAAATGAAAACAGCATTTTTACTTTACATATTATCTCCTTGGAATCTATGTGGCATATCAGAATGGTGAGAAGGAACAGAACAATATGGGATCAAAGCAGGTACTGACTGACTGATTATTATAGAGCTGAAGTTGAAATCAATAACAGTGAGGTGCACACCTTTTTGAAGAATATCAACTGTATACAGTGGTGCAGCAAGGGGGGGCGGTGCGCCTCGGGCGGCACGAGTATTGGGGCGGCAGCCTTTCCCCTGCTCTTACCTGCAGGCGCGCGGGGCGGCAAATGCTGGATTTGTTCGCCAGCACCCCCCCACCTGCCCTCACGGCCGCCGCAGGGCGGCAACGCCTGGAACCCGCAGAAGTCCTAGCTACACCAATGACTGTATGTATATCTCTTTGATACACTGATAATGCATCTCTGTTTTATCCACATCTATGTGGTCAAGCTGTTTCGGATTTACTTGTTCACCGCAAGTAAATCCTTATTGATGTTGTTTACTGCACATTTCTGTAATGAGTACCACATGTATTTATATTGTATAATCCTAAGGAGTCATATTGAGAATAATTTGTTTTAAACTGCCAGCATATGTGCATATCAATGATATGTACATTTTAAGAGTTATGCTGGAGTACACCAGTGATGTACTTTCCTGGTGACTATACTTCAAAGTACTATGTGGAGCAGCAGGCAAGACTGAATACATCTTTATGATAGAATTTAGCTCATCATTCAGTCATGTTGTGGCGAATGCTTACTTTTATTTCCCTGTTTGATGAGATATTCTTGGGCTATAAGGTATTGGGAATTTATGTTATAAAGACTTTAAGGTTGATAGGAGGACAATGCAGATGTCACTCCTCCTGTGTTCTTTTTGCCATCTCCAGGTGAAGCTACAACAAGATTAGGAAAGTAAAAGAAGGTGTTTATGAACTATGCACAAGTTTGTGGCACTAAAGTAATTGGCAAAAGAAAATACTAAATGTTGCTTTATTGTGTGGGTGTGCAAGGGCAGGAGGTTCTTGAAAACTTATCAGACCTTTCCTAAGATGAAATTATAAGTTGAATAATATGAGGTGTGTATACATAAATTAGATTTCCATTATCTACCTAAAACCAGTAAAATGCTAGAGCGTTATCACTTTGGTTTAAGGCACGTGGTTGTGTTGAATCTGTGGAAGAATATATAACTAGGTTGAGGAACTTAGCTGCCACATGTAAGTTTGGAGGGATCAGTGGACGAAAGAATTTGGGACAAATTTCTTTTAAAATGCAACAATGATAAAACAAGGGAAAAGTTATGGCTGAAGGATGAGCCTCCTTTAGATGAAATGATTGTTGTATCAAAAAGGGTTGAGCATATGATGTAATGTTTAGAGGAAAAAGGAAAAGATGGTCCAAAGAAACAGGATGTGGTTGTGACACTGGTAGTGAATGAATCAAGAAAGGTGTGAGTATTAGAGGAAAAAAAGGTTTTGTAGGAGTGCTTTTGATGTGGTAAACATTTCCGCAAAGCGAATGCAAAAGAATGTTCTGTCACTCAGGCAACACATGGCTGTGGCAAGGACGGCCATTTCCTAACTTGTTTGAGGCGTAAAATACAGATTATAAAGTGTGATGTAAAAGAGATAGATAGTGAAATTATTTTCCTGTTTGAATGTGAAAAAGGGCATCCAATATGCCGTGCAAGGATCGTTGACAAAGATATTGTGTTGGAATTTGATTTGTTCATATTTAACAATAATTTCAAATGAGGCTTATGTTAAAAGGTTCAAAAATATGGTACAATTTAAGACTATGGATATGAAGCTAGGTGGGTATGGTGGGTTACCCATAAAAATGTTGGGTTTCTTTCAAGCTTGTATAGAATTAGAACACTAATATATTATTGGTAAAGTGTATGTGTCTGTGTGGGTAGCCATTTCAATTGGCTGGCCTCGTCAAAGATTATTGGGTGTGACATTTACCCAAAATGTTTCTCCACACATTAATATTTATTAATTTATGTGATTTTATATATTGGCCCAGAGGTATCAGAGCGCTTTACAATAGAGTTGAAACAGATGGGTAGCAAGTGTATAATCAAAAGAATTACTGTATGAAGAGTGAGCGACAAAGGTATCCCTCACGAGGGGGAAATGCACATTCTCATAACAAAAACATAGAATAAAGAACAGGTGATATCAACCAATGGGGCAGACACTGTACTATGCAAGGTTTTTTGTTTTAAAAAAAAAAAAAATATTGATTTTTTCTGTTAAACAATGAACAAACAACAGAGTTATATATCTATCATATACAAATCATAGATCATTGCACACATTGATTGTATCAAAGACGTTGACGTTCTCTCCTGCGAGCCAGTCCACAGTGTATGTGTAATTCCCATATATTTATAGAACATATTAACCGTCATTTACATCATTTAATGCATAACATCAGGGTACTGAGCAATGAATAGTGATATGGACCACAGTAACCAATCGTGTTGCAGCAGATAAGTTGGTGGGAGTATTGCAAGGTTCGGTGCTGTAACCCCGTTATAGTGTCCGTGAACAGCTATGCGTCACACATGGTATATAATGTGTAGATGATAATTAGTGAGGGTTTACTTCTGCGGAGTGGGGATCTGAGACATCGTTCGGAAAGGAGAGGAGGTAATTCCTGAGAGGGTCCCATATGTCTTTTGGCCGGGACGTTGGGGGGAGCAATTCTGCATAGGTGCTGAGTTGGTCTTGGCAGTATGTTAAATCAGTAAGCCAGACCTTAAATTTAGGTGCACGCCCTCTTCCCCATCGGCAAGCAATTCGTCTTTTGGCCATCAACAGGGCTATGGCCGTGTATCTGCGATAAGGTTTGGCGATGTGTGCGGTGTACCCTAGTAGGGCAATTAGTGGGGTGCGTTCAAGTGTTGTCATGGTCATTAAGTCTAGTGCGAGGAAAACCTGATCCCAGTATGTTCGCACCCCAGGGCAGTCCCAGGCCAGGTGTAGAAAGTCTGCTGCAGATGCGCCGCATCTATTGCAACAGTCATTGTCTTGTAGTTTATATCTCTTCATTTTGGCTGGGGTGTAATATAACCTATGCAGGAATTTGAAATGGATGATGCGTAGCCGAGAGCTGGCTGAAATGGCTTCTGTTTGGAGGCAGCAGTATGTCCATTGTTCATCTGTGAGGTCATATCCTAGCTCCACGTTCCAGCGTGCGCGGGCGAGGCAGGGTGGCCTCTCTATCATCGTGTATATGGTATGGTACAGTGTGGAGACCATGTGCCACGGGGAAGTTGCTTGGAGCAATTGTTGTAAGGGTGCTAACGGGGGAGGCTCTTGGGGGAAGTCCGGTGTGACGGAGCGAATGCCCTGTCGGAGTCTGATGTAGAGGAATACTTCCAGTGTTGTTGGTTGAGTGTCGTGAAATAATTGGTCTAGTGCCCGAAACCGCCCATCACGATACAGGTCGCCCCATGTTTTGACTTGCGTGCGCTCTGTAAACTTGTGAAAGCCCCCCTCCTGGAGCAGCTGCAAACTCGGATGGTATGATAGTGGAAGCAGTGGAGAATAAAGCATAGGGCAATGCAATAAAGTCTGGATGCGGGTCCATGCTTTAATTGTGCATGTCACCGTTGTTGGTGTCTTATCCCTTGGTGAGGGGCTGCCATGAATCACGCCATTTAGGGGTATTGGGTCAGCCAGCCAATGTTCCGCTGCTATTTGTGGCATGTAGCGGGGGGGATAGAACCAATAATAGGCATAGTGCGCTAGAGCGCAGGTATAGTAGAGCTCGAAGTCCGGGACATCAAACCCTCCCTGGGAGTATGGGCTAGTGAGAGTGTTCCATTGCAGCCATGGCTGCTTTGCTCCCCACAGTAGCCGAATCATTTCAGTTCGTAATGTTGTGAAAAAAGGTTTCCCCAGGTAGTAAGGAATGTTAAGGAATAGATATAGAAGCCGCGGCAGGACTACCATTTTTATCAAGGAGGCTCGGCCTGCCAGGGAGAGCGGTAAGGCTATCCATCGGGAGACACATTCGGTGATGTGGGCCATAGCAACGCCATAGTTAGATCTCATGAGTTCCTCCCGGTCTGTAGTTATGCGAATGCCAAGGTATTTCACGTCTGATTGGCACCATTCCAGTGGGAAGTCCAGGGGGTGTGGCTGGGCCGCGGCAGTAAGGGGGAGGATCTGTGACTTACTCCAGTTAACATGGATCCCAGAAAGGTTTCCAAATACCAGGAATTCCCTTAAGAGCGGGTTTATGTTTACTTGCGGTCTCTAATATAAAGGGTGATATCATCCGCATAGAGCGAAATCAATATCTGGCGTAAGTTGCAGCGCAGTGCTTTATCTTGGTGATGTTGGCGTATTTTTGCTGCCAAGGGCTCTATAGCCAAGGCAAAAAGGAGGGGGGAGAGGGGGCATCCTTGACGTGTGCCCCTAGTGATGGGGAACGCTGTAGATAGGTGGCCGTTAATGAGGACTCTAGCTGTGGGGAGCCGATAGAGCAGCTGGATCCAGGAGAGGAACATGGGGGGGGAAACCCATCCGGCATAGTACTCCCAGCAGGTAATCCCACTCGACCGAATCAAACGCCTTATTGGCGTCCAGGAAGACCGCCGCCAGCGGCAGGTCCGGGTCTACATTATGTAGGACAGAGAAAAAAGTGCGGAGGTTGTGTGTGGTAGCTCGTCCAGGGATAAAACCCGCCTGATCAGGAAGGACCAGCAGCTCCATGAGCAAGTTTAATCGATTGGCTGTGATTTTGGCTAGTATTTTTGTATCGCAGTTTATAAGAGATAGCGGTCTATAGGAGTCACAGTGGAGCGCAGATTTTCCCGGCTTAAGTAGGGAAGTTATGAGTGCCTCCCTCATGGATGCGGGTAGTGTGCCGGCCTCAAGGGAAGCTTCGTACACCTCTCGCAGGATGGGAGCTAATAAGTCTATATAGGTTTTATAGAATTCAATAGGGATTCTGTCGAGGCCAGGGGCCCTGCCCGATTTCGTATGCATAATGGCTTCTCGCACCTCGTCCAGTTCGAATGGGGCAGATAGGAATTCCCGTTGCGAGTCGTTCAGCTATGCCAGGGCCACGTCGTTTAAATAATTATCCAGGTCTAGGGTATCCCTTCTGTGGGACGTGTATAATGTGGAGTAGTGCGTGGAGAACGCCTGGAGTATGTCGGGCGTATCTCTGTGCCTAATTGATTCCGGACCTTCAATCTCCAGGATATATCCGGAGAAGCGAGGTTTTCTTATAATTTCAGCCAGAGCCCTCCCAGGGCGGTCCCCCTCTCCGTATCTGCGAGCTACCCAGTATTTTCCTCTATACTTTGCCTCTCGGTCTGCGGTGGTTGTGTACTCCATGAGCTTGTCTCTAAACTCGCGGCGCGCCTGTCCATCCGAGTCATTGGGGAGTCTGGACTCCAGTGCCCTGAGCTCGACCTCTAATCTTTGCAGTGTCCCCTGTAGGGCTCGTAGGACACCTGCCCTTTTTGATATGCAAAAGCCACGCATCGTGACTTTGAAAGCTTCCCAGACCGTTTCGACATTATCGACCGAGCCTTTGTTTCTCTGTAGGAAGTCTTGTATTTCTTCCCGTAGCTCTTCCTGAAAAACCACGTCAGTCAGTGTAAGAGGAGGGAGCCTCCACTGTCTGCGCAGAACGCCAAAGCCCGGGGGTTTGAGTGCAATCCTGACAGGGGCATGATCAGAATAAGTTCTCGCCAGGTGCCGAGCCTCACTCACTGATGGGCCCAACCCTCGTGTAACCAGGAGATAATCTAGACGGGCCCAGGATGCACATTGTGTGGCGAAATGAGTGCCTTCAGTGTCGTGCTGGTGTAGTTGGCGCCAAGTGTCTATTAGCTCGTGGGCAGTCAATATTCCCCGCAGTGCATGGTACGATCTATTGTAATGGTGTGGTGAGGGGTTTGACCTGTCGACGGCGGGGTTTAATGCAACATTGAAATCTCCACCCCAGATTATGTGAGTAGATCCCTTAGTCAGGGTCCTTCCCCAAAGCTCAGTGAAGAACTCGGGAGAGTCAATGTTAGGCCCGTAGCAGCTGGTAAGAGTGACAGACTCTGTGCCTAGTGTACCCCATGCAATACAGTATCGTCCCTGTGGATCGTGTTCAGTCCCAGCTATGGCAAAGGGGGTGTGTTTTTTTACGAGGATGGCCGTGCCTCGAGAGTACGAGGAGTAGGAAGAGAATACGCGATGATCGGCCCATTTAATCGCAAAGGTGTTTGCAGTTTGGGGGTTGATGTGGGTTTCTTGGAGCATCGCAATGTGGATTTGATGCCTGTCTAAGTATGCTAATATTTGTCTACGTTTTCGTGGGTCTCCTAGTCCCCTGATGTTCCAAGTGAGTATGTGTAGATTGAGGGTAGACGTTATATTAGCCATGAGCTACGGCTGGCCATGGGTGTTGAACACATGAGTAATCTGGAATAACATGGCAGATAGAGAAATGTACACCATTGCGTCTATTTGTTGCGTATGTTGTGTGCTTATTGTGCGAATTTCGGTAACAACTCCCGTCCCTCCCCCTCCCACTGAAACATCCCAAACATGCCAGTACTATGTCCCTCCCTCCTCCCAATTTACCCGCAATTCCAAGAAAACAATCTGCGTGCTAGTCCGCAGTACAGTTAAAAAGGGGGGGATGCCCGCTGGGGGGATCTCCTAGGTGGGAGCACGCTCACACCTCGCCCTCAGAGAGCTATTGGGATGTAGTGACCAGGCTCAAGGAGGGCATAGGTGCTCGGTGTTGAGCATCTCAATGTCCCATTTAGTCACTTATCTGGTGTGTATTGTTGGTGACCTTCACAGGTGGATGTAATCTTCCGGTCGTGCCGTGAACATCTTCGCGAGGTGGCCTTGGAGTTAATACGATATGTTCATGATGTGGCTGCAAGAGTTGGCTAGTCTGCATCTGGGGATCTCGACCTTGGTGATGCAGGTGAAGCGACTGACGCATTGCCGGCATGTTTGAGGTTTTTCAGAAACTCGTCTACTTGATGTGGCTTTGTGAAGAAACTTTGTCTGCCTTGGTGCGTGACCCTGAGACGTGCTGGGTATAAGAGGGCGTAGTCTATTTGGGATGTACGTAGCTTTTGTTTTGCCGGTATGGAACTTGCGCCTCTCCTCCTGGACGGTGGCCGTAAAGTCAGGGTAGATGGCGAAGTTGTTCCCTTCATAGTTCAGCTGGCGTTACTCTCGGGCTGCTTTAAGGGCGACATCTCTATCTCGATAATTGAGAAGTCGGGCAATAATAGGCCGTGGTGTACCTTCCGGGGGGCGGACGAGGTCCCAGGGTCCTATGTGCCCGCTCAACAATGAATTGGGGTGAGAACTTCTCGGCGCCCAGCGTGCCGCTCAGTAGCTTCTCTACGTACTCCTCCATCTTCCCGGTATTTGTGCTTTCGGGAATGCCAAGAATTCGGATGTTGTTTCTTCGGCTGCGCGCTTCCAAATCTTCATTTTTGGAGGCAATGATTTTCAACAGCTTGTCCATTTGTGATACAGTGGTTTGGAGTTGAGCCGTGCAGTCTTCGGTACTTGAGATGCGTTGTTCTGCGTCCGTGAGGCGTTCCTCATGTCCCTCCAGTTTGTTAACTATAGTATCTAGGCGGCTGTGCATGGTGTCCATTTTGTCAGTCAGGGAGGTGAGGCTTTAGCGCATTTCTAGCAATAGGGTTTTCACGTCGTCATCTGAATTGGGAGGTGGCCCGTTTACATGGTCGCCACCTGCTGCGCTCGCCTCATCCTGTTGTACTCGGGTAGCCCTCTTGTTTTCAAAGGTCAGCCGTGGCTGCCGTACATCCGTTTTCCCCATATTTTGAGCAGGTAAGATCTCCTAGAATGATAATCACTGGTTTGCAGGGTATTGACTGGTGTCCTGAGGTGGGTACGCCCATCCCCCACCGGTTCCTGTCACCTGGTAGGGGTGATGTGATGCACTGCTCTAATTGTGTGGCTACCTCAAGATCAGGCAGAGTGCAGGGCTGAGCAACCGTCCACAGCCAATAGGGTTTGGCGTCTGTTGGGCTTGAGTGCTGCGGTAGCAGTACTTCCTTTTATTGGGTTGTGGAGTGCCCTCGTCTGCAGCTAGTGCGCCCAACTCGTGGTGGGCCAATTTGCTCCTATAGGGGGATGAGTGTTTAGTGCGTAGTCCGCGCACCTTCGTAGTCAATCGCGTGAGTAGCGCAGGGGGTGGTATACTTTCTGGTGCCTCTTCCACCACGCAGCGCACCCGTGGATAGTTCGCGTGGGTAGCGCTCCGCTACGACAGGTTGACAGGGTACTTGCAGCTTCAGTAGTGCCTTGGAGATTTAGGGTGTTGTGAAACCTTATTTGTGTGCACTAGCGCCTTTGTCCGGTCGTAGCTCCAGGCTTGATGTGCACCGGTGAAGAATGTAGTGGCAACGACTCAGTGTTACTCTTATGGCTGCATGTCGGTGAAGCAATGCCGTTTCGGTGCTTACACTCTGGTGGTGTTGAGCGTGGGCAAGGGGGGAGGCCAGTGTCCTCACTGTGATCTGCAGCAGAGCCAGCCGTGGCAATCAGTCCGGCGGTATTGCAGTGAAAATCGGCGTGAGGGAGATCGTCAGTGCCGCAGAGTCAGCGGTCTAGTTGTTTTTGGCCTAGCCGCTTCGCGGCACCGCGGCTCTCGTAGTATTCCGCCCACTGGGCGATGCAAGCTGGTCCGTAGCCTCCTCCCCAGGCAGTGTGTTGGGTTCATACACTCCAGCGCCAGGCTCCTATCCGTGGCAGCTTTTCATTGGAAGGGCAGGTTATTTAATACTCTTAGATGCCTCCCAGGACCGGCGGTGGAGCGGCTGGTAAGTGTTGGCAGCCAGGGGGAATGGAGTGTTCCACGCTGTGATTGTGTTGCGGCTGTGGGGTTAGCTTTTTCTTTTTCCTCCCCTCCCTTCAGCGACATTGGGTGTAGATGTGGAGGGGGGCCAGCGCACTCACCGCGATCAGTATTAGGGCCAGGGGCCGCAGTCCGGCCCGGCGTGCGGCCCGGTCACCTCGTGTGCACCGCGGTTCCTGCGTAGGCCACCCTGCCGGGCAGCAGTCTCCAGCCAATTAGTCCTCTGCCCTGCCGCCTACACCGCAAGGCTGTATCAACGGTTTGCGGCGCACAGCGTGCTTCAAGCTTACTCCATCGATGCCGTAGGATTTAACCACCAAGATCCTATACTTTGTGGGCGAGTGTGACCATTAGGGCAGGATCTGTGAGCGGGTCAATGCACCGAGCTGCGGGAGCCTCACTCCAGTGCGGCCATCTTGCCCGTGCGCCACCTAGCGCCCCTGTACTATGCAGGGTTAATAGACTGTGCCAAAGGAGGCATGCAGCATGAATGGTTAACACAAGTGTCATTTAATAGGAGAGCTTTGAAGTCTCTTTGGAGGCATCAGGACATGTGGTTAGGTGGAGACTTAAATGGAGGGAGTTTCAAATTCTCTAGGTACTTCTGGAAAATGATCGGTACAGGCAACATTCCCTCTTGAAGGTGGGGGGGTGCAATAAGAAGGAACTGCGTGCCTCTTAAGTCCCTATTACCACCTGAAATTTTCGAGTCAATGAAGTAGGGGATTTAGGGGTTAAGTTTGAGGAGGATTTTGCAAGAATTTTCAGAAAAGAATTAGGTTGCTTGTAGGGTACAAACATAAGATTAAAGTGCAAAATAGTGCCGTGCCTGTGTTGGCAAAAGTGAGATGGATATCTTTAAAGGATGAAGAGAAGAAGGAACTTTCACATTTATGTGAAATAGAGGTGATTGAACTAGTTGAGGTAACAGGGTAGTTAGTCCCTATACTTGTGGTGAAGAAGCCCAATGGAGATATCCTCTTGTGTGTTGATTTGAGAGCATTAAACTATGAGGTTGTAGTGGACAGATACCAATTACCCAATATTGACAAAATAGTAGCAACACTATCTGGATCATAATATTTTACCACTTTAAAATCCATCAAATTGAGTTGGATGAGAGTTGTCAGGACTTAACTGCTTTTATAACCACTATGGGTGCATTTAGGTTTTTAATTAAAAAAAAAAGCCTTTTGGCTTGGTTTCTGCATCACCTATTTTCCAGACATTAATGTGCAAATTGTTGAAGGGAATTCCTGGTAGAAATGCTATCAGGGTAATTATTTCATTTATTGTGGAACTAGTCAACAGCAACATGATGAATGTGTAAAATTAGTGCTAAAAAATGGTGGATGCTGGTATAACTTTAAAAGATGAGAAATGACAATTTTGGTGTTTTTAAAGTAAATAATCCTGGCTATTTGTTTTACAGTGCAGGAGTTGCGCCAAGCGCCAAAGAAATATATGGTGCAATCAACTTTACACATGAAAGAACCATGCTACAAAGAACAAAGAAGAATTGAATTCGTTTTTGGACATGGTTGAATATTACAGCACATTTATAAAATACTATGCAGATAAGTTTTAACATTTGAGAATGTTACTGGGAAAGAAGGTTGATTTTAAATGGAGGGACAGATGTCAAAAGGAATTTTACAGGCCGAAGAATGATGTGGTAAAGGCGCTGTGTCTACAAGCTTTTGTCCATGGAGCTGAAATATTTATTGTTACAGATGCAAGTGCAAAAGTAGTGGGAGTTGTCTTGCTGTAGAGAAGACATGGATCAGAACAATTGATTGCTTATGCTTGTAGATGTTTGAGAGGCTTGGAGTATAATTACTCAGTAATCGAAAGAGAAGCATTAGCAATTTTCTGTACTGTTACTGGGTTGAAGAACTTATTTTGGGGAACAACTTTTACTGTGTGCACAGATCACAAGCATTTAAAGAATGTTTTCATAAAAAAGGCTTCGATGCCATTTCAGCAAGGTTCAGAAGAAGGGTTATAACTTTACAATAATATAATTTTAAGGTAGAATATCTCTGGAGCGTCCCGTGCAGTTAAGAGCGGTGGGGCGGTGCGGCCTGATGGAGGGGATTCGACAGACAACAACAAGGGGAAATTAATTATTTATTCAATTTTTCCCTCGTCGCCATCTGTTGAACCCCTCCACCACCCTCCCGGCCCCACCGCTCTTACCTGCACGGGCCGCTCCTGGAATATTTACTTGGTGTGCAACTTTTTTCTGCTGCTTGTCCAGATTGGTCAGTGAGGTGGAGGAGTCTGAGGATGAGGCCTTTGTAGAAGAAGATGTTACGATATGTGAGGTTATATTAGGGGCCATTGGCAAGGGTGAATGGAGAGCAGAACTGTACAATGACCCTGTTTTATTCAAAGTTGTAGAGCCCAAAATGTCAAGTAATTCATGTGAAGCAGATAGTGCATGGGAGATGATTAAGGATGAGTTGTCACTAAATAAAGACATTTTGTTTAGAGGCACAAGAATAATTGTCCCTCACAGGATCCCTGAGAAAGTACTGAAACTGGCACACGAAGGTTATATGGGAATTGTGACAACTAAGAAAAGGATTTGGTATGATTTCTGGTGCCCAGATGTTAATATGGATGATGAAGGAATGGTAAGAGAGCTTTCTAAGTTAACAGTAGTGGCAACATTTTAAAAGTTAGATAGATTCCCATGGATTCTCACATTTACCAAGCAATCCATGGTAAAATTTGCAATTGATATTACAAGACCCCTAAGTGGTGAACATGGCATGCCTTTTCATGTGCTTTTAGATTTGTAAACCAAATGGGTGGAGGTGTCTTGTTTGCAAGATATGTCATCTGCAAATATTATTAAATTTATGGAAGAAGTTAATAAAAGAGAGAGTTATCCCACAAGCATTCTATCGGATAAGGGTCCCCAATATTGTTCTGGGGACATGGAATCTCATGTAAAAGTGTGTGGAACTATATTTAAGTAATGTGCAATTTGTAATCCAGAAACTAATAGAGTAGTTGAAGGAATGAGCAAAACATTAAAGGAGAGCATATAATTGTCAAGAGCTAATAATTTGTATTGTACAAACATTTGCAACACCACATTTTAGCGTACAGGACGTGCTCATTCGTCAATTGGAAGGTCCTCAGTTGTGTTATTCAAGGGGAGGTCACCTTGTACAAAGTTGAGTCGAGGGTGGATGGATTGGAACATAAGGATCAACTTTAATGGTTTGAGCATGTGGTGAATGAAAGAGGAGGAATAACAAGAGAGCATAAAAGAATAGTTTGATGAAAGAAAGAAGGCAAGGGAGATGGTGATTAGGCTGGGTGAAATGAGAGCTCTCATTGGATGAGAAAAGTGGTCAAAGTGCTCTTGTGTGTTGAAATTGTCAATGCCAAGGTATTTACGAATCTAGTGAAAACACATTATAGGAAGATATGGATCATAAAATGTGTGGTAGCAGTTAGAAATCTATTTGCTAAGAAGCAAAATGTGCCTTCTTCTCCAAGTCGTAGGTCTGAGAAAAGTATGAATGCAGAAAACTCTGCTACAAATTGTAATACTCAAAATCATGAGGGTGAAAGAAGAATGAGTATTAGAGTAAGTAAATATCCTTCTTACTTGCAGGATTACATTATTTAATTAAATGTATTTTAAAGCTAATATATAAAGGAGTTTGTGCTCTGTATGTTGATCAAATATATATAGAGCATTCTAAGTTTTATTTTGGACCATTGATTCCATAAAAGTGATGGAAGAAAGTAAGCTTGAGTTATGAAGGGGCATATCATCAAGGGGCCGCAATAGAATTATCGCCGCTTTAGCGTCCGTTTTCGGGCGAAAAACGGCGATAATTCTATCGCACTATCAGCAAGGACACGCTAACGCGTGTTTCCATGCTTCTGCGCCCTTTCCCTTAACGCCCAGCTTTGCATCTCTAATGATATGCAAAGTGGGCGTTCCGCACCAAAATAACGTGGGAAATGTCGCTAACCGACATTTCTCCTATCATCAATCTGCACGCTAACCTGCACAGCGTAAGAAAAGTAACGCTAACCGCGCTTATCGCTACTTTCCTTACGCCTGCTCTCAATCTGACTTAGCCATAATATTCAATGGAAGGTGGATTGTATGGCTGAGTCCACCCTGCCCTATCAGCAACGTATCGCCTTTCGCTGTGCGATTATCACTGGATTTCCAGCAATAATCGCACATTTTGCAGCTAACTCTGGAATTTTTATCGCTTTTGAGATAAGCGTCACTGATAGCGCGTTATCTCAGCGATAAAATCCAGCGATAGCCGGCAATAATTATCCTTGCGCTAAGCGCGTTTAGCGATAATTATCGCCGGCTGTTGCTGATATGCCCCGAAATATTTTGTATGTTAGTTTTGTGTATGTCAAAAATATTGTCTGAATATATTTTAATTTAGTTTCTTTTAAGTTGCTACATTTTCAATATTTGAATTTAAAGGAGTTAGAAGTGTGGTACATATAAGCTTGTTGTAGTTTGTCTTATATTGTTGTACCTTATTCTGCTCCACGCAGAATCATTGTTGTGCTTTTTAATGTGGTGATGCAGGTAAAAAAAACGTGGGACTTGACTTGCGTGTGTAGCAGCAGTTGGAGCCAACCGGTGAGGTGTCAAATAAAATTAAAGTACCACTTGCAATCCTTGCTATCCTGTTGGGTAGGCTGTCTGATGGCAGCAGACAACGATGCTTCTCCCACATATATACCTAATGGAGACGAGGATTGAGGAAACTCACAAGCGGTCATGCACTGGTGTTCAGCAATATATGAAGTGTTATCTCTAAATTTCTCCCACATGACATCGCGATTTTCTTTAATTTGCTACTTTGAAAATGAACACACCCACGTCACCTGATTTTTAATACGGAGGCAAATAAACGTGCAACCTTTCCCAAAGCAGGTATAGCTTTTTGTCCCATTAATAGCGCAAGCAAAACCCAAAATAAACAGCACTCGCGCTCTCATTAGATCTGAAAACATCCATCGAATTTGACACATGTATTAAGGAAAACGTCTAACAATTGCGTACCCTAAAGAACGTTGACCTGGGCATGCGTCTAAGCACGTTTCTATAAGCAGAGGAAATAATTTCTGACTATGATGTGCGTGACGCACAGTGCGTCTCACCTCACCCTCAGTAAGTACATTAGGAAAATAAAATTGTAAAAGCAGGTCATTTCGGCGCCTTTTTCTTCTCGTTAAACCTTGATCTCTTCACCTACTACTGCATTTGAAAATGAACAGTCAATTAAAGCCGGGGCGCCTGTAAGTACTATTGCAGGTAATCTCTGTTTCTAATGCGCACCATGATGAAAAGGAGCAATTAGGGAACAGCTACTTAGTGCATTTAAAGAAAGTAATGTTTGCTTCTTTCACAGGCGAATGTTCTTTCCATTTCCTGCCAGGCCAAACGGCCAATTTCCTGCTAGTAAAAAAAAAAAAAGCAACGAGACTACTCTCGAACTCTGCAAAATTGAAATATTAGTCAAAACTCCAAATTAGCCAATATCAGAAGCTCAGTCCTGCCACGTCTTTATGGGGCATATTAGCAATGCCTGGCGATAATTATCGCAAAGTGCAATTAGCGCTTGGATAATTATCGCCAGGCATCGCCGGTTTCTATCGCGGAGTTAGCGTGCAATCAGCAATGCTAATCTCCAAAGCGATAGAAACCTTGGAGAACAGTGTGAATATCGCCTGAAAACAGGCGATATTCACACTGTTCCCCAGTTCTGCTTGCTGATTGTGCGAGGGGGATTTAGCCATGTAATCCACCTCTCATTGGATTACATGGCTAAGTCAGGGTGGGACCAGGTGTTAGCAAACCAGCGCTAAACGTGTTTAGCGCTGGTTCGCTAATCACCGCCCCTGCCTCGCTGATAGGCGTTAGCGACCTCAGCGACTGTTTCCAGTCGCTGTTAGGTGGGAAACGCCTACTTTGCATGCCATTAGCGATAAATATCGCTGGCATGCAAAGCGGCACCCAACCCGGTCGCTATCGCCTACAAGCTGTCGCTAACAGCAGTTAGCGACAGCTTGTTGATAAGGCGATAATATTATCGCCGCTTTAGCTGGAAAAAGTCCCGCTAAAGTGGCGATAATCGCCTTGCTAATATGCCCCTATGTTTTTAATTCTGATTTCTAGCTGTAATTGTGTTGATGTGCTTAAACAATACAATGTGGTTGTACTAAAATTTGCACAGTGCTGTGTGAAAATCAGCAGTTCTGGATTGTGCAAATAGTAAAGTATTGTGATGAAAACTACCCAAGGTTAGTCTATATAGGATGTATAATTTTGGAGCTGTTACTCATCTTACTCACAGGTATATCATACGATATTCTGCTTACCCCTATTTCTGCTCGGTTTTCCTTGGCGTTAGGATTTTACGCAAAGCCAAGCCCGCTCTATTACTTTATATTGGATCGACTGAGAGCCTATGAGTGTGTGCACTGTTCTGGCCCCTCTCCATAAATTACAGGACTGCTGGCACTCTGCGATACGAAAGGATTTTGGCTGGGTTCTCAAGTCAACCTTTGGTGCAAAACGTTTTTGCATGCAAAGGTTTATCGCCTCCACCTTTGAGCTGCTTTGCACCACTGCCAACAGTCACACAAGCACTGGTGCAATAGTAAATCTGGACCTACATTTGTAAAATGGCAGACATGCAGCTGTCAGTCTCTGAAGAGGATGGATCCATGCTTAATTTGTGGAAGAATTAGAGCCAGTCCGAAAGTTTTGCTCAGGAGCCTGCTCAGGCGCCTTTGAATATCAGTGTGCCAAATATCAAGGCTCTGTTGTCTTGATTCCAACTCATTCACCCACTCCATGCCCCTTTTTTCTCACTTTTGCAGGTTCCTGCTTTTTCCCTTTTTCTGCCTTTATCTTCCTTCTTTTTTTCCCTTGCGTTTGCTTTTCACTCTCTCTCTTTGTCAAAGTCTTAAGACAACAAAATGGTTAAAACAACGGTGGACTCGAACAACCGCACCTCAATCAGAATTCACAAAAATATATATATAGTCCTGAACACTACTCATCCGGTACCTGCCGTTGTTCAGTACCACTGTCCAGCAGATTAATGATGGTAGCAAAGTGGATGGGTGCACCAGCAAGGAATTCAAAGTTGATGGACTATCCAATATGTAATTTCCAAATATGCTTATTTATTTTTATCCATCAATTTCAACAAAGTCCAGCCAACGCGTTTCGTTCCAACAACTTATAGTACTTTGTGAGGGCTTAATGTGATAACATGTAAGTGCATCCATATCGTGCGTATTAAATTAATGCAATTCCATCCGAGTCATGGTCAAAGGTGACTCATGATAGACTGTGTCACTGTATCCCGACATATAGTGGTCGAGATAATGTAATGCGTGGGTCAATACCGCGATAAGTATTTACTCCTCCAGATTATGGTGTCGGCGTGCTCCGATAAAAATAAATAAGCATATTTGAAATTTACATATTGGATATTCTTTGGACTTTGAGGGGCAGATTTACAATTAACTAACGCAGCACGGCGCAGCAAGTCATTTTGCTGCGCCATGCTGCGTTAGTTTGGAAAGCACAGGGATGCGACATATTTACAAGAATATGTTGCATCGTTGTGCTTCCCCCTGCGCTGGCGCACAAACTGCAGCCATGCGCCGGCGCAGGCACCCTTGCACCATGGTGCAAGGATGCCTGCGTCGTGGGGAGATTGTTTTTGTGCAGGAAGGGGAACCTTCCTTCACAAAAACAATCACTACAACCATTTTCCTCTTTCAATGCGTGCTGCAGGAATTTCTCCTCGGTGCGCCTCGCTATGCCACCTCTAGGGTGGCGTAGCATTCAGACGCATCTCCAGATTTACGATTTCTCGTAATTCTGGAGATGTGTCTTGTTCCATGAGTGTTGCGTGGGAACACCCACAGCAACACCCATGGAACGCCCCTTCACCACAAAGTGCTGCGTGTGAAGGGGCCGTATTTACAAGGAGAGGAAAAGTCACGCAGGGTGGCTTTTCCTCTCCTTGTAAATATGGAGCAGCCCCCTGCGCCACCAGTACGTCACAAAAGGTGACGTACTGGTGGCGCAGGGGGCTTGTAAATCTGCCCCACAATTTCTTGCTGGTGCACCCATCCACTTTGCTACTATCTTTGTCAAAGTCTGTTGAGGAAAAAAAGAGTGCTGGTGGGCCCCACAAGCAACCACCGTCCCAAAATAAGCACTGTGGTGGATGGATGCTTAACAGGTATTGGGCTAAATATGAGTATGTTGATATTACGCTACAAGAAATAAGTTGTAATCTACACATTTCTAAATTAGTTTTACACAGGAATATGAGAAAAGAACGGTTTTTCATATCCTTTCAAATAAAAAAATCATCAAATCATATTAAATCAAGATGACATCAAGAAAACTTGATAGAAAGCTCCAGCTGTCTCCTAAAATCATTTAGAATCTTGAGGCCCCATAGATTTTGGTAAAAGGCTCCATTTCACATGCACGTACCTAGATATTTCCCTCAGTTCCTCATTACAAGCAGCCCATTAATTTCAGTTACCTCAGTAACATAATGGTCTGTGCCCAGTGGATTTATGAGTATAGCAGCAATACTGCTACTCAGTGGTATTCCACCCAGAGATTTCCCCTGCTCAAAGCAGCTAAAGAACATGGCAGCAACAGCAGAGAAAAAAAACGTGTAGGAATCAGCATGGAAAGTCTGATTCCCACCTTATTCCCAAATCACATGTGATACACATTATTACACCACTTGGAATTACCTGGACTCCTGGTAATGGTAATTCCCAGAGGAGATGCCAGCTAAGGAGGTTCTAAGTGCATGTCTCAATAGTAAAGCAATTCAGGAGTCCCTCCTACCAAGCTCAGAGAGTTACCCAGCCTAAGGCTATGTTCAGTTTTGCAGGAAATAGGGAATTGATAACAAAAATAATTGCTGCCAGATTAACCCCAAAAGGACATATACCAAAGATGATTAATTTCTATGAAACAGATAATGTAAGAGTACCTATTATACTGTTTTTTCAAACACCTACTCCCAGAAGGTGGCTAAGCTCTGGCAAGGGGCAAATATATGAGCCATTTTTGCATTCCCAGACCTCATTTTAGACACACATAGTGTCCAAATAGCCATTTTTATAACTTCTGCGAGGTGGAATACCATGTAGTGGGATATTGTTGTAGCATTCTGATTCTATAAGTAAGTGTTGCTTAGGAATTTTGATTCACTGGCTTCTCCCAGTCTTGAGACTATTCACCAGCCTGACCTGCCAAACCTTGTTGTGATTCCTTTTAAAATAGTTGAAATCAAATCAATAAAAGGACTATATAAGAAGATTGAACACTCTGCATCCTGGGAGCTGGGGAACGAAATCTTAGAATGAAATAACATGCATGCCCATAGTTGGACTGCCACACTGGCATGGAGGTTAAGGATGGACAATACAGCAGTTCCAAGTATGTAGCTAGTTCCTTTGCTACTTCCACTTCTCACGACCTCTTAAGTTGCACTAGGGATAGCTCCCAGCATTGGGTCAGCCCACGTAGACCTTCCATCCCCATATGTGAAGAGCAAAACTCCGACATTTATGTTTATTCAGTCCCACAAACTCCACCCTACTCGCTAACTAATACTCACATTCCCACACAAAGCACTGTTCCTGGTCCTATCGACCCCCAACAACTAAAGATTGTGTCATGGAATGTGGCAGGCCTAAGCAGCAAAATTCCACTGCCTCATTGGAACCAACTGGTAGAAGGCTTCGATGTATGCATCTTATTATTATTATTATTATTATGTAGCTTATAGAGCGTGCGGCTACCCCCAACGGGAGTGTCCCGGCGCTGGCAGCGGAGACATAGAAAGAGGTGGGGTGAGTATGTTGGAATCCGCAGGGTGCTAAGGCAGACTAAAAAGCCACGTCTTCAAGGATTTCCGGAAGCTAGACTCAGAGTTGGCCTTTCTGATGTGTTCGGGCAAGGAGTTCCACAGGGTCATGGTTCTGACGGGGAAGGACTGCCCTCCTATTCTAGCTTTGGCAAAGCGAGGGGTGACAAGGAGTTCAAGATGATTGGATCTTAGGTTTCTTGTTTGATGGGATTTACGGATTCTTTTCCGTAAATAGTGGGGGCCAACTTCGTTTATTGCCCTGTAAGCAAGGGTGAGCGCTTTGAATTCTGTTCGTTTTTTCACGGGCAGCCAGTGTAGACTACGTAGATGGGGGGAGATGTGATGCCTTAGCGGGACATTTCTGATAAGCCTTGCGGCTGCATTCTGTATTGTTTGCAGTTTCCTGAACAGATAGGCTGGTAAGCCCAGATATAGACTATTAGCGTAGTCTAGTTGTGATGCTATAAGTGCGTGGACAATTGTTTTCCTACAGTCCATTGGTAGGAGGTGGAGAAATCTTCGTAACGCCTTAATTTTCCAGAAGCAGGATGAGGACACATGTCCTATCTGCGTTTTGCATGAGAGGGTGTTGTCAAATTTAAAACCCAGATTCCTGGCCGAGGACACAGGAAGTGGAGGAGGATTGAGCTGTAAAGGACACCAAAGATCAGATTGGGGAGGGGAAGGCTGATTAAAAAACAGTACCTCCATTTTATCGGCATTCAGCCGTAGACAGTTCTTAGTCATCCAGGCTGATATATCTATCAGACACTGCTTAAAGTTTGTGAATGCGGCCTCCGAATGGTCTTTGAAGGAGAACACCAACTGGGTGTCATCAGCGTATGAGATGACACTCACGCCATGTTGCTCTACAAGTGGGGCTAGGGGGGCAAGATAAATGTTAAAAAGGGTCGGGCTGAGAGCCGAGCCCTGTGGTACTCCACAAATCATGGGCGGGGTGATGAGACATGAGGATGCAGCCTTGTTCTCTGGGACCGCCCCTCAAGAAAGGAACTAAACCAGGCCAAGGTGGTCCCATTTACTCCCAGATGCCTGAGCCTGTCAAGGAGGATCTTATGTGACACCGTGTCAAACGCTGCTGACAGGTCTAGCAGCACCAGCATTGCACAGCTACCCTTATCTAAGGTTTCCCGGATTGTTTCAGCTACCTCCAGCAGAGCTGTCTCAGTGCTGTAGCCAGCTCTAAATCCGGACTGAGAATCGTGTAGTAGTTTGTTAGCTTCTAGGAAGTTGGATAGCTGTTTCTGCACTTCTTTCTCAAGGATCTTGGCTGGTGCTGGCAAAAGGGAGATGGGTCTGAAATTTTTTAGTACATCTTCCAGGAGACATGGAGTCTGGTCCCATTATATAAAGCTGGTTATACCTGTTTTTGCTCCCCCGCAATCTCCATGGGAAGAGGGCGCCCGTCTGGGGGTTTGATTGCTTGGATAAGGATTGCCCTTGATTGCCAAATCATTTCCCAAACAAGTTCATGCCCAGACATTATTTGGTTAAGTATCAGGGGACCCAGGGGCGGCTCCACAGTCGAACTCTTCAATGTTTATGCAAGAGGGACAAAAGGAGGTAGACCCTCAGCCACCCTGGCAGCATTAGAAGAATGCCTAGCTAACTGCTCACCCCACGCAAGAGCGATAGTCGCAGGAGATTTTAATTGTACCTTCGAACCCCTGGCTACAGAAGACCTACTGGGATTAGAAGACCAAGATAGCAGATGGTCAGTCCCCCAACTTGATCTCCCCCTAGTCAAAAGATGGTCACAACAGGTACTCCAATTTAACGCCCTTACTATGGAGCACGGGCTAAGGGCAGTCAATGGCAGGTCACTATCTGACAAGCAAGGCGCTAACACCTATAATAGAGTCAGCTGTCCTTCCCGGATCGACTATATCCTCCTTGATGTAAAATTATGGGGGAATATGATCGATATGACAGTGGGCTCGACTGTGGAGAGCGACCACAATCCTTTGTGCTTAACCTTGAAGCCCTTGTGGGAGGCACCTTATTATCAGCTGAACATCCAACCTCTGACAGCCACTAGGGATATAGTTCCATCCAACTGCAAAAGGTTTCTGAAATGGAAGAAGGTAGCCATGAGTGACGCAAAGATTTCAGGTATCAAACACGATCTGAAAATAGGCTTAGCCAAATTACAAGCTGCAGCCCATAGTACAACAAGATCAGTGGACGCGTCCAAGGCCTACACGTATACCGTCACCCAAATCAACACATACTTTCAAGTCCCAAATCAGAATAAAAAATCTAGGATACACCACCAAGGATCCATACTCATGGTATAATAAGGATTGTAGGGAAAAAAGATTGCTCCTGGCCAAAGCCATTAAAGGGAAAAATCAGACCCTCATAAAATCTGCCAGACACTCCTACAAAGCAGCCCAGCGGGAGGCAAAGTTGAAGTGGGATGAATCGCGCTGGGAACAACTCAAAGATGCATGCTCCTCCAAAGATACCAGCTTGTTCTAGAACTTGGTCACCTGGGGAAGCAAGGAAGATGCCCGCCCACCCCCAAATCACATCACTAGCCACACTTGGTACGACCATTTTAAAGGGCTTTATTCAACAACAGAGGCTATTAAAGAAGGGGAGTTAGACGGAATAAATGGACCTGGGGTAGAAGTGGAGTGTTTTACCCTGCAGGAGGCAGAAGCTGCTATAAATAAAATTGTCCCATCCAAAGCAGCGGGTCCTGATGGCTTACCCGGGGATCTGTTCTTGGCCGACCCCCACCACTGGGCCCGTTACATCTCACTACTAGCAAATGAAATAGCCAATGGAACACCAGTCCCAGCGTCATGGAAGGTGGCCGAAGTGGTCCCCATCTATAAGAAGGGAGACAAAGACGACCCTTCCAACTACAGACCAATCAGTCTGATTGATGCTATGCAGAAGGTCTTTGGCCAGATGCTTCTGCACAGGATACAGTCATGGTCTGAGGAGGAGGCAATTCTAACGCAGTACCAGGCCGGATTTAGACTAAAGACCGGGACAATGGACCAGGTGTTCAGACTCCTCTTGATCTACTGGAAGGTAGTGGTACTGGGCAAGGGCAGTCTTTACCTTGCCTTCATTGACCTGAAGACTGCCTTTGACCTGGTCCCTAGATCTAAGTTGTGGGTGACGCTTGGCAAAATCCTAATTCGACTCCATGAGGGGAATTCCGCCCAGATCAGGTGGGGGGAGCAGGGACAACTAACTGAGCGCATACCTGTCAATAGAGGAGTCCGACAGGGCTGTGTCCTGGCCCCAACCATGTTCTCCCTTTATGTGAATGGGGTAGTCGACTTCCTCCTAGAAGAGCCTGCAGACTCGCCCACTCTGGGGGGCAACAAGATACCAACTTTGTTGTTCGCTGACAACACTCTGTTGATATCAAAAACCCCAGTTGGGCTTCAACGCCTTATCAATAGATTTCAAACTTTCTGCGACGACCGGGGACTGGTCATAAATGGTTCAAAAACTAAATTTATGGCCTTCAACTGCCATAGGTCATATAGGAACGGCCCTACGCTGGGAGGGGTACACCTCAAAAAGGTGGACACCTTCGATTACCTAGGCGTAAGACTTACCGATAAAATGTCTTGGAAACCCCACATAGCAAAGATGCTGATGGCACATAAGCGCGTAGCAGGAGTAATAGGGAAAGAACACCGCCTTTCACACACTAGGCCTGTAGCTCCCACCCTCCAAGTATATGACACTAAAGCCGTTAGCTCTGCCCTCTACGGAGCTGAAGTCTGGGGTTCGAGAAACTAGAAGAGCTTAGCAGGTCGGAACATAAATTCTTAAGAGATCTGGTCGCGGCACCAAAATACGTTCCCCTCACCCCACTATTGCTGGATATGGGCAGGCGGTCGATAGCTGACGTAGCTAGGTTACGTCCCGTACTTTTCTGGGCCCGCATTACGCGGACTCCCGAGCTTTTTTTTTATGCCGATGCTCTTGCAGAGATTATCCGCCTAGATACCGGCTGTAAAATAGGCTGGATTGCCGGTATTAAAAAAACTTTGTCAACCATAGGACTTCAAGCATGCTGGGTTAGCCAGGAACCCCCAAGGAGAGAAGACCTGAAACGCCTATATTGGGAATGGGTGGACCAACGGGAGAACTCTAGGCCTAATGTGGGCAATTTAACAACAGAATTCCTCTCCCACAAACAAACAAGACATCTTGAGCCCTTTCTTGATACAATCCAGACACCAAGAGACAGAATCTTGTATATACATTTCAGATTTGGAACCCTTCCCGTTCGTGAGGTGACAGCAAAGTGGGGCACTAACAACGAAAAAAATTGCCCATGCTGTAAGGCCCCCATAGAAAGCATTGCCCATTTAATCTTTGCCTGCCCGGCATATAAAACATCACGGGCCAAATGGCTGAAACCACTCTGTCAGCAATTGGGCACACGGGACCATTATACAGCTCTGCACATTCTCAGGTCCGATCCCAGGCCGTTCTTTGCATTCTGTGTAGCAAAATTCCTGGGTCAAGCATGGCTTACAAGGTGGAAAACTCTTGCGAGATCGGCATAATTTTAACCTAATCCATGCTAGTTATAAATTCATGACCCTATATCGAAACCATTTGCACTTATTTGCACAGGCACCTTATTTGTCAACCTTCTGCTGCTATGTTTAGGACATTTTAACAATTTTTAGTGCACTGGCTTTTTACTAGTTTGATGATGAATTGATTGCTTTTATATCGTTTTACTTGTAGAAATATACTTGACAAATTGAAATTGCGCACGTGCTAATGCTATCCCGTTTTCAATATTTACAAAACGATATATGTTTTATGGTACATAGGGCACATTTAACCATTTTGCTGTTTTAACTGATTATGCAAATCGGAAATGTTGTATATTTGTATTCTTTTTTAAAGGAAATTTTAATTTTTATTCTAGCTTTTATGACATTTCTGTCGAATAAAGCTTATCAATCAATCAATCAATCAATACAGCAGGCACTAACATAGAATACATCACTCGGACAGGAAAGAAAAGATGTGGATGGCATTGGAACACTAACAGGAACTGGAAGGAGCTGGGGTGATAGTGCTACAAGAAAGGATTGAATGGCTCAAGGAATGCTAGGGGCAAGGCAGCCATCCTGAAGAAGTGAAACATGGCTAAAACTTATAAGTGCCTGTGAGAAAGTTATCCTTTTTACCCTGACCACCCTCATTTCCTGACTGATACTGGTGGTTACTGACTCTGATTCTGCCCTGGGCTCTGCTAACTAGGTCCAGGGCCAGTGCTTTGTTTAAAAAGATATATGGTAATTAGGTGTATTTACAATTGGTTCTGACATCCTACCTGTAAGTCCCTAGTATATGGTAGGGTATGTAGGTTTAGAGGCCCCAGTGGATTTAATGCACTTAAGTGTGCACTGCTGTGGTGTCCGCTGTCATTTTAAAGGTAGCCGTGCTTTGCAGGCTGCTTTGAACATAAAACTATGTCCAAATTCGACTTTGGAATTAAAAGTACTTCCAAAGCCTAAAACTACCTTTTATTACATATATCACCCCAAAGGTCTGCCTTAGGTATCCCAAGGGTGGGGTTCCTTGTAATTAAATTGTGGGACTTTATAAAATATGTTTTATATGCCCCTGTGAGGGAAAACTGCCAATTTCGTTTTTACCCATTGTAGTGTTGCTAGCTCCATAGGCTAACATGGGAAGGCTTTATTAAACTTTGATAAAGTCTACCTTTTGACAGGAGTGAGCTAGAACAATAATGCAAAGTATCAAAATAATAGTTGCAATAAATCCAACAACTTGCCACGGTTGGATTTATTATAACTATTGCAGGAAAGCAGTTTTAGAACTTGCTTTCCTGAAGTTACCTAAAGAAGCCCTGTAGCAGCCTCTTCTGATCGACCAGCCTTTGACAGGGTGAGCCAAGCTGCTCCTGATTAGGTGTGAAGTGGCCTGGGGCTAAACAATAGAAACATCTTGTGGGAGGAGATCTGCTGCCTGCAAATGCCAGGACAGGAAAGGAGATGGGTAGACAAATTGGTCTTCAAAGGGAGAAAGACAGATAGTACAGGAACCAGACCCATCCCACACTTCCTGCACCCCCAGCCAGATGGGAATCCCTGTAATTCAATTAGGAGGGGAGCTGGAAAGGGAGTGTAGGGAAAGTTAGCCACACCTGTGGGTTGGGTTAGCCAGATCTGCACCTTCAGGAGAGATTTTCTCCGTTTCTATTTTTAGTAAATAGTACATTCTGGGACAATAATATGCCACACTTCTAAGAAAGTGGTCATCACCAAGGGTAGCAACTTGAACCCCATTTGTCAGGGGTGCTCCCCTTTCTTGCCAGCCCAGAAACTGCAATAAATATGGTAGAACTGCACAACACCTCAGATCCCTGCCTCGAAATATCAAGAGAAGAAGGACTGCCCTGCTGAACCTCTGGTCTGCACCAAATGAGGATTGCAGTCACAAGGACTGTGCCTGCTACACACTCTGGGCTTCACAAAAGAGGAATTTGCTTGCTTCATAAGATTAAGGAGTGGACTCCCTGAAATCAACCGGTAGAAAAGAGCTTCAAGAAGTCACTTGCAACAACTCCACCAAGACAAGACCAGCTGACCAGCTTCACCTGCATTTTAAAGGATGGGACCAGGTGCATTGTGGTAATTGTAGTCCCAAACCTCCAAGAGGCAACTCAGAGCTTCTGGAACCTTGGCTGGTATTGTCGTCCCTCAAAGACCCTCTAGAGACCTTCTAGAAGAAGATCTCCAAGTTTGAGAACATTTGGCCAACTTTTGGTCAAACGCTCTATAAGTTCACCAATCCCAACAACGAGAGTCGAGCCAGCGATGTTGAACCGCGTCACAGCCTGAAATCGAGGTTTGCCCAGATGAAATTTCTGGCCCTCTTTGCCCTCGATGATGAAGACAAAGACCTCTTGGAGTCACTAAGGCATCACGCTGAAGCAGGCCACCATTGTCGAACTGCAATCCGCCTTGCCAAGGAGAGTTGCTCGACGTCGAGGAAAAAAGAACCAAAAAAGTGACTACGGGCCTGATTACAAGTTTGGGGGCCTCACAGTGGGCCGCTACGCCAGCACGCCGCTGCAAGAGCGCCAAACCCATAGTCAGACCGCCCACCGGATTATGACTTTTATCCTGGTGGGCGGTCCTGCTGCAACGGTCCCATGCTGTGTTTTCTAAGGCTCAAAGGAGAGCCATAGAAAGCCAGTGCCATGGGAGCGCTGCAGGACGTTCCTGCAGAGGGGGAAATGCACGATGTTGTCCATTTGTTCCTGTGCAGGGACTGGGGGTGCAAACATGGAGGGGGTCACAACATGTGCCTCCCTTTATGCACCACCTGCACAGAGGCGACCTGAGTTGCCTCACTGCCACCCTTTCCATGGTGGGCTCACCGCCGTGGATAGGGTCACAGTAAGGCAACTCGTAATATACTTGGCGCCACATTGGCACCACCAGCATATTGCGGCCTCTGACCGCTGCACCACCACCACCGGATCCAGGATCCCTGGCGGTTGCTGTGATCCTGTGGCAGTCTGACCACCAAACTCAAAATACGGCGGGAGGACCGCCGGTGTGATGATGGCCACACAGGCACCACAGGTTCGGCGTATAATTAGGCCCATAGTCAGAAAGTAAAACCTTGACTGGCCGCAACCACCCAATGTATCTGACATGCGCGCCATCGCAGCCGACCTGAAAATTTGCCTTGGACCCGAAGCGACCAGATAGCCCCGGTTGTCGCTATTCACTTTTTGGCACTTGAAAAAACATTTGTGCATTTAATTTTTAAAAATGTAAATCTCAGGTTCCCTACATTGGATTTTTGTTGTTTTGTTGTCATTTTAATCATAAAAATATTTCCTATTTTTATAAATTGGTGTTGGATTTTTATTGTGTGTTGTATCTTACTTATTTACTGTTTTGGTGATATTAAATGCTTTACACACCTGTCTCGTAAGTTAAGCCTGTCTGCTCGCAGCCAACCTACCAAAGGTTGAGCATGGATACATTTATTGAGATTTGACTGGACTTTATTTGTGATTGTGGTGTTATTACTAAGCGTAGGTGCCTAAGTGAACCTACTAATAAATCTAACCTTCCAACAATGCCCATTCACCAACATCCAGGAGCAAACAAAAGAGAAATCAGACTAACACAGAGAGATGATGACAGTGATTTTGTTAGCAACAAGCAAAATTACTTTGGACATGGCAGTCACAGGAGGAAAGCAACATTAATGTTCCTCACATGCTGGAAGAAAAGTAGGCCCAGACAAAAAATATTACATTAAATTGTCATAATTTGCATCATTTTTGGAATTTCACATTATGTGTGTAATGCGAAATTCACGAAATTGCACCATTACACCATGCTGAATTATTACACTGCCATTCATCGAAAAATTATACCAGTGTCTAACAGCAACAATGAGAACAACCAGAACACAAGTGGCTGTTGTTTGCGGCAGTAGTGTTTTTTGTGCTACCTTTCAGCGATAAATACTCATCATATCAAAAATTACCACAAAGCCACATTTCACTTTAAATTATAGCGGTAAATGCTAGAGTTGCATTTCACATAATTACACATAATTTTGCACAATAAACCAAAAATGTTACATAATTACTAAAAAGCAAGCTACCCATATTTCACATACCCCTAGAAAGAAGTCTGATTCCGTCAAGAACATCCATGTTAACACATTTCCAAAACCAAATCCCTGATTTGCAAGTTTGTCTTTAGAAAATGCCAGCTCGTCCATTGTGCCACCACAACATGACTGCCCGATTGGTATTGTGTAATTTTCAAGTTCATGTTTCTGCCATGTCAGCGGGAGCACTCTCAGCTAAAGATCTCAGCTCTGGGGATTTTGTGTGAGAACTCATAAAGTCGCATGCAGACTACAGTCGACAGAGACAGGTAGACATCTTCGCTGAGATGACCTCAGCCCTGTTCTGTGCCACATGGAGCTGCCAGGTGCATTCTTCAGTGCCATTTCCCAGGCCCTTCACTCCGCCTGATACAACTTTTAGGTTTCGCCTGCATAACGCTTGCGCTGTGCTTGTGAAATCTATTATATTTAATATATCTTAAAGGAGACTTACATCCCGCCTTCAATTCTGATTGGTCCGTGTGCTTGCCAGTTTTCCTTCCTCAGTTACTATTAGATTTAGGCTGTTCTCCCTTCTGTGTCTCTCTTATCAGTTTCTCGTGGCCTAACTACTTATCCCCATCCTTGTTGGTGCTTTGAACTACTTTTTTGTGCTAATGCTGCATACCATTTACTTTCACGGGCAGCGTATTACAACTTGCTTTGTCTGCTTTTGTTTACATATTGCTTATTACAATGCCCAATTTTTGCTTTATTTTTAAAGGGTTTGTCTGTTTTTTTTTCACAAGATTAATAGTTCCGATGTCCGATTCCATATTCTTTACTTTCACAGGCAGCGTGCAACGCGTCTATTGCTAAACTGTTTGTGTGCTTTTTTGTTTAACAAGATTAATCACTCCGATGCATTCTAGTGTGCAATCTCTCCAGTGTGCGCCTCGTTCTCTTGATTCTGTAACTTTCCTTTGTTCCACGAGGCTTGGAACGCATCGTTCTCCAAGCCTCGCTTTCAGCCCTGAGCCCCGCCTCCGATTATGCTAAGAAAGCTCCCCTCACTCCCACACGTCAGCTGTAACTGTCCTGGCACAAAGGATTCCGTAGCTCTCTGGCACTCAGCTGAGATGATAAATAAACGCTAGACCCCACCTCCTTCCATCTTCCCTACACAGGTAAATAGTAGTCATGGAAAAAAGGCTTAACTCCGGTCACATGCACAGAACAGAAGATATGTTGCGAATTTCCCATCTGGTGGCAGTAAATCCTATGGCTACCATTATGTGCCCACCCCACAGTGTCTACCAAAGCGCATCAGATTCTGCCACTGAGTCTAACTAGTGTCAAGCTGCTAAGGTGTTTTCCTCAGTGGTGCTTTCAAACACAACTGTTTCTTTATCACAACCGTTCACATCTGACCAATCTTGTCATAGATTCAATCCGTGCATGTTCAGCAGAGCAGCAGTGCTGTTGGTGAAAGTATCTATCATTAACGAATTAAACGGGTGCTGACTGTGATTCCTTGCTTGGTACTATGGTTTTAACCAATTGCATAACCTGTCTTTCAGAATCCTTCTGGCTCAGATCTCTGTGAACCATGTCAATCAGTTTGGTGCACTAGACTTATTTTCAGCTTTACTTGCCTGCCACGCAAGAGGCAGGATGCTAGTTCAATGGTGGAAAAAAATGTACACAAACAAAGCCGGATACAATGAATCAATCAATCAATCAATCAGGGGTTTGTAAAGCGCACTACTCACCCGTGAGGGTCTCAAGGCGCTGGGGGAGGGGGGGAGCAGCTCCGGATCAATCGAAGAGCCAGGTCTTGAGGTCCTTCCTGAATGTGTGCAGGGTCGGAGAGCGTCTGATGTTCACCGGGAGTTCGTTCCAGGTTTTGGCTGCGATGTGGGAGAAGGCCCTCCCGCCTGTTCTGTTTCTGCGGATGCGGGGGACCACTGCCAGGGCGAGGTTGGCGAAGCGGAGGTTCCTCTTGGGTACGTGGAAGGATATTCTCTCATTGAGGTATTTGGGTCCGATGTTGTTGAGGGATTTGTAGGCGTGGGTGAGGAGTTTGAAGGTGACCCTTTTCTCGACAGGGAGCCAGTGGAGGTCTCGTAGGTGACAGGTCATGTGTTCGTGACGCGGTGTCCAGAGGATGAGTCTGGCTGAGGCGTTCTGGATGGTTTGGAGTTTGTGTAGAAGGGTTCTGTTGATTCCGGCGTATAGGGTGTTGCCGTAGTCCAGTCTGCTAGTTATGAGCGCGTGGGTGACGGTCCTTCTGCAGTCAGGGGGGATCCATTTGAAGGTCTTGCGGAGGATTCGCAGGCAGTTGAAACTGGTGGAGGCGACGGCGTTGATCTGGCGGTTCATGGAGAGAGAGGAGTCGAGGATGGTGCCGAGGTTTCGTGCGTGGTCAGTGGGGGTGGGTGGATTCCCGAGGGCGGTGGGCCACCAGGTGTCGTCCCAGGTGGAGGTGCAGGGTCCGAGGATGAGGACTTCAGTCTTCTCTGAGTTGCTTCTTCAGTAACCGTGAGTTTAAGTTTATTCAAAATATTAATGGCTTCGTTCAAACTGAATTTGATGTGACATTTGGCAGTTAGGAATCGGAGGCACCGGTTCCTTAGGTCGCATGCTGTCACCATAGAGAGGCACTTGGCCACTTCTATCATAGAGTTTGCGTGCAGAGGGGGGAGGTTGGCGTGCTAGCAGCCAATCCTAACCCCTCCTTAAATGTCAGCTGCGGGCCGGGCGAGCAGCGGGCGCGCCGCAGGCTCGCCAAAGGCACACCAAAGGCAAGCCCGTCTGCGCCCGTCCGCGTCTGAATGGGACCAGGGGCCAGGAACCCTGCTCCCCCCCTTGCAGGTCTGCAGAAATACACGGGAGGTCAGCTCCTAGCACTCAGGCCTATAAATCCTTCCCCGTGTGATCCGTTGCTGGGTTCCATTAATCTGCATGGACCTAGAGGAGATTGCAGCCAGTGCGGTTTTAAGGTGCTCGCCTTCAAGGACAAGCATCAAACGGCTCCCAAGCCCCAAGATTCCTTCTGGAAACTAGGATTGATTAATGCCCGGTCAATCCCCAAGCACGCCGTTGACATTAGAAATTTGTTAAAGGAAGACACCCTCAATATACTGTTTGTCACCGAAACATGGCTTAAGGATAGTTCTGGGCCAGATATTAATCTTGCACTCCCCCACGGCTACCGAATTCAAAGACTAGATCAGATTAAAAAAATTTGGGGCGGAATTGCCATTATTCTAAAAGCTGCTTTTAAATGCTCTACTACCACACTCTCTCTCCCGGAATGCAAAAGTGTTCAGTTTCATATCACACTCTCTCCCTCCCGGACAAATTCAGGTGTTCTGGTATACAGACCGCCGGGGCCCCTGCTCCAAATTCTTAGAGGCATTACCAGATACTCTAGCTAGCCTATCAGTATGGAAAAACCACATAACAATATTGGGTGACTTTAACCTTCACTTTGATGCACTTGACGCCCCCTCCACCAAAAGGCTACAGGATGATCTGGAGGCCCTTCAACTATCTCAATTGGTCTCGACACCTACCCATGACAAAGGGCATACATTGGACCTTATATTTTCCAATGACCCCCAGGTCACGGTATATGACGTAATCCCAGTCCCCTGGTCCGACCACTGCCTTATTCTGTTCGGACTAACCAAACCTACCAAACAAGTTAAGGTCAAGGCCGAGACCAATGTTACTAGGAGCTGGTCGAAGCTCAATTCTGAAATTTGTTCAAGTGCCCTGAAGAACACAATTCCCAATCTAGCAGGCAGCATAGAGGAGGACTTCCAGCAATGGGAATACTGGATTGGTCAGTCGCTAGACGCATGTGCTCCACTGCAAAAAACACCTAATCAAAAATCTCAGACTAAGAAAGCCCTGTGGTACAACAACCATCTGATGACATTGAAGAAGCAATGTAAGAGACTAGAAAGGGACTGGAGAAAGGAGTACGACCCAGCCCTCAAAGTTAAATACAAAACCTCCATTAGATCCTATCATAACAAATTAAAAAAGGCTCAAGCTAAATTCTATGAGGATAAAATCACTCAGGCACTAAATTGCCCAAAGGAACTCTTCAAGACCACCCCTCAAAAAATTAATGGATCTCCTCAGGCCTCTAAAGAAAGATGCAGCGAAATAGCATCTTTCTTGCATAACAAAGTGACAGATACTTATAGTCTTTTTCAGAACATCACTGAACCAGTACATGAGGGGTCAAATAAGGTCAGTGAACCAGCTACAGCCCCAAGTCTATTACAGTTCCCTAAACTTGAGAAAGAGGCTATCCTCAAGCTGATAAAGTCCACTGAATCTGGATCTCCGTTAGACTCAGCACCCCCTCATGCCCTTCTCAAGGTGACAGAGGTCCCCCACTAATGATGCTACTTAATAAATCATTAGAGTCCGGCTTGGTCCCACAACATTGGAAGCATGCCGTAATCAGACCAATTCTGAAAAAACCCCATCTGGATCCCGACATACTTGGCAATCTGCGACCTATCTCACTACTTCCTCTCCTCGGCAAACTCCTGGAGAAACATGTCAATCAAACATTAGTCAATTATTTGGAGGAGAACAATCTACTCCACCCAACGCAGATGGGCTTCTGTGCCCAACATAGCACTGAAGCAGCTCTCCTGGCAGTTACAGAGGAACTCAAAGCCCTACTAGATAATGGAGGGTCTGCCGCCATTATTCTGCTCGATCTCAGTGCGGCTTTTGATACTGTCAATCATGCCATACTAAAAGATAGACTAAGGGAAATAGGTCTCCGGGATAAAGCGATGGACTGGCTTATTTCTTTTCTGGAAGATCGTTCCTTCCAAGTGATGGAAAAGGATTGTTTCTCTGACCGCCTGCCAATTAAATATGGAGTGCCAAAAGGCTCTTCCCTTAGCCCTACGCTATTTAATATATACGTGAGACAGCTTGCCACTATCTTGCAGAAGTTTGGCATTTCGGGTGCATGTTATGCAGATGACACCCAGCTGATTGCCTCTCTATCCAAAGGCCCCAACCAAGGAAACCAACAACTGGATCCCTGCCTGAACAAATTGTTCCACTGGATGTCGAACTGTTACCTAAAACTGAACGGAGAAAAGACAGAACTAATAATATTAGGTAACAAGGCCATGCCCAGGCCACTCAATAGTTGGCCATCCTGTATGGGAAATCCACCTGCCCCTAAACCTGTTATAAAAAATCTAGGTATCTGGTTGGATAGCACCCTTGCAATGAACCATCAGGCTAACAAACTGTCTGGTATCTGCTTCGGGCTCTTAAGAATGCTCAGGAAGATACTGGCGTATATCCCAGAGCAGCTAAGAAAAACCGTCTTGCAGTCCCTCATAGTCTCACGCCTGGACTATGGTAACTCTCTTTACCTAGGATCACCAAAGTATGTGATAAAGAGACTTCAGATTGTGCAGAACGCGGCGGCAAGGCTCCTGCTCAAACTCCCTAGCCACGTATCTGTAAGAGAATCCCTCAAACAGCTCCATTGGCTGCCAATTGCAGCGAGAGTCAAGTTCAAATCCCTATGCATTGCTCACAGGGCAGTAAATAATAAAGGCCCGGAAAAACTCAGAAATTTGATATCTGCCCACGCCCCCACCAGACTATTAAAGTCCTCCCATCTACACCTCCTCCGCACAACCAGAATCAAAAGATCGAGATGGGGAGGAAGATCCTTTGCACACATGTTCCAGAAACTCTGGAACGAGCTCCCTCACGACCTAAGAGCGTTGCAAAATGAACTTGCTTTCAGGAAAAAACTTCAAACCTGGTTGTTTCCCTTAATCAACTAATGGGCTCCGTTCTCACTACAGCACTCATCTTCAGCACGGGGAAGCCTTAGGGTAGCCATGCACTCTACAAATCTCAAAAATCAAATCAAATCAATCAATCAAACAAGAGCCTCTTCCAAGCTGCCTCCAATACCCCCCGTTCTTCGTCCCAACTGTGCACCTTCGCTGTATTCTTTGCACGAGCGCCTCATTCCAGAATGTTTGAAAGCTCATGCTTAGAATACCACACGGGACACACATGGGTAATAAATGATCTCTGCAGGCATTAGTTATACCTCGGAAAGCAATATCCTCAGTGACATTGTGCTGACACAACCTAGCATGAATTCGAGAAAAGGCAGCAGCCTGCCGCATGCTCATGATGAAACACTATCTGGCAAATAGATTGCACTGGCAGTTTGGATTTGTGGCTGTGCTATGGGGCAGAAGTGGAACTCTCTGATCGGGGTTAAGTTTATGGCTACAGGCTAAAGGGCATTTAACAAAGTAAGGGAAAACATGTGAACTATTCTTATTGTACGCCTATACTCTGTCATAGTTTATAAGTGTTGCAGGTATTGCAGAGGCCATGCTGCTCTGTAGGCCAGGCGGTCTTGTTGCAGCAAAGACCACGCGGAGACCAAGTCCTTTGCTATTGTGGTCCCAAAACTACTGTCCCCAGGGCACGACTTTATTATTTTAATCCCCTGCGTAACACGTCACGCCGGGGTGAACCAACTGTGAGGCGCAGGCAGGTGACTCACCCTATTGCCCCCTGTCATCTCACGATACATGGAACATTACATTCCTCCTCATCTTTAATAATGAAACACGTCAAGCACAATTTGAAATTATATTAACACAACCACATGACACCTTGTGTAACATCTGACCACAGTGTCCATCGTTCGAATGGTATACAGTTACCAATCCTTCGACTCCAGCTCTTCTTCTCGATTCCTTCACACCAGGAACCCTGCCAGATGGGATGAAGGAGCGGGATTTCCTCGCAGATGTTACCTGGAACTGGTACCCTGGGGTTGCGATGCTGGTGCTGGGGAGTCCCCTGGTGGTTGTCCGTCAGTGTTGATCGGGGTGGCCTCGGAACATTCTGGGCTGCTCTCATCTAGCAGGAGTCTCATTGGAGTGTTGCCGGAGCTCAGCATAGGGGTGTTTGGAGTAGCATCGACGTTACCCCTGGCAGTGGCCCCCTCGGATGAATCTGAAGCAGTTGTCCAGTCGTACACCTTCTTGAAAAATGAGATATTTCTGGTGGCTTCTTCCTCTCCTCGGTGTGCTGTGACCATGGTTCCTCTCCGGTGCGTGACTGTCCAAGGACGACGTTCAAATGGGAGGCAGAATTTGCTTTCTGGGTGTCTGTCTTTTATGTATACCAAGTCCCATGGCAGATAGTTGAAGCCTTAGCTTTTCGTCTTTTACTGGATTGTGCGTTTGAGATAGTTCTTTTTCCTTAGAACTTGGGTATCAACAATGGGTAACGGGGTCCAGTTGGGATGATGCAAGATGGTGTCCTGCACCACCCGCCCCATGCTGACATGTCCGGGTGCTCATTCCGTTGTGACATGGGGTGTCAGCCTGTACTGCCTCAGGAAGCTGTAGATAGCTCTTTCCACCGATGATTCTTCGGCGTGAGTGATTCGTATTACCTTGTTTAGGGTCCGCATGAATTGCTCAACCTCCCCATTGGCTTGGGGCCACCTTGGTGTTACTTTTCGATGACGCATGCCCCAGGAATGGAGGTAGTCAGCAAATTCTTGTCCGTGAAATGGCGGCCCATTGTCCATCTCCACTACTTTAAAGAATCCATGGGTTGAGATGTTCCTTTCGATTTTGGTGATTACTTCAGCGGCCGTCTGGCTTCCGATGATCTCTACTTCAGGGTATTTTGTGTAGTCATCAATGACGACGAATATGTATCATCCATCTGGGAGGTGTCCAAAATCCATGCTCACATTCTACCATGATTGCTTGTGGGTTGTCCTCCGAAATGACCGGGGGAGTTCATTTGGGATTTCCAGGGACTTGGCACCACTGGCAGGAGCTGGCCACTTGCTCGACCATACTGTCTATTCCTGGAAACCACAACTTCACTCTCAGTTGGCTCTTGGCCTTCATAATGCCCTGATATCCGCGATGGGCCAACTTTACTGCCTCCGACGTGAGGCTCGACGGAACGACTAACGTGGGCCCTCTCAAGAGATATCCACTGGTGTCCATGGACAGTTCCTCCCGCACATGTATCAGCGACTCTGAAATTTCCTTGGCCTGTGGTGTCCCCAGGTCAGGCTTGCTATGACAGGGCACCAGTTATTGTGTTGGATGGAGGAGATTGCAAGTTGCAGGCATTCGTCTTTCTTGGTCGCTTTGACCAGCGAGTCTAGTTCCATCGGGAGGGGGCGTGATCGTTCCGTCACTAGCTGTACGTATTCTTCTGTGTCTTCTGCCTCTGCCATTTCATCTGCGGTGGCAGCTCGAGGATGTCTTGATAGATAATCAGCAGGGTTGGAAGCTCCTGGTTTGTACTCTAGCTTTTAGTCATATTCTTGCAGTTGGAGGATCCACTTATCGATCCTTAGGGGAGGTTTTGACGCTGAGCACTGGAACAGGGGTAGAAGTGGCGTGTGATCCGTGGAGACGATGAATGGGTGCCCATACACATATATGTGAAAATGTTGGCATACCCAGTGGATTGCAATCACCTCCCGTTCAATCTGGGAGTAGCAGTGTTAAGTGTCTGTCAGGGAGCGACTAGCATAGCCTACGGGGGCCCAGTTCTCATTTGCTTGTTGCTGCATTAGTACTGCTCCTAGTCCGAATGGGCTGGCATCTACAGCGATGTTAGTGGGCAGCGAGGGGTTGAAATACGACAACGTGGTCTCTGAAGAGAGTGCTTCTTTGGTCTTCGTGAAGGCTCAGTCTTGGTCTGCCCTCCATTGCCAAGTGGTGGTGGATTTCATGAGCTTCCGGAGGGAGTGTGTGAGATTCGTTAAGTCCGGGATGAACCATCCACAGAAGTTGACCATTCCGAGAAAACTTCGCATCTCGGACACGTTGGAAGGTGCCGGGGTTTCTTGGATGTCTCACACTTTGACGGGATGTGGGGCAATTCCTTTATCCGAGAAGGTGTAGCCGAAGAAGCTGATCCGCTTCTTCAGAAATTTGCTCTTTTCCCGATGTAGCGTCAGACCAGACTCACGTATCTGTTGAAGAACCCCTCTGAAGCGCTGGTGGTGATCTTCAAGTGACTTTGCATGCACCAGTATATCGCCACTGACGATGATGACCCCCGGGACACCACTTAGAACTTCTCTAATGGTGTTTTGGAAAAATTTAGCGGCACTGGAGATCCCAAAGTTGAGGTGTTTGTATCTCCGAAGGCCAACATGCGTCGAGAACGTAGTGACATAGCTAGAGTCCGGGTGTAGGGGCAGCTGGTGGTACCACAAGTGCAGATCCATTTTCGAGAACCACACCGCCCCGTACAGCTCTCCCAGAAGGTCGTCAATCGTGGGGGTGATGTGGCGTTCCAGTTTGATGGCGGTGTTTGGGAGGCGCATGTCCATGCAGGTGTGTACCTGCCATGGCTGCTTCGGCTTCCTGGCAACTACAATCGGGGACACCCACAGAGTGGGGCCGGTGGCTTTCTCAATAATGCCTTGCCTCTCCAACGCTTCTAGCTCCTCCTCTACCTTTTGCATGAGGTATAACGCTATGCGGCGATGTCTCAGCACCACCGGCTGGACTGATCGGTCTATGTGAAGCGAAACCTCCTTTCCCTTGAGGCACCCTATGCCCTGGAATACATCTCCAAACTCATCAAGGATCATCAAGATCTCCTCCTCCTGTACTGCGAACGCAAACGAGATTAACATGCGCTTTGACGGTGTTGCCGCTGACTAGCATCCCATGTCCTTTTGACATGTAAACGGTGGTGAGTGTGGTCAGGTCTTGGTACCTGATTTCCGTCTTGTAACACCCAATAAGGGGGATAGTCGTCTTTTGACCGTATGCAAAAACGCGGATTCGGGCTTCCTGTAGAGGGGGGCTTGGACCTAGGGACCAGTACGTACTTGGTGACATAAGTTCAATTGAGGCTCCGGTGTCGATAGTGGCCTTGACGTTCTGGTGATGGATCTTGACTTGACATTTGGGTAGCTGGTACCGTTTCTTGGACTGTTGGTCCACTGCCAACACGTAGTGTACAGGGTAATCTCCAGTGTCGTCATCCATGTCTTCGCTGTCCGGGGCTTCTTCCACCACTTGTGCGGACTCCTTAGGTGCTCTGGAGGATCTGCAGACTTTCGTGAAGTGATTTGCCTTTCCGCAGGCCGAACATCTCTTCACATTGGCTGGGTATTCATACATCCGATGTAGTGCGCAACCGCAGTAGCCACATTGTTTCTGCCTCTCTTGCGGGTGTTTTGCTGGAAGAGGGCGTGGTTTGGCTTTTACTACATTGGCTTATTCAGTTTTAATAGGACGGTGTAGCGCCACTTCCATGTGTGACGCTCTAGGCCTCGCCAGTTCTTTAGATCTTCTCATGGACAGAATGTCGCCTAGGGACTTCCCCGATTCTTGGAGTATGTTTTGCCGGAGTTTCATCGAGTAACAGCCTTGAATGATCTGGGCCCTGATTTCCTCCTGCTCGTCTTGGATGCTGTACGTGCTGGCTAGCTCCTATAGACGTCCATGGAATGCGTTAAGCGATTTGTCCGCTTCCTGCCGGGCTTACCTGAAGATGAATCGTTCGTAGTCCCAGTTTGCCATCGGCTCAAAGTGGACATTCAGAGCGTTGAGGAGCGTGGTGTACGTCTTAGGGGTGGCTTCCACCAGGTTCTTGTAGAGTCGGTGTATGTTTTTTCCCCCTAGGTGGAGTAGTAGTACATGGCATCAATCTCGCGCAATGCCAGCCCTTCAAAGTAGAACTACAGACGGTTAGTCCAATCCTTCCATTTTGGGGCTAGGGATGATGGCACGCCATCAACCACGAACGGTTCAATGGCCAGAATAGCTGACATCTTGATCCTTGTGGCAGGGCACCTCGTGGCACGAGCACTGCCTTACTATAGACATCCTGCGGCAGGCGCCAGACCGAGAGAATCCGCTCTCCCCACTGGGTGGCGTTACTCCTCTGAGTAGCGGCATACTATTGGCACTTCCTACGTGGCTCTGCCCCTCTTAGGCGATGTAGTGGACTGCAACTGGTCGGACACCACGTGGCAAGGCGAGAAACCAATGTGTGTTCCTCCACATGAGGTTGAGTGGGCTGTTGTGAGGGTGATGGAGTTTCGCTGCACCCAAAAAGTCTCACCTGGACCGATCTGCGTGCATGGGGGGCCAGAGAATTCCTCAGGAGGGAGAGAGAGGCACTTGAGGTGGTACAATCCGCTTGGAGGGGTGATTGTCCTGTGCCCTGTTGAGGGCAGAGTCCATATGCTACCAAACGCTTTATTTCCCTTTTCTCTTTGTTAGTTACCTGTATTGTATGGGCCTTGACACCTCTGTTGGAGATGCCCTCACCGTGGGAGCACAAAGCCTTTCACACTGCTCCAGGCAGCCCTGCTGTGCACATGGGCTGCCCCCTGCTGTCCTCAGCTGTGAAGCAGGCGGCAGGAGGGGCTGAGGCCTCCTGAGCACTGCGGTGGCGCCGGCAGCATGCACGACCCGCAGAGTGTAGGGAGTGGGCGGGCAGCGTGCAGTGCAGCATCGCGGCAGCAGTGTGGGTAAGCAACCACCTCGTCGCCAGTGTAGAGTCCTAGCTGCTCTGTAGGCCAGGCGCTCTTGTTGCAGCAAAGACCACGCGGAGACTAAGGGCCCGATTCTGATGCGGGTTGGAAAAGCTTCCCGACCGATGGCCTGATTCTGATGCGGTTAGGAAGGCCTCCTAATGGCATTTGCTTCTTCCAAATCGGATCGGGAACGTGTCTTCCCGACCGAGGGCCCAATTCTGATGCGGTTAGGAACAAATGTTCCCATTGAAGTCAATGGGAGTTCAACCAAATTGTATCTGGAAACATCCGGATGCATCCTACTCTGCCGGTTGGACTTTCCCGATCCGAGTGGGTCGGAAACCATTTCCCAACCGATTCGGTCGGGAAGCTTTTCCAACCCGCATCAGAATCGGGCCCTAAGTCCTTTGCTATCATGGTCCTGAGACTGCCATCCCTGGGGCACGCCTTTATTATTTTAATCCCCTGCATAACACGTCACGCCGGGGTGAACCAACTGTGATGCGCAGGCGGGTGACTCACCCTTTCGCCCCCTGTCATCTCACGATACATGGAACATTACAGGTATCTCAAACCTTTATCTGCTACACAACCGGTGTAATGTATGTACATGTGGCTGTATATGGTGTGCATGGCCATTATTTTAAAACTGTAGAAAAGCGACCTGTTAGTTTACCAAAAGTTTTTATTTTTAATTTTATTTATCTATTTTTTTACTATAACATTACGTTGCCTTTCACAACAGCATTAAAAGACTCAATGAAGAAAAAGAAAAACATAATTGCAATTACATAGTCTCATTAACTTGTTAGGAATGCTGCATTACTTAAAATGTTTATATTCATCACAGCCAAAGTGCCCCACCACTAACCCCATCCCAAGTATCAGTATGAAGGTATTTTAGCTTCCCATGCACCACGCGCAGCACACACCTCATATTATCCACTCGTACATCATCAGTGTGCCACAATATGCATCTATGGTGGTCCACGCCAGTACGATGACTCCACCAGTGAGTTCATCCTCACTGAGGCCCGGAGTTCATTATCTTTGATTTATCTAAAGCCAGAGCCCAGGGAAAACCTCTGAGAGCAAAAGAATAACAGAGCCGGGGGTTATGGGGAGTGGCAAGTTTCACAGGTAGGCACTGGGCCTCTAGCACTTAAAGCCTCAAGAGCACACATTTGGAAGCTGGGCATGAAAAACACTGGCCTGGTCTCAATCAAGATAGATGTCAACGCACTGTATCCTGCACAGCAGTTTTAAAGTACCTGGAGGTGTTTCTGTGTGCAACGTGGCACTACAATAAACTGATGTACAGTTAACTAAACTCCGCTTGTGTGTGCGCTCCACTCAGATCTCTGCAGTGAAGAGGGGGTTAAAAACAAAAAAGATCTACAGCGCGGCCTTGTGACTGCTTGGTTAGCACTACATTTTCTACAAATATATTTACCTAAGAAAGCTGGAAGAGATTTTTGCTGCAGATATTACCAGTAGGAAGGAAGTGAGCTGACAGTGTTTGTAGGTAAGCACGAGTGACCTCGCTGCAGAGCTAGGAGATCAGCTATTTCTTTATACTCTGCCCTTTACCTAATCTCCCCGCATTATATTACCACCAGTCACTGAACAATATATTGGTTTTCTCAATAAACAAGTCATAACACTTTTATGGAGTTTCAGTAACTTATATTGCACAACTGCTCACCAAGCCAAAACTTACAACAAAATTATTATTAAACACATAGGGGCCGATTCCGATCTCGGCCGGTAGGGCTCCGAATAGGATTCGGCTTTACCGGATCCGATTCGGAGCCCTGTTTCCCGACCGAACCGTACGCGGGTCCGGCCGAGCGAGTACGATGCGACTCGCCGACCGACTCGTCCGGGCGACTCCGACCGCTCCGACCGACTCGTACCCGGATCGTACCGCTCCGACCGACTCGCTCGGACACGATTCGCACCGCGCAATGGAGACGTTTTCCGGCCGGGTAAGTACGATGCGCACCTCGACCGCTCCGACCGACTCGCGCCGTCCGACTCGAACTCGCTGTCGGAGCCGTACTTTGGGGGTCCGTGTCGGACCCCCTGTACGCGCACCCGTGCGAGGCGCACACAGGGGGACCCATGGGTCCCCCTACCTGTGCGTGTACGCCGCGAGCGCTCGCGGCGTACTCGCTGTAGGGGCGCCCTTGTCCGCCTCGCACCCATTGAGGCAATGGGAGCCCGCGTACGCGTTGTACGACCGGCTCCCATTGAGTTCAATGGGAGTCCGACCGACTCGTGTCCGGTGGCATACGAATGCATCGGACTCGTTCGGTCGGACTGCACGGGTCCGATTCGGTCGGAAATCTCTCCGGGTCCGGCTCGGTCGGAGAGATTTCCGGCCCGAATCGGAATCGACCCCATAGACGAAACCTAATGCATTTACCAGTGCTTGCTAACTTTGCTTTTTTCAGTTTGTTGCATGCCCCCTACGACTCCTGCTCTCCTTTCCTAAATGTTCCACTTGCATAATAAACAGCCATGCTGTGGGCTGTGTCAGGGTAGGGGTAAATTCAGCAGAAACGAGAGCTGCTCTTATGATGTCCGATAGCTATTCACAGAAGAATGGTATAGGTACAATAGTTAAAATATACATTTCCATTAGTACTTCATTAAGAGACAATAGTGACATAACAGAAATAATCTGGAAAGAGTTTTGCCTTCCAAAGAAACAGTATACAAAAACATTTATGAAATTAGAATACAAAACTTCGTAGAGCTAAATTTTATTTTCTTAGTGCAATGACACCATTCATAACAAGCAGCACTATTAGAACATTAGAATGCTGGGAGCCTCATTAAAGGCACTGTAGTCGCTCACGTCTAATAATGGCTTGTATACACCCCCGACTCCGACATTTCAATGCTATTATTTCGGTTTCTCCCTTTTCAATTTAGAACATTCTAACCTCAGTGGGTGGAATATTTTAATAGCCTTATAGTCCTTGTGCCTCAGGCAACAGCGGCGTCCGGCAACAATCGAGGGTGGAGGGCGGCGGGGTTGGGGGTGTGGGGGTGAGGTTAAATAAAAAATGTAATTCAACTTACCTGCTTGCCGCGTTCTCCTTGCCGCTCCTCCTGGTAGCGTCTCTCCTCCTCCCGCCAGCAGGAACAGGAAGCAGCCTGGAAGCACCCAGGCTCCCCTGAGTCAATCACAACACTGCAATGCAGCGTTGTGATTGGTCTGAGCGCCTTGGCTCGGCGCTCAGACGGGGAATGGGGGCCTGGGCAAGTTCTCCACCCAGGCTGTAATGCAGCCTGGGTGGAGAAGAGGGAAAGTGCGCATGACTGTTATGGTCGGCCCGAGAGGGCCGGCCAAACAGTCATGTGCACTTAGGAGTGGTGGCAAACCACTCCTCGGCTGCTCTGTCAGTCCCACCCTACCTCACCTTGCAAAGCTGCCCACACGACAAAGGAAAAAATAAAATGATAATAACTGAGTTATTCGCATTTTTTTTTTTTTATACTGCTGAAAAAAAGCAGTGGGCGACACTCCTCCGCCTTAGCGGAGGAGCCACCACTGCTTACCAACTCAGTTCAAGGCTTTTGCAGCGGGCTAGAAGGCTATATGAAAAGTGTAAAGTGAATAAAGGAAATGTGGGTATACATAGGTGTCAGTATTAGGCCTTCTGCAGAGAACTATTTGCTATCTGTAGGGCATGGTTTGAATGCCTTCAAGCACTTAGTTTACGTTGTCTTCGAGAAGATCAGCGTCCCCACTAGGAACTCCTTTTGGGTAAATTCCCTCCAACAGTTACTCTTTTCTCATATGATTTCAATCAAGTAGTCAATAGTTCAATGACAAAGATCATTTATTGTCAGTTCATGTTCTCCGTGTTGCAATGTCACACGTATAAACGATAATCAAAACTCTATAAATTCAACTGTCTCCATCGTATAAATCCCAATGCATTTCGGGACAGTGCCCTTCATCACGAGAAATGTTCTGAAAATCAGCCAAACACTGACTTTTACATGAAGAGAGTCGATGAACATGTACAAGACAGTCACACATATATGAAGCTTTGTTCAAACCCAACGCACAAATTCCTGAGAGTATTGAAAATCATTTTGGATAAAGCACTCACAATGGGTACCATTACGGAAAGAGATAGGAGATTTCTTATTCAAGACCATCCAAGAACCCCGTACCTATATATGTTGCCAAAAATACACAAAAATACATTCCATTCATGAACCTATAGGGAGGTTCTTGGATCGCCATATACAACCGATAGTTCAAAACATATCCACATATTTGAGAGACACCACAGACTTTTTGAAGAAAATAGAAACTATTGAGTTTGACAAGGACACTATTCCCATTCTATGCACTATCGACGTATGTTCTTTATATATTCTATAAATGCATTTCAAAAGTTTTTCAAATAGCTAAGCCCATTTTTATCATGTTTTTATATTAGTGTGGATCACATAGATTATATGCAAACATCAACTTTGATTACATATGATGCAAACAGTTTTGGGAAATTTGTGCTTTAAGGTGCTCTACAAAGAAAACAGTGTTACAATGGTGCTGAATAAATGTCCTCAAAACTCATCTTATGAACTAAGAAATAATTGCTCTGTGCATGCGAACTTGTGCCTCTAGAAATTTAGTAAAATACTTCAACTGTTGCAGCAATTAACCTACTGTATTTCTGTAATTTATTATTGGGTGCGGAAACACCACACCAGGTAACTTTTATTCTGCATCTTAAATCCGGGCCATAGTGATGTGATGAACTGTTTTTCCTGGTCCTGCTGAATCAAAGTTGCTAGGTGCTGATCTTTGCCCAGTAATTTTGAAGGCGATAAAGCTTCATCCAGTATTATCAGATGTGCAAATCCACAGTTGGATATACCACACATGCATGTGGCATGCCAACCCACAACAATCACAGGTCACACAGGTAATAAATACATCATTCCTGGTTGCCAAAAACAAGAAGTTAAGACCTGACACATCCTCCACTGGATGCAGAGTGGCCTTACACACTCCATCTGTAGCAGACACAGGGGAAGAATTCAGGCAGTCGTTTCAAGACTCCTGGGTCCTGTAATAGGTTAAAGAGACAACCAACGACCATTGTCTGGCGAGGATAGATATATTATAATAAAAAACCTTTGAATGACTCAAGAAACCTACAATTTCAGAGCACAAGCTGCAGCTCCTGGCTGAAGAGGTGGTGAAGGAGAAGAGAAAAGGTGGGGCCTACTACCAAACATTAAAGGTGAGCCTTGCTACAGGAGTGGCACAGGCACCAGTGCCACCCCTGGAACCATGGGAGGAGACGGTGCATGGGATTATCAACTTCACTAAACTTGCAGGGCATTTCAAGAAGTACAGAGATCAGGGGAAGTAGAGATTCCTTTTGCCTCTAGAGAGGCCACTTTGGCCTCTATCATCAATTTGCTGGATGTTGCTGGATCTGGCCAGCATCTACACCCTTGTATCCTCCCCCCTGAACCCTTGTGGCACACCATTACATCTACACCCTTGCATACTGCCCCCTGAACCATGTGGCACACCATTCCACAGCCTTTTTTGCTCACAGTTTAGCAGGTGGAACATGTGCATGCAACAGCAACCTCGATTAAGACTCAGCCTAGCCCACCAACACGTTATTGTGGATGCTGGTTGGAGTATAATAAGGGATCCAGTGTATGTGGTGGAAACATCAGGTGTTTGGAGGTGGTGTCAGGTGGGAAGGAGTTACGTGGTCAGGGTTGAACCCTGGAGGCTGCGGATGCCTGCAGCAACGTACCATAAACATTATGGGGCTTATTTATTAGCCCTTGCAACAGTTTTACGCCGCTGTTGCATCACTTTTCATGACGCTGCGGCGGCGTAAAACATGCACCACGTTGCAAATTTTGAAGGCGATAAAGCTTCATCCAGTATTATCAGATGTGCAAATCCACAGTCGGTTATACCACACATGCATGTCGCATGCCAACCCACAACAATCACATGACACACAGGTAATAAATACATCAGTCCTAGTTGCCAAAAAAACAAGAAGTTAAGACCTGACACAACTTCCACTGGATGTAGAGCAGCCTTACACACTCCACCTGTAGCAGACACAGGGGAAGAATTCAGGCAGTCATTTCTGGACTCCTGGGTCCTGTAATAGGTTAAAAAGACAATCAACTACCATTCTCTGGCGAGGATAGATATGTTATCATAAAAAACCTTTGACGAATGACCCAGGAAACCTACAATTTCAGAGCACAAGCTGCAGCTCCTGGCTGAAGAGGTGGTGAAGGAGAAGAGAAAAGGTGGGGCCTACTACCAGTTTAGCAGGTGGAACATGTGCATGCAACAACAATCTCGATTAAGACTCAGCCTAGCTCACCAACATGGTTGTGAATGCTGGCTGGAGTATAATAAGGGATCCAGTGTATCCGGTGGAAACATCAGGTGTCTGGAGGTGGTGTCAGGTGGGAAGGAGGTACATGGTCAGTGTTAAACCCTGGAGGCTGCGGATGCTTGAGGCAACGTACCATAAACATCATGGGGCTTATTTATGAGCCCTTGCGACAGTTTTGCGCCGCTGTTGCATCACTTGTTGTGACGCTGCAGCGGCCTAAAACATGCGCCACGTTGCAACATATTTACAAGGTGACGCATCTAGGCAGATGTGTCACCTTGTTAAGCCCTGCTCTACATTATACCTCAGGTATAATGTATGCAGAGTGGGCGTTCCGTCTCCACAAAGCCCCGTAGAAGTGTCACAGTGAAATCTAGGAGATTTCACTGTGACACTTCTATGCCGCCACTGCGTCAAAACCTTACGCCTGCCTCATGGCAGGCGTAAGGGTGACGCAGTGCAATAGGGATAGGCCATCCCCATGCATTGCTGGAGTTGCTTCATGCTTGCGACACAACTCCAGCAATGTAACACTTTTTCGCCGACAGATACGTCAGGATTCCTGACGTATCTGTCTATCCTTGCGACATGATGCGTCATACAGTAAATATGACGCATCCTTCATGTCGCAAGAAGGGCGCACTGAAAACAGTTGCATCCCTGTTTTGTCGCAGAGATGCGACAGTTTTCATAAATGAGGCCCTATATGCATAATGTGTGTATACCAATGTGTCCCACAGTCCTGTGGGAGAGGGTCTACTAATGTGTGTACTACAAGCCCCTACACTCTTACAACTTCTGAACCACAGGTCAACTATAGTAGATGTATCCAGCTCTGGCCAACTTGAATAGGGGACCTAATAACACAATAAAGATCTCTATGAGTGCCATGTTGTGACCCAATGCACAATGATGTAAAAGGTTTATGAAGTACAAAAGGACAAAATATGAAATGTTTCTTTGAAAGTGATGTGCCAAAGAAGGATGAAAATGAGGGAGAGCCCTCCACTGGCCATGCTCCACCCCATGTGCAGCTACAAAATAGAAGGCAACATACGAGCTCACCAACACTGCAGTTAAATAAGGATGTGCAGCTGTATCTAACGCCACCTCCATCACTTTTCCATCAATTATGGCCACAACGTCTACCGCACTGGCAACTGTATTAGCCACCATCTACATCATGCTGTCTACAACAGAGACAACCACCTCTACTATCACCACCACATGCAAGTATAAATGTCTGTGTGCTCAAAAATGTTGTATTATATTTTCATTGGTTTCCATAATGGCATATAGTTGCGATGGTCTTTGCTATTAAATCTACAGAAGTATGACTAGTATGTTCAATGAGTTTATTTTCCAAGATGACTGGCATCTAGGACATGTGTGAATCTGCTTTAGTACTTTTGGGCCTAGATTAATAAACGGTTGCCGGTTCACTGACAAAAAATTTACTTCCAAAATATCCCCATACAAAAATATTGAGTCAAAAATATTGAATCAAAAATATCGATTTTAAAAATATCGACTCTATTTACTTATCATAAAAATTACAAAAATATCCCCAAAAATTGTTTTCACTAATATAGTTGTCTAAAATATCGATTTAAAAAAATATGTACATTTAAATAATAAACATAGGATAGGATAGGATAGGGTAATATTTATAAAGCACACTTATACCCACGGGTGTCAAGGCGCTAAGCGAACGGGGGAGGAGAAAAAGTACCAACATCCAGCTAGGAGGCAAATAACCAGGTTTTCAAAAGTTTCCTGAAGACCGGATGAGGGTCCTCCTTGGAAATGGAAGGGGGCAAGGAGTTCCAGAGTTTGGTGGCTGCCACAGAGAAGGAGCGACCGCCCCATCTGGACCTGTGAAATCTGGGAGAAACCAGTTTTTTTGTGAGGAGGATCACAAGGTCCTCCCTGGAGTGTACCACTGAAACATGATTTTTAAGTGTGATGAACCATTGCTGTGCATAGCCTTGTACACCATATTCAAGACCTTGAAGGAAATGCGCTTCCTGATGGGGAGACAATGCAAGGCTCGAATACCTTCACTGGCTGACTGATACTTCGGGATGTTAAGAATCATCCTTGCCGCAGCGTTCTGTACCACCTGAAGCTTGTTCGGGGATCCTGTGTTGATGTTAAGGTACAGAGCGTTGCAGTAGTCCAGCCGGGAGATGACTAGTGCGATGATAGTGGGCCGATGTAGTTCCGATGGAATATACGGCGGTACTTTCCTCAGGGATTTTAGATCTAAAAACAGGCGCTGACTGTACTGCTAACTGGGGCATCAAAGGACAGATACTCGTCGAAAATAACCCCCAGATTTTTTGCAGTTTGACCGGTACAGGACGGGAACCGCAATCTGCAGGCCACCACGCATTAGACCAGATGAACTTCTATGGTTCAAAAACTAGCACCTCGGTTTTGTCCACATTGATCTTTAATGAATTGTCCTTCACATACATTAGTTAAACTTTTGGGCAACCGATTGCAAATCATTTGATATAGAAACAATGATTTGTGTGTCATCTGCGTAGAAGGGCATCTGGAAACCAAACGATATCACCAACTCTGCCAGAGGGGTATTAATTTAATTAAATAGTAATACTAATATAATCAAAATATATTTAATAATTTTTTGAAAAATATAACAATTAATATTATTTAAAAAAATTAAAACAAACATATATATTAACATACACATTTTTATTTACATATATCTAATTTAAAAATATCACTACATTAATATTTTTTAATTTATATTATTTTTTAATACTTTTTTAAATGCAATAATATAAAAAATAAATATATATCCATATATTCAATAACATAAAGGGTCCTACTACGATGTCGGTCGGAGTTTCCTCCGACCAACACCGTGGCAGAAACGGGACTGACCAACCTTCAGTCGGCGGTCCCGACTGCCTAATTACGGTGCGACTGCACATGGTGCAGTCGCATTCTCCCATTTCTCTATGGGACCCTGTGTTATGGCCGTAAACCCGCCATAGAGAAATGGGATAATAAATAGTAGACTATGGGCCTGGTTACGATGTCGGTCGGAGTTGCTTCTGACCGACATCATCACGGATGCGGAACCGACCGACTGTAGGTCGGCGGTTCCGACTCCGCAATTACGATGCAAGCAAGCTCCCATTCCTCTATGGGAGCTTGTGATGCGGTCGGAAACCGGCCGAAGCACAGGCTCCCATAGAGAAAAGGGTGTTTTTGCACCACGTGGCAGGCACCTCACGGTGCCTGCCACGCAATGCAGGGATTAACAGGGGGGCACCTATGGTGCCCCAAAGGCCGCCAACCAGAGCCGCTGAGGCAAGGGGGCCCTGCTAGGGGCCTGCTAAGTTGCTTTCCGATAGGCTTTTCATCACGGAAAAGCATGTCAGAAACTGACATCGTAATCCCGACGGCGGAAACGCCTTCCTTAAGGGATTGCGTGGCGATTCCAACTGGCCGACAAACTCCTTGAGCCCGTCAGAATCCAGCCAGATTGACCGGCCGGTTGGACCTCTGACCACCTATATTGGAATTCGGTGGTCGGAATTCAAACCATGGATGTCGGTCGGTAAACCTCCGATGAGCCGTCGGAGGCTTACTGACCGACATCCTAATTAGGCCCAAAGTGTCAAACTTAGGAGGTGTAAAATTTACACGTCCCACTACAGTCAATGCAACAGTAGGGAACATTTTAGATGTCAGAGGAGTAAAATGTACTATTCCCACTCCACTCAGTGCTACAGTAGGGAAAGTGTTGGATTGCAGAGGGGTAAAATTTACCATTCCCACTCCAATGAGTGCGACAGTAGGGAAAGTGTTGGATTGCGGAGGGGTAAAATGTACTGTTCCCACTCCAGTCACTACAACAGTAGGGAAAATGTTTGACTGCGGAGGGGTAAAATGTACTATTCCCACTCCAGTCAATGCAACAAAAGGGAAAGTATTGGATTGTGGGGGGGTAAAATTCACTACTGCCACTGCACTCTACGCGGCATTAGAAACAGACAATTTCACTTCAAGTAAAATAAATAATTTCAACACTATAGTAAATAAAAAATAAAAATATTTAAATATAAAAAATCTATTTTTTTATGAAGAAAATTACGTATATATTACGATGTTTAATACATATTATGAATTAGTAGAAATATTACTTTTATCAGAATACTAAAATCTATTGTCAAAATAATAACAACCAATAAATACAACATTATTTGCAATTAAAAAGCATAACACATACAATAATAAATTACAATTTTTTTTTAAAAAAGTTACTCTTTTTACTTTTGTTATTACTTACATAACTTTCTACCCTATACTTTTACAAGCTACACACCACATATCTAAAATGTATATTTAAATTTCTAATATTTACACATTTTACATAATTAAATATCTATTAAAACATTAATACTAATTAATTACTAATACAACAATTACATTTAATTACCTTTCCACCTTTGATCCGTACAAAAAAACAACCCACACCTAAAAATAAATTTAAAAAAACATTAATTCAAGCATTTACATATTTAATAATCAATTAAACAATTAACATTACTAATTAACTAAGAATAAATTAATTATATTTAATTATTTTCACACCCTTCACCCTTACAAATACAATTCACATGCATAACCTAAACAATATTTTAATTGCATAGTTACATAATTAATTATCGTTTAAACAATTATTAATAAACATCAATATTTATGAATTATTGTAATTTCCTACACATTTTTTACCCATTCAAAAACCACAAACACCAACCCAAAAATATATATTACACAATTTAAAAAAGGAAATATCAATTAAATAATTATTTTTAATTATAAATATTTTCTAAATATTTATAATCAATTTACTTCCCACCCTATACCCCTTCAAAACCCACAACCTGCACCTAAAACGTAACTAAAGAAATATATAAATTATACAATTAACATAAATAATTATCAATTAAATAAATAATATTATGTAAAAAAATTATTAATTGTTTTTAATTAATTACCTTCTCACAACCCGCTACAGTACTAAAAATAACAAAAACTATTACATTAAATTTAAAAACTACTATTAATTTACAAACCATATTAAAAAACGAACAATATTTAAACACACATTTTAAAACATATACAATTAACATGTATATTAAAATACACAAATATAATAAAAATCGATATTATTAACAACAATATTTTTAACATTGTTATTACTTGCCCTAAAATCGATATTCTTGTCAATGATATTTTGCTCACGATATTTCTGTGTTGCAATATTCCCAAATAGATATTTGTGCCAGTCGATATTATTGACTCAATATTTTGTCTCAACACCAGGGTTGCCTGGGTGTTTTTGAGCTCTGCGCAATTTTTTGCTGCCACCGAGTACTTTATTAATGGTAAGTAAACCAACAAAATGCTTTGCCTAACTTTGAGTCAAATGCTTAGTAAATATCCAATTTAGTATTCCAGAGTCATCTGTATAGGCGTGTGATGTCAACTATTTTTTTCATGATGTGTTATGGTCCAACTTTACCATGCCAGTGCTGCTCTGCATCATTGATGGAATGCTTTTAAAAATATTGTAAGACTTGTACATGAGATTACATTGGAGTGTTTTTGTTGTTTGTAAGTGAACCAAGTGAAATAATAATGCAGTCATGAATTAGTGATTTATATCAATGAAAGGCAACTCTTCAGGCTGAATGATAAACTTAATTTTTGTTTGAGAAGCAGTTTGAATTTAGGGGCCGATTACGATGTCGGTCGGAAAGCATTCAGACCGATTCGGTTTCGGAATGATTTCCAACCGACTCGTGTTCGGGGAGTCCGACCGATCGATTACGATGTTTCCGAACACTGTTCGGTCGGACTCCCATTGACTTCAATGGGAGCCAGTGTTCCGACCGACAACACAGTCTCCCATTGAAAAAAGGGGTGGTTCCAGAAAACCTTGCACCCTGTGGCAGGCACCCCATGGTGCCTGCCACACTGCACATGGTTGGAAAGAGGGGACCCATGGGTACCCCACAGGCCCCAACCTGATGCCTCTGGGTGAAGGGGGGCCTGCTACAGGCCCCCCAAGTCATATTCCGACAGTCAATCCGTGTCGGACAAACCAATTCGGACAGGCTGTCCGAATCTGACATCGTAATCGCTCGGTCGGAAACGCGGCCCATAGAGACGTACGAGTCGGCTCTGACCGAATCAGTGTCTCTGAATGCCGTTCGGACGTGAGTCGGAAATGAGTCGGACAGTCTGAACGGTCTCCGACCATCGTAATCGGTCAGTCGGAAATGTTTCAGAGTCGGTCGAAATAAGGCTTCCGAATCGAATTCGGATGAACTGAATGCCTTTCGGAGCCATTCCGACCGACATCGTAATCAGCTCCTTAGTTTTTATGAGAATATCAATGTAACTTTAATGGTTGTACTAAGTCACGAACTTGGTGGCACATCAAAAGTGATGAGACATTTGTGAGAACAGGTGATTTTAGCCAACTCCTAGACATGCGATCCTTGTCATCTCTGACATGCAAATATGTTCTGGTATGCATGGTATATTACAACTATATTTTCCAGTTATCCACAATGTCATGGCTTGGTATGGTTTTATAACACAAACTGGTACTATAAAGTGCAAGCCAAAATTTGTTTTGTCATACTCAAAAATGTTGTAGTTATTATAGACAGAAATATGTACGTATCTGTCCCCAAAGCAGCACATCTTAAAGGCAAAACCCATTTTGAAATGTTTTATGTTGAAAACATGTTGTATTGAAAACACTTTTTTCAAGCTAATTTGACTTTAAATGCCTGTTAATCATAACTAGCCTTTCAATTTACGTCCTCTGTTTGCTGTGACAACACATTGCAATCATGCAGAATGTGCATGGTGTATACATTGTTAATATAACATACATTGTCATGTGAAACAATGTGGAGGTCTCGTGTCATTTCTAGTGTCAGTGAAGTTGTGCCTACATCATATGAAAATTTCCTTTGCATGCAGTTGACGTATGTGGGAATGTGGGAGTGTGAATGGGGTGTACAATGTCATCTGCTGTTGCTTATACATGAGGTAAATATTTGATTAAATTAGTGCCACCTTCTCATGCCTAGGTGGACTGACCCCATGTCTAGAAGATGAAGTGACATCATTCACATCAGATGATGAAAGATGCACACTTTACCAATTGACTTTTGGGAATTTGAATATTTACACTTCGTTATGTGACACAGCAAGGCCTCAAGTGTAGTGAACATTATGGTTCTCACTGAAATTATTTATGCACTCAATATTGAACAGGAAATTATTTATACACTTGAAGGAAGTGACCCAATTAGGGTCACCCGGGTCACTCGCGACCACCTCTCAGCCTTCCATACAAATGAAGAGTCTGTCAGACAGTAGAGAATACAAACCAAGTATATGTTTATTCAGATACACTGGAGCGGAGCCCCATCTGCCCAGTCACTTAGGGGTGCTGCAGAGAGGACTGACATCAGCAAACATAGAGAAACATTATGTACATTTCAGAACCAAGGAAGACCCACCCCTAATGGAATTTTACTAGCAGGTGCAGCTGAAACAAAGAAGTACACTAGGATGAGCTTCGTCTCTGAGGCCGGGCACACATTATCTCTATGCCAAGGTCGTTCTGTCCGTGCCTACCGCTAGACTAGTGGGAGAAGGCCTCTATCTAGTGGAAAAGATATGCGCTAATAAGAACAGTGTATTCATTAGCAGAGCAAGGCCTAACCTTGGAAAAATGAAACATTCAATAGCATGCTTCTCAAGGAGGGAATATGCAGTTGATGGCATGATTCAAAATGTCGGATAAACATAAAAGGGTGCACCGAATGCTAACTTACATGAAACAATGCATGAACAAAATAGCTGAAACATTTTCATTTCATGAGACTCTCCTTTTAGCATTCGCTAACAATTTTACATGATGGGCAGAAAACACATAACATTCGAATAAGCAAAAAGACATCCATACGCAGGACAATCCATATACTCAGTATCAGGAATAGAAGTTGAAAGGGATGATGTAGAACCAAAGATGCCCTCGTCAATCTGCATAATTTCATCAATTTCTTTTTGCAACATAATTGCTGCATTAGTATCGTGAACTGACATTTTGGGCTTGGGAATGAGGATAGTGGCACAATAGGAACAACAAGCTGGGAGACATTGTATGCAGAGGCAGCACGTGAAGAAGATACTGGCAACTACAGCCAGAAAAGTGAGAATCTTCCAACCCCAAGAGGTGAGTATGTTCCAGAACCACCCTGATAGTGTCCCAGTACCTGTCTCTTGGTGTCAGACAAAAGTCTATGCAATTTTTGTATAGCTGCATACACATCGGGGGCATGGTCAGGTATGTAAACGCAACAGCTGCTGCCAATGACGCAACAGGCCCCTCCCCGATCTGCAAGGATGACGTCTAACACCATCCGGTTCTGCAAAGTGACTAATCTCGTAGCCTGAAGCTCAGCAGTGATATTTGTAATTATTCCAGCAGTTGTATTGATAACCCCTTCAACAACCCTTGTTAACCGACGAAGTTGAAGACTATTAGACATGGGGCCCCAAAAAGGTAGGAGGCCCTTTAGGGCATCCTCGAACTGTTGTGCGGTGGTATCTGTCTGATCTATATCCTTTGTGTCAACAACCCTTCTGACTCGGGACAAGTATGTACTCCTATGCTGCAGCCGATGATCTTTAAGATAATTGGACGGGGCAATATACACAGGGGGAAGGAGGAAAGAGAGGTAACATCTGCCTGACCATCCCCTCGGAAGCCAGACATGAGCTTGGGATCCACAGACAAAAATATTAATCGTTCTCAGTCTGTAGGTGAAATTGCATCTACTCTCCCCCACCTTTACCTCCCCGGTCCCCTGGACACAGAAACTAGCTGTTGTGTTGACCACGAACACCGGCATCGGTTTGTCCTTAGTAATATTGTGAGCTTGGAAAGATTGAAAATACTCAGAGGTGTTGAACCTTTGGAAATCAGCCATTTACATGCAAAGCCATGTTTCATTCTTCATTTTGTTATACTTGTTCATACAGGAGTTTGGGGACAATGTACCAGAAGTCCCTTGTCCTGCCGTTCCTATGGGAGTAAACCCGTGATGAAAACTTAAATACGCTACCACAGTGCGAGAATCAGCAGGTGTCATATCCTGAGTAGAGAGTTGGAAGTGGTAGTGCACCATAACGAACAGTTCAAACCAACCTTCACAGCTACCAACATATGACAATGGCATGGACAACAAATTATCGCTCTTATGAGTAACTGAGGGGAGCAATCCACAAACCCAACAATTAGTTGTATTGGAGACTTCATGGGCTTGATGCAACATTTGTATAAAAACATTATCTGTGTACAACTTTCTATGCTCTTCTTTGTGAGGGGCCAAAGTAACAAAAATGTGCTCAGGAGGAATGGGCGTTGTACCAACCAAAGTGTGAACAGGATTCTCCTCCTCTAGAAACCAGGATATTCCAAGTATTATTATTAGCATAATCACAACAATTAATATGCAAACTATTTTACTCTTTGTCAACCACCCCCACGCTAAACGCGGTGGCGCAAACGACTGTTCCTCCTCCTCAATAGGTTGACCAAACGGATGCATTATGAAGCAAAAGAGGAATGTAATAAAACTGATAGCAAAGGTAAGTGTTCCCAGTATCCGTCAGAGCCTCACTGGTATGCTCCTATTGTTCATCAACGTTGGCGCTCTTGAGCACCAGCGGTGGAGCTTGCTCAGTCCTAAGCTCACGATGAATCCCACGTCACTCAGGATAAGGTACCCCCCTCCTAATGTAATATAATGTAATGGGGTTATTTATAGAGCGCAAGCTGCCACTCCGAAAGGAGCATCCTGGCGCTGGTTAGAGGTGAGAGGAGATTCCCATAGAGATTAAATGAGGGAGAGGCATAGTTCGTCTGTGGAGCTGAATATCCATGTTTTCAACAATTTCCTGAATTGAGTTTCATTTTTTTGCAGTCTCAGGTGAATTGGCAACTTGTTCCATGCTTTGGTTCCCAGGACGGCTACTGTCTTTCCCCCTTTGGTTTTACACCTAAATATAGGTGGTTTGAGGAGGTTAGCTGACGAGGACCTGAGGGTTCTGGATGTAATATAGGGAGTAAATCTCTCTGAGAGATACTTGGGTCCTAACCTGAGCGAGGCTCTGAAAGTAATTAAAAGGATTTTAAAAAGTATTCTTTTGTGGAGTGGAAGCCAATGAAGAGCTTTCAACGCTGCCGATGCCGAGGACCTACGAGGCAGCTTTAGGACTAAACGCGCTGCCGCATGTTGGACTATTTGTAGTCTTTTCAAGATTGATTTTTTTTTTTTGTTCCTGCTAGGAGGCTGTTGCAATAATCCAAACGTGAGAGGATTAAAGCCACTGTCACTGATTTCCTGGCAGAGAGTGGTATTAAATCAAAGAATTTTTTCAGAGATTTAATAAGGCTGAAGCAGGTCCCTGCTACTGCCGTTACATGTGGATGAAAGGATAGAGCAGTGTCAAAATGCACTCCTAAATTTTTAGCTACCTTCACCATGTCAGGTGGCGGTGTCGTCCCCTCTGGACACCACTCATGTGGCTGGAATAGGACATCTTTTCCTACTGGCAAAATCTCCGTTTTGTCAGTATTACATCTAAGGTGATTATCCTTCATCCACTGGATGACCTCGGATAGACAATGTTTAAAATTGAGTTCGGCATTTGTGGAATTATTGTCCAGCGAAAGAATCATTTGGGTATCATCTGCGTAGGAAGTGACTTTGATCCCAAAAGATGATACCAAAGAGATGAGTGGGGTCATATAAATGTTGAACAGTAACGGGCTCAGCGACGAGCCCTGTGGTACTCCTGTTGTGATGTACCGTTCAACAGAAAGAAAAGATCCCAGGGTCACTACTTGTCTACGATTGGTAAGAAAAGACTTTATCCACTGAATCACAGTACCTGAAATACCGCAAGATTCCAGCCTTTGCATGAGGATGGAGTGTGAGATGGTATCAAAGGCGGCCGGTAGATCGAGTAAGATCAGGACCGCATTTTGTCCTTTATCAGCTGACATTTTTAAGGTGTCTGTTAATTCTAAGAGTGCCGATTCCGTGGAATGCTTTGGGCGAAAACCAGATTGTTGGGGGTGAAGAATGTTAGCGGCCTCAATGAATTTAGTAAGTTCTTTATGAACTAACCTTTCAGTGATTTTACCCAATAATGGGAGTAAAGATATAGGCCGGAGATTTGAAAGCACCGAAGGGTCAATGTTTTGCTTTTTTGTAAAGGTTTTACCAATGCCAACTTCCATTCGTCAGGCACTATGCCTGAGCTTAATGAGGAGTTAACTATGTTGTTTATAATTGGGTTAACTATATCTATGATTTTATGGAGAATTCTAGGAGGGCAGGCATCTAAGGGGAAACCTGATTTGCATGCCATGATAACTTCACGGGTTTGTTCTATTGGTACTGATTCAAAAGTTCGTAAGGAAAAGGCAGTGGTGACAAAATCATGCTTCTGGGCAGCATCTAGGACAGGGGTGGTTCTAAAATCCTTTTGAATTTTTGAATTTTGTCTTCAAAGAAGACTGAAATTTTATCACACAATTCTTGGGAGGGTGGAATCTCTTTCTGTAGTGCTTTCGGGTTAGTAAAGGATTTTACAACTAAAAAGATGGCTTTTTGGTCTTGGTTTGCTTCCTGAATTTTATTAGCGTAGTACTCTTTTTTAGCTGATTTAATCTGAGCATGATAGAGTTTCCTACTGATTTTTGCTCATATTGCTTACATTGGAGATGTGTTTGTGCCAGAGCGGACGAAAACCAGGGTGTTTTTTTGCGTTTTTGATTTAGTAGTCTCGTCAAGTTTATCTAATGGCATAATTTCATTACTTGTAATAGTTAACCAAGTGTGAAAGAGAGTTGAGTCAATTACAGTATTCCCTGTTAGTGCAGGGAGATGAGCCTGGGCAATGTTTGCCAACCTAGGGTCTGCAGCTAATTGTGCCCATTTGCGCCTAGGCTGGGAGTGAACAGGTGTCTTCTCTTGTTGACTCCTAGGATGGAGTTTGAGTGACAGAGGGATAAAATAATGATCTGACCATATCTGTGGGATGGGGGTGCCTGCAGAGAGCACAGTAAAGCTAGAGCAGACTCCATCTAAAATGTGGCCCGCCCGGTGGGTTGGGGCCTCTACCAACTGGCACAGTTTGAATAATTCAATTATTTGAAGAAAGTTATCCACTCCTGGCTCAGTTCTGTCTTCCAGGTGGAGATTAAAATCTCCCAACAAGGTAAAATTGGCATATCTGAGTAGGAGGTGGCTTAGGGTGTCACCTAATGATTCTATAAAGGCTGTGCTCGGACCCGGCGGCCGATAAATCAAAGCACCCGTAAAGGACAGAGAGGCATTGAGGGAGATGCAGAAGCCTAGGCTTTCAGCTCCCCTAAGTGTGTCCAGCTCAAAATTAGCACAATGCAAAGTATCACGAAGGATAATAGCCAGCCCCCCCTCCTCTACCATCCATTCTATCTTTCCTATGGATAGTGTAGTTGGCCGGGAGTGCAATAGCAATGTCAGGGTTACACCAGTCTTTCAGCCATGTTTCAGTAATGAATACAAAGTCTAGCTGTAGATCAATCATTAGATCTCTGACATCTTGACAGTGCTTGCTTAGGGATCTGGCATTTATTAAACCTCCTTTTAGATGGGTGATATGCATTTCCGTGATAGACCTAGGGCCATTATTTTTTAAGGGGAGTTCTAATCTGCAATATGCGCAGCTGACTACCCCCATTAAGTTGTTTGGAGATATTGTGCATCTACAGGCTTGTTTAACATTAAGCTGAATGAAAGCCTCGGAAGTATATACTACAGGTGAGTACGGTTGGGCAGAATCTCCCGTCCTTGTCGCAATCTTGGCGCGGACGGGCGCAGACGGGCTTGCCTTTGGCGTGCCTTCGGCGCGCCGGCGGCACGCCCGCTGCGCGCGTCCGGCCCAGCATGGAACTAAATAGCTGGCCGGGCGCTGGAAATCACTGTGTTCTGCCTTCACCGCCGGAAGTCAGGCGGGCCAGGCAGAGGGGAGTGTCCGATTCCCTCCAATCAATCGGCAAAGCGCCGTGTCGGACCGAGGAATCGGAGACCGGACTAACAGTGAGTACAAATGTGCAAAATACAAAAGGAGATATTCTAAAAATGCTGTTTAAAATACTTAAAATACGAATTCAAGTTGGCAAAGTTAAAAACACAGAATAGCAGCTTTAGACTTGAAGTGCTCAAAAGGGCTGCTCACCCCTCACGCTCCGCGTCCGGCCCAGCATGGAACTAAATAGCTGGCCGGGCGCGGGAAATCACTGTGTTCTGCCTTCACCGCCGGTAGTCAGGCGGGCCAGGCAGAGGGGAGTGTCCGATTCCCTCCAATCAATCGGCAAAGCGCCGTGTCGGACCGGGGAATCGGAGACCGGACTAACAGTGAGTACAAATGTGCAAAATACAAAAGGAGATATTCTAAAAATGCTGTTTAAAATACTTAAAATACGAATTCAAGTTGGCAAAGTTAAAAACACAGAATAGCAGCTTTAGACTTAAAGTGCTCAAAAGGGCTGCTCACCCCTCACGCTCCTAGGGAGCACGTTCGATTTATCTTGTCCACTAACACCGTTGGTACTATAGCAAAGTACACCCTAACTTACACAGTCCATCCCTAACTAATCTGACTTCTCCTTTGGTGCACTATTCCTCAGCCGAGGGCGCAAATTGTTCCTGGTGACTCCAGGCACAGAGGGGTCAGCAAATAGCAGCTCTTTAATGGCTCGGATTTCTGGAGAGACCGCTGCATTTAGCACGTCATCATTCTCTGCATCTGTTTGGGTCCACGTTAATTTTGCGTTGCTCAAAAGGGATGAACTGAGGCACCTTTTCACACTCAGTTTCCCCAACTCCATCAGCGACCCATTGGTCATAGGGCAAAGGTAGAGGGACTCGTTTACAGTGAGCGCCGTGGATCCAGTTCTTTCGGCCAGCAACCTTGACTGTGCTTCTGGTGGCTAGAGGGACCAGTTCAGGTCCCTTCCAGCGGGGCTCCAAACTCTTCTTCGGCTGAAAATTCTGCACTAGAATCCAATCACCAAGCTGGATGTTGTGTCCGGGCCCCTCTGGTATATCTGGGAGAGTGTCCCGGACCTGTTGGTGAATAGAACGCACATTTTCGGTTAACTGGCACAGGTAATCTGTCAATAGCGGATACTCAATATCAGAGAACTTACAAGGGCGGGAACGCCCCAGACATTTGCCAGGCATCCAAACACAACCTCATAAGGTGAAAATACTGTTCTAGAATGTGCTGTTGTTCTTGTCGACAAAAGATCTAATGGTAAAGCATCTGGCCACTGCAACCCTGTTGTCTCCTGAATCTTTGCCAATTTCAGTATGAGAGTACCATTGTACTTCTCAACCAAACCTACTGACTGGGAGTGATTTGCAGCATGGAATTTTGTTTTATGTGCAGACCGTCACAAATTAGCTGTATAACTTTGGCATTAAAGTGACTTTCGTTATCACTCCAGATAAAACGGGGGAAGCCAAAGCGAGGAAAGAACTCCTTCAGGAGTACCTTTGCAGTCGCCATGGCCGTATTGTCTTTGGTGGGGTAGGCTTCAACCCATTTACTGAATGCACAAACAACCATCAACACATACTTCAGATTACTGACCCTTTCTAACTCGATGTAATCTAGCTGAAGGACCTCAAAAGGGAAAGTGGGTGGTGCGAAATTACCGGGTGGCGTGGGGGTACCCTTCCCCGGATTGTGCATCATGCACACCATACAGTACTTCACTAAATGTGCAGCTGTCTTCAAAATGTTGTCATTTTGCCATACAGGGTCTAACAACTTGCAAATGCCCTTAGCATAGATATGGGCTCGGCCATGAGCCATCGTGACTACAGGAAGAACATATGCATCTGGCAACATCCATCTCTGCTTCCCTGACTTATCAATCCAACATCCCTCATCGTTCAATTGTGCTGTACTTTCTTGCCATACTGCCAATTTCTCCACTATGGCCTCACTCTGTATTTCCTTCACATTCTCAAGTGTATCCTCAAACACGGTGACCTCGGGCACCCCCTAGCGGGACCTGCTACAAACATTCTTTTCATTCTAGTCCAGGCTGTTTCCTTAGCTGTCTGATCTGCAAAAGTGTTCCCTTTACCTACATTGTCAGTAACTTTCCTATGGGCACTACACTTGACTATTGCCAACTGCTTGGGGAGTGTCAAAGAGGACAGAAGCCTATATATAAGATGACTGTGCTGAATCTTTGTCCCATGGGAAGTAAGGAACCCTCTCTCTGCCCAGAGTCGCCCAAAATTATGGGCGACTCCAAAGGCATACAGGCTACCAGTATAAATATTAACAACCAGTCCCTTACTCAATTCGCGGGCTTGTATTAGGGCAACAAGCTCTGCAGCTTGGGCCGACTGATAGGGAACTTGTGATGTCTCAACTACTGTGCACAGCGTAGTAATAGCATACGCAGCAGTTGTAGTGTCATCTGGTAGTTTAAAACAAGAGCCATCGATATATAGTTCCCCTTGGGGGTTAGATAAGGGAACATCAGTCAGGTCTACCCGTCCTTTTGTCTCTGATTTCCTCCGGAAGACACAATCATGTATGTCAATCTCCTCATTCTCAGCAGGGAGGGGTAATAATGTGGCCGGGTTCAGAGTGACACATCGTTTGATCGTAATATGTTTGGCGAACAGCGTTAGCTCGTACCCTGTCAGACGTGCACTGGTGAGGTGCTGTGTCTTTGTCTTATTTAAAAGTGTTTCTACAGCATGGGGTACCATGACTGTGAGATCAATATCAAGTGCAAGTCCAGCCGATTGCCTTATCGAGACAGCTACAGCCACGACCGCTCTTAGACAGCTCGGGAGGGCACGTGTGACTGGGTCAAGCACAGCAGAGAAATAAGCACACGGCCGCTGCTTATCTCCAAATGTTTGTGTTAGAACAGAAAGCGCACAACCAGCCATCTCATGGACATATAATACAAATGGCTTGCTATAGTTAGGCGTGCCAAGCACTTGAGCCAAACACAGCGCAGTTTTTAATTGCTCAAAAGACTGCTGACATTCAGGCGCCCAAGGCAAGGGTTCATGCACATCTTTAGTAGTCAAAGCAAGCAGGGATTTGGTTAGTAGGGAATAATTTGGAATCCACTGGCGACAGTAGGAAGTAATGCCAATAAAAGCACGCCTATCTTTTTGGGTTTGCGGAATGGGCATTTTAACAATGGTACTGATGCGCTCAGGGGTCAATCTCCTACCCTCCTTCGATAGTAGGTGACCTAAGTAGGTGACCTCCTGTCAACAATACTGAAATATGTAAAGAGATACTTTATGGCCATGCTCAGCCAAATGCAGCAACAATTTAACTGTACTGTCTTTGCAACCTTGCTCTGTATCCGAGGCAATGAGCAAGTCATCGACGTGCTGAAGCAATACATTACCTGTAGGGACCGACAAGGAATCCAGCTGACCGTTCAATGCCTGACTATAGATACTTGGGCTCTCTGTATAGCCTTGAGGAGCTCGATAGAATCTAAAGCTTCTACCAGCTAGGGTGAACCCAAATAAATGCCTGCTGTCAGGATGAATGGGAATACTGAAGAACGCGTTTTTCAAATCAATGACAGAAAAGTATGTGGCAGAAGTAGGAATAATTGTCAAAAGAGTGGTAATGTCAGGGACCACCGGGAACTGAGGAATCACTATTTTATTAACTTCCCGCAAGTCAATCACAAAGCAATAAACATCTGCATGATCATCAGAGGAACCCGTAGGTGTCCATTTAAGAATGGGAAGAATAGGGCTATTACAAACATTAGCAGTCGTCTTCTCAACCACTCCTTTCTCAATCAAATCCTGTACAATTTGCAATAAAGCTCGCTCACCTGCCTGTGGTATTTTGTACTGAGGGATGCGAGGCAAAATAGCATTGTCTTTAACTTGGATCGAAACTGGCGGTATCTGTAACAGTCCCACATCAGTGTCACCTGTCGCCCAAACAGTTGGCGGCACGTCTGTAAACTCTGCAGGAAGAGGCGCATCTTTGGATATGCACTGCGTAGGACACCCAACGTTTGGACCCAGTGTCATGTAAACACCTGCCGGGGAGCAGTAAATCGTAGCATGCAATTTCTTCAACAAGTCCAAACCCATTAAATTTTCTCCACAATTAGATGTCAACAAAAATGGCAAATCCACAGTGAAAGGACCAATAGTCAAAGCAAGGGGTTTTGAAATGGGGCTTACATCCGGTACACCAGAAAAACCTACCGTAACATTATTATGGCCAGACAGAGCCGCCCCAAGGACTAAGAATGAGAAATAGAACTGTTTGTTGCACCTGTATCCACCAAAAACTCCTTAGTCAAACCATGCACATCAGCACTAATGTACTGGCCACGTTGATCTACAGGTATCGGAACTGGTCCCTCACTCTGTCCCTGGCTGTCTTAGCTGTAGGACATCCCGTCCCCTCATCCGTATCGTAATCCTCATGATAATATTGTCCTCCCTGAGGGTCATCAAAATAATTTTGATCGGCACGACCCTGCGAGGCTGCAACATTCTGAACCCTGTCCACGCCTCCAGCTACACGACCCCGTCCATGAGAACCTCGTCCTCTCTGGACCGCCACCTTCTGCAAAAGCGCAGGACTCTCGCTACGCCAGTGTCCCTCCTCTTTGCAATACGCACACTGATTTGGCCCTACAGGCGTAGTATTACCTGCTAGTACGTGGGAGCTGCCGGGCCAAACCACAAAGTTCTCTACCATTCCCCCTAGAAGCCTGCTGCAACAACACCTTCGTCTTCAAATCCTTGTGCTTCTTCTCCGTTCTCTCCTTTTCCTCATTTTCCCTGTGCTCATAATACTGTGCCATATTCAAAATAACAGAAGGAGAAGATGTAGACCTGGTGCTCTCAGAATCCTGTAATCGGGACGCAATCTCGGGAAGCAAATTGGAAACAAATCTATTAGCAAACAATCGAACACCACCTTCGATCGGCAAATCCTGTCCACTATAATCTAGGAACACACCTTCAAACCGAGTGAAAAAATCAGACACACTCTCATCTTTCTTTTGATGGCAAGCCGATAACTTGTCCCAATCAACCTTTCTCGGGGGAATAAGAGAATGCATATATGTAATGATATGGCCAGGCAAAGCAAGTATCTCTGGTCTAGGTTTATTACCAGGCTTCCATTCCTGATCCCATGCCTTAATTTGGTTTCAGGTACCACCTAATTCCGCAACGTGATCCTGTGTGTGTACTTGTCTCCAAATATCAACCGGAACTAGTAAACCAAAAAACATTTCAATATCAGCAAGTGTCATCACTGTAGAAGAGGCAGCTTCAGTCAATTCTTTATAATAAGCAGTGGGATTTTTCCTAGGGTCAGGTAACTGAGTCTTAAGGGAGAAAACCTCACTCCTTTTCCACGGAGTATAAACCCATTGTTACTGAAAACGGGCCGCTACATCGTGTCTAATAACATTATTGTGCTGATCCTTTAGCTCTGGTATTTCAGGGTGATATATAGGATGAACCTCCCGCATCGGAAACTGGGATACGGGGGTGAGGCTCTTTTCAAGCAGTCTACCCCAATAATCAACCAATGTCGCAACATTGCTAAACACTTGACCAGGTTCCATATTAGTGACATATACATGATGTTTAATATCATATAAAAGCCGGGGTGCTACACCTTTGAAACACTGCTCCCAAAGACCAATCAGAGTAGCAGACATATGCTTGAGGGCATGCTGTTGTACAAAAGGCTCATAATCTTTCATCACACTCCACACATCTTCCATACCATAAATGGGGTTTTGGGCCCACTGCGCAGCCTGATTAGCCACTACCTTTTTCTCATCATCCCCTACATCAGATCGGACTAACGTCTGCCCTATACGTTCCTTAAACTTCGTCCAGTCTCTATCCTCAAATCCACGTGCTGGTGTCCCACTACTCAGTAATGTCGAGGGATGGAAGAACACAGTGGGGGTAACAACAGAAGGAGCAGGCACTAACGTCGCTGCTGGCTGTGTCGCATGTGTAGGAGCTGGCGAAAGAGACGCCAAAGCAATAGGTGTCACAGGAGTACTAACGGTCATAGTTGCCACAGACGGCAAAGACAAAGAAAGGACAGGAGGTACCGTGGCCAAGGCAGTCTGATCGACAGTAACAGAAGCAGAAACAGCAGAGACAGAAGAACCGGGTAGCTGGGCCTGTGAGGGGAGAACGGGATAGATCCTCTGCGGGGCATATGGGGGTTGCGGTCGAGTATCTTACAGCTCTTCCACAAAATTATCATTTTTTTCTCAGGCTACATACGATTTATCAATATTCAATCAAAACATCCTATCTGCACGTTCTATTCCTATCTCTTGCTTCTCTTTATCATGTGCTACAGCTTTCTGAGTCAATGTTTGCATTCTCATCTTTCGTGCCTCCTTCTCTGCTTTCATTCGCCTCTGTTTAACTTCCTTTTGCCACATTTGAAGAGAATCAAACATAGATTGCCTACTTCTTTTCGCAAACAACTTCTCCTGAAAAAACCCAATTTTTTATTCATCAAAAGTGCCCGTCAACGGCCACTGCAACTCGGCATTGTCCCTCGTATATTTGTGCCATAGTGTACTAAACATAATAGGGCCAAGGCCATGCTTCACATACATATCAAAGTTCGGAGTGCGTTCTGGAGGCGCCGGCTGACTTTCTTCCAATTGAGCATCTGCATCTGCAGAACAACAATGACAACAAGAAACCAAGAACTTTCTGAACCCAGGTATTTTTAAAAGTGAGCCAAATTCGTTATGTTGCCTGGTGAAGTGTTCACAAACACTTCGTACCAAAATCAGTCCTCAAACCATGCCAAATACAAACCAAAATGGTACCATATCCAAAAAGAACCAAAACAAACTCACCTGGTGCACACAGGTCAAACGAATTTATTCTCCACTGCCGACTCTTAGGACCAAATGGTCAGATCCAAGGGATTCGCCGTTCAGGACCCCTGTCGGGATGACCGCTGGGCGAGGCACCGTCTGGCGGGACAGAAGGGGCAGCTGCGAGTTCAGGAACTCTCTCGTGCAGGGATCCCTGGTCCGTCCGTCCAACCAGTCGGCGGCCTCGACATTCCAACCCGGGAAGGGCCACTCGCCCGATGGGTCCCTGTTTGGGCACCAACTGAAGGAAGTGACCCAATTAGGGTCACCCGGGTCACTCGCGACCCCCTCTCAGCCTTCCATACAAATGAAGAGTCGGTCAGAGAGTAGAGAATACAAACCAAATATGTTTATTCAGATACACTCAAGCGGAGCCCCGTCTGCCCAGTCGCTTAGTGGTGCTGCAGAGAGGACTGACATTAGCAAACATAGAGAAACATTATGTACATTTCAGAACCAAGGAAGGCCCGCCCCTAATGAAATTTTACTAGCAGGTACAGCTGAAACAAAGAAGTACAGTAGGATGAGCTTCGACTCTGAGGCCGGGCACACATTATCTCTTTGCCAAGGTCGTTCTGTCCGTGCCTACCGCTAGACTAGTGGGAGAAGGCCTCTATCTAGTGGGAAAGGTATGCGCTAATAAGAACAGTGTCTTCATTAGCAGAGTAAGGCCTAACCTTGGAAAAATGAAACTTTCCATAGCCTGCTTCTCAAGGAGGGAATACGCAGTTGATGGCATGCTTCAAAATGGCGGCTAAACATAAAATGGTGCTGCAAATGCTAAGTTACATGAAACAATGCACGAACAAAATAGCTGAAACACTCAAAATTGAACATTCCAATTTACTGGTATGTAAATATTTGACTGGATGACTGTTAGAAATGGGGGTCTCTAGTTGGCAGAGGTAGGTACCTTTGTTCAAATAGGGACCCTTCTTCCTAGTCAGGATAAGGGAGTTACACTCCTAAAATAACCCCTGCTCACCCCCTTGGTAGCTTGGCACGAGCAGTCAGGCTTATCTTAGACGCAGTGTGTATTTGCACATAACCAACAGTAATACAGTGTAAACACTACAAAAGGACACCACACCAGTTTAGAAAAATATCCAATATTTTTATATACTTAAGACAAGACCAAAAATGGTAAAAATCCACAATACAGTACTTAGAAATCTTCAGTTATCAAAATAACCTTCAAAAACAATTCCTTGAAGTCGATAGCTCCCTCTGGGGCTATCACGGCGTCGTGAACAAACAAATCCAAACAGTTCTGGCTGACCGCGGCGTCGCGGGCCAGCTATGGTGTCAGAAAGACCCGCAAAACAGTACCTTTAGAAATGCAGGGCATCGGCGACCTCTCGTTGAGCTTCCGAAAGCACGGCGTCCGCAGGCGTCGGTTCCGGAGGTCGGTGCAGGAATCGTTGGGCCCTTGAAGTCACACGCGTTGCAGATCGAACTCCTCACGGTTTAAGTCAGGAGCGCTGGCGTCGGCAGATGTCGGGTGCTGCGGTGCGAAGTGATACAAAAAGGGATGATGGACGGAACGTTTGAGCCAATCAAACACTCACCCCCAGTCAACTGATCTGGGTTTAATCCATCATCATTCTTTAGCTCACTCCACCACCCCAGTTCAGACATGGCCATATGCAACTCAGTCTGACCCTGTGCCTCATGGGAACAGTCCAGCCCGAACTGCCAAGCCATGTCTTCCCTGGACCAGAAACAAGCATCCTAGGACCGGTTTCTGGCATTCCAGCCGTCATCAGCCAGGCTTGCTTGAATCCAGTGGCAAAGTGAGCAAGGGACCCACGTCTGGGCATACCCCCGTCAACTTAGGGCGAACAAAGCGATACAAAAAGGGATGATGGACGGAACGTTTGAGCCAATCAAACACTCACCCCCAGTCAACTGATCTGGGTTTAAGCCATCATCATTCTTTAGCTCACTCCACCACCCCAGTTCAGACATGGCCATATGCAAATCAGTCTGACCCTGTGCCTCATGGGAACAGTCCAGCCCGAACTGCCAAGCCATGTCTTCCCTGGACCGAAAACAAGCATCCTAGGACCGGTTTCTGGCATTCCAGCCGTCATCAGCCAGGCTTGCTTGAATCCAGTGGCAAAGTGAGCAAGGGACCCACGTCTGGGCATACCCCCGCCAACTTAGGGCGAACAAAGCGATACAAAAAGGGATGATGGACGGAACGTTTGAGCCAATCAAACACTCACCCCCAGTCAACTGATCTGGGTTTAATCCATCATCATTCTTTAGCTCACTCCACCACCCCAGTTCAGACATGGCCATATGCAAATCAGTCTGACCCTGTGCCTCATGGGAACAGTCCAGCCCGAACTGCCAAGCCATGTCTTCCCTGGACCGGAAACAAGCATCCTAGGACCGGTTTCTGGCATTCCAGCCGTCATCAGCCAGGCTTGCTTGAATCCAGTGGCAAAGTGAGCAAGGGACCCACGTCTGGGCATACCCCCGCCAACTTAGGGCGAAGTGCAGCAGTGCCCTCAGGTCACGGTGTGAGCAGCAGCTCTGTGGCGTCGTCAGATGGCGGCGTCGGTGAGACCAGTGTCGCGGTGCGAAGTGATGTGGTGCTCATCGCAGTGCTGGCAGGTCACGGTGCAAGCAGCGGCATTGTCGTTGCTGAAGCGCTGTCGTCAGCTAACGAACTGGAGCCGATGGCACCGGCATTGGTAGGGCCTAGGCTGCGGTGCAGGATGAGGGTGGTGCGTCATGTAACCTTACAAGCGGTGCCCTCCAACCACGGTGCAAGCAGCGGCGTTGATTCCGGTGTGGAGCGGTGTCGTCGGGGATACCAAGGCGTCGTCGTGAAGCGAGGCGGTGCGGAGTGCGGTGCCCAGAGGTCACGGTGCGAGCAGCGGCTCGGTGGCGTCATCGTCAGTGAGACCAGGGTCGCAGTGCGCCGTTGAGGCGGTGCCCTCTGTGGTGCCTTCAGGACACAGAGTCGGCAGCGTTGTCGTAGACGGCGTCGGGTTGCTTTTTCTTCTGTTGCAGCACAAAACACACAGTCCCCAATGCTGAGGGCAGACGAACTTGAAGCCTTTGCTGTTCCTGAAACTTCTTCAACAGGGGGCAAGCTCTACCTCAAGCCCTTGGAGATACTCAAGGAAAGAAGTTGCAGAAAGTTCAGTCCAGTCCTTTCACTTCCCAAGACAGAAGCAGCCACTGCAGGCCAACACAGCAAAGCACTCAGCAAAGTGGTAGTTCCTCCTCACAGCTTCTCCAGCTCTTGTTCTTGGCAGTCTTCTTGGTCCAAAAGAGTTCTAAAGTTCTTGGGTCTGGGCCCCAATATTTATACCACCAAATCCTTTGTTCTCTGAAGGCAGAGAGTGTCTGTACCCAGCCAAAACCAGTTCTGTCCTCACTGGTGCAGCTTCCTGGCAGGGGGTGGAGACGGCATTGTGCAAGGCAGACCAGGCCCATTCAGGTGCAAGGAAAACTCCTCCCACTACTCTAAATGCATCCCAGGTCTATTCAGCGCAGCCCTGACCCATCAGACTTCGGGAGCTGCTGCCCCTCTCCAGCCACTGTCATCCAAAAGCCAGACATGCAATACACAAACCTAGCAGAGGCACACTGGATGGTTGGGCAAGAAAATACCTACTTTCTAAAAGTGGTATTTTCAAACACAGAATGTAAAAATCACCTTCACTAAAAGATGCATCTTTAGATTCTGAGTTCAGGCATACTAAACTTTATTTTTCTACCTTGTTCCTAGAGCCAGTTATGTTTATAAGATGTTATAAACAAACTTCCCATTCTGTCCTATGGGAACAGGTAGCCTTGCAATAGTGAAAAACGAAATTGGCAGTAAATCACTATCAGGACATGCCACACACACCAGGGCATGTCCTACCTTTCACATACACTGCACCTTGCCCACAGGGGTACCTTGGGCCTCCCTTAGGGGTGACTCACATGCAAGAAAAGGGAAGGTAAGGGCCTGGCAAGTGGGTACACTTGCCAAGTCGACATGGCAGTCCCAGACTGCCCACAGGCTCTGCAATGGCAGGCCAGAGTTACGTTTACAAGCTGTTTGTGTGGGTGGCACAATCCAGTGCTGCAGCCCACTAACAGCATTTGATTTACATGCCCTGGCACACTCAGTGCACTTTACTAGGGACTGACAAGTAAATCAAATATGCCAATCATGGAAACACCAATCCATAACACAGTTTACAACAGGAGCACTTACACTTTAACACTGAACAGCAGTGAGAAAGTACACAGAGACACTAAGCCAGTAAAAACAGAGTTAAAATCGGGAGGTCAGAAAGCAAAAACTCAGGGGAAACATGCCAAAAGATGCCAAGTCTAACACATGTCCCCTCCAGCTGAAAGTAGGGAGAACTGCCCAACCTCCTGGGAGTTCTCTTCACTAAGGTGGAAGAACCTGGACAGACCATCTGCGTTGGCATGTTCTGTGCCAGGGCGGTGTTCCACCGTAAAGTCCATTCCCTGTAGGGAGATGGACCACCTCAGCAGTTTGCATCAACCATCTGAGGGGCCTGTGGTCTGTCTGAACCTGGAAGTGAGTACCAAACAGGTAGGGCCTCAGCTTCTTCAGTGCCCAGACCACAGCAAAAGCTTCCCTTTCTATGGCACTCCACCTCTGTTCCCTGGGGAGTAGTCGCAAGCTAAGGAAGACTACAGGCTGGTCTAGGCCCTCTTCGTTCAGTTGAGAGAGCACCGCTCCCACACCATGCTCTGAAGCGTCAGTCTGCACGACAAATTCCTTGGAGAAGTCGGGTGCCTTGAGCACGGGCGCCGTGCACATGGCGGCCTTCAGGGCATCAAAAGCCTTCTGGCAGGACTCAGTCCAGATCACCTTCTTGGGCTGCTTCCTGGAAGTCAGCTCTGTTAAGGGGGCAAAAATGGTGCCATAGCCCTTAACAAACCTCCTGTAGTAACCAGTGAGACCTAAAAAGGCTGTCACCTCTGTCTGGGTCTTGGGGTTTCCCAAGCCAGAATGATGTCAATCTTGGGCTGTAGGGGTGCCACCTGGCCACTTCCTACCTGGTGTCCCAAGTACACCACAGAACCCTGCCCGATCAGGCACTTACTGGCCTTGATCGTGAGGCCTGCCCTCTGCAGAGCCCTCAACACTTCCCCGAGGTGCAGCAAGTGTTCTTCCCAGCTGGAACTGAAGACTGCAATGTCATCCAGGTATGTGGCACTGAAATCCTCCAGTCCAGCCAACACCTGGTTGACCAACCTCTGAAAGGTGGCAGGGGCATTCTTCAACCCAAAGGGCATCACCCGGAACTGGTAATGTCCTTCTGGGGTTGAGAATGCTGACCTCTCCTTGGCCCCGTCGGTTAATGCAATCTGCCAGTACCCAGACGTCAAATCAAACGTGCTGAGGAACCTGGCAGCTCCCAACCGATCAATGAGCTCATCAGCTCTGGGGATGGGGTGCGCGTCAGTCCTGGTGATGGCATTGAGCCCACGGTAGTCCACACAAAACCGCAGTTCTGGAGTGGCACCGGGTGCAGCAGCCTTTGGGACCAAGACCACTGGGCTGGCCCAAGGACTGTTGGAGGGCTCAATCACCCCTAACACCAACATCTTAGAGACCTCCTCTTTGATGCTGGCCCTGACCCGGTCAGTCAACCTGTAAATCTTGTGTTTTACAGGAAGGCTGTCACCAGTGTCCATGTCATGGGTACACCAGTGAGTAACACCTGGGGTCAGAGAGAACAGTGGGGCAAACTGTCCCAACAACTGGTGACAGTCGTTCTGCTGCTCTGGGGTCAGTGTAGGGGAGAGGATCACACCTTTCACTGACCCATCGTGCTCCTTGGTGGACAGGAGGTCAGGGAGAGGTTCACTCTCCTCTTCCACCCCATCATCTGTCGCCAAGAGCATGCTCACTTCGAGCCTCTCAAAGTGGGGCTTGAGGCGGTTCACGTGTAGGACCCTCAAAGGATTCCTTGGAGTCCGCAAATCCACCAGGTAGGTGACATCACTTTTGTGCTCCACCACCTCAAACGGCCCAGTCCACTTGTCCTGCAAGGCACAAGGTTCCACTGGGGCCATGACCCACACTTTTAGCCCAGGTTGAAATTTGACCAGAGTGGAATTCTGGTCATACCACTTCTTCATTTCTTCCTGGCTTGCTTCTAGGTTCGCCTGAGCGAGTTTCCTGAAGCGGGCAGTTTGGTTTCTGAAGGCCAGCATGTAACTAAACACATCCTGGGGAGTTTTCCTGGGAGCTGCCTCCCAGCCTTCCTTCACCAAACTCAGAGGTCCTCTCACAGGGTGACCATACAGAAGCTCAAAGGGACTGAACCCAAGAGACTTCTGTGGCACCTCCCTGTACGCAAAGCGAAGGCATGGCAAGAGGACGTCCAGCGTACGCCTCATGGGTTCTGTTAGACCCTTAATCATGCCCTTCAAGGTCTGGTTGAATCTCTCCACCAGACCGTTACCTTGGGGGTGGTAAGGAGAGGTGAACTTGTAGGTTACACCACACTCCATCCACAGGGATGTCATATACTTGGATATGAAATTGGTGCCCCTGCCAGAAACCACCTCTCTGGGGAACCCCACGCGGGAAAAGATCACCATTAACGCCCGGCCCACCACTGACACCGTCGTTGTCCTTAGAGGGATTGCCTCCGGGTACCGGGTGGCATGGTCCACCAAGACCAGGATGTACCTGTTGCCCATGGCTTTCTTGGGATCCAGTGGCCCCACAATGTCCATCCCTACCCTTTCAAAGGGTGTTCCGACAACTGGAAAAGGTTGGAGAGGAGCTTTGACCTTCCTCCCACTCTTACCACTTGCCTGGCAAGTTTGGCAAGGCCTACAATGTCCATCCGACTGCCCTCGCATTTGGGGCCAGAAGAAGTGTGTGACAAGACTGTCAAAGGTCTTGTCCCGCCCCAAATGTCCTGCCAAAGGCACGTCATGAGCCAGATCCACTAGGAAGGTCCTGTAGCGCTCGGGTACCACCAGCACACGGGCTGACCCAGGCTCAGCAACCTTAGGCTCACTATACAGGAGACCAATTTCCCAGTAGATCCAATGTGATCCAGACTGATCACCAGTTGCCTGGTCTGCAGCCTGCCGCCGCAGACCCTACAGAGAAGGGCACTCTTTCTGCTCCCTGCAGAATTCTTCCCTGGTGGGACCCCTTTCTTGCTGCCAATGGGTCAGCTCAGAGATGTCCCCCAGTTCAGCTACCTGCTCCCCTGTAGGCACCGGGGCGTCCCCCTCAAGGTCCGCCTCCTCCCGGTCCGTGGGAACTTCAGGGGCTGGTTTCCCACACCCCCTGCCCTTTCTCTTGGCAGGGACCTGGGCCACTGTTTCAGGCTCCAGGTCCTTTTGATCACCCTTTCTGGCCGCCATTGACCGAGTGGACATGCATGCCAACTCTGGCAACCCAAGCATCTCCAAGTGAGACCTGAGCTCAACATCCTTCCACAAGGACTGTTCCAGGTCGTTACCTAGCAGACAATCTACAGGCATGGTAGGGCTCACAACCACTCTCAAGGGACCTGAGACCCCCCCCATTCAAAGGGAACCTGCGCCACCATACACTGGTGCTCTGAGTTGTCCACAGCAACTCCTTGGTGGATTGCCCCTGGGACTACCTGCTCTTCAGAGACCAGGTGACACTGGACTGAGGTCACACTGGCTCCAGTATCGCTGAGAGCCTCTACCCTTTTTCCATTGATGGTCACCCAGGTGCTATATTTCTTTGTGTTAGGGGGCACCTGGTTTCCTGGGACCATCTCACTGTCCCCTAGTGAGACGAGGGTCATTTCTGCGGGATCACCACCCTCCTGTGGGCACCCCTCCTCCCCAAGCGCTACACTAGCCAACACCTTGGACTGCCCACCGGTAGGTGGCTGTGCCCTCTTGGGACACTTGGGGTCCCCCTTCAAGTGACCCACCTGATCACATGCAAAACACTTGCAGGGCCGGTCTCAGCAGGCTTTCCTGAAGAGACCACTGCTTTCTTATCGCCTGGGGGATGGGAACCTTTACCCTGGGTGTTAGTTTGGGGACCTTTAGAGAACTCCTGTGCTTTACCCTTGTCCCCCCCACTTTTCTGCTGGGGACCCTGCCCACCTTTGGCTGAGTCTCCCCCAAATGCTTTCCTGTGGACCCGGGTACTCACCCAGCCATCCGCCTCCAAAGCAAGCTTCCTGGGGTCAGTTAGCTTATTATCAACCAAGTGCTGGCGCAGATCTGCAAAACATAGACTAAACAAGTGCTCCCATGCAATCAAATTGTAGAGCCCCTGAAAATCTGTCACATTACTGCCCTTCACCCAGCCATCCAGTGACCTGCAAAACGAATCTACACATTCCAACCAAGTGTTGGCATCAGACTTCTTACTGGACTTCTTAGTGGACCTTAACTGATCCCTGTACTTTTCAGGAGTGAGACCATACTTGGTGAGGAGGGCCTCCTTCATGTCAGCATAGGTGAGGTTACACCCCTTACCCAAAGCTATCAAAGTATCCCTTGCTTCTTCTGAGAAAAGAGGCCACAATCCTGCCCCCCAATTCTTCTCAGGGACCCCATTCATGTGTATAGATGCCTCATAACCCTGAAACCACTTTTGTATGTCATCCCCCTTCTTGAACTCCTTGCCTACATTCTTGGGGATGTGCACAATTCGATCTGACTGCACTGATGAGTTGCTGCCACCATCTGAGCTGGGCCTACTCCTTAGCTCCAGCTCCTTAAGACTACGTTCATGATCTAAGATCATCTTTCTTTCCTCCATGGCTATTCTCTTCTCTTCTCTCTCACTCTCCATCCTGAGTTTTTCCAACTCGAACTTCCTCGCTTCCTGTCTGTCCTCCAGCTCCTCTGCAGACAGGCCACTGATGCCTGACCTGGAGGGTTCTCCCCCTCCCAAAAGCACATCCACCCTAGGAATAGGCTCCTCCGCCTCTCCACTGAGATTTCCAGACTGCTCACTGGCATGTCTGGCTGCTACCCAGGCCCTTAGCTCCTTCCTGGTGCCTCTGACTTGGACTTTTAGGTTTTTGCAAATGGCCTTCAACTCTTTCACGTTGTAGGATTCCAACCTATCCTCCTGAAAGGCAACTTCCAAGGATGCACTTGATGATGCTCTTGATTCAGGCATGATGAAGTAGCAAGTTCAAACCTGGCAAAATCAAAAATAGGCCAAAAAGAAAAAGAACCAGTATGTGGCACGTAATGGTCTGCGATATGGTAATAGTGCATACCAATCACTGTAAGTCAAGTGCAAACACAAGTCCTATCCCACCACTGACAACCAATGTTAGAAATGGGGGTCTCTAGTTGGCAGAGGTATGTACCTTTGTCCAAATAGGGACCCCTTCCTAGTCAGAATAAGGGAGTTATACTCCTAAAATAACCCCTGCTCACCCCCTTGGTAGCTTGGCACGAGCAGTCAGGCTTATCTTAGAGGCAGTGTGTAAAGCATTTGCACATAACCAACAGTAATACAGTGTTAGCACTACAAAAGGACACCACACCAGTTTAGAAAAATATCCAATATTTTTATATACTTAAGACAAGACCAAAAACGATAAAAATCTACAATACAGTACTTAGAAATCTTCAGTTATCAAAATAACCTTGAAAAACAGTTCCTTGAAGTCGATAGCTCCCTCTGGGGCTATCACGGCGCAAAACAGTACCTTTAGAAATGCAGGGCGTCGGTGACCTCTCGTTGAGCTTCCGAAAGCACTGCGTCCGCAGGTGTCGGTTCCGGAGGTTGGTGCCGGAGTCGTCGGGCACTTGAAGTCACACGCGTTGCAGATCGAACTCCTTGCGGTTGAAGTCAGGAGCGCTGGTGTCGGCAGGTGTCAGGTGCTGCGGTGCGAAGTGCAGCGGTGCGGCGTGCGGTGCACTCAGGTCATGGTGTGAGCAGCGGCTCATGGCGGCATCAGCCGGCGTCATTGGTGAGACCAGGGTCGCAGTGCGGCGTTGCGGCTGTGCCCTCTGTGGTGCCTTCAGGACACAGAGTCGGCAGCGGCGTCGTAGACGGCGTCGGGTTGCTTTTTCTTCTGTTGCAGCACAAAACACACAGTCCCCAATGCTGAGGGCAGAAGAACTTGAAGTCTTTGCTGTTCCTGAAATTTCTTGAACAAGGGGCAAGCTCTACCTCAAGCCCTTGGAGGTACTCAAAGAAAGAAGTTGCAGAAAGTTCAGTCCAGTCCTTTCACTGCCCAAGACAGAAGCAGCCACTGCAGGCCAACACAGCAAAGCACTCAGCAAAGTGGTAGTTCCTCCTCACAGCTTCTCCAGCTCTTGTTCTTGGCAGTCTTCTTGGTCCAAAAGAGTTCTAAAGTTCTGGGGTCTGCACCCTAATATTTATACCACCAAATCCTTTGTTCTCTGAAGGCAGAGAGTGTCTGTACCCAGCCAAAACCAGTTCTGTCCTCACTGGTGCAGCTTGCTGGCAGGGGGTGGAGACGGCATTGTGCAAGGCAGACCAGGCACATTCAGGTGCAAGGAAATCTCCTCCCACTACGCTAAATGCAACCCAGGTCTATTCAGCCCAGCCCTGACCCATCAGACTTCTGGAGCCGCTGCCCCTCTCCAGCCCCTGTCATCCAAAAGCCATACATGCAATACACAAACCTAGCAGAGGCACACTGGATGGTTAGGCAAGAAAATACGTACTTTCTAAAAGTGGTATTTTCAAACACAGAATGTAAAAATCACCTTCACTAAAAGATGCATCTTTATATTCTGAGTTCAGCATACTAAACTTTATTTTTCTACCTTGTTCCTAGGGCCAGTTATGTTTATAAGATGTTATAAACACACTTCCCATTCTGTCCTATGGGAACAGGTAGCCTTACAATAGTGAAAAACGAAATTGGCAGTAAATCACTATCAGGACATGCCACACACACCAGGGCATGTCCTACCTTTCACACACACTGCACCTTGCCCACAGGGGTACCTTGGGCCTACCATAGGGGTGACTGACATGCAAGAAAATGGAAGGTAAGGGCCTGGCAAGTGGGTACACTTGCCAAGTCGACATGGCAGTCCCAGACTCCCCTCATTCTCTGCAATGGCAGGCCAGAGTTACGTTTATAAGCTGTTTGTGTGGGTAGCACAATCCAGTGCTGCAGCCCACTAACAGCATTTGATTTACATGCCCTGGCACACTCAGTGCACTTTACTAGGGACTGACAAGTAAATCAAATATGCCAATCATGGAAACACCAATCCATAACACAGTTTACAACAGGAGCACTTGCACTTTAACACTGAACAGCAGTGAGAAAGTGCGCAGAGACACTAAGCCAGCAAAAACAGAGACAAAACCGGGAGGTCAGAAAGCAAAAACTCAGGGAAAACATGCCAAAAGATGCCGAGTCTAACAATGACTTAAAAAAAAACTGGGGTTTGCGACGTATCACACTATCTTGCCACTTTGGGCTCGCCCAGCTTCTTAATCCACCCACACATAATCTGGGCATTTGCTAAGTCCCATTTTCTCATCGAAGCAACTTTCTTCTCCCTGGCCTTCCCTTCTCTGCTCCAGATGGATCATTTTTGGATACTATTTAGGGGCCGATTACAATAAGTGTTGTAAAGCCTTCGGCCTCAGGCCAGAGACTTTCCGACACTCATCGTCGGTTTAAATTCCGACCTGCTGATTATGTTGCAGCCGGTCAGAATTAAAACTGGGTGGTCAATCCGGCTGGCTTCCGACGGACTCCAGCAGCCTGTCTGCCAGTCGGAGACCGGCCCATAATCCAAATGGAAGGCGTTTCCACCTTATGGATTACGATGCATGGTTTCTGGCAGGGTAAAATCACTCATGTAAGTCAGGCCCAAATCACTGTGGCAAATAAAATGTGAGGAAGATACTGGGACAGCCAAAATTCTCCTGCAAAAAGTATTTTCCTTCCTCTGTGTGGCCGAACAGTCAGCAATTCCCCACACACCGCCCCGTAGGAGGCTGTCGGGGCACATTGTGTAGCATAAATTTGTAGCACTGGGGCCAAGGACCACCTGCTGAAAGGGCTCGGAAAACTAAGAGGCGAGCCCATTGATCTGGACAACTTTGCCCTGCTTTGCAACATATGTGGTACTCAAGAACCTGTCGCACTAAAAGTGACACATAGATAAGAAATCGTTTTTGTGCTTAATAGGAGGTTTGAAACAACTATGATTTTCAGAAACTGAGATCTCTTTGGGCCACACATCATTATAAATGACTTTGAAAAGTTAGTTGATAAGTCAAGTTGGCCATCAAACTCATAAAAGTGAACTAACATACGCAGGGCCTTTGGTGTGCAGGCCATTAAAACTAAGCCATCCACATACAACAGTGCTGGAAGCGGTGTACCATTTATCTTTGGGATGTACGGGGTGCTAGCTGCCAAATGGGTGCTAAGATTATTAATGTATAAAATAAATAATAATGGAACAAGTGCACACCCTTTGCGCACTCCACGCTTGATCTGAATGACATCTGATCACCTCTTTGACCATATTTGCTGTGGTGTTTGTATGAAGCAAGGCCAGAATATGTATAAGGGCCTCGTCAAGCCCATCGCAGGAAGAAGTTCCCATAGCCTGCTGTGATTAACGCAATCAAAGGCCATGGACAAGTCCATAAAACCTAACTATAAAGGGGACTGCTTAGCCACTGTGTACTTACTAATCACCAGATTCAAATTTAGGCACTGCTCCAGGCAGGGATTCAAAATATTTTTATCAAGAGCCCACTCTTGAAACCTATTATAGAGAACCCATCCAAAAATCTTTCACAGTATATCAATCAAAGAAATGGTACTGTAGCAGTGGTGCTTTGAACGGTCACCTTTTTTAAAAATGGGGCCAATAGTGGCGTTCACCCATGATCTTGGTATGGTGGAGTTGTTGAAAATGTTGTTTAGCAAGGGAGCCCATATATCCAAATTAGATTTTATTAAATTGATGGGTACTCCATCGTGCCCAGAGATTTGACAACTGTGCTCTGTTGAACAGCTAAAACAACTTTGTGAAGAGAAAGGCTTAAGGTTTTTGAACGTGGGCAGCCTGACCAAATAAAAATTGGGAATTGGGGTCAGTATTTGAATAAATCTTAGCAAAATGCTCAACCCATGCTTTACTCCCAATGTGACAGCAGAGAGTGGAGGATGACTGATCCAGGGAGTGCGTGCTAGTCACAGCTTTCAAGAACAATTTACTGTCCGTCACATGAGCTTTATGGGCTAGAGCCTCCCACCGCTGGTTAATAACTTCATTCCGCCTGAGTATGATTGCAATAAGGCCACCTCTGCATGGTCTCTAGGCTTCTTAGCCAAAGCTCTACCCAGTAGACGGTTGTCTAAATAACACTTGTGGTCCAACGGCCATGGGCACTGTGCGGGTCTGCAATGAGAATTTCTAATCTCATTGCATAGGTTTACATTGCATAGGCTTACAAAGGCACCAACTATCGCCCCCTGATCTACAAACTCTGTTAGACACTCCATTATCAATTCCATATTCTCTGCTACTACCTTCTTCAGGAGCTGCACAGGATAGGGCATTTTCCAACATAATCATAAGTTATCTGTCGATGGCCATAGCATACTTAGACCATTTGCTAACTTGGGAAACTTTCTGGCTAAGATGTCAAATGTTGTTACAACAGGGTTATGATCACCAAAGTGAGCAGTTACAATGGTACCATGCAACAAACAGTTTGTCAAGTTATGAGAAACAAATACATAAATGATCACAGAAGAACAATTTCTCCCTCTAAAGGTAGGCACCCCTAATTTATCTATACCAACAATATCCATTACATTAAATAAATCAAATAAATCAAGATATTCCTTCAACTCCTTACCCCTTGCATCCCCACCAGCACCACCATTTGTAATATGATATTTACTTCTAATTTGGAGTTCAGCGTTAAAATCTCCCGCTAGACAAACATACAATTGGTGACCCGCATTTACTTTTTGCTCCACAATAGAGGAAATATAATTAAACCCAACATGGAATTTTTTGTTGGGGACATTATAAAAATCATTATTATAAAAATGAACAAGATATTGCTCCAAAGCCCACTTGTAGACTACTACTTGGAAATTGTTTTCCTTTGTTTCTAAGGGCTCTGTACGACCCTCAAGCAACAAATTATTCCAAATAGTAACCCACCAGACAGGTACCCAGACTGAGAGGGGACTGCAGGTTGCGAAAAACACACAAAACCTTCATAAGTTATGGGATTAGTGTCCCACATTTCGTAGAATAGCAGAATGTAATAAGTACTTATGAACACTTGCCACTCAGGGAGTAAATTCTTAGAATGCATACCAGCAATGTTCCAACTCAAAATTGATAATGGGCAGGAGTGGCTTGAGACAAGATCAGTTTTGGCTGAGTCATTTGAGTAGGAGAGGTTAGAAGTAAGGGCTACACAAACCGACTCCACCGGGGCTATTGAATTAGATGAGCACAGGACATCCACAGCCCCAGGCCTTTCTCTGAGACATCCAGCACATTTGACCTGGGCACACCCTGTCAATCGACCTCATTGCAATCAGTGAATGGAGAATATCTGTTTCTGCTTGAAAGGCCCCACAAAGGCTCCCGATGATAATCATGTGGCAAGGTACAAGCTAACAGCTAGAGGGGTCTATAAAAGTAGCCCAGCAGGAGCATAACAATGTTTGATTTTGCTTGTGCTCTTATTGTGCTAAAATCAAGTAGTCTCCTCACAGTATTAGGCCACCGAAAATTAATTTTGATACAATCGCTGGGTATATCGTTTGGACATTGCCAATCAAGCTTATCCGCCAAACCATTAAAATGTCATTTCCATCCAGCACTTTGAAATTTCTATTAGCTCCAAGCCAATGGGTTACCTTATTCCGAGCTTAATCCCATGATTCGGTTTGGCCGTTTTTTAGTTGCGGCACTCCCACCATAACCAGAACATATGGAGAAGCCTCAGGAGGGTGATTTAAAGTAGTAACACTAGGTTTTACTTCCAGCGTGGTGGACTTTAGGCTGTTTATGGGTGCTGTAGTGGGACAGCAGGGCACTGTAATGTGGTTGCTAGCGCTGGGACCTTCTCTCCCTGCACCCGAGGTGACAGTGCGGCAAGCTGCAATTCCCCTTGATGCATTACAGTTAGCTGATGATGGGTTCATCTATTCCGGGGAGGTGTTTTCTGAATGGAATCTCCAGGTGCCCTACCCTGAGCGTTACCAGCGGGGATGGTAACTAAGGAGTCAGATGCAAATCCAGCCGGGTTAAGGGCGTAGTGGAAGAATTAGACAGTGTTGCCAGGTGCTTTTCAATGGTTACTAAACAATCTTTAACTAGTTTCAACTGCTTTTTCAAAGTTTCAACAAATAAAAGGGAGAGTCTCTCATAAGCTGGGTCACTCAGCAATGCTATCTCTGCCCCTTTTCCAGTTAATCTTTTGCTTGGTTGAGATTTTAGACAAGTTATGCGGTTGGACAATTTCTTCCTTTTTACCACTGGTTATGGGGTCAAAGTAGGGCTGCTGATATCCACAGTAATAGAGCAACTTTCTGGGTCAGCAAGGCTAGGGGTAACAGCATGGATCTCAGCTATGCAGGACTTAATCTATGTTTTCCCTTTTGCCCCTTCAGTAGTCATCATACTGAGGCTGCCTTGATTGTCCTCAAGAGTGTGGGCGGCATGTATTGTTTTCCCCAAACCCACTCCTCGACATAAAGAGAGCCTACGCTCTGTGAGGGCTATTTCAGTACTTACCACCCCAATAGCTCTCTCTAGCATAGTATCAATACTTGTAGGTTTGTGGGGAAACATAGCAAATCCTGTATCTTTCCACTTCCCCATATGACCAGGTTATTTGATGGGGAAAAGAGAGAAGATGTTCACCTGATATAACCGGGTGGTGTTTGCCCCACAAAGTCCACCTCAGAGGGGTGGCCAGCCCAGCCTCGGTCGGCCATGGACGGTCTCAAACGGGCCAGCCCTTGGCCCGGGCTTCGCCCGGGCACGTCCATGTGCGTACCACACCACGGGAAGGTGGTGCGCTTGTGTAGCACTCATGATCCAGGAATTGCCTGCAGGTGCGGGACACAGCAAGAATTGTGGGGCCTGTAGTATCCCTGCAGCTGCAGCAGCTCGACCTGCCAGTAGGCACAACAAATGTTGAAGGGAGGATAGCTAACCCCTCAGCAGAGCGTCCTCCTCAACAGCCAGGGAGTAACTTTGCAGGCATAAGCAAACACTCCAGGAACAGCTTTTTGTGGCTTAACGCCGCTTTGTAAATATGGTACCTTTTTACGCAGGTATCTGCGTGAAAGGAGTGTGCAATGGGTGTTGCTGTGGGCATTCCACCGCAACAGCCATCGCTTTTTGATGCTGTCCCAGATTTACAATGAGGTGTAAATCTCAGGCTGTGCCAAAAGCTAATGTCATGCAACAGCATGCATTAGAATGGCGCAATGAAGAGAAATACTTTTATTTCTCCTCGTTTTTGCTTTTTCTATGTGTGCTACATTCTGCAGCACACATAGAAAAAGCAAAATGCCATTAATGATTGTTTATATGCAGGAAGGTGTCCCTTCCTGCATATAAACAATCATAAAAAAATGACGATTTGCTACTTTTATGTGTGCTACAAAATACCACACATAGAAGTAGCAAAGCGCCATTATTGATTGTATATGTGCAGGAAGGGACACCTTCCTACACATAAACAATCATTCCCTGCAATGTAGGCACCCTTGCACTATGGTGCAAGTGTATCTGCGTTGTCGCTAGGCAGCTATTTTTAGCGCAAGCACTATGGAAAACACAGGGGTGGGATGTATTGTTATAAATACGGTGCATCCCTGTGTTTTGGAAATGGTAGAGCGTGGTGCAGCAAAATGTGCTGCAGCTCTGCGCTCCGTCATTTCCTTGCAAATATGCTCCTTAATTTCCTTGTGTTTTGCAGTTTTATATAGCGCAGACTTGACCCAAAGGTATTGGAGTGCTTTACATGAGCATCAGTTACATTACAGAAGGACACATACATTTTGATTTTTGGAGTTCTTTACATGAGCATCAGTTACATTACAGAAGGACACATTCATTTTGACTGACTGACTGACTAATGCATTTATAGAGCGCTCGATTGCCGAGGCGTCTTGGCGCTAGGATAGCTTCCTACTGATCCAGATGCTAACTTGTTTAAGAGCACTTAGGAAACAGCCAGGTCTTAACCTGTTTCCTGAAGATAGTCCTGTTGGATTGTAGTCTCAGCTGTGGGGGGAGGGAGTTCCACAGCTTTGCGGCTAGATAAGAAAAGCTCTTCCCACCCCATCTAGCCTTTTTTATTCTGGGCACCAGTACCAGCCCTGTGTTGGCGGATCTCAGGCTTCGCAGAGGATTGTACCAGGTGAATAGTTTTCGGATGTCAATGGCACCGCCTCCATAAAGCGCCTTATGCACTAGGCAGAGGGCTTTGAATTTTACTCTTTCCGGGATGGTAAGCCAGTGGAGCTGTCTGATGCTTGCAGACGTAGGATGGTGTTTGGGAAGAGCGAGCAACACACGAGCCGCCGCATTCTGTAGGGATTGTAGTTTTGCTGTTTGACCTTTGTCTATACCTAGGTATAGTGCATTCCCATAGTCGATGCGGGAAAGTACCAAGGCTCCAATTACCGTTTTCCTTAGGGTGAATGGGATGAACGGCAGGATTTTGCGCAGAACTTTCAAAGTGAAAAAGCAGGCAGAGGTTACTTGGTTAATTTGCTTCCCGAGCTTTAATTCATGGTCAAGTGTGAAGCCTAGGTTCTTGGCCTTGGTCACCGGGATTGGACAGCTCCCAGCCTCCGCAGGCCACCAGAGTTGGTTCCAGATTGAAGGGCCCTTCCCAAACTCAATAACCTCGGTCTTATCAGTATTGAGTTTGAGGAAGTTTGCGTTCATCCAGGCCATAACTGAGGTAAGACAGCTACGAAACAGGGTCGCTGTTTTAGGCATGGGGAGATTAAGTGATTTGACCAGAATCACAGGATGTTGAGCTGACACCGAAACTCAGACCTGGTTCTCCATTCGCAAAGTCTTGCAGCTCTGGCTGTATTGCCACATCCTCTCCCCTAAGTGTAACATATAATCAAGTGATCAATTGCATAAAAAACATAAAGATAGCAAATAATTTAAAAGTGATTTGTCACTATTTGAGAACTCAGAAAATATGTCCTCATTTTAGTTTTTTAGATCACTAGCCATAGTTTCTATGGGAATAAGACCCTCTCATGGAGGAGGGTGCAGTGGCAACAAGTTTACAACACCGGGCAGGCGGGAGGGGCAATGGCATCACAACGGACCATATATTGCAAGAGAAAAGGGGGGCAGGGGCAACAAACCAACAATGCAGGACAGGCAAGAGAGACTGTGGCAATATAACAGACCATTGAGGGCAGAAGAAAGAGGCAGTGGCAGTACAATCATACATGCCAACATACCTGAATCAGGCAGGAGACTCCCAATGTGTTTAAGCCCAAAAGGGCTTTATTTTATCAGTTTCCTGTCTAAAACCTCCTCTTTTTCAATGTAAGTCAATAGAGAAAATCAATTCACCAGTTTTTCTTCAAAGTCTCCCTCTTACCAAGTCTAAAATGTTGGCAAGTATGGTGCATTGGACCACGGAGGGCAGGATGAATGGGGGTAGGGACATGGACTTGGATAGGAGAGGGCAGGAGGGAGATGAGCTGGGGCACCAAACTGACCTTACAGGACAGGTGCTACGGGTTGCAGCAGCACAATACACCTCATAGGGCAAGCAGGATGGCAGTGCAGCACAACGGACCATGGAAAGCAAAAGGGAGGGGACAGGGCCAATCACATGGACAACAGAGAGCAGAGGGGAAAGAGGCAAGGGCATCAAGCTGACCATACTGGACAGACAGGAGGAACAGTTGCAGCATAATGGACCGTGAAGGGCAGGAGGGAGGGGGGAAGGGGCATGATAATGGACCAAACAAGCCAGGAGGGAGGGGATAGGGGTCTGCACATAGAAAACGGTAGGCAGGGGGCAAGGGAGAAGTCAGGAGCAGGAAGCTGACCATGAAGGGCAGGCAGGATGGGCACTGGAAGCACAATACACTAGGGAGGGTAACAGTGAGAGTATAACGGCATGGAAACAGACAACAGAGGGTAAGTGGGAGGGGATCGGGGCAGCAAGCTGACCACACAGGGCAGGTGGGAGGGGCTGTGGCATTACAGAAGACCATGCATGGCAAGCAGGAAGGTTAGTGGCAGCACAACAGCCATGGCGGGCAAGAAGAGAGGAGCATGGGCATGCACAAAAGACCATGGAGGACAGAAGGGAGGTGTAGGGACTGGAAACAGACAAGAGAGGGCAGGGGATGAGGCTTCACGACAGACCACGCAGGGCAGGTAGGAGGAGCAGTTGCAGCACCACAGAGCATGGAGGCCAGAAGGGAGTGGCAGCAAAATGGACGATGGAGAACAGGAGGTAGGTGATAGGGGCATGGAACTGGGACAGGCATGGTGGAGGTGGCAGGGACCATGCTAGGCAGCTCAACAAAACACTCAGAGTAGATAGGAGGGGCAGTGTCAGGTCCATGGAACGTAGTGGAAAAAAGGAGGGAGCAGGGGCATGCACACAGACATCAGAGGGCAGGGGAAATAGAGTAGGGGCAGCAAGCTAAGCACAGAGGCTAAGCAGAAGGGCAATGATGGGGCATAGAATTGGGCAACGTAGGACAGGAGCAGTGGGCAGGGACAATAAAGCTAAATGGATGGCAGTGGCAGAACATCAGACCATGCAGGGCAAAAGGGAGGGGGCTGGTGTATGGACTCAGTAGGGAGGAGTTGGATGGGGCAGCAAGCTAACTGTTCAGGGTATATGGGAAGGGCAGTGGCAGAACAACAGCCACGCAGGGCTGTACTGAAGGAGCAGGGGCATGGACTTGGACAATGGATGGCAAGGAGGACGGGGTTAGGAGCAGCAAGTTTAGGTGGGGGCAGCACAATGTCAGGTCAGGCCCTGCGTCCAACACCCCCCACCATGCATTGTGATGGGCATCTTACTTAACGTTAAAAAAAACCTAGAAATTCACTGAAAAAGACAAAGGTTATAGGGACATTATAGTTAGGAAATAGAATTTAAAAAAACCTTAGCAATTCACAGAAAAAAAACAAAGGTAACATGGACATTGTAGTTAGGCTCAGATTTCACTTGTACAAAGCCATTGAAATTCAGCTGTTATAGTTACCTCAGCTAACTATAACTTACACCCCCACAATGCACTGCTTATGACCTCACATATTACATCACTCATAACATGGTCAGTGACATCACTTCTGCCATCACTGGTGCCATCTCAAATGAAATTACTGATGACATCATCCAGTGAGTGCAAGTGTTTAGTGAATGTTTCTGAGACTTGAAGATATATACTAAGCTACACCATAAGTTAAATTACTATTCTTTCTGTACTACCAATGAGTGTATGGGTGAGTGTGTGGATGTGTAAATGGCTGTATCAGTGAGTGAGTAGCTGTTTGAGTGGGTGTTTGGTTAACTGAGTGGGTGTGTGAGTGGCTATATTGGAGAGTGAGTGTCTGTGTGAGTGGCTATATGGGTGAGTAAGTAGTCATCTGAGTGCTTGTAGGGATGAGGGAATGGGTATGAAAGTGGTTGTGAGAGTGTGTGAGTGGACATGTGAGTAGTTGAAAGGGTGTGTCAATAGGCTGTGTGGGTGAGTGACTGGCTGTCTGAATGTATGATTGATTAAGTGGGTGTATGAGTGACTGTGTGGGTGATTGTATGGCTGTGTAAGTTGTATGTATGAGTAAGTGGTTGTGTGAGTAGCTGTATGAGTGAGTGACTAGATATGTGAATGGCTGTATGGGTGAGTGAGTGGGTATATGAATGATTGCATGGATGATTGAGTGGGTGTGTGACGAGTTGTATGGATATGTGAATAGGTATGTGAATGGTTCTGTCAGTGTGTGAGTAAGTGTGTGAGGGTGTGTGAGTGATTCTGTGGATGATGTCATTTGGGATGTCATCAGTGATGTTATCAGTGATGTCATTGACCATGTCATGAGTGATGTATTATGTGAGGTGATAAGCAGTGCATTGCGGGGGCGTATGTTATAGTTAGCTCAGGTAACTATAACTTATGAATTTCTATGGTTTTCTATGAGTGAAATCTGAGCCTAATTATAATGTCCCTGTAACCTTTGCTTTTTTTAGTTAATTTCTAAGGTATTTTCATGTTAATTCCTAACTATAACGTCCCTGTAACCTTTGTTTTTTTAAGGGGAATTTCAAAGGTTTTTTGAATTTTATTTCCAACTGTAACTTGTAACCTTTGTGAGTTTGTGTGAGTGGCTGTGTAGGTCAGTGAGTGGGTATGTGAGTGGCTGTATGGGTCTGTGACTGGGTGTGTGAGTGGTTTTGTGGCTGTGAGTGACTGTATGGGTCTATGACTGGGTGTGTGAGTGGTTGTATGGGTCTGTGAGTGGGTGCGTGAGTGTCTGAGTGGGTCTGTGAGTTGGTGCATGAGTGTCTGTGTGGGTGCATGTTTCTGAATGGGTATCTGAGTGTATGCATGAGTGAGTGCCTGAGTGGGCCTGTGAGTTGGTGAGAGAGTCTGAGTGGGTTTGCAAGTGGTTCCATGAGTGTGAATGAGTCTGTGAGTGAGTGAGTGCATGAGTGTCTGAATGAGTATGTGAGTGGGTGTGAGTCTCTGAGTGGGTCTGCGAGTGGCTGTGTGAGTCTCTGAGTGGGTCTGGGAGTGGGTGTGTGAGTCTCTGAGTAGGTCTGTGAGTCAATGCATGAGTATCTGAGTAGGTCTTTGAGTGGGTGTGAGAGAATATGAGTGGTTTCTATAAGTGGGTGCACGAGTGTCTGAGTGGGTCTATAAGTGGGTGTTTGTGTCTGAGTGGGTCTGTGAGTAAGTGCATGAGTGTCTCAATAGGTCTGTGATTGGCTGTGAGAGTGTCTGAGTGGGTCTGTGTGTATGTGCATGAGTGCCTGAGTAGGTTTGTGAGCAGGTGTGCATGAGTGCCTGAGTGGGTCTGTGAGTGGGTGCATGTTGTCTGAGTGGGTCTATGAGTCTGTGTGAGAGTGTCTGAGTAGGTCTGTGAGTGGGTCTGTGAGCAGGTCTGTGAGTGTATGTGTGTCAGTGTCTGAGTGGGTCTGTGAGTATGTGTATCAGTGTCTGAGTGGGTCTGTCAGTAGGTGTGTGAGTGCCTGAGTGTGTGAGCAGATGTCTAAGTGTTAGTGTGGTTGTGTCAGTAGCTGTGTGAGTGACTGGGTCGCAACAGAACTGTACCTGCCCCTTTATCCAACAAGACTCCACAGTTTTGCACAAAATATCTACTCAAGTGAAGTACTCTCTTCTGGTTAATTAGTAACTCCTACCTCGCTGAGTAAATGTCCAGTGCATATTCTACACTACATCTGTGTAATGAACATAAGGAAATGTCTCCAGTGACAGGGAGACAGACAAAAGCTCCACTCCCAGCAAGCTGGAGCACTTTGACAGCTCCTGCTTGCTGGGAGAGGATTTAGTGTTTGCTCTGACTAGGCAGGAGCCAAGTCAGAGGAAACAGCTATGTTCCGGGGTGGGCACCCAGGGACATAGCAGGAGCCTGCCCTGGGGGTGGTGGTCCAGAGGGCCATATATGGCTCAGGACGGGGCCATGTGGCCCCCTCCTTTATATTTCACAGGCCATCATTTGTTGTGCATGGGCCGGCCCTGGGGAGGTGGTGGTCCCTGGGGCTGTAAATGGCCTGGCAGAGCCCCCCTCCAAGTTTAAATTGTGTATTTTACCCCAGGGAGATGACAGTCCCCGTTGCCCTGGGGGGGTTCATGCGACTCTCCGGCAATGCTGGAGAACGTAGAGGACGGTGCTTCCCAGTAACACCAGGACCGGTGCCTCTCGATGGAACTTTGATGATGCCCCCTGGGCGGATACCATAACTGTTGGTACTTACCTCGGAGCCTGAGCAACCTTGGTCGCTGCCCGGTGGAGCTGTCCTATGCAGTTATAGAGGAGTTTTGGCTCTGGTTCACCCCCTCGGCCGACACCTACCCAGCCGGACATCTGACATTGTTTTCCTCGTCGCCCCGTTGTGCTTCCTTCCCTCTCCTGCATCTCATGTTTTTGTTTTCTCCTATGTCTTTACTTGAAACCTGTAATTGATGTAACTATGTAACCTGTAATGCTCTGATCCTCATGTAAAGCGCTCTGATACCTCCGGGTCTAGCCAGCGCTATATAAAACTTTGCAAATAAATAAAAATGCTGTCCTGGGGAGGTGATGGTCCTCGGGGCATATCAAAGCACCAGGAGGGGTGCACGCACAGCCCCCTCCAATGTTAGTAAACATCCCCTGGGAAGTGGTGGTCCCAGGGGCTCTTAGAAGCAGGAGGAAGGGGTTTGCATGATCTCCCTCCAATATTAAAATAAAGCCCTGGGAGGTGGTGGTCACCTGGGCTAAAAACAGGCCTAGGAGTGGTGCCCCATGCACCACCCTCCTTTTTAAAAAAAATGTTGGTGCATGCCTCCGGGACCTGGCCCACCCAGGGGCTTTTCTGAAAAAAATGGAGGAGACCGCTGTTTTGTTTTTAATTTTTGCAGCGGATTCATGACTCCATCATGATTTTGAGACAAAAAGTTTAATAAAATGCTTTTTTGACCTGATGGATTGCCAGGGGGACCCCAGGACCATAGCTAGGGGGCCATGGTATACCTAAACTGCCCCCTTTTCTTTTAACTTTTTTTGGGACTCGGCTTTGTCATGAGTGCTGTAATATGTGAGATCATAAGCAGTGCATTGCGGGGGCATAAGTTATAGTTAGCTCAGGTAACTATACCTGGTGAATTTCTAAGGTTTTGTATGAGTGAAATGTGAGCCTAACTATAATGTCCCTGTAACCTTAGTTTTTTTCAGTGAATTTCTATTTAAAAAAAATATTTATTTCCTAACTATAACGTCCCGGTAACCTTTGTTTTTTTAAGTGGATTTCTATGGATTTTTAACTACTAGGCGCGTATGCAGAGTAGTGGAGAAAGGAAATGGGCCTCCAACCAGCTCTCAGCAAACCCGGTGTGTGTGACTTAATGGAGTTAACAGGAGGGCTTGTTGGCCCCCAAGGGCCTTCAGCATCTTAGGGCACTTCATCCCCCAACCAGTAGTGCGCCAGGAGGCATGTTTGCAGAGTGGTGGAGAAAGGGGGCGAGCTTTAATGACCTCTCAGCAATCCCGCTTTGTGGGACTTACTGGAGGTAACAGAAGGGGTTGTTGACCCCCAAGGACCCTCAGGAGCCAAGGGGACTTCATCCTCCAACCAGTAGTGCACCAGGAGACACATGTTTCAGAGTGGTGGAGAAAGGGGCGGGCCTCTCGCAAGCTCTCAGCGCTCCTACTGTGTTGGTCTTACAGAAGATAATAGGAGGGGTTGTTGGCTCCCAAGGACCCTCAGCATCTAAAGGGACTTCATTCCCCAAACAGTAGTGCACCAGTAGGCACGTTTGCATAGTGGTGAAGAAAGTGGATGGGGCCTTAGATCACCTCTCAGCAATCCCACTGTGTGGGACTTACTGGAGGTAGCAGGAGGGGTTCATGGCCCCCAAGGGCCCTTACCAGCCAAAGGGATTTCATCCCCCAACAAGTTGTGCGCCAGGAGGCTGGCTTTTTAAATACAACATTTATTAGGGGAGGTGGGCCATGCAGCTCCACTCACAGAGCCGATTTTGGCCCCAGGGGCCCCATCCCCCCGGGCCCGGCCATATAGAAATTAGGGAGAAGGGCCACATCGCCCCCCTCACTGGCCAATTTCAGCCCCATAGCCCCCATTCCCAGAGCCCGGCCTGTAAAACAGAACGTTTTACAGTTTAGACTTGTTGACAGCAAAGTGTTTGCTCTGACTTGGCAGGAAATGTCAAACTGCTATGTCCTGGGACAGGCACCCCGGGACATAGCAGGAGCCGGACCTGTGAGGTGGCAGTCCCCAGGGCCATTATTGGCTCCAGGATGGGGGCCCACATGGCTCCCCTCTTTTCATCTATTTGCACCGGGAGGGTGGTGAACCCTGTGGCTCGGGGGTCCATGCATCACCCCTGCATCAAAATTTTAAAAAGCCCCGGGGATATGGTGGTCCCTGGGGCTCGGGGGGACAGTACTGGCACCCAGCATTATTACTTCATTTTGCCCTGGGACTGGCCTGAGGTATTGTGTTACACATAATTTCTGACGAGCAAAAGATTTGTCAATGGCCAATCCACACAAAACCACAGATGTACAATACATCTGAGGAAGTTGACTGATGAATGACATTTATGTTTTAGAGTGAAGCATTGCTGGCAATGTGGTGATTATTTAAGGTAGTGGCTATGCTTTTTTTTTAACTAATTTGTACGTGGCATATGCCACCACATGGATGTAGTGATTTTGAATAGTATGTATGCCGACCTAAATCACTTTCTTTGTGGAGTTGAGCTATCATCCTGAATTCTTAAAGATTTGTGGACACAGGTGACAGAGGTTTGCAAGTACATATCATCCATTCTAATTACCTCAACTATGCAGTGACATTCCGGCAACAGACCCTTAGAATACTCAACAGACATTATAATATTTATCCATTTCATTGACAAGTATATTCATTATTTAGTTATGTCAATTTGCTTCTCAGATTTCAAAGTAGAATTGTTATGAAAATAAATTGTACATAATGTCAGCTCCTATTAAGATTTTTCCTCATCCCTAATCTCTATTGCAGATTCTTCATCAAGGGGGCGTTGCCCCTGTCACTGCAGTGCTGTTGCAGTGTTGCACAGTCAAGTATTATCTTACAGACCACTTTTGAACTGTACAGTCATCTTCCAAAAGAGAGATACAGACAAAGAAATTGTGACTTCACGATTCCTAATGTTTTTCTTAAAATGGATCTAGTCTACGGCCATTCGGGTAGCCATCGTTGTTTGGGGAAGTATGGCTGCAGTACATCGCAACTCCTACCAGTCAGTGTTTCCAACATTTCCCAAGTGTGAACAGTGACGCACACACTTTTTAAAATAAATTTGGCAAAGTTGGTGTTTCCAATGAGTGACCAGTGACACGCACACTTTTCGATAATGTCTACTTGGCGCTAATTGGAGTTATTTAAAGAGGAAAATACTCAGTGATACGCACACTTTATTGCCAGCATGCCAGTGTTTTTTGTTTTGTTTTAATTCTATCCGATTACATATACTGTTGCTTCAAGCATCTACTCAGCGTCGATTAGAGTTATTCAAAGAGGAAAATACTCAGTGACAAGCACACTTCATTTCAAGCTAGTCAGTGTTTTGTGTTCTGTACAGCATTGAGCAGTTTAAGACAGATTCTATTAGCTAGTTTTCCAGCTGAAGAGTTTAAGACCTTGAATTTTTCTGTTCACCAGTTACATTCTTGTGCAGTGATGCACACACTATTCCATTTTACTACTGTCAGTGATGCGCACACTTAGTTCTCAGCGCATCATCCTTGATTCATCATCAGGTCCTTGATTCACCATCAGCTCTGCTATATTACTGTTTACTATACCATTATTTGTAATTTCATGTTTGAAAAACTATGCAATCATATTGGAAACAGCCCTTATTGTGGGGTTACCCCAAACTTTTTGCCTTATTCCTCCTCTGTTTCTGACTTCGTTTATGTTTGCTTTAGGACTCTGGGCACTTTTTCACTGCTGACCAGTGCTAAAGTGCAGGTGCTCTGTGTCTAAAATGTAATGGCATTTGCTTTCTCCATGATTGGCAATATTTGATTTACTAATATACTAATAAGTCCCTAGTACAGTGCACTACATGGGCCCAGCGTGTGTAAATCCAATGCTGCTAGTGGGCTTGCAGCACTGATAGTGCCACCCACATGAGTAGCCCTTCAAACCTATCTCAAGCCTGCCACTGCAGAGCCTATGGGTCAGTTTTAAACTGCTATTTTGACCTGGCAAGTTCACCTATTTTCCATGCCCTAACCTTCCCTTTTATTACATATAAGTTACCCCTAAGGTAGATTCTAGATAGCCCCATGAACAGGGTGCAGTGCATTTAAAAGGTGGGACATGTGCTTTTGAGTTTTACATGTCCTGGTAGTGAATAACTACTAAATTCATTTTTTCACAACAGTAAGGCCTACTTCTCCCAAAGGTTGGCATTGGAGCAACCTTGTAAACCTTTATAAGTGTAACTTTCAATTAGAAAAAGATAGAAAGAGTATGTTTGTTATTTCTGAACTCACAATTCAAAAACACATCTATTAGTGAAGTTGGTTTGTAAATTGCAGTTCTAAAAATGCCACTTTTAGACAACAGTTTTGACAAACTCCAGAAGGACTTGAAAGATATGATTGTTTTCTGGAAATGTGGGCACCATCAAAGGTTTCTGGCACAGGATAAAGGTCAAAGAGGATTCCATTCCCATAAAGCTTAATCTTTGCAGTGTTCCATTTTCCATCAGAGAGGATCTAGAAAAATAGTTGAGGGGATTGTATGACAGAAGTATTATAGAGCCCATCAAATCTCTTTGGTTGTCCTTATTGATGGCTGCGCGCATATGCAATAGGGATTTGAGGGTTTGCGTAGATCTTTGTAACCTGAACAAAACTATACAAATATAAGCTCCCCTTCCAAAGATTAAATTGCTAGCACTTATTTCTGGGGTGAGGTGGTTCAGCAAGCTGGACTTGGCCTCCGCATACCATCAAGTGGTCTTGGAGCCTGAGTCCAGACATTATATGGTATGTGTCTCACCTGTTGGAACATTCCAGTATTGTAGAATGCCTTTCAGATTGGACTCAGCTGCTTTGGTATTCTAAAGGATTATTGTTAGAAATGGGGGTCTCTAGTTGGCAGAGGTAGGTACCTTTGACCAAGTAGGGGCCCTTGCTTCTAGTCAGGGTAAGGGGGCTACACTCCTAAAATAACCCCTGCTCATCCCCTTGGTAGCTTGGCACGAGCAGGCAGGCTTATCTCAGAGGCAGTGTGTAAAGCATTTGTGAACACATACAGTAATACAGTGAAAACACTACAAATGGACCCCACACCAGTTTAGAAAAGTAAGTAATCTTTATCTAGACTTAACACAAGACCAAACGACAAAAATCCACAAAACAGTATTCAAAAATATGACTTTCAGATGGTAGCTTAGTTCAATGTAGATGGTAAATGCAACACTTTACTCTCAAAGTACCTTGGATGCGTAACGCAACATAAACAAAAGTGTCGCAGGGAAGGCAATGCGTCAGTTCCTTGCTTTGGGGGAGGCGGCGCACCTGTTCCTTACTGCAGCGCAGGGGAGGCGATGCGTCTGTTCCTTACCGGAGAGGAGGCGAAGTGTCTGTTTCTTACTGTGATCCGGTGCGATGCGACAAGATGGCGCCTCGATGCGATGCGATGATCCGGTGCGATGCGACAAAATGGCATCTTTGATGTGATGCGACAACTTGGATGCGATGCGTGCACGCCCGGCGAAATCGATGGTTTCTTGAGCCGCGACAGGCCCTGCGACGCGCTTCTCCGGTGATGCGACGGCAACCTCTGCGGCGGCGGCACGCTTCTCCGGTGATGCGATGGCGAACAGCTGCAGCGGCGGCACACTTCTTCGGTGATGCAACGGCAACAGCTGCGGCGGCGACCCTCTTCTTCCTCGTTGCGTCGCGCTTCCAGCTCCCAGCGACACGCAGTCTCTAGAGGGCCCAAAACAACAGCAGGCACCTCTCTGCAGGTAGAATTCCCAGCAAGGAAATTCAGGGGTAGCTGGGGGTGAAGTCTTTGTGTCCCTGAGACTTCAGAACAGGAGGCAAGCTCAGCTTCAAGCCCTTGGAGATCTTCCTCAAGATGATTAAAATGCACACAAAGTTCCTTTTCTCCTTTCCTTGGCAATAAGTAACCACTACAGGCCAACCCCCAACAATCACCAGTGCTGGGGCAGTCTCCTCCTTCAGCTTCCTTGGTTTCTCTCCTTGGCAAAGGTTCGTCTTGATTCCCAGAAGTGATCTAAAGTTCTAAAGCGCCTTGAGACCCTCGCGGGTATGTAGTGCGCTTTATAAGTGACATGATTGATTGATTGATTGAAGTTCTGGGGTCTGGGCCCCAATATTTATACTCCAAAATCCTTTGTTCTCTGAAGGCAGAGAGTGTCTGTACCCAGCCCAAACCAGTTATGTCCTCCCTGGTGCAGCTTCCTGGCAGGAGGTGGAGACAGCATTGTTGAAAGCAGACCTGGCCCAGGTAGCTGAAAAGAAATCTCCTCGCCTTACTCTCTATTCTATGTAGGCTCAGGCAAGTGAAAGGAAATCTCCTCCCCCTACTCTCTATTCAGCCCATGTCCTATTCAGCCCAGCCCTGACTCATCAGACTGCTGGAGCCAAAGCCCTCTCCAGCCCCCTGTCACTCACAAACCAGACATGAAATACACAAACCTAGCAGAGGCATACCGGATGGTTAGGCAAGAAAATACCTACTTTCTAAAAGTGGTATTTTCAAACACAGAATGTAAAAATCACCCACACTAAAAGATTATTATTTTAACAGTCTGAGTTCAGGCATACTAAACTTTATTTCCCTATCTTGTTCCTTGGGTCAGTTATGCTTATAAGATGTTATAATCAAACTTCCCATTCTGGCCTATGGGAACAGATAGCCTTGCAATAGTGAAAAACGAAATTGGCTGTAATTCACTATCAGGACATGCCGCACACACCAGGGCATGTCCTACCTTTCACATACAATGCACCCTGCCCATAGGGGTGACTAACATGTAGAAAAGGGAAGGTTTAGGGACTGGGAAGTGGGTGCATTTGCCAAGTCGACATGGCAGTCCCAGACTGCACACAGGCTCTGCAGTGGCAGGTCTGAGCCATATTTTACAAGCTGCTTCTGTGGGTGGCACAATCAGTGCTGCAAGCCCACCAGCAGCATTTGATTTACAGGCCCTGGGCACTCATGGTGCACTGTACTAGGGTCTGACAAGTAAATCAAATAAGCCAATCATGGAGTCACTAATCCATTGCAACAATTTACAATAGGGAGCACTTGCACTTTGGCACTGAACAGCAGTGCCAAAGTGCACCAAAGCATCTAGACCAGCAAAACATAGCAAAAACATAGGAGGCAACAGCAAAAAATGGAAGGGAGACCCACGCCAATGGTGCCAGGTCTAACAATTATGTACCAGCTATTTAGGGGAATGAAAAGAGTGGCTATGTTTGAAGATGATGTGCTGATCTTTGAGGGCGTCCATAGAAGAACATGACACTATTCTCAACCAAGTGCTGTGTATCTTGCAGGAGAAAGGACTGGTCCTTAAATGGAGAACTGTGAGTTGTTGTAAAGCCAAGCGGAGTATTATTATGCCATGTTGTATCTGGTGATGGCATCGAATCAAGGCCAGGTTTGGTTGATGCCATTATTAATGCTGTGCACCCATAGATAACTCTGGCCTCAAGTCATTAATGGGGTTGTGTGAATTTTATGCCCGGTCCATGCCTGACTATGTATCTCAAATAAAGGCTCTGACTAGGTTGTTAAAGAAGAAGGTGTCTTTCATTTGGGATACTAAATGTCAAGAAGCTTTTGATTGGATTAAAAAACAGTTGGTAAGCTCTAAGGTCCTCAAACCTTTTAATACCAAGTTCTACTTTGGTATCTCCTTTTGAGTTGTTAGGGGTAGAAAACCCTTTACCAAGGTATGCTCGAGTTGGATGGGGAAATGGGTAAAATTTGGTGGAGGAATGCGATGTGAGAGTCAAGGAGAATACTGCTGAAGCACAGGCAATTACAGTAGGGCAAGTGTGTGAGGTTCAGTTTGGAGTAGGTGATGTTCGCATTAGAAAGGCAATGCAAGTAAAAAAAGGAGACGAGAAGTACAGTGGGCCATTTGTTAGGTACAGGGTTTGTAGCAATGCTGTAAGAGTAAATGGATGTAATTAATGGAATGTGGGGAGAGTGTTGAAGTGTGGAGGTGATCTGAGTCATGGGATAGTTCAAAGTTATATCTTGCTACAGGCAGATAATGTGGTGAGGCCAAAAGATGATGATAATTCCAGTTCCTCCAATCCACGAGAGGGAAATGGAGGTGATCGCAGATGTGACCATGTCAGGAGATTGCCTAGCAGGTTTAGATAAGTCTATTAAAAGAAAAGGGTGAAGTTTTAATGTATATGTGCAAGTTGAACACATCACATCACCCCAATGCATTCATGTTAGCATTGTTTATATTGTAACAGTTTTTGGTTGGTAATTCTGTGCTGCCTCATTTAGGATATTATATAGTAATTTGTATTTTTACTTTTTATGTATTTAGGATGTATTTTATATTGTGTTAATTGTTTCATGTTAGGTTATTATGTGGTTTTTGTTTTAAGGGGAAAAGTAATGTAGTACTTTAAAATAAGAGGTGGTTGTAAGCATTCTATGGAATACTGTGAGGTCAGGGTTGGACTATCTGTAATTAGTGTCGTGACAATTGAGCTGACTCTCTGATGCTGAGAGGCTATGCTGTATGGCAGCTCCGCCCCAAATAAACTGCTACTAAAATTAACTTCTGGACGCGTAGTATCTATGTGGAGGAAGATTGCTACACTATGGCTTAAGGCAGACAGGCTTAATTTAGGGAAAAGAGGGAAAACTATTTAGTAGTACCCACACAATTAAAACGTAAAAACACGCCACAACATAATCCTACAATCAATTTCTAAGGCAAGAAATATTTAATAAGAAAAATGACACACAAATGATTAAAATCCAATAAGGGGAACCAGAGATACAATATTTTTTAATTTTAGGGCAGAAAGCACCAAGAAAAAGTAAAGCGCCAATCAAAGTTCACTGTTTACCGGGACGGTGGCACAATTTCAGGCCAAGTGGGATGGAGCTATGTCCAAATACACCAGGCACTCAGAGTTTTTTGCAAACACAAGGACTAGGGATCAGTGTCTGAAAAGTTTCAGTGCTCCGTCCATCATCTCCTTGTGTTTGCTTTGTTTGCCCTAAGTTGGCGGGGTATATCCAGACGTGGGTCCCTTGCTCACTTTGCCACTGGATTCAGGCTAGCCTGGCTGATGAGGGGTGTTACCCTGAAACCGGTCCCAGGATGCTTGTTTCCGGCCCAGGGAAGACCTGGCTTGGCAGTTCGGGCTGGACTGTTCAATCAATCAATCAATCAATCACGGCATTTATAGAGCGCGCTACTCACCGGGAGGGTCTCAAGGCGCTGGGGGAGGGGGTAAGTTATTGCTCGAACAGCCAGGTCTTGAGCTGCTTCCTGAAGGAGAGATGGTCCTGGGTTCGCCGAAGGTGAGTGGGGAGGGAGTTCCAGGTCTTGGCTGCCAGGTAGGAGAAGGATCTTCCTCCGGCGGTGGTTCTGCAGGATGCGTGGTACGGTGGCGAGGGCGTGGCTGGTTGATCGTAGCTGGCGGGTGGGCGTGTAGAAGGTCATGCGGTCGTTGAGGTACTTTGGGCCCAGGTCGTGGAGGGCCTTGTGTGCGTGGGTGAGGAGTCTGAACGTGATTCTCTTGCTGACGGGGAGCCAGTGCAGGTCTTTCAGGTGTCCGGTGATGTGGCTGTGTCGGGGGATGTCCAGGATGAGTCGTGCGGAGGCGTTCTGGATGCGCTGGAGTCTTTTTGAAGTTTGGCTGTGGTTCCGGCGTAGAGGGTGTTCCCATAGTCCAGTCGGCTGGTGACGAGTGCCTGGGTGACGGTCTTCCTGGTTTCAGTGGGGATCCATCTGAAGATCTTGCGGAGCATGCGCAGGGTGTTGAAGCACGAAGATGGAGACGGTGTTGACTTGTCTGGTCATTGACAGGGAGGAGTCCAGGATGAAGCCCAGGTTGCGTGCGTGGTCCGTTGGCTTGGGCGCGGTGCCCAGGGCCGGGGGCCACCAGGAGTCGTCCCAGGCGGAGGGTGATGAGCCCAGGATGAGGACTTCCGTCTTGTCTGAGTTCAGTTTAAGGCGGCTGTTCCTCATCCAGTCGGCGGCGTCTCTCATCCCGTCGTGTAGGTTGGCTCTGGCGGTGGTGGGGTCGTTGGTGAGGGAGAGGATCAGCTGGGTGTCGTCGGCGTAGGAGATGATGTTGAGGTTGTGTTGGCGTGCGATGGCTGCGAGGGGCTCATGTAGACGTTGAAGAGGGTTGGACTGAGTGAAGATCCTTGTGGAACGCCGCAGATGACTTCGGTGGCCTCGGATCTGAACGGGGGAGGCGGACTCTCTGGGTTCTTCCGGCGAGGAACGAGATGATCCATTCCAGTGCTTTCTCTCGGATTCCGATGTTGCTGAGGCGCTTCACTAGGGTGCGGTGGCAGACGGTGTCGAACGCCGCGGAGAGGTCCAAGAGGATGAGGGCTGCTGTTTCCCGTTGTCGGTTAGGGTTCTGATGTCGTCGGTGGCTGCGATAAGGGCGGTCTCGGTGCTGTGGTTGGCCCGAAACCCGGACTGCGAGGGGTCGAGGGATCCGTTCGTCTCGAGGAAGGCGGCAAGCTGTCTGCTGACGGTCTTCTCGATGACTTTGGCCGGAAACGGAAGGAGCGAGATGGGACGAGTAGTTCTTGAGGTCGGTGGGGTCCGCCGTTGGTTTCTTCAGGAGGGCGGTAAGCTCGGCGTGCTTCCAGCTCTCCGGGAAGGTGGCGGTGTGGAAGGAGGAGTTGATGATGTCCCGGAGATGGGGTGCGATGGTGGCGTCGGCTTTGTTGAAGACGTGGTGTGGGCAGGGGTCGGTTGGTGATCCGGAGTGGATGGAGTTCATCGTGCGGGTGGTGTCTTCGGTGCTGATCAGGGTCCAGTTGCAGAGGGTGGTGGTGGCGGGGCGTTGGTTCTGGCGGTAGGGTGCGTGGTTTGTGCGTCGAAGCTGTTATGTATGTCGGTGATCTTGCGGTGGAAGAACGCGGCGAGTGAGTTGCAGAGGTCTTGCGAGGGGGTGATGTCGTTGTTTCCGGCGCCGGGTCAAGACTGATTTGCATATAGCTGGGTCTGAACTGGGGTGGCGAAGTGAGTTAAAGAACAATGATGGATTCAACCCAGATCTGTGACTGGAGGTGAGTGTCTGAAAAGTTTCAGCGCTCCGTTGTCAGAACCAAGTCTCTTTAGTTCTTGACAGCACAGGAGCAGAATGAAGTCTAGTTCCCAATGCCCCTTTCGGAACGTTCGTTTTAGGTTTTTAGTTGTCCTTCACAGGTAAGTACCAAGGGGGGAAAGGGGATGGGAAATGAGAAGAGACTGCCAAGTATTCGGTATTCTGCCTGTTCAGCTACGTCTTCTTTTTCTTCTGGTGATCGGCTGAAAACAATTTACAATTCCCAATAACACTTTACTTTCTCAAAAAACATTTTTATAGCATATTTAGATAACTTGTCTTACCAGAGTAACCTTTGGCCTTTGCCTCTCTTCTGTTATCTTCTCTTGTAGAAATGTAGTAATTGTGTAGATTATAACAAGAGCCTTGAAATTTACGACTGTTCTCTTTTTGCAGGAAGAGAAGAAATGAGCTCTTCATGCAACTCTTCACCGTGGAGAAACTCAGGTAAGTAAGTGCGAAACCTAGATAACTGTATTTAGAAAATATTCTATCAGGTATTACAATACGAGTTCAGGGTACTGTTTAGAATCTTCTGAAAATTAGATGTTAAGTGAGCGCTCAGGATACTAAATAAGTTTTCAAGTATTTATTCACTGGAGGCTAATCTAGTACGCAAGTGTTAATTGTCATTAAAATAAGGACCTTTAATTCCTATTTTATGTAAGCCTTCAAACTGCTATCCTCTCATGACCTTTCTAATGCGTGATAATTATTTGCCTCAGAGCCCTGAAACAAGTAACTAAGGAATGCGACGTGAGGAAGAATTCACGCCCGCATTAACTATTGATTCTAGCTTGGTCAGAAATGCTACTCCTCACAAGCATGCGCCGAACACAATAATCACGAAGTTCGGAGCATGCGCCAAGAAAGACACTAACCTGAAGCCCAAGGGAACGCGGAAGCTCAGGAAAACCGCCGAACCTAAACGTCGACTTTGTCGGAACTACCCTGACTGACTGTCGCGAAGGAGACATGGAGGAAAGCTGCTGCCACTGGAGAATCTCCAGTGAAGTGCGCAGTAGAATGTTGGAGCGCGCTTCACCAAACCAGGAGATTCTAAAGTAAGCTAGACTGCTGAACAGCGGGCGGGCTGGCGGCCATGTTAGAAGTTCAGTGCCGCCAACAATTCCGCCAACTGAGGCCACTGCAAAATCTTGATCCCTGTCTGTAAGAGCGAGAAGCAGAAATGATGGCTATGGTAGGGTCACGAGGAGGAAACCTATTGTGAACCCTGACAGTACCCCCTCTCAACGGGGTTTCCTCCGGACGTGGTTTAGTAGGAAATTTTTTATGAAAGGCCCTGAGTAAGCGTGGAGCATGGACATCAGTGCTTTTTTCGCATGATCTTTCATCAGGTCCATAACCTTTCCAGTCGATAAGGTAATAAAGGTAATCATTTACCTTTTTTGAATCTAAGATCCTCTTGACCTCATATTCAACATCGCCATCTATAACCAGAGGAGCAGGGGGAGCCTTTAGTCTTAAAACTGGCTGAACCTTTTTGAGCAAGGAAATATGAAAGACCGGATGTATGTTAGGGATTTCCGGGAGAGTCAAACGGTAAGTAACTGGGTTGATGATTTTTTTCAATAGGATATGGCCCCACGAAGCGTGGTTGAAACTTATGGTCACCTTTTAATTTTAGATTTTTGGTGCAGAGCCAGACCTGATCTCCTATTTGGAGATTGGGTTCTTTCTTTCTCTTTAGATCAGCAAAGTGTTTATAGCGGTCTTTAGCTAGTGTTAAACTCTGAGTTGCCGCTTGATGAATTTTAGTTATATGTTGGGCCATTTCCTGAGCTGCTGGAACTTCTACACTGCCAAATTCTATGTGGGAATTAGGATGCCTGCCGTAATTCATGAAAAAGGGGCAGCAACCGGTGGACACATTTTGGGCGTTATTATGAGCAAACTCAGCTGTCCACAGGTATTCTGGCCAATCACCTTCTTTATCTAGTAAATAGAGCCTAAGATACTGCTCTAATTCTTGGTTTGTTCTCTCAGTTTGCCCGTCAGTTTCTGGGTGGAAACTGGTGGAGTATCGATGGTCAATAAACAACCCCTTGGTGTAGGCCTTCCAAAACCGTAACCAAAAAATGAGAGCCCCTATCAGTAATTAATACCTTAGGAACACCATGGAGCCGAATTAGATTCTGGTTAAAGAGGTGGGACAGTTGTTTTGCTGTGGGTATTCCCTCAAGGGGCACAAAGTGTGTCATTTTACTGAAGGTGTCGACACAAACTAGGATAGTATCAAAACCAAGGGACGATGGTAAGTCTACAATTAGGTCTAAAGAGACTGTGTGCCAAGGATACGGGGGAGTGAGTAGTGGTCGCAAGAGTCCTTTAGGGGCCTGCCTGTCCGATTTCCCCCGTGCACAAATCTCACATCCTAAAACGTACTGGCGTATGTCTCGACTCATGTGAGGCCACCAAAACTTTCGTTTGATCAGGTCTTCAGTCTTCCGTACTCCTTTATGGCCTGCCAATGGGTCGTCGACACTCGTACATTGCTTTGTTTTGAAGATCTTCGGTGGGCAAAAACAATGCTTTTCCTTGATAGGGCAACCCATCTCGGATAATTCGCTGTGGGTCTTCAGCTATCCAGCCTTCAATTTCAGTTTCATTCATAGTGCGCAGAATTTGCTCTTCCAAAGGTACTTGGGAAATGGTTCCTATGATTTTGTCTTCAGGAATTGTCTGTTGGTTTTGGATGGTTTTCTTCTGGTTTTCCGTATCCAACCTAGATAACGCATCTGCTTTACCATTCTTTGAACCTGGTCTGTAGGTTATAACAAAGTCATAATCTGCAAAGTAAAGCGACCATCGGAGTTGACGAGGGGATGATCTTAAAAACTCCAGGTTTCTATGGTCGGTGAATACAGTTACTGTGTGCTTAGCACCCATCAAATAGTGCCTCCAATCCTTAAAGGCATCCTTGATGACCAAAAGTTCTTTTTCCGTGATGGTGTAGTTACATTCAGCTGGATTGAGTTTACGGGAACGGTAAGCTACTGGATGCAGCTGCCCCGTTTCCTTATGCCTCTGAGAGAGTATGCCCCCGATGGCCAACTCTTAAGCGTCTGTTTCAAGGTAAAAGGGTTCGGCTGGGTCTGCATGAAGTAATATTGGCGTAGTGGTGAAGCTCTTTTTTAGCAAATTAAAGGCTTCTTCAGCTTCCTCAGACCATTTGAAGGTTACTCCTTTCTTCAACAATCGTGTCAAAGGCAACATTTTCTGGGAGAACTCATGTATGAACCTTCTATAGAAGTTCGCGAACCCGATGAAACTCTGAACTTCCTTCATGGTCGTGGGGGATTTCCATTCAGTTACCGCTTTCACCTTCTGTTCGTCCATTGTTATTCCGGAGGGCGACAATACGATTCCTAAAAACTCTACTGTGTTGGTGTTGAATATACACTTCTCCAGCTTAGCATATAGAGAGTTTTCTCTTAAGCGTTGTAGTACAGCTCGAACTTGTACTCGATGTTCTTCCTCTGTGTTGGAGTAGATCAGGATATCATCTATGTACACGATTGCACAAGTGTCGATAAAATCACGTAAAACATCGTTGATGAAGTACTGAAACGCTGCTGGAGTGTTGCACAGACCATACGGCATCACAAGGTATTCATAGAGTCCGTATTTGGTCCTGAAGGCTGTCTTCCACTCGTCACCTTCCTGAAGTCTGATCAAGTTGTAGGCTCCTCGCAGGTCCAATTTTGTGTAGATTTTTGCCTCCTTCACTTGGTCTAAAAGCACTAAATTGAGCGGCAAGGGGTAACGATTCTTCATAGTTATCCTGTTTATCGCCCTATAGTCTATGCAAGTCCTGATATCTCCAAGGGAGGAGAAGAGACTGGAGACTGAGATAGTCTGATAAACCCGTTCTCAAGGTGTTTCTTTAAATGTTCCTTTAAATGTAGATTTTCCTTCTCAGTCAAGGCGTAGATGCGACTGCATGGCAGGTTCACCCCTGGCTCCAGATCAATTTTGCAGTCGTAAGACCTGTGTGGTGGTAACTTCATCGAATACGTCAGCAAAATCTTGATATTCTTCCGGAATTTCGGTTGTCTGTATGACACACACAGACACTCCATTCTCGCAAAGCCGTGCAGCCACACTGAGTTCAGACTGGGTGTTTCTCTCCTCAAAACAATGTTTCTTGCAATATTCGGAATTTAACTGGACCGTTCGAGCTCCCCAATCGATGGACGGATTGTGCTCCGTTAGCCAAGGTAGCCCTAAGATTAGTTGGAATTGTGGGGCGTCAATCAAATTGAACTGTAATACTTCTCGATGACCTTCTGTAGTAATCATTTGCAAGGATTCTGTATGACTTGTTATAGGTCCAGACGTTAAGTTGGTTCCGTCTACAGCTCTAACGACCTCGCTTCTTTCCTTTCTGATGGCTTGTAGCCCTATGTGCGTAGCGAACTTCAGGTTGCAGAAGTTACCAGTTGCACCAGAGTCAATCATCACTGTGATGTCCTTCAAAACCACATTTCAAAATTTTAACATCATAGTCAAGATTAGATGAGGAGATGATACTTGCAGGGTATTTGCCAATTGATGGTTCATTTGAGTTGTTTCTCCGCTCGCATCCACCAGTCCAACTTCGTTTACTGGTGGTGCTGCAAGTTTTCCTTTTCCTTTATTGGAGTCTTTGGTCTCTTATGACAAGCCTTCACAAAATGCCCGCTACTTACACAATACAAACATAGTTTATTTTGTCGTCTTCTCTCCTTTTCCTCCTTGGATAAAGGACCTCGAATGGTGCCAATTTGCATTGGTTCTGCTCCGGTGATATTTTCTGTTGCTCGACTAGCTTCTGACTTGATTCGATCAAAACGAGGAACACTCGGTCGGAATTCCCTCTTTCGTTCGCCTTTCCGTTCGTTCTGCCGAAAATCTATCTCTAAGACCAAATCCACCAGCACAGAGATCTCTGTAGGACGGTTCGGAATTTGTGCTAGCGCATCTTTCAATTCCTCTCTTAATCCTCTATAAAATACTGTCACTCTTTTGTTTTCTGGCCAATCTGTCTCCATCACAAGCTTGTTGAATTGGGCCAAGTAAGTGACCAGCTCCCGATTCCCTTGTTTTAACCCTAGTAGTTCCTTGTCTGTAGCCTGTGACGCCTTTCTCCTAACGAAAATTCGAAGAATTTTTTTTTTAAAGTCTTCAAAATTGTACAAGATGGGGTCGTCCTTGGTCACTAAGGGTATGGACCACGAGGCATCGTCCCCACTGAGATAAGATAAGATGAATGCGACACGAGATTGAGCATCTGGGAAAATCGTTGGGAGGCACATAAAGTGGAGAGAACATTGAGTCAGAAAAATTTGCGCTTTTTGGGGGTCACCATTAAATCGCTCTGGCGGGGCTAGGGGTATCACAGGAGACAAAGAGTGGATAACTTGTATGGGAGCAAAAGATAAGGGATTCGTACTAGGTCTTTGGCTTTCGAAGGTTCAGGCCTTTTGACTTGTCCCTGAAACAGACTCTCCCATTCTACTGGCTAGTTCTGTAGTTTCCCTCCTAGAGCTGATTATTTCTTGTCTCAGAATTTTATTTTCCTCTCTCACAGCTTCTAAGTCTCTTTGGATGTTTCCCAGTATGTTACCTAAATTTTTAAGATCAAACCCTTCAGCCATTCTGCTCGGGTGCTTGTACCAACGGGGCACTTCACTCTGTCAGAACCAAATCTCTTTAGTTCTTGACAGCACAGGAGCAGAACGAAGTCTAGTTCCCAATGCCCCTTTCGGAACGTTCCTGTTAGGTTTTTAGTTGTCCTTCACAGGTAAGTACCAAGGGGGAAAGGGGATGGGGAATGAGAAGAGACTGCCAAGTATTCAGTATTCTGCCTGTTCAGCTACGTCTTCTTTTTCTTCTGGTGATCGGATGAAAACAATTCACAATTCCCAGTAACACTTTACTTTCTCAAAAAACATTTTTTATAGCATATTTAGATAACTTGTCTTACCAGAGTAACCTTTGGCCTTTGCCTCTCTTCTATTATCTTCTCTTGTAGAAATGTAGTAATTGTGTAGATTATAACAAGAGCCTTGAAATTTACGACTGTTCTCTTTTTGCAGGAAGAGAAGAAATGAGCTCTTCATGCAACTCTTCACCATGGAGAAACTCAGGTAAGTAAGTGCGAAACCTAGATAACTGTATTTAGAAAATATTCTATCAGGTATTACAATACGAGCTCAGGGTACTGTTTAGAATCTTCTGAAAATTAGATGTTAAGTGAGCGCTCACAATACTAAATAAGTTTTCAAGTATTTATTCACTGGAGGCTAATCTAGTACGCAAGTGTTAATTGTCATTAAAATAAATTTAATTCCTATTTTATGTAAGCCTTCAAACTGCTATCCTCTCATGACCTTTCTAATGCGTGATAATTATTTGCCTCAGAGCCCTGAAACAAGTAACTAAGGAATGCGACGTGAGGAAGAATTTACGCCCGCATTAACTACTGATTTTAGCTTGGTCAGAAATGGTACTCCTCACAAGCATGCGCCGAACACAATAATCACGAAGTTCGGAGCATGCGCCGAGAAAGACACTAACCTGAAGCCCAAGGGAACGCGGAAGCTCAGGAAAACCACCGAAACTAAACGTCGACTTCGTCGGAACTACCCTGACTGACTGTCGCGAAGGAGACACGGAGGAAAGCTGCTGCCACGGGAGAATCTCCGGTGAAGTGCGCAGTAGAATGTTGGAGCGCGCTTCACCAAACCAGGAGATTCTAAAGTAAGCTAGACTGCTGAACAGCGGGCGGGCTGGCGGCCATGTTAGAAGTCCAGCGCCGCCAACAATTCCACCAACTGAGGCCACCGCGAAATCTGGACGCCTCACTCTGCCACTTCCGAAACACAGGGCTGCACCATATTTCCAAGAATATGTTGCAGCCCTGCGTTTCCCCCTGCACTGGCGCTACACTTAACAGCCTAGCGCCAACGCAGGCATCCATGCACCATAGTGTAAGGGTGTCTGGGTGCAGGGGAAGATTGTTTATGTGCAGGAAGGTCCCCCTTCCTGCCCATAAACAATCTTTAAATCCAGTTTTGTAACTTCTATGTGTGCTGCTTAATGCAGCACACATAGAAGTTGCAAACAGCGTTTATTTTAAATGATTGTTTATGTGCAGGAAGGGGGACCTTCCTGTGCATAAGCAATCATTGACCTTTGCTGTTTTCATGTGTGCTGCACAATGCAGCACGCATGAAAACAGCCAAAACTAGGAGAAATGAAACATTTCTCCTCGTTGCGCCAGGGTAAGACCAGGTTTTCCCTAGTCTTAATTCTGGCGCTGCCTCCTATTTACGCCTCTCTTGTAAATAGTGGGCAACGTCAGAATCAATGGGTGTTGCGGTGGAACGCCCACAGCAACACCCTTTGCCCCCCCCTTTCACGCTAAGCATAACGTGAAAAAGGGCCTTATTTATAAGGCAGCGTTAAGCCACGTTAAGTCGCAAAAAGTGACATTCCCGTGGCGATAGGGGCTTGTAAATATGCCCCAGAGTTTTTTCCCTAAGTCTCTTTTATGGAAGTCGAAATCTTCCAGCTGGGCAAGGTCAAAGGCTACATTCAAGTGGTCTACTTGAAGTCAATTATCTGTTTGCTGATGTCCTGCTGAAGTCATTAGTTTTAGTGGGAAAATCTCTGAATGGGAAAATTCACATTTTGTCCTCAAATTGACTAAGTGCTTTTCACACCTTCGCTCGGTCAAAATCTTTACATTGTAACTAAGGGGGTCATTACAATAGCAGTCAGATGAGCGACTAACTGCCATTGTTGCAAGATTGGGACCAGCCGGCAAGAAGTCGGTGGTCCCACCCCCCAGATTAGGATGCAACCGCCATGTAAGCAGTCGGAAACATCCCTTTTTCAATTGTGGCTTGTGCTGTGGCCCGGAAAAGGGCCACAGCACAAGCCACAATTGAAAAAAGGATGTTTTAAAACATCCATGTGCCAGGCACCATGTGGTGACTGGCACATTGGTGCATTGATTTTTGGGGGGCTCCCCCTGGCCACATAGCGGAGGCCGAGTGGGGACGAGGGCCCTGGTAGGGGCCCCCAAAGTCCCTTTCAGCTGCCTGTTGATGGCGATGAGACCGCCATGAATAGGCAGTCGGATAGGGATATCCTAATTGCGAGTCGGTGGTGCCTACGTAGGCACTGTCCCCCTTGTAGGGATTAGGAATCCGACCGCCATCCCAACGGGATCTTTGATCCGGTCCGAGGTGGCAGTCCTATCCCCCACCTCTGCGGTCCAACCAGCCGCATTGTAATGCAGTGGTCGGACCGATACTCTAGATGGTGGGTGGACCTCCACCGATGGCCTGTTGGTAGCGGTCCACCCGCCATCATAATGAGGGCCTATGTCTCTTTTTTGGAGCTCAAAAACCTCCAGTGGTACAAGCCTGGAAGCTATAGCCAGGAAAGTTGCATGGAAGCTAGTTGACATAGCCATAAAATCTGCTGAAGTATTGTTTCGGGTGGCAAAAAGCTCTAAGCAGGACCATCCTGATTTTCCCACCTCTGAGGATGCATCTTCGGCATATAGGCTTGGGTGTTAAGTCCCGGATAGTTAGTACCACTCCTCTGGAGGTCAAAACATTTTCTAGACCCCAATTTTTCTGAATAATTGGAGTCACCCCTCTTGGTCACTTCAAAGGCACACAGGAACTCAAGGGCATCACATAGAGTGCAGGATCTCTCTAGCAGAGGCCATCAGTCCAGTCCAGGCCCTTCTATCACTGGTCAACTGGTCACTACAAGAAATGGCATCTTGCAGCTTGTGATGTCCCTTTAGCCACACAGGATGTCAGCCAACTGACCTTCATAGTCCCCTTCTTAGTCTTGGGTACAAGAGATCCAGCACATCAGGTCTCCACACAAGTCACAGACAACATGCTCAGTTCTCTCCTGCTATTTTTCAGGTCCAGATGTGTTATGAAGAGCTCAGCTGAGGTTCTACTTCTACACTATTCACTAACCGGTGGGTGAGTTTGACTCTTGGAAACTATCTAATCAGTGAAAATAGTTCCCAAAGACAAATCTCCCTTTTTGGTAGCACATCCTGTTTGCTTTACTGCAAATTATCCTACAGTACATCATTGTCATGGAAAATTAAGATGTCAGAATTTCCCTGTCCCCAAGGAGGTGGGTGGCTCATCCAGGAGAAAACTGCCTCAAAAACATCTCTCCCTCCCATTGGTATGGTGCCTGGCTGGCTACAGTTAGCCCTGGAATCAAAGGACCTCCCTTTCCCAGGTTTCGCTTTCCTGCTACCTATGACGAGTCAGGGTTCAGCCTAGTCCCTTTCAAGATAATGATAGTTTCAAAACCCTCCCCAACTGCTTTTTCTTAGAGAGGCCAGCTCTTCCTGCCAAATTGATCAAGCCCTTGTCTCTGCTCTGGGAGTAATTTTCACACCTCATCAAGGGGTAAACAGTGACAGGGTGGGCAACTGCATGCAAGCTAATGCTAATTAGCCAACAGCAGCACTTGTCCGGCAAATTCTAACTTTTTAAAAGTTTCTTTACCTGTATATTTAACAAACATCCAACTTTACTATTGAATTGGATTTTTAATAAATATTAAAAATAGTGGTTGATTCGACTTTGTAGATTATTCCAAATCAAAATTTAAAAACATATATCATATTAATTGTACTTTAGTTTTTTCCACAGAACAGATACATCCCTTTTTCAATGAATATAGCTTTTGGTGGCTAGTAAATATAAGAACATGCAAACCTTAATTTCATACATGGTACCCAACCTTGTGGGTTACCAGGCCTATTTAGGGACGACTTTCTTAACTTTTTAAAATTAGAGTTCCTTACTGTTAAAAAGGTTATTTTGATAAGCTTGCTTACAGGTCTAAAAGCTGTAGTAGTCATGCTACACATGTAGGGTCTGAAGCCATGTTTTCCGCTTCCACTCAGTGGATGGCACAATATGTGCTTTAGTTCACAGATGATATTTAATCTCAATGCCACTGATGTATTTTCTCCACCATGGCCTTACGTGGAAGTTAAATAAGGCAATTGGGGAGTAGTAAAATGTCCTTTGTTCTAAGGATCAAAGCACATATATGGTGTCTGGACAGCAGCACCCCAGTGTATAGAGTTCAAAATAAAGCTATACCGTTCAGCAAACACTAATGAACATAACCATGCAAAAAGAGGCATTTAAAACAGTGATGTCTTATTACTTTTGTGTAACTGTTTAAAATGTGTTTGGGAATTACTGTGTTATTTTGCTTGACTTTAAAATTGTTTGGTACTGCTTCAACTTAAAACACATTTCTTTGGGTATCTGCCTGCTACTTGTTCCATTTTTATCAAGGGTTGGGGAGAGATTCTCTAGTACTAGCAGAGATTCTCTTATAACTGTGTTTTCACCTAAGCAAATTGTGTTTAGAGGTATCCCACTCCCATTTCAATAACTCGATTTCTAACAGAAATTGAACCCCCAGCCCTTACCAATAAACATTGTTTCCATCTTTATTAAAAAGTATAGGTGATACATGACAGGTTTCAAAGTTTTAGCAATGTGAGAGAAAAAATATGCCCCCTCGCCATTCCGGGTTCTTCCCTTCTCTTTTAAAGTGTGAAAAAATGGTAAAAGTTAATTGTACAAGTGCTTCCATGGTGAAAATCATAGAACATAATGTTGGTAAATGCCCACAAAATCGCTGATTTGCACGGTTTGTATGCAATACAATTTGCATTGCAACCACATACTCCTCCTAGGGTTAAACATACAGCAGTGGAAAATATAGGATGTTGGTAGATTTCCATTGTCATTAATTGACTTTTGATCTCAAGATTCTATATATCCTAATGTGAATCTGCATGTGGTAATTTGAATCAAAAACGAAAGTTTTGCACAGTTAAGTTACACTTGGGTGCAAAAAGATATTTGTGGTTCGGTGTCCAAATAATGAGCTGTGTTAACCCACAGTAACATTTATCTAAAGCACATCTCTCTGCAACTAGTTTTGTCAGTATGAATTGTGCCAGGTTAGTTGCACTGCTTATTGTTACTGACTTTATGATGATATACAGTATAATGTTAACTAAATAGTGTCAACATTGGAGATACTTTGAAACAACAAGCAAAGTATAACACTGAAATAAACAGAAAATGATCAGCATACATAGGACCGTCTTTAGAGTTTGGTGGGCGGGAACATGGAGGATGCCCTGTTTGCGTACTACAATGCATTATGGCCTATGCCAATTGAAATAAGGTGGATGAGATATCCAAAAGGACTAAGGGAGTATCCAGTCTGCCAAACTCCAAATAAGGGCAATACTTTTGTGACTGTCTCTAATATAACACAGTGATCATCGAGGTCGTGATTTTCTACTGGTTCTCTCACACTATATAAGCTATAAGTATAATAATTTTGCATCTACTGCCTCGTCTCCCACTACATTACAAATTAGATACATAATTACTATGCTTTACCACACCTATACTTACCTTATGAGGTAGGTATAAGTGAAGTTAAAAATAGCAATTATATACCTACTTTGCAGTGTGGTGCTGGGCCAATGTAGTGGATGTAATATTATTGCTATGAGTGAGCTATAGTTATTCTGACCTTAGTAAAACAGGAAAAATCTATTTGCACCTGGATCTAACTCTTGGATAATTCAAACAGAACACATTGTAGCACCACCCTCCTTTAGTATTACAAATCTAACACCTTGATCAGGCTTCTACTCAAAAAGAGCATTTCTTTTGTACATCCACCTTCCCTTTCATTCACTTTACACCATGTTTAACTAACCTTGAGAAAAGTAATTATGTGCTCTGTATTGATTAATAGAATCTATATTTAATTATGTATAACATGTCCTACTCTCAAAGTTGCACTTCTTTGTTCGCCGATGCATGTCTCTTCCAATTGTGCTGTTCTCTCAGCCAGAAGTTCTGTAATGATCACTTCGGCTTGGCACCTTTCCCTTCTCTTTTCGGTCATGAGAAATTGTGCCATTTCTTGACAAGCAGAACACAGTGCACTGACATTTGAAACTAAAGTCATTCTTATTCTTCCCTTAATGATTTTCTTTAAAGGAGTTCTTTTGATGAAAGTTATCTAGTTGTAAACCCACAAAGCTGGTGAGTAGATCACAGCTTATAAACGATTACATTCACCACAATAATCTATAGCTTTTTCAAGTTCAAATACAAGTTTATTACCTTAACCTTGGCCATAGCAAATTTCAAAACATGCATGCATTCACATTACAATAGTACTTAAGAATCATTGCCATTTAAAATGGCCACAATGTGGTACATAAAGATAAAATACATAATTAATCTGTAGAGTCAGTTGCAGACAGCTATATAAAATTGAAGAATATTTCAAACATATTTTATTATAATAGGAGTCAATTGATGACAATAAAATTGCTCCCAATGTAAACATGTGGGAACCATTAGAAAAATCATATTTGCATGTAATTGCAATTTTTGTCTTATGTTCTGCTTCTTTCTCTCTCCTTCAAGGCTGCAAGATATTTTTGCCATAGCAAATTGGATACAAACAGTGATGACAGTGAGCACCGTGAATTTGAAGCAGAAAAAGTGGACATCATGTGTTTAAAAAGCAGAGATTTTAGTTTAGTGGAGAGGGTGCTCAGTTGCGACAGCAGTGGAGTACCCTCTCTGCCCAATTGAAGGTCTGCCCATCTGATTTACAGTAAGGAGGACATTAAGTATGTCAGCGATGGAGATAGAACGCACGATGGAGACTACTCTGTCTCCATCGCTGACATCCTCCTCCGATGAACCTATGGAGAAAGAGCTGTGGGAGATTTGGCCATTCGACCTTCTCATCGCTGTGAGAAGGTTGGCGGTAAGGGACAGTAAAAATATTTAAATGATACACACACCATGGGAGAAAACACCCATTGTGTGGGGTAATTACGTTTTGTTTATTCAAAAACAAAATCCCACTTTAGGATTTTGTTTCAGAAAAGTAAAAACAAGTAAACATTTTGACAGATGTTACCAGTATTTTGATAGTACTGTCTGTCAAACTTTCAGCTCATTGACAGGAAGCAGTGCGTCAGCAGTTCCTGTCAATGACTAGAGATACCCACTGGGCCAGCGGACATCTCTAAATTCAGTGTATGGGTATTCCATCAGGACAACAGAATATTTTACTCTGTTGCTCTGATGGAGTAATTACTGTACTCCCAAGTCAAAATCAGGCCCCTAAATCTACCCATTACAAAAGAGGACCTATGGTAACTGAAATCAATATCTTTCCTGACTTTATTGTCATTTGCTCTAAAAGATGTTTTAAGGGACTGAGGGGCATATGTACAAGGACTGGCGATAACTACCGCTAACGCTAGTTAGTGGCAGCTTTCTTACCGCTGAAAACTATCGCCCTGTTAGCAACGTATTTACAAGACATCGCTACATGGCGATAGCTTCAGGGATCAGTGGTGAAAACTGCTGGTAACATTAGCGTGATGGCGATAGGAATTCAGGCGTTAGCGGGCGAAAACTAACGAAAGGCCCATTAGCGACAAAAAAACACGTTAGTCAGCCCAACGTGAGTTTTTTTGCCTCTATAGCCAAAAATAGCCTATCAGTCAACCTCCAATGAAAAATAGGCAAAAAAAAAAATGGAATGCAGAATGGAGCAGCCAGGGCCAAGTGAAGCACAGATCAACAACCCCCTCAAGCCCCCCAACATCCAGAATGACCAGCCAGATTCCCAGGGGAAGAGGAAATGCAGGGCTACATCCATGAAAAGAGGCGCATCGCGGTGCAACACCAGTGATGCATCACTTCTCATTGCGCACTCTTTGCAACACCATGGCATCCAAAACCTTGACAGCGCGGACAGTTCCTGGGGCCCGGAGGCCTCGCTGGTCCTGCGTCTGGAGCCTGGATGCCTCGCTGGTCCTGCATCTGGAGCCTGGTTGCCTCGCTGGTCCTGCGCTGGAGCCTGGATGCCTCGCTGGACCTGCGTCTGGAGCCTGGAGTGGGATGCGGAGGTGCGGTGGAGTCGATGAGCCGTATCGGTAGACATTGAGGCACGGCGATCGCCCTTACCTGGTGGTGAAGTCTGGCAGGGGGCACGGAGAGACGTTGCTGACCTGTGTGAGAAGACCGCCTTGAGCCCCTTGGAGCTGTGAATGGTAGAGGCGCTCCTGCGCACCAACGTAGGGAGGTCTGCATCGCATACTACGATATACCACTACAGCAGGGTGCACGGAGGGGATTACCAACGGTGGGCGGCGCCTCTCTGCATCACAGGCCGGATGAATTTGCGCTGGTCGGACGCTGTGGAGGGTGAGGCCCGAATTTGTGTGGCGGGAGCACTGCAACTTCACGCATAAGGGGGCCTTACTGCATCACCTGCATCGGGAGGTTCCCCAGCAGACTTAGCAGCGACTGCTGTACCCAGGCTTGTGAAATTCCACCTGGCTGAGGCTCCTGTTGGCTGAGTCACAGATTTGGAGAGAGTTCAGCTGATTGCGCTACGGTGTCAATGTCCAGGTAAGGAGAAGGTGGGATGCGTTGCAGAGGAGGACCGGGGGTCGAGTTGCCCAGGCCTAGCACCTGGTGTGACGCACCCCCAGTGGCGGCTCATCCGCAATGACAGAAGAGCATCACCCCACTGCTTTCAAGCAGACTCAGGGGAGCAGGAGCAACAAAGACACGGGATCCGCCTCGAGGTAAGATGTCTTTCATTTAAATATTTACAACACCCACTCACACACACACCCCCACGTCCCCGCCCCATCTAGTGTCCTCTCTGGCGTTTCCCACCTCCCAGCTGCCCAGTCCCCCCCGCAGCACTTCTCTATGGCGGGCGCTGTGCACCCATGCGCAGCGGGTGTACCACTGGTGTCCCAAAGGTATAATTGACGTTACAATACATACCATTACATCGCATTCCATTACAATGCATTCTAATACTACGCATATTGCAACAGTAGGGAAAGTGCTGGATAGCGGAGATGAAAAAAATACTATTCCCACTTCAGTGAGTGCAACCCTAAAACTAACCCTTGCACCCCAAAACACACCCTGGACCCTAAAATTCATCTTTGACCCCAAAACATACCCTAAAATTAATATTTGACCCCAAAACACACCCCAAATTTCATATTTTACCCCATAATACACCCCAAATTTCATCTCTGACCCCCAAAACCCATACCCACCCTAAAACTTAAAAAACAACATTACTAACCTCACAATGCGTTGGAATGGAATGCGATGTAAAGGCACCTTCGTTGTTGTAGTTGCGTTGTAAAGGCATAACGATGTAATGCCATTGTTGTAATGGACGTCTCCCGTGCCAAAGGCAAGCCATAGGCAAGCTCGTATGCATCCGTCTGCCCCTGGACCGCGCTCAGCACCAAGGCCCCTTCCTCTCGGACACTCCACCGCTACGACGCCAGCACCCTCCTCGCCATCAACCCTGGACGCCACATCGCCTGCCAGGACCAACCTCTGCTCCGGACCGGACATCGCCATCTCCATCACTGACGGCTACTAAATCACCCACAAGGACCACCCCGACTGTCCAGGAGGAGGCACTGCCATCACCTACAGAAGCACACTCCGACTGACCACGCACTCTAATGACCCAACGGTGACCATGGAACACCTCAACTTCCAGATCCGGACCAACCCCAACCCCATCCTCTGCTGCACCCTCATCTGCAGGCCCCCCGGGCCATGGACCCCCATTCTCCGATACCATTGTAGACCTCATTGCACCCCAGGCTCTCCCATCCACCGACGACATCCTACTCGGTGAACTCTACTTCCATCTGGACAACCCCAGTGACTAAAACACCACCCCTTCCTGGGGAAGCTCGCAACATCAGACTCAAGCAGCTAGTCACCGCAACAAGCCACATAGCAGGACACACGGTCAAGCACGTCTCCTCTGCCAGTGGGAACTTCAACTATAGCCCCACCACCGGACTCTCCTGAACCGACCATCATTGTATACATCACGTCTTCACCAAGCCTACCGTACACCACCGCCATCATCACCCCCCTCGCAGCTGGATCAAGGCCACCGAAGAACTTCTCGTCCACTGCCTCAGCTCCACCACTCTGCCAACGCTTACAGGCGATAACACCGCAGTGCGCAACCGCCACCGATGGATCTCCAACTGCGCCGACACCCTGGGACCTCTCAAGAAAAGACCAGGCAAAATCTAGCACCACGTTGCGCCGTATTTGCAAAGTGACACATGTAGGCATATGCGTGACCTTGTGAAGCCCTGTGCCACATCATACCTGCATCAGGTATGATGTGTGCAAGGTGCGCGTTCCCACGTGACAAGGCCTCATAGGAGTGGCACAGTGAAATCCATCACATTTCACTGCAACAATTGTAGGACGGCACTGTGTCAGAACCTTACGCCTGCCTGATGGCAGGCGTAAGGGTGACGCAGTGCCACATGGATAGGCTGGCCCTGTGCATTGCTGGTGTTGCATCATGCTTGTGACACATCTGCAGCAATGCATGTCTTTAGCGCAGACAGATACGTCAGGATTCCAGACGTATCTGTCATTACTTGCGTCATGGAGCGCTGTCCAGTGAATACAGCGCATCCATGGTGTCGCAAGAAGGGCGTAGTGAAAAGTGTTGCAATGCTGTCTTGTCGCAGCGCTGGAACACTTTTCGTGACTGAGGCCCAGGAATGCCCACTATCTTATTGATGGTGCGCATTCCTGCCCTGTAGTTTTGTCGCTTGGCAGCGCAGCAACATTGCTTGCAGCGCTGTCCAGCACCAAAACCTGCTGAAATGAGTCCCCAAGTGTTATCTCCATTTTTAAGACCAGCTATTTTCTGGTCTTAAAAAACTGCCTCTAACTGCAGTTAGAGGCAGTTTTTTTGGTCCTCCCACCTTCAGGAATTCCCTTGTAAATATCGCAAAGTGGGGTTAGCGGCTGTTTTTGCACGGGAACGCCTCCCTTGCATGTCATTATCGCTAACAGAAGTGGCGATCTTTTCTATAGACGTTTTCGCCGGAAAACTGCTGCTAACAGAGGTTAGCGACAGCTTGTACATATGGTGATAAAAATATCGACGCCGAACCGTCGGAAAAGTGCTGCTAAGGCGGCGTTAACTCCTTGTACATATGCCCCTGAGCCTCCTATCATTGTTGGAGTTTTCTCAACATTAATGGTACAATTTTTTTTATTTTGCTAGTTTCATCAAGGATCAATATTGGCCGCTCAATAATTCACAGGTTTATACCTTAATTTCGCATATTTCTATATATTGCAATTCTGCCCTGTGTGTTTCTTGAAGGATGAATCGTCATGTTTTGTAGGACCGAGTGCCAGACTCACTAAGGTTTTCTGAGTCTTATTTTTGTAGTACTCATGAATAACCCAGTTTTACTCCTGAAGTTCATGTGTAAGCCTGGTGTACTCTACTTCTAAGTGAAACTTACTCATCCACCTTTTTTTTGTGAATATGGCCTTGAATCTATAATCTATAACAAAAATGGGGCCCAAACTACAGAATATATTTTGAGTACATCTGTTAGGACCTAGCTAAGCAGGTGCTTTGTTAAAGTTTGTAGTTTTCTGTTTTTGTTCACAAAAAGGTGTTTCAATCTCTTACTGCATGACTAGAGATAAAGTATTATCATCTTCAATTGGCATTGCATTCCTTTCTTGACCATCCTGGATCTTGCTATAGTGGTACCCCTCACATATTGTGAGAGATGTTGAACTTATTTGTCAGGGACACTCACAACCATCTTAGGTCTGCTGGACACCACCAGTCTCTAGGATGCCTTACTGTTCTTATTCCTAGCTGTTTTCTTTAGTTGCTCCCACACTAGTAGCTAATTTTCCTTGTAGGCTGCTTTCATCAATGCTAATGACTGGTTTGTATTGTTGACTGTCATTTGGTCACCATAGTCTCAAGTCACTGGTTCGAATCAAGCTATGTTTTCCCTGCCAGGGCTATTCCTGGTGTAGCCCTATTTCAGATTTAGATTGTTAATCACAAAAGGGGAATTTTCCTAACAGTTTTTTCATATACATATAGATTTCTGATTAAATCATCACAGCTTTATTTGACTAACACTAAAGATTTCCCTTGCTCCCGTGAATGAAACCATGATATTGTGGCAAGACCAGGAGGTATCATTATATGTCATATCTCTTTAATACTTCCACTTAGTAGCAGTAACATCTTAAGTATACACTTATGGCAACATTACAAGCAAGTTTGCCTAGTAACAGAAGCCCTCTTTGAATAGCTGCCTAGCTGCAGATAAGTATTATATTTTCTCTGTCCATGTAGGATCTCCTATTCTGGTATAAACTCTTGCAACAGAGGTTAAATCTAGGGGTGGGTGGAACTCGCAGAGTTTCACTCTGCTGGAGACCGTGGAGTTACATAAAAACTCTGTGAGATTCCGCCAATGAGAGGAAAATAGGCATGTTTTGCTGCTCATACTGCAATTTACCGCCAGTAGCTTGGCCAACACTGAAAAATCAGTGCGAATGGCATCAGGCAAGAGCGTGCAGTCATTCGAGTTGATTCTACTCGAGCAGCAGCAAATCTACTCAAGAAGCAGCCCTCTGACTGCTACCACTCGCGACCTCCCACATTAGAAAATGGTGCAAGGGGATGCCAAATCTCACTCACGTTCGCATTTCTGGAGCCTTTCGGGAAACAATTCCGCCTCGCAGCGAATTTGGCCACAACTCCACGTTACTCTTGTTGCCAAATTCCACCAATTTCACGGGCCGAATAAAGCATTTGGCCCACCCCTAGTTCAATCAAGAAAGGCAGAGACAAAGACAATCAATTCTGCATCACCAGCTGGTGAGGTTTTCAAGCCTAAGGTCACTTCTTCAGGAATGGCCAATCATCTGGTGGCGGATTCAGCCCACATCCTAACTAGTGCTTCTTCAACTGAATAGGAGACTGTAGGAAAATGGCTTTTTTGCATGATCAGCCCTATTTCTGGGACTTATTCTGCTGTTCTTTTGACCTTGAGCACTGCGGCTCTGTACCCCGTGCCTCATGGTGTGTGCTCTGACCCTTAAAACATGTTGAAATTGGCTATATGTGTATATACTAGGAGATACTCTGCTGCCCTGTTGTTCCTTCGGGACTCATAGACCCACAAACGCTCGACCCCGGGAAAAGAGGGGCCGCTGCAGGCTTCCTGCACCATGCACCTTGAACAGTGCCTTCCACCTCACACAGCACGGGATATACCAGAAGATAGTCTGCTGCCCTGTATTTGCTTCAGGACTCGTAGTCCCACAAACGTTCAACCCCAGTGGAGGTGGGGCCACTGCAGGCTTCCCATGCTGCATGCCTTAAAAAGCGCCTGCGACCTCCTGCAGTGTGAGACATGCACAGGCCACCCCGGACAAAGCCCTGTCCAAGGGCGGGCCTGTCCTCCGCCCGTCAGTGCCAGTAGGAGCCAGGGTAGGGCCACCTCCTTTGGCTTTGACTGGGTGCTGTTTAGCTCCACCAACAAATCCACTTTATGCTCAGGTACTGCAGTCACATTTACTCGTGAGAACACTCCCATTTCCTGGTGCTCCATTTAATGGTTTTATGCACCTTTGTATATTAGCTTGGACAGGTCCTTATTCCTTGGCCTCAACCTATTGTGTGTCTATATATCTCTGGGACCTAGTGCCCATTGGCACTGTTCCTTACCCATTTTGCCTCTTTGCATGTCTGCGTACTTGAGGGAGGGACCTCACCCCCAGCCTAGACTCCCTGCATGTTTGCACATCTGCTGGGGTGGGACCTTGTCCCCCAGCCTAAACTCCCTGTGTGTTTGCACGTTTGCTGGGGTGGGCCCTTGTCCCCCAGCCTAGATTCCTTGCATGTTTGCACATTTGCTGGGGTGGGACCTTGTCCCCCAGCCTCGACTTCTTGCATGTTTGCACATATGCTGGGATAAGACCTCATCGCCCAGCCTAGACTCACTGTGTTTTGCACCCTACCTCCCAACCCTAGGCCTGTGGCAATGTGGCTATTTCCTGCTGTATGGCTGTTATTTCCTGACTGCGTTTGGGCTGCGTCAGCTTCCTCCTTTCTCTCTATGCTTTGTAACGATATCCTTGCATTAGGATGGGCAAACGTAAAAATACCTCAACAGATATAGGAAGCTCGCAGTCCAGTATTGCCCCCAAGGACTCTGTCTCCACAGGCCTCAATTCTTTCGTATTTAACAACAGCAGTGGGGGCAATCAACGAGAAAATCAGCACAGTGGAGGAGAAGCTGGGTTTTCGATCTTCCCCTATAGTGCCTGCAGTTACCCCTGTTGCCTCCCCTCTGACTGGCATCGATCCCACTGGGAATATGCCAAAGGGGAGACTGATGTATTCCAATTTATGGAGGCTATTGATACAACTATTATTGCAGATTTTCACCATTCAGAGGTCGGGCACTGACTAGGAATTCTCCTGTGTACTGTGGTCCTCCGACATCCAAAAGCAAAAAAGACAAAAAAGTTCACGCAGCTATGATGCAGATTAAGACTAAAGTCAAGGGCAGAATAGCTCTTCTCTCATCCATAAAGGACAATGGTCAGAAAGTGTCTGGAGATCATGCCGTGAATACTGTTCTCAGTGAGTTTGTCCCTATGGTTCAGTCTATGATAGAGACAGCAGTCAATTGTCTAGAAAAACTGTTATACATTGAGGGAAGTTGAAATAATCTAATACAGTTTTGTAAAGCTAATATGTAATTGCCAGAACCAGTTTTGGGTCCTGTGAGCCATATATCTGGGTGGATGGGGCAGATGGGGATGAAATTGGGAGGAAATGGGTACATGGCTCCACAGGTGCACATAGTTTATTTAAATACGGTATCTCACTGACCCTATTCAGTCATTTTCTGGTTAGGAAACTTTTTCAACTCAGCTTGTGACGCCTGGTGCTCTAGGGCATTCCAAGTCAGTGGCCCCTCAGGGAGACTCTAGGAGTACTCAAGTTATCAAGGCGTCTCAGGGGGAGTTAGGTGCCGTAATTAGTAAAGATGGTCTAATACACCCTCAAGTTGTTCTAAATCTCCCTACTGCTTCATCCCCTTATGCCGTTGTAGTTGCTGGGGTTTCTGCCCTAAAAAAGAGATCACAGAGGACTGTTACAATTTAAGGAACAAAGTGAGTTACTGGCTGCCCCATTTAGGCAATGAAGGGCAGAGTTTGACTAATGGGCTTATTAGGGCTCAGAGGAATGATTAGGTAGGACCATCCCATAAAACCCTTTGTGGGGACTGTGTTCATGTCAATTTTGATTGTCCTAGAGCTGTCTTAAAGTTTTAAGTCTTGCTAGGCAGTCACTCTGTACCCCTATTATCCAGGCTTTTCCTCTGGGATATTTATATGGGGCCATGAGACCACATGAGGCTAGTGACTTTGTTTTACAGACCTCAAATAGATTTGAGGTTTTGGGGGCTGACGCACTTGACTGACATTGTCCTAATTATGAAGTGCAGCCAACTATGGAGTTTGGGGTTAACTCAAACTGTAGAAAAAGGGGCTTTGTTAACAAAGGTAAATTGTTATCCTGAGCTGAGGTGCCCCTGTTTTTTTTATACATAACATTTTTGGTGACCTCCCCAACAATGGGGTCAGTTTTGGTGCCCAGTCTTTGAAGACCATCTCCAGGGAGGCAAGTAGCGGGTTATATACCCCTGGAGAAATAGAGCTCCCAACCATTGGTAGGGGGTTACCCGTGGGTGGAATTCTCATCACAGGCTTGAAAGATGTTTGCAGTATTACTGACATCTCAGGAGGTTACATAACTAATGGAGATACCACAGTTAGCTCCCTTAGGTTGGCCTCCTGGAAAGTGACAGGGATAAATATTAAAAGATTTATTTTTATTGGCAGGCATCTCTTAGATCACTCGCAATAATATGCATACAGTAGAAGTGGGACGCAGAGGGCTCCTTTTTTCCGCATGGCTATAGTCATATTTTAACCCTGTTGTGCCTTCATCAAGGGGACGTCCAAAAGGAAGCATGTTGACACTGGTCTGTCTTTCTTTAAGTTGCAGGACTGAGCATATGGCTAAAACTTCATCTAACATGCAAGTAATTTTGTTTACCTCACTGGTGGTCGATTGTCTTGTTTTATTACATTTTTATAATGCAATCAATGGCCCTACCTTTTGTGATACACTTTCCACCCTTAGGGCCCACTTGTTAGATATTGACACTCGGGTATTGCTAGAGCTGGATTTATATTAGTAGGAGATTTTAACATACACCGCTGTTCTCACTCATTTACCCATGTAGCCAAGCATACAGTGATGATACTCTGCAACTAGAACATAGCCAAGTGGATGCATTTCTGAATAATATCCTTGCAGAATTCAATTTGGAATGTGTTAAGACCAAAATGTCTCAAAGTGCAGTTGGTAGTTTCACCCATACCTTTATTGGACGAGGCTTGGGTTTCAAAATAGATAAAAAATGTATTTCTGTATCACTGCGAGTCTTCTTAGTCCATTCTGATATCAGAGTGTCTGGCTTTAGTTACCACTATTGTATCTCTGTTTGTATTAATGATTTGTTTGTACGTGTACCGACACAGAATGCGTTAACTCATTTAGCTGGTGCCATGGCCAGTTAGGGAAGAAGTCTAAGGTGGTCAAAGATTGTCACTGAGGACTTTTTAAAATGCTTTGTGGATGCAAAGTGTATGGAGTTTGATCTGTGCCTGGGGATTTGTATGAGGATGATGCATTTTTTAATTATTTTCCGGAGATTAGGGGTGAAGTTAAATCTAGGCTATCAATCCCTCCTAAATTGGCAGTAAACAGTATTCCCTGATGGTTTAATAAGGACTGTTCAAATGTACATAAATTGCTAATGTCCACACTCAAATCTCAGCCCAAAGACCGACGTCTAATAGCTATTAGACTCAATGCTTATACGAACGCGCTTGATCTGAAGAAGAGAGCACTTACAGAGGAGGCTTAGTCTGATCTTATGGAGGCCTCACTAAAGGCTGACAGTAGCAAATGCTGGGAGGTTGCCAATCACCCTTTAGTTAATGATAATGGGGGCCATACTATTTCTACCCATATTCTCCCTGAGAAGTGGATTAAGCATTTTGAGGGCATCTATAATTCTTTGGATGGTGGGGTCTTCCCTGAGCCCCCTACTTTAGCTACTCACCAATGTAATTTAGACATTTGATATTGATGAGAACATGTTAGCTATTGGATGTTTGAAAGGTCACAAGGCCCCTGTTCCCGACAGGATTCCTGCCGATCTGTTTAAGTTGTCACCTAGTCTCAGGGCCCGATCTTAACCTGTATGTTTAATCTGGTAATACGCTTAGGGCATCCACACTTGTGGTCTCATTCCTTCATCATCCCTGTATATAAAAAGGGCTCAAGAGTTCTCTCGAGCTGCTACAGGCACATCTCTTTAACAGATTCGGTTGTGAAGGTGATTGGTAGGGTTATCTTGGATAGGGCAATGTCATGGGTAGAGGATGACTCCGTTCTTTCAGATCTGCAATTTGGGTTTCAGTCAGGTTTGGGCATTTGTGATCATTGCCTAAAACTTTTCTTGTTAATTAACAAGTATACCGTGGTGAAACTGGGGTCATTGTTTATTACATTTATGGATCTATCCTCCACCTTTGACAGGGTGAACAGATCCAAACCGTGGCAGATTTTATTGGACATGGGATTGGACAAAGATATCATCTATTTCCATAGTGAGCTGCATAGTTCCTTAAGAGTGGAGTTAGACAGGGATGTATAATGGCTCCTTTTTTTGTTCACTTTTTATGTGAATGACTTGGGAGCCCGGTTGCTAGACAAACAGGTAGACTGTCCGCAAGTAGGTTCTTGCCAGATTCACGCATTGTCATATGCGGAAGACACCATTTTTCTGGCAAGAACCACCTTGGGTATCCAGACACTGCTGGATGGCTTTGTTTCATACATGAACAGTCTAGACGAGAACCTCCAACTATGGCAAATCTCAGATAATGATTTTGGGTCCTCGGCGGACCAAGTCAAGAACTTTTCATGTTCTCTGCCATAGATTATCTAAGGTTTACACGTATACATACTTGAGGGTGGGTTTTGATGATTGATTAACCTGGGCTTCGTTGAAAAGATCTAAGAGACTAGCCCAGTCCCATCCATAGGGCACTCTTTTCCTTCTCCTCTAGAATTGTCATCAATCCATTGGAAGCATTGATTAAAATTTACCAGGGCTAAATCAGACTCAGTAGCCACATTTGATAGTGACATATGGGGATATGTAGATTCAAAGGAACTTCAAGTGGAGGAGAATGGGTTTTGTAGACTTCTGTTGGCTGTCCCCGCTTCTACCCCTGTGTTTATGGTTCATGAAGAGCTGGGGTTGCCTTACTTGTCAGACCTTATTGCCCTGCATCCCCTGGTCAATGACTCACTATTTGGGTGCAACCAGAGAATCACCAAAACAGGGAGATACTTACGGATTGTATGCAGCTTCAAGGGTGGAGGTCACTGAAATGATTGGCATACATTCAGAAAATTTTTGTTAAGTTAGGTAGACCCGCCCTTTTTGATTCGCTATCTATCATCCAGAAGGCAGATAACCCCTGGATGCAGGACAACTTTCTACTTTGGAGGAAAGCAGAGAGAGAGGGTATAGAATTAGTGGAGCCCTTGGTTCGAGAAGAGCACAGATTGTAACTGGGCCAGCCGTCAAACCCTATTTGCTTAATGTGCTTCATGGTCACCACCGGTTTCTCCACAGTAGATTCAGGTTTAAACGATTCCATTTATTGCTGGCCCTTCCTAAGCCTAGTGTCTGGAGTGTGAAGCTGAGCCCTTGCACATGTGATAACTTTTCTGCTCAGGATGTTGTGCATTTTTTTTTTGTGGCCTTTTTGATACCTCTCGAAGACCAATTTTATTACCATTGCTAAAATCTTTGAATTTTGTCCAGGTTAAGCCTGCTCTCATGTACCTACGGTTACTTCCGGATGTTTATGCAGCTTATGTTGTTGCTTGTTTTTTGACCTCATTATAGAGGCTTCAGAAGATGTTCAACATGGGTCCTGGGCAGACCTGATTTGTCTTTTATCCTACACTTTATTGCTGTTATGAGTTTTCAAATTATTGTTTTATGCTTTATTGGGGACCTGGTACCGTATATAACATACTTTATTAAGACTTGCTGCTCTCTGGGTTTTTATTAAGCATGTATTATTCCATCCCCAAATTGCTTGATGATTTACTTATTTGCTTAATTTGCACAATATGTTTATCCAAGGGACAGCTATTTGGATTTAAAATACATTGCCCTTTTACTGTGATTTGTTGCTCCTTTATAATTGTTCTAAGGGGTCGAAAATGTATGTACTGTTCTGGTTTTGATTGACTTGGATGGCTAATATATCTGCCTACTTTGCACAATATGCACACCCTGTTTTTAATTATATATAGCCTAGGAATGATAAGTAAATTTATTATGTGTTTGTATCAATTTTTATCTGATCTTTTTTCTATCGATTTTATCTTATTAATATGGATGTATCTTGTTTTTATTGATTGATATATGTACTGATGCTTTATGTATTTTTATGGTCTAGTTAGACCGAATAAAGTTATTCTGACTGACTGGCTATACTCCTAGGGCCCAATCCACAAAGGTAAACTTAGACCTGAAGTCTAAGTTTAGACCTGGAGTCTAAACTTAGACCTGAGTCTAAATTTAGACCTGAAGTAAAAGTATAGACTTGAAGTCTAAGTTTAGATCTGAAATCTAAATTTAGTCTTCAGGTCTAAACTTAGACTTCTGGTCTAAATGTAGACTTCAGGTCTAAACTAAGACGTCTGGTTTAAAGTTAGACTTAAGGTCTAAAATTATATTTTAGGTCTAAACTTAGAGTTCAGGTCTAAACTTAGACTTCAGGTTGAGGTCTAAGTTAGCCTGTAGAATTGAGGCCCAAAATTGGCATATTTAAATTACCTCTAAGTCCCTTGTTATCAAATTCATTAAAAATCTATTTTTACAAATTAGTGTCGGATTTCTTTAGCGTCATGTGGCTTTCTTATTTTATTGTTTGGTACTGTTAAATGCTTATACTAGTTCCTTTGTTTAAGCCTTGCTGCTTGAAGCCATAACTACCCAGGGTTTAGCTTAAGGTTTTTCAAATGAGCCTGATAGGTTTATTACACAGTAAGGCCACACAATCATTCCATATAATGCAACCAAATCCTCACATTGGTGCCTAGGGGTGGGATCTAGAACTTGTTTTTAGCTGTACCAGACAATTAATAAGTTAGCAACCGCTGGAAAAACTGTCAAATCGACAACAAGTCTTAACAAGATGGCAAAAAAAATGTTCAATTCCTTTAAAGATGGAAAACATGGAAATCAACTTGGCCATCCTGCCCAGACTGAGGATCAATGATTTAGCAGTGCCGTGCAGGGAAAGAAAAGTCAGACCAGAGATCACTGCCAAGAAGGAGGACCTCCGGAAGGCCCTCAATGCTTGGGAGAAAGCAAGGATAGCCCAATCTCAACTAGCAGACAAGATCAGCCCTGACAGTAGGGTTGAAGAACATAGTAGCGAGCTCTTTGACACATAGGGGGACAATGAGAGTGTGGCCCCCACAATGTGACCAAGGCATGACTCCACACTGTTACCCCGATGTCAGAGTCAGTGGTAGTCGCAACCCCCACCCATACTTCACACTTGCACTACAGAACTCTTTCCGTCCTTAGTTGGAATGTTGCAGGTCTCAAAGGGAAAATTAACAACGATGATTGGAAGGCGTTCGTATCTAAGTTTGATTTAATCCTTCTGCAGGAGACCTGGCTCACTGAGCCGACTCACTTTAAGGGCTAAGCTTGTTATTCAAATCCTGCCACTCCTTCCATCCAAGGCCGAGTGGCCGACGGATTAGCTACCTGGGTTAGTCTGAGCCTACAGGTAGAGGTATTACAGATTAAATCTAGTTCCTCTGCCTTTTTAGCACTAATAATACGAGTACCAAAGACAAACATGGCTTTTTATCTGATACATTTCTACAACAATGATTTTACCAACACTAGCTGCTCACATTATATTAGCTGATTTAATTTTGTTTCCCTACTACAATCTAAGGTTGACAATAGTGCTTCACTAGTTCAGTTTTTTCTTTGCGGCGACTTTAATGCTAAGATCAATAGGAGTCCCAGGCCACAAGATTCGGACACAAATAGGCATTGTGTTTTGCAAGATGCTAGGGGCGTTGAACTTTTGAGATAACTTACTGCCTGTGGTTTGGTTAATTTACTTGAAACTTTTGGGGGAGCATGCACTACGCGGACATCATTTAGAGGGGGTAGGATGATTGCCTCATAGAATGTATGTTTGTCAGACCAGACTTTTTATCTTGGATCTCCAAAAGTGAGATCCTGCCTACAGACTGGGGCGATCATAATGCCTTAAGTGCTTCCATGCTTTTACCGCTTAAAGACCTGGCATGTAACAGGAATTTAACCTCCATTACGCAACATTCTGCGGATGGCCTCCGCCTAGTTTGGCGTATGCATAATCCTAAAGAGTCAATCACAGTCCTACTTAAGTTACATTTAAACAAATTCCTCTGCTGTTTAGGGGAGAATATACCGGACTCTATGACCCATCACTATAAGCGGCTAATGCACACAATTAGGGACTCCATGCTTAAGCCTATTCGTATCCCAAACACGAACACAAGATGGCTCGACGGGGCTTGTTCACTGGCAAAGAGGAGGCTGGGGAAAGCCCTAAATGCATGCCCCAGGAATAAGGTTGAAATCTCCTTGGCACGCACTGAGTATAAAACTGCCCTCGAAATTAGGAAGAGGGAAGTATACAACCAAGATTGGGAACTTCTGGAACTCGCGTCCCAGGGAGAGGATAATAAATCCTGGGACGCAGTAAAATTAATACGGTCCAGGCATTCTCCCATCAATCCCTCTCTCCAAAACAACATCTCCAGTGTGGACTGGGTTACTCATTTTGCCTCTATTTATCACACTGAGGAAGAGCCAATTATGTCCCCTGCTCTCCACATCACACTGCAGAATTCTACCCCACTTTTGCTAACTTTGGAGTAAGTTGAGTCAGCCATTCAGCATAGTAAGGGAAGGAAAGGCCCAGGCCCAGACGGGGTACTGATGGACATGTTTAACTCCATACCGAAAATATGGAGCCCTCTTATCACGAATATTTTTAACATTTCTCCATCTTCTTCTATCTCGCCCTCATGATCTACTGCAACAATAGTCCCCATATTCAAAAGAGAGATTGATTGTGGCCCAAGTGCTTTCGACCAATTTCACTCATTGATAGCACAATTATAATCATTGGCAGAGTCATCTATGATCACCTGGTTGAATGGGCAGCTGATATGGATATACTCTCCCCTTTTCAATATGGATTTCGGCCTAAACTAGGTACCAATGAACAATGTCTGAATCTGGCTTTGACAATCTCCAAGGCCTAGCGCTCCCCCACATACTTAGCTTATATGGATTTATCCATTGCCTTTGATTCAGAAAACAGAACCAAACTTTGGCTAATGTTGCTGGATCAAGGCGTGGATCCCCCTCTGGTTAATTTCTTATACTGCCTGCACTTGGATCTCTGTGCACGGATCCGTCTAACTTTGCTTGGGGAGCTTTCTTCTAAATTTCCCTTAAAGAGTGGGGTGAGGCAGGGTTGTATATTGGCACCTTTATTATTTATTTTATATATTAACGGTTTAACAGCACACTTATCCTCTTCCCACACAGATATACCCAGAATCGCAGGCTCCCCAATTCCCGCTCTACTATACGCGGACAATTCAGTATTATTAGCTCTTCCCCAAAAGCCCTGAGACACCAGGTGGACTGTTTTGCTTCCTTTATGCACCAACTGAATTGTAACACTAATTATTCCAAGTCACACATCATGTCCTGTGGCCCAGGCAAACTAAGGCGAAATAAAATCAGTATTAATGGGCATGTCTTGATGTCCGTCGAGAATTTTTGTTACTTAGGATTACATTTTAGTTCCTCAGGGTCATGGAATCACCATTGCGCTCAGGCTTGTGTTAAGTTAAGCAAAGCCATGGGCACAGTAAGCAACCTTATTAGATCGCAAATCAGGGGGAGATTTTCTTCACCTCTGAAAGTTTATAACTCCCAATGTATTAATATGGCTATTTACGGAGCGGGAGTATGGGGTTTTAGTAAGTGCGGTTCTAGTCAGGCAGAGGAAAAACGTTTTTTTGCGAAGGATGTTAAGTACACCGCCATCCACCCCAGCCTTGCCACCCATTTAGAGCTAAACCAGGGTTTTATCGAGGATATGATTCAGATGGCACCGCTTTCACTATGGATCAGCATTTAGTCGAACCCAGCCACCAGACTCTACAAGTACATTATATCCGACTGCTTGACGTTGGACAAGGTTTGCTCCATACCATGGCTGAGTTACTTAAGAGACACTTTTGGCTTCCTCAGCATACCCTGGTGGTTCTCTGAACCTAGCCGCATCCCCAACAACGCCAAGACAGAGTGAAAACATTATTTAAGGCCCACCGAGCACATATTAGGCTGAAATACAATTTATCCAAACCCTCGGTGTTGCAATATTACAGTCTTCTTTACTCTTACGATTCCTCTCTGTATTTGGCGTTGGAGCTGACCAGATGGGAGCGGTCTCTACTTTTTCGCTTCAGAGCTGGGACAATCTACTGGTCTCTCTTTTTTGAAAATTTTTTAGATCCAGAGGGGAACACAGTCTCCTGGTGCCCCTGTGATAATCACTCTGCTCAATCATTATTACATTTTATGTTCTTTTGCAATTTGCACAGTTTAGCATGACAGGACTTTCTGATACCTTTATTAAGGAGGCTAGGCCTTTGTCGCTGCAGACCTGCTCTCCTCCATTTACAATTTTTGCGCTCACCTGAAATTGTTTTTTCTGTCTGTGCCTTCCTTAAAGCAGCACTTAAAGATAGACGTACTATGTCGGGTTAGTCCGACAGAGTATTATCTGCAGTGTGGCACAGTACACAGAACAAGGTGGATGCGTCGGGTCAACTAATGGGGGATGGTAGGAGCGCATGGCGGACCCTATTTGAGGTTTTTGTTCTCTCCCATCCCCCCTTCTTGCTCCTTTAATCGTAGTTTCCATTCCCTATTTAGTAATGGCGCATTGCAATCTGATTTCTTATTACATTTCATGCTCCCATTCAAATTTTGGACGTCTGATGTGTTACTTGACATGTCACTCTTGAACCCCAAAAGTCCACTGTGCATCTTGTTAAACAGTTTTTATAACTTCTGCTTCTTTTAACCTTGTACGTGTGATTACAGCTATGTGCAATATTTCTATGTATTTTTAAGGCCAAGTTGCTAATTTATGCACAAGTATTTGATGTATTACCTGTCGCATTTGTCATGAACCTTAAAAGTTCTTTGAGCACCTTTTTAAATAGTTTTTATTCTGCAATTATTTTAAACACTAATGTGTGTATACAGTTATATGCAATATTTTTATATACTTGTATGGTCTATTGCTCTTCGACTGAATAAAGTTTTTGAATTGAATTGAATTGACTCCACATCTGGAAGTGAAAATGAGCTCCACTTCTGTAAGGAGACTCAAGGATCTAGAAGCCCTGCTCAGGCTCTTGGAGATCCAGGAGAGGAAGATGGCTCTGGAAGATAGGAAACTGGCCCTAGAAGAGAAGAGTGCCAAGCTGGGGTTGAAACCCCAAGGACATGGTGGCAGCAACAAGGAACCAGAGGTGAATGCAGGGGTGCCTAAGATCTCAGGTTGCCCAAGAGTACTGTTCCTAAGTATGTAGAGGGGGATGACATAGATAAACGTCTGGCATACTATGAGAAAGCTCTATGGATGAGAAGGGGGGGTACCCAACATTGGGGGTCTGTATTGTGGGAACTGATTCCAACAGTAGGGAGAGATAGGCTGCTGACACTGGAGGATGAGGTGGCAGAGTCATATACCCACATGAAGGAGGCCCTCATTGAGCTATTTGGTCTAAGAGGAGTACAGACAAACGTTCAGGAAAACAGACAAGCGCTCAACTCAGACATGGGTTGACTTTGTAAATGCTTCTGTGAAGACGCTTGAAGGCTGAATAAAGGGTTATAAAGTAGGTCCTATGAGGGGCTCTACAATTCGGTTGTAAGGAAAAGGCACTTACAAATTGTACCTCACAGAGGTTATACCAGCATCTGGCAGATTCTAGGCTTCCTACCTACCTACCTACCCCTAGAGAGTGGAGACTATAGCTGATGAATGGGTACACACTAGTGTGCCAAAGAAGCCCCAGGGTGGTGAACATAAGAAAGGAGGACCGGACCCCATTTAGGAGGAAGAGGGGGCCAAGAATAAAAGGTCAGTGTACCCAAAAAAGTACCCAAAAAGATGCCCAAAGGGCGAGCCGAGAACCACATCTCAGGCAGGGGAGGGTATCTGGCAAAGAACTCTGATCCTGCAAAGGCCGGGGTGTGCCATGACTGTAGACAGCCAGGGTGCAAGAGGGTGGATCCTGTGTGCACCAAGAAGTCACCCACCGGTGACCACCCTAAGGGCACTGCCAGTGTAGGGATGGGGTGGAAGTTGTCCCTAAGAATTGCAAGGGATACACTGAAGCCACTTTAGTCTCCATGGGTGGGGATGAAGTTGAACCCTTGGCCCACTGACCATCCAGCATGGTAAAGTACAGGCAGTGGCCAAGAATCAATGGGACTGAAGTCTAGGCCTCGAGGAATACAAGTGCCAACATAATCATGGCTATGGCTAAGCTGGTTTCCTCAGGCCAAATCATTCCTGATGAGGTGCACCAAATAGTAAACTCTGAAAATGTTACAAAGTCACATCCCATAGCTGTGGTAGATTTTGAGTGGAGAAGGATTACTAGTCCTAAAAAAGTACCTGTGTCCGCTGCCATCCCAGTGTAGTGTCTGCTGGGCAACAACCTTGAAACTTCTGTCTGGGCAGAGGTGGAGAGGAGGACTCATGCAGCAACGCTGAGTCTCCCTGGGTGGGTATGTGTCTCCACTAGAGCACAAAAGGCTTTAGGGGAAAGTCAAGGGACTTTGAAGCCTGGAAAAATGGCCCAAAGCCCTAGTTCCAAGAGGAGGATTAGAAAGCCTGACAAGGCCACTTCTCAAGGTCCACAAGCCCAGAAGCCTAACCCTCAGGGGAAGGGCCTGGTGTATGAACAGGAGGCTGCTTCCTTGGGAGACTTGCCTTACCTGGCAGAGCTGCAATGCAGGTGGGCCCCTCTGAGAGGACTTGAGCCTGAGGCACAGGACTTGCCCCACTCTGAGACAGTTGGTTGTGAAACAGGAGGATGATGTCACTGGAACCAAAAGGTGTACTGGGAGGAAGGAATCCTGTACAGTGGGGCAAGGGACCCCAAACCAGGGGCAACCAGGAGAATGGTGGTTCCACAACAATATAGAAAATTCCTCCATAACCTGGTCCATGACATTCCATTAGCTGGACATCTGGGGCAGATCAAGAACTGGGAAAAGCAGGTCAATTACTTCAACTGGTCTCAGATGTCAGAAAAGGTGAAGGAGTTTCATTGCTCCTGTGTTACCTGTCAAGACAATGGCAAGGCAGGTGGCAAGCCAAAGACTCCCCTCATACCTCTGCCTGTGGTCGGGACTCCCTTTGAAAAGGTAGGGATTGCTATTGTTGGTAGCCTAGACACCCCTACTACCTCTGACAATAGGTTCATCTTGGTGGTAATGGGCCATGTCCCCAGATACCTTGAAGCTATTCCCCTTGGGACAGTTACGGCTCCCGCAGTGGCTAGAGCCCTACTTGGCATCTTTACCAGAGTTGGGTTTCCTAAGAAGGTCATCTCAGATAGGGGAACAAATTTTATGTCTGCCTATCTGAAAGCCATGAGGGATGAGTGTGGAGTGACTTATAAGTTCACTACCCCATACCATCCTCAAGTAAATGGTTTTGTAGAAAGGTTTGACAAGTCCATTAAAGGCATGATAATGGGTTTGCCTGAGAAACTCAGAAGGAGATGGGATGTTCTCCTACCAGGCCTGCTGTTTGATTTCAGGGAGGTATCTTAAAAAGGAGTAGGTGTCAGTACATTTGAGCTGTTAAACTGTTCCTACAACCGTAATACAAAGAACAGTGTATTAGACCAACATGAACTTCACAATATAGGGACACTGGTGCTTTTTTACAAGGAATTGGCATAGAGCGGCTCCGCAGGTCATTTTGCTGCGCTTCCCTACGACAATTCGAAAGGGCAGCAATGCAACGTATTTAAAAGATATGGTGCATTCCTGTCCTTTCAGCCAGTTACAGAGCACAATTAGCAGCCACGCGTCATCGTAGGCACTCTTGCACCATGGTGAAAGGTGTCTCTGTTGCTGGCATGATTGTTTTTGTGCAGGAAGGTAAACCTTCCTGCACAAAAACAATCATTAGAGGCATTTTCCTCTATCTATCTGTGCTACAGAATGCAGCACACATGGAAAGGGGAAAAAACTAGTAGAAATAATGTTATTGCTTCTCGTTACATCACCCCTGGGAAGACGCATGGTTTTAATGCATACCCAGATTTACTAAATGTAGTAAATCTGGGAATGTGTCAAAACCTATGGACATTGCATGGGAACACCATCTGCAATGCTCATGGCACACCTCCCCAAAGCAGTGTGAGACAACACAGCGACTTGTGCTGCATTGCCTCACTCCATATCTACAAGGCCATGAAAAGCTACTCAGGGCGACTTTATGTGGTCTTGTAGATATGGCCATGCCCTGTGCGCCACCAGAACATCACAAAATGTGACATTCCAGTGGGAACGTCACAAAAAGTGGCATTCCGGCGGCACACACAGCTTGTAAATAAGCACCTCAGTCCACATATATCATCAGTAAGTGTTGGTGGGTTTCGGCTAGCTCACAGTGCCACATCTAATCTCTAAACCAACCAAAGTAACAGATGCTATTGGCAACCTAGAACATGACACTCTGATTCCCAAGGAATCAATGGAACCAGATCTAACCCTTTCATTTGGTCACACTTGCATGCCCAGGGTAAACACAAGAAAGATACGACATTACATTTTCAAACATTTATTGAAATGATCGTATTCTTGCAAAGAGAAAATGAGCTGCGATTAGAAAGATGAGACATTATACTGTAATCAGCATTGTTAGAATGATAAACAATATGAACAATTCAATCATATTAATTGTTGCTAATGTTTGCTTACCCTGGTCTTAGGTACCAGGAAGCCTGTTACAGTGTACAGGTTATCGTGCTTAGCAGAATGGAGGTCAGAGTGAGCAGAGCAGCCCATGTGGTTTCTTCTAGCTAAAATGAAGTGTCTCCTAAAGAGCACAGAAAGAAAAAAGAAAAGAAAATAATGGCATTGAGTACCTAATGTACGACCCTGGAGCTAACTGCACAGACTATAGGGCATCAGTGTCTATCAGAGCTGCACACACAGCACATTTACGGGTTAGCAGAAAAGTGTGGCAAAACCACCACGAGAAAGAGATGTCAACCTAAGGAGTTGAATCTAAAATGAAGACTGCACGCAAGTTATGCAGCAGCCTCCCCTTGGTCCTAAAGGAGACTCATTCGCTAAAAGCTAGCCGCTCTAAAAGCATTTGAAAGCCATAGCATTAAACAATATGAAACGTAAAAAATATAAGACCAATAAAAAAGCCACTACAAAATGCTGACTAAAAAAATTCCACAAACGACTAAAAAATTAGTAAAATCATTTTTTTTAAATGCAGAATTAAAAGGGTCTATGAGGTGTCTGTACCACAGGAAAGTAGCCTGGAAAAGCCCACCATGTCCAGAAAGTCATTTGTATTGTGGAGTGAACCCGCATCCGCAGATGACAGATCAACAGTATCCTGAAGAGCACGTTCTAAAGAAACAACTTGGCCAGTGCCAGCCTCATCAGCAGAAGCCAAAGTCAGAGGTGCCAGAAGTGTAGCTCCAGACGAGAAGCCAGATGCCATAGATCTTGGAGCAGAAGCATCCATCCAATCTGCAGCGGGCACCTCATAGTAAGCATCTTGCGGCAATGGTAGCAGCATAGGACAATACTGGAGGTGCACCCTCAATGGATACTCTAGCAGATCCATGTCCATAGTCTAAGCCAATTTAGTAGAAATGCAGAAGCCTAGTGCACATTTAAAAGAGCACCAGAGGCAGCTAAACGCAGGCTTTATACTCTGAAACCATATGGGTCGGAAAGACAAAGGCTAGTTGCTGTTCAATTCCAGTAACAAAGATAATCCAAAGTACTGCACCATACATTCACGGCACAGAAGGATGTGTGGCAATTCCATCCCTATTTGGCCTTGTTGTGGAACCTCTATTGTGGAGCAACAAAAATAGGACCAAAACAGCAATCAACAGAAATAATACCAATGGAATGCCTCCAAATACGCTTGACAATAGAGAGTGTGTAAAAGACGGAATCACTTCAAGTACAGTCTGAAATGCAGAAACAAATCCAGGACCAATCACCTTAATAAAGTGTATTACTCCAGCTGTGTTTTATGCATTAAAAATGTGGTTCACAAGTTCACCAAAGTGTAGAGCAAATTAGTGTGCAACAGCCATTGAACTTCTGAGGAAGGCTGGGCAACTTGGAGATCAAATGTTTCTCGTCAGACGTTAGTGTCATCTCTGTTTGAAACAATAAGGCTTTCAGTCTGCTTAACTTAGCAAAGTTAATATTTGAAATTGGGACTGTTCGCCACAAGATTATTTCCCCAGCTGTGTGTGTAAGAAGATATAGTACATTCATATAGCAAGTCACAACATTGGTACCTGTTACAATGTAAGGGATACCTGCCTTAATTCCACAGCAACCATAGTCTATCAGAATCAAGTAACTTCTATTAGAAAGTAATAAAAAAACTGGACTAATGAAGGATACGGGAGCCCCCTTCAAATAAAAAGCCAAATTGGCCATGGACGCATTGCACGCTCTATGCAGTGTTATCTTTTTACAAAATAATAAATGGCTCAAGGAAACTCCACATTTATTCCCACTAAGAAAAACCTCTCAGTCAATAATCACACATTTGTAATCAAAGGGAAGAAAACAAATGTCATGAAAGAAATTTCTGCCCATCAGCTCATATCTGCCTACTTGAAAGTGTTTCAGACAATACAAGAAATGATACGTAGTGACCCTCAAAGAAATGAAACCATGAATTAAACATATATCTGAAGGTGTTTCAGCTACAGTAGTGGGCAGTTTTTTCTTAAATGCTCCAAATTAAGCATAGTGTAAGTTGTGTCCTTCTTTGCCATGACCTCTTGAATACGTGACAAGTTATGAGGCAAAAACTGTTCGATTGTATTCAAATATTTCTATGGCACTCTGTTTGATTTTAAAACTTTCAATGTCCAACTCAATATTCAAAGTAGATCTTCATTGACTTTGACCATGTAAAAGGGCAGACATGTCATGTTGTATGATATCAAATGCTGATGACACAATATTATTCAATCAATAAATGTGAGTGGAAAATGTGGTTATACTATTATCGACAAAAGCTAATGCTTTTCCTAAATTTTCCTTATTAATTTGTCTCAACCTGTCAGCAGCTTCTTGTGAAATCTTCCAAATCTCATTATCAGTTGCATCTATGAAACATTTAGAACGGGGAGATCTGGCACCTAATAAAAGAATCTTGCAAATCCATGTTGTCTAAACGGAGGAATAAATGTTGCTTAACAGCGGACAAAGTGGAGTGTTCTAACCATTGCTGGCATAGCTTACCTACATTATATGTAGTTACTTCAACCAAGTGTTGTGACTGGACAGTTCTGGGGTCTGGTCTTGCAGGTTTAAAACACTTAGACGTGTTTAAAAAAAGTACATTACAGCCCTTAGTGTCAAGAGACGACACCAACCACCCATCTGAACCATAAAGTCAAGAGTTGTATGTACCATTCTGCACCATTTCACTAAGCTGCTCTTCTGGACTGTTGCCATTTATCAAATCGTGCAACGGAGGGAATGCTGGGTGTATTTAAGTTCATATTATTAGCTAGTCCAAGGCACATGGGGCCTAATTTACAAGCCCATTGCGCTGCCGGTGCATCACTTTTTTAGATGCACCGGGGGCATAGTGTGCCTGCCCATTTTTACAAGGGCAGGGTATGCCCAGACGTGGGTCCCTTGCTCACTTTGCCACTGGATTCAAGCTAGCCTGGCTGATGAGGGATGTTAGCCCAAAACCGGTCCCAGGATCCTTGTTTCCGGTCCAGGGAAGACATGGCTTGGCAGTTCGGGCTGGACTGTTCCCATGAGGCACAGGGTCAAGACTGATTTGCATATAGCTGTGTCTAAACTGGGGTGGCAAAGTGAGCTAAAGAACGATGATGGATTTAACCCAGATCTGTGACTGGGAGTGAGTGTCTGAAAAGTTTCAGCGCTCCGTCCATCATCTCCTTGTGTTTGCTATGTTTGCCCTAAGTTGGCAGGGTATGCCCAGACATGGGTCCCTTGCTCGCTGTGCCACTGGATTCAAGCTAGCCTGGCTGATGAGGGCTGTTAGCCCGAAACCGGTCCCAGGATGCTTGTTTCCGGTCCAGGGAAGACATGGCTTGGCAGTTCGGGCTGGACTGTTCCCATGAGGCACAGGGTCAAGACTGATTTGCGTATAGCTGTGTCTGAACTGGGGTGGCAAAGTGAGCTAAAGAACGATGATGGATTTAACCCAGATCTGTGACTGGGGGTAAGTGAAAAGTTTCAGCGCTCCGTCCATCATCTCCTTGTGTTTGCTATGTTTGCCCTAAGTTGGCAGGGTATGCCCAGACGTGGGTCCCTTGCTCGCTGTGCCACTGGATTCAAGCTAGCCTGGCTGATGAGGGCTGTTAGCCCGAAACCAGTCCCAGGATGCTTGTTTCCGGTCCAGGGAAGATATGGCTTGACAGTTCGGGCTGGACTGTTCCCATGAGGCACAAGGTCAAGACTGATTTGCATATAGCTGTGTCTGAACTGGGGTGGCAAAGTGAGCTAAAGAACGATGATGGATTTAACCCAGATCTGTGACTGGGGGTGAGTGTCTCAAAAGTTTCAGCGCTCCGTCCATCATCTCCTTGTGTTTGCCATATTTACAAGGCCATGTAAAATCACCCTGCGTGACTTTTCATGGCCATGTAAATTTGGGCCCCTTTCACGCATAACTCTGCGTAAAAGGGGTGTTCCATGGGTGTTGCTGTGGTTGTTCCCACACAACATCCATGAACCCTGACACATTCCCAGATTTACTGTTTAGAACTGGCCACATGTTGGAGCTTGATTAAATCAATGGAAACTTGTTTTTTCTGTTTTCAACTGTTACGCAGTGGAAAAATTACAGTTTAAGTAGCTTGAACAGCAAGTACAGGCATTGGAGCAAGGTAGGATGGGCCAAATTCCCTCTAATCTGTAATCTTCTCCCAGAACAGATCCCCAACTTTATGAATCCAGCCAGAAGTCGCTAGTTGCTCCTTCGCATCGCAGTGGCAGAACATTTAGAATTCACATTTGAGCGCTCATCTTGGAGGTCTTGCAATTCCTGTAAACCAGTAAAATGTTAATTGATCTCAAAGTGAGTATCAGTCGTCATTGTGCCAGGGTTATCAAAATCTGGAACATACATTTGGACCCCAAAAAGGACCCCATAGGGGGTCCCATCACTCAAAGAACTTCTAGGCAGATTATTTAATGCTCTCTGGACTCCATACAGGTGATGGATCCAACTATGACCGGAACCTAATACTGTAGCTGCTAAGGACTGCTTTAAGTGTCGGTTTTATACGCTCCACTATTGAATTACCCTCAGGATGATAAGGAGAGGAATAATGCACACCAACATCCATGGTGACCATAGTATACTGTAAGCCTTAGAGGCAGAGGCTCGTCCCTGACTGAGTGGAATGCATATGTACCGATAAAGACCTGCAAATCTTTAATAACAGTTCGAGCGCAGCCAATCACTGTAGCCACACCCATAGAAATCGAGAACATGAATCAACAGCCAATAAAATACATTTATATGCATCATTCAAATGGAGTGGTCTACAGTGATCCAACTAGACACATGGTAGTGGTTTATTAGAAACTAAAAGGGGTGTTGGCAGTGGGGGGCAATGTTGGAACTTTTAATTTGTCGGCAAATGCCACAACAAAGGACATATTATTTAGTCTGTTTATAAAGACCCGGGGGCAGATTTACAAGCCCCTTGTGCCAATTTTACGCTGCCACTGCGTCACTTCTGTGACGAAGCAGCGTCGTAAACAATGCGCCACGATGTGACATATTTACAACGTGATGCATCTAGGGAGATGCGTCACGTTGTAAAGCCCTGCTTATAATGTATGCAGGGTGGGCGTTCCGTCGCAAGGAAGCTTCAGTAAAAGTCACTCAGTGAAATCTACAAGATTTCACTGAGTGACTTTTACGACACCACTGCGTCAAACCTTGCGCCTGCTTGAAGCAGGCGTAAGGAGTGATGCAGCTTGGTCGGAATAGGCATTCCTGACCATTGCTGGAGTTGCGTCGTGCTTACGAACCGACTCCAGCAATGTGTTGCCTTTCCGACAGAAGATGCGTCATGCATCTGTCTGTCCTTGCGCCACGGTGCGCCGCATTGTAAATGCGGCGCATCCATGGTGGTGCAAGGCTATTTTTCCGTCACGCAAATGAACTGGCGCATCTCTGCAAATATGCAGAGATGCGCCAGTTCTTGTAAATCTGCCCCCCTGCCACCAGTAGCATTTCTGTAACAATGAAACTATAGCCGCCACACCAGCATGGGCAGACGCTAATCCTTCATGTGCAACAATTGTGGGTCTAACCTATGCTCCTATTTGGGTATCACTCGATCCCCACCCTGAGAATTGCAGGCAAAGGAAATCATTTGGGCACTCAACAGATAGGAGAAATTTGCAGGATAATTTTTAGGTAGGGGCGTGCCACTAGCCGCAGCAGTGACCGCAGCCATAATATCATCATCTATTCTCATATGTGAATGAGTAATTGCAGTTACATCAACTGTCTGAACAGCCACTTTGGCAGCTTACTCAGCCAATGTTCTCCCTACAACATGTACACCAACATGCTGATGGCCCAATGTGTGAATGGCATGAGCCCGTGGCAGAGCATCTTTAAGATCTACTACTTTTCCCCAAAGCAACGTCTGCTTGATAGTGTTTCCTTTACAGTCTCTGAATCCATTAAAACACCAATAGTTCAAATTATCATTATAAGACTGGATGCTGTAATAGGAATCACACAGAATAAGTGTCAGGAACTCAGTATAAATATTCTGCAGTGACAGAACCAAAGCTTTCAGTTCAGCCAGCTGAGCGGTACAGTCACCCAAAGTTTCTGTACATGTTTTTTGTGCCTGAAATTCACCATCTTTCATGACACCCTTCACTGCAGCACATGCTGCCAGGTACTTATGCTTAGTACCAACAAGAGGCTGGGATGAACCATCAGTATATATTATGAAATCATAATGAATTAGTGGCAAAATTTCAATCATTCGACATGGGGTATTCTTGTTAATACTGGAGAAATTCAAATGTTCTTATTGTTGGGTCAAAAAAGTAATCTATATCAGTAGCTGTCAAGGAAGTCGCCCACTGGGTTCATTGTGGATATAAGGTTTTGGCATTAGGAATACTTGCTTTTGTAACACCTTCTAGGGCTGGAATGGGAGAAACCACAATTAAGGGGTTTCCCCTGATCCAACGGATGTTCCTTTATAACAGCAATCAGAATTTTTTCTAACAATGCAAAAAGAATTTATTCATTAGAGTATAAATGCTATTTATATGCAATCAGTACTGTATCATCTTCATTAAATGTGACATTTGTATAGCCAGTAGAATCTGGGATGATGTGGATAACTAATTTAGTTTTTTTCACACAAGTGTGCAAGGGTTTGGATGTAAGCATGACTGTTTGCAATGTTCTGAGAACCGTAGAATGTTCTGTAGTCCAAAGTTTGCCTAAAAAATCAGGATGAATTAAATCATACAACAGTTTAGCCTGTTGTGTACAATTTGGTATTTATGTTCTACGAAAGTTTATAAAGCCTAAAAATTATTGTACCTTTTAAATGTATTTGGTGGTTGTAAAAGAGCACACTTCTCTAAGAAGTGTGGGGCAAGGCATCCGCCTACATTTGATAATTCATATCCTAAAAATAGAACACTAACAAAATCAATTTTAGATTTGTTTAAATGTAATTTATAGCCATGTTCAGTGAGTCCCAAAATTCTGTGAACTACTCTGGCCAAGTGTGGGTTTAAATCATCATCTGTGAGGTAAATGTCATCAACGTAAGACAACGCATCTGAGTCACTTTCTTGAACAACTGAAGTTACTTGGGCAGCAAACAGACCTGAACTGTTCTTAAACCCTTGTGGGAGCCTACAAAATGGTTCCCTGGGTCCCTAAAGCAGTAAACACCATCAAATCTCTGATTTGAGGTGCTATATTGTGACAGAAAAAAACATTGGTAATGTCCAACTTAGTTTTGTATTTTTTACGAACAATGTTGTTCACTAAAGCTTGCTGTGGGAATTCTACATTGCATGTATGACTGTTTAAATATCCATAGTCTAGGACTATACAATAGGAATGATCTTGTTTGGCTACAGAAATTAAAGGATTATTCATAGGAGAGATGCAAGGCTCAACCAGGCCTTGATTTCTAATTGTGATAGAATTTTCCTAAAGGGCATCTAGCTTCATGTTTAATTGGGTTTTGTGGATGCACTTGAGGGTTAAACCTTATGGGTATAATCTGATATGACTAGTCCCCATTCTACCCTGCTTGATTGCGATATAACACAGGGGTCTGTGCAAGACCCCATTCTGTGGCATACGCTACTTTAACCTCCTCAGGAACAAGAACTGAAAAGGAAGGTAATATTACCTTTCCACCCGTGGGGCTTCTCTAATGAACTCAGGCAGCTAATCTGCCTCATAAGTATTAGACATATTCTGCTAGAATATTGCTTTAATAGTATGCAGTATATCACCCTCGAATTGGATGTCCGAATCATAATGTCTAACAGGAGGGCTCAGCCGCTGATCTGGAGTTTCAACTTGAGTATAGTCATTAGTCAGTCTCGCTCCAGAAACTCCTGAAGAGTCTGGCAACCTTTTGTGATCTCTGCTGAGCTGTCGAGTAGTGTTTTCACCCACATCTTATTCAAGAGAAGCATCCTGAGCTTTTGTGGCATATTTAGCGGATATTCCTGCAACTTTCTTCTTTTTTAATTGTTTTTGCTCTGGAAATTTGTCTTCCTTTTTTATGATGACATCAGAGGAGCGTTAAGAGTCCTTTTTTGGTTTCATGTACTCCTCCTGTCTGTGTTCGCCTCGTCACACTCTCTATGACTGTCTGTCAGAAGAGTCCTGAAAGGAATGAGAGGCCTGTGAATCAGAATTCTGATACCTATCAGGCTGTTTAGTCATATCAGGTTGCATAAATTGCAGCGTTTTTCAGTGGACTGCTATTAGGAAGATCCCCTTCGTGCTTTCTGTTTTTCTTTTTTAGTATCATTTATTATTATTTATTAATAATATTATTATTTTATCTCAGCCTTTTTTAAGACTCAGATGTCTACTCGGTTGTATCTGTATCTGTTTTTGTTTTACCAGGCCTGGTTCCCAAATTATCACAATCTATAGAAGCATAGGTCCCAGAAAATGTTTGCGAGCCATTGGTGTATTGCTAATATTGCTCCCTCCCCATTAATGTTACTTTGAATCATTGAGGATACTTTGGCAAAGTTCTCAATTAATTTCATCCCCAAAACTAGGGCAGGGGCTGCCCTGTATTCATTTTGAATTTGCTTTACCACTTCAGCCAAAACAGCAGTTGATGGGGTACCATGTGTTATGGTATATATATATATATATATATATATATATATATATATACATATATATACATATATATATATATATATATATATATATATATATATATATATATATATATATATATATATATATATATATATATATATTATCTACTAGCGGTCGCCAGTAGATAGTTATAGTTACAACCTATTATCCATAGGAAATCCGCGACATTCTATTTGAAATAACTCTCTTGCCGGTTGACGTATCTTCGCAAAATTTTCAAACTTTGTGGGGCGCTCCGGTCCGCTCCTACCCTGAAAGTCTCGGGGGATTCGTCAAGCGGGGCCGAGAAAAAGGGGGGTCCCAAAACGCGTTTTCCCCATGCAATTTTCCATAGGAAACTTTAGACACGGCTACAGCCCGAACTGCTGAACGGAATTACACCAAATTTGGCAAAGAGGTAGTTCTTGGTTCAGAAAGAACCCTTTTTGTTAAATGGTGTAAATCCGTTCAGTAGTTGCTGAGAAAATCAAAAGTAAAAAGATAGTGATATCTATGGCCGAGTAGGGTCCGCGTACCCTCCCGATCACGAGCTGCATGTTAATTGGTTGTCAGCTGGCTGTCAACATTCCGATTCAGGAAATGTTGGCAGCCATTTTGTCCCTCGGTAGAACCGAGGGACAGAAACAAGTGCGCAAAGCGCACAAAGGGGCAGGGTAGAAACACCCTGACCCCTAGGTTTGCTCAGGGGGTCCCACAAGGACCCCCTGGGCAAAAAAAAAATTTAAATCGGCAGGATGCGCTCAGGGTGCGCGAATCCTGCCGAGAAAATCGAGCGCGGTCTCCCGCGCTCCGATTGTATTTTGCCCCCGGGTGGCCCAAGTCCCGGGGGCATGGTGGGGGAGGGTTAATTTTATGTGTGGGGGGCCTCAAAGGCCCCCCAAGCCCCAGGGACCGCCACAACCCGGGGCTTTATTGAAAAAATGGTGCGAGAGGGCTCTTCTGCCCTCCCGCAGCCCCGGGGACCGCCACCCCCCGGGGCTTCTTTTTTTAATTTAAATAAGGTGTGGGGGGGTGACCACCACCTCCCCGGGGCACTTATCAAATAAATGTGGGGGTCCATTACGGACCCCCAAGCCCCGGGGACCACCACCTCCCGGGGCTGTGCAATTTAAGGGAGGGGGCCGCGCGGCCCCCTCCTGGAGCTCTTGATGGCCCTGGGGACCGCCACTCCCCAGGGCCAGCTCCTACAGTGTCCCGGGGTGCCTACCCCCGGGACACTGTAGTTTGCTATGGCAGGACGGGAGCCTCGCGGCTCCCGTCCTGCCATAGCAAACTGCTTTGGATATTGGAAGAGAGAGCAGGGAAACCTGCTCTCTCTTCCAATATCCAAAGCCGATTGCTTTCCACATGGGGAGCTGCATCTTAGCAGCTCCCCATGTGAGAAAGTAATGCCGGCTCCCAAGGGACGCGGGGAGCCGGCGGGACTGTGGGGGATTGGGGACCCCCACAGTCCCCAACGGAGAGGGCCAGCCCGGGGGATGGGGTCCCCGGGGCAAGTAGTGGCCCGGGGGGCCACGCAGCCCCCTCCCCAAAGTTAAAAAAAATTTAAAAAGGGTATGGCCAGCCCCGGGGGATGGGGTCCCCGGGGCCTTAAATGGCCAGAGGAGGGGGCCACACAGCCCCCTCCAAAGAATAAAATTAAAAATAGAGGCCATGCCCCGGGGATGGGGTCCCCGGGGCCAATACAGGCCGAGGGAAGGGGGCCACGCGGCCCCCTTCCCGTTTTTTTTTAATTTTAATTACAAAAAAGGGGTAAGGCCCTGGGGGATGGGGTCCCCAGGGCCCAAAAACAGGAAAAAGGAAGGGGGACACACAGCCCCCTTCAGGCGACAAAAAAACAAAAACAAAAAAACGATCGGGCCCGCAGGCCCCGCCCCCTTCCTTCACCACTCTGCAAACGCGCCCCCTGGCGCGTTTGCAGAGGGGGAACGAATTCCCCTTGAATACTGGGGGTCCCTGGGGGCCAACTAGCCCACCAGGAACCTCCAGTATGCGCCAGGGGGCTGCCTTGCAGAGAGGTGTACAGAGGCCACGCCCCTTTTTACACCTCTCTGCAACGCAGCTCTGTGGCGCTTTTTGGAGGTATATGGTGGGCTAGTTGGACTCCGGGGACCCTCAGGATTCAAGGGGACTTAATCCCCCAACTTAAAACGCGCCACGGGCGTGTTTGCACAGTGGTGAAGGGAGGGGCGGGGCTTCAGGTGACATGTGTGCAAACAGGCCCCGTGGCGCGTTTAAGATGGGGAATTAAATCCCTTCAATCCTGAGGGTCCCTGAGGGCCAACTAGCCCAACAGGTACATCCAGAAAGCGCCACAGAGCTGCGTTGCAGAGAGGTGTAAAGGGGTGTGGCCTCTCTACACGTCTCTGCAACGCAGCCCCTGGCGCATATTGGAGGTTCCTGGTGGGCTAGTTGGCCCCTAGGGACCCTCAGGATTCAAGGGGACTTAATCCCCCAACTTAAAACGTGCCACGGGCGCGTTTGCACAGATGTCACCTCAGGCCCCGCCCCTTCCTTCACCATTGTGCAAATATTCTTCTAAAATCATCCGAAATACGAATTCCGATTTACTCACCTGTTATAAGGAGAGACCTCAGTGCTGCATCTTTCAGCCCAGTACTGGTCCTGAAAAGTAATTTTAACCGTACTTACCAGTAACTTGAATTTCCTTCCATAGGATATCATTGCCTGCTTTTTGCTGAAAAAGTTTCTAAGTGTTGATTTTTGAAACATACAAATATTCCTCTAAAATCAGCCGAAATACGAATTCCGATTTACTCACCTGTTATAAGGAGAGACCTCAGTGCTGTATCTTTCAGCCCAGTACTGGTCCTGAAAAGTAATTTTAACCGTACTTACCAGTAACTTGAATTTCCTTCCATAGGATATCATTGCCTGCTTTTTGCTGAAAAAGTTTCTAAGTGTTGATTTTTGAAACATACAAATATTCCTCTAAAATCAGCCGAAATACGAATTCCGATTTACTCACCTGTTATAAGGAGACCTCAGTGCTGTATCTTTCAGCCCAGTACTGGTCCTGAAAAGTAATTTTAACCGTACTTACTAGTAACTTGAATTTCCTTGCATAGGATATCATTGCCTGCTTTTTGCTGAAAAAGTTTCTAAGTGTTGATTTTTGAAACATACAAATATTCCTCTAAAATCAGCCGAAATACGAATTCTGATTTACTCACCTGTTATCAGGAGAGACCTCAGTGCTGTATCTTTCAGCCCAGTACTGGTCCTGAAAAGTAATTTTAACCGTACTTACCAGTAACTTGAATTTCCTTCCATAGGCTAACATTGACTGGTTTCACTTGGAAATTCTTCTAAGTGTGGAGTTTTGGAACTTTAAAATATTCATCTAAAATCAGCCGAAATACGAATTCCGATTTACTCACCTGTTATAAGGAGAGACCTCAGTGCTGTATCTTTCAGCCCAGTACTGGTCCTGAAAAGTAATTTTAACCGTACTTACCAGTAACTTGAATTTCCTTCCATAGGCTAACATTGACTGGTTTCACTTGGAAATTCTTCTAAGTGTGGAGTTTTGGAACTTTAAAATATTCATCTAAAATCAGCCGAAATACGAATTCCGATTTACTCACCTATTATCAGGAGAGACCTCAGTGCTGCATCTTTCAGCCCAGTACTAATCCTGAAAAGTAATTTTAACCGTACTTACCAGTAACTTGAATTTCCTTCCATAGGATATCATTGCCTGCTTTTTGCTGAAAAAGTTTCTAAGTGTTGATTTTTGAAACATACAAATATTCCTCTAAAATCAGCCGAAATCCGAATTCCGACTTACTCACCTGTTATCAGGAGAGAACCCAGTGCTGCACCTTTTAGCCCAGCACTGACCCTGAAAAGTAATTCTAACCGTACTTACCAGTAACTTGAATTTCCTTCCATAGGCTAACATTGACTGGTTTCACTTGGAAATTCTTCTAAGTGTGGAGTTTTGGAACTTTAAAATATTCATCTAAAATCAGCCGAAATACGAATTCCGATTTACTCACCTGTTATCAGGAGAGAACCCAGTGCTGCATCTTTTAGCCCAGCACTGACCCTGAAAAGTAATTTTAACCGTACTTACCAGTAACTTATATTTTCTTCCATAGGAATCCATTGTCTGGTTTTCAGCAAAAAGTTTCAAAGTGTTGATTTTTACAAACTACAAATATTCCTTAAAAATCGCCTGTATGACTTAAACGCATTCTTTCAACTGTTTACAGGAGATGCACCAGTGCTGGATCCAGGATCCAACACTGAGTAAGAAAAAGTAACGATAACAGTTTTTACCTGCTAAGTGAATTTCCTTCCATAGGATAACATTGGTGACTATATGAGAAAAAGTTTCTAAGTGTCAACTTTTAAAATACAATAATATTCCTTAAAAATCAGTACTGTAACCAAAACGCTTTTACTCAACTGTTTACAGGAGATGTCCCAGGACTGAATCTAGGATCCAGTCCTGTGGTTAGAAAAGTAATCCATAAAGTAACTAATTGCATTTAACTAGAAATTCACATTGAGCTGAATGTTGCATTGTGTTTGAAAATGTGTTGCCCATTGCAACAACTGTAACTACTGTACTTAAAAGTCTATTGCCTATGTGCAAAGTATTTAAACTAAAGTAATTCATTCTGAGAAAGTATTTTTGTAATGTAATGTATAATGTAATTACAATGTAATTTAAAAATAAAATATGTAAAAAAATTGTTTCTAAAAATGTAGTAAATCAGTATGAAAAAAATTAATATAACAATTAATACATTTAAAAATTGTCATTTACAAAACCTTTGAAATTCACTGAAAAAACCGTAGGTTTCAGGCACATTATAGTTAGAAATTAGCATTTTAAAAACCTTTGAAATTCACTGAAAAAACCATAGGTTTCAGACACGTTATAGTTACAAATTAGCATTTAAAAAACCTTTGAAATTCACTGAAAAAACCATAGGTTTTAGGGACAGTTATAGTTACTTGGACATTGCACTCGTAAAAAACCCGTGAAATTCCCCGTTATAGTTAGTTCAGCTAACTATAACTCGCGCCCCGCAATGCACTGCTGATGACGTCACATATTACATCACTCATGACATGGTCAGTGACATCACTGATGACATCACTGATGACATCTCAAATGACATCACTGATGACATCATCCAGTGACTGTGTGTTTCTGTAAAGTTTAAATATTTTTAATATATATAGGGAAAGGCGTATTAAAGAATGAGTGGGTGTATAAGTGTGTGTATGGATGATTTAGTAGGTGCGTGACTAATTCTATAAGTGAGTGATTAAACGTATCTTACTGAATGCATGGGTTAGTGACTAAACTGGGTGAATGTCTGTATCTGTCTGTTGCTGTGTAAGTGGCTGCATGGGTTTGTGAATAGCTACATGAGTGTCTATAAGAGTTATTGATTTGTTGTCTGAGTATCTGTATGGGTGCCTGAGTGTTTGTGTGGATGGGGTGTGTGCGACTGTGCATAGATGTGTGAGTGGGTGATTCACTGGGTGGATGGTTTCAAGAGTGCATCTGTGATAGACTGTATGGGTGGGTAAGTGTGTGTAACAGTGTGTTAGTGAGTGAATGTATGTCCCAGTGGTACATGTGTGAGTAACTACATATGTGAAAGGCAGTATATATGTGTGTTAGAGTATTTAAATTCTGTGTAGGGATGGAGGGTTGTGGTATGTGTGCAGGGTGTAGTGGTTGCCACAAATTATTGGAATTGAGGACATGGGTGCTCCATGTCTTTTGTACTTGCTGTTGTATTTTTTCCTTATTTTTTGTCAGCTGAAAAATCAATAAAATATGTTAAAAAAAAGAATTACACAGCATCTATCAACCAGGTTAAAGGGAAAACTGATCATATCCTGTATCTTTTTCTTCAATATTGACAAGACCCCTTGTTTTTAATTGATTTTTTGGAGGGAATATTGGAACATGCTCTAAATTTATTTCAAATGCAAATAGCTTTAACGTAAAGCTTTGGTGTATGGTCTGATTATTTGTTGTTTTTGTTCTTCTGCATCAAAAGGATTCTTTCTTAGGACACTCGAGAGGGCCCTCTTTTCTGCCTCCTTGTGAGAACAAACACAGACTCTATCAAGTTTGAACAATGGAATATTATATAGATGAGTCTAATCCCAAATATGGGTGCTGATTTGACATTTTAAATAGCACCATATTTTGCTTTGAAGTAGTTTAAAATGTAATTGCGGTTATAGGTTTTTTTAGATCACAATTACACATACCAATTGGCAGCACTTTTTTCAACATATCACCAGAACACAATGAAATTCTATACCTGAAAGGTCAGTGTTCAGCTGCAGATAAAACTGTAACCTAATCTAGCTAGAATGAGCAGACTAGAAGAGGCCAAACTGGAAGCTGCAATAAGTAAAGATTTAAGGGATACAATGGAGCACAATGGAATCAATAGGTGTCAAAAATTAAGAGATATATTTTGATGGGTGATTTAAAAATTTGGCATAACACCTGAAAGTGAATTTTTTGCTTGTAGGTTGCACAAAGAATCTCACGTTTTGTACCATTAAACTCATTGTAGTGGGGGAAATAGTTCCGTTATTTTGATTTAACCAGTTAGAAATAACCATCGGCCCTCTCAGGTGACGTGTCAAACAGCAGCGGCCAGTGCAGGTAGGTGTGGTGGGGCAGTGGGGTGGGGCACTGCGGGGGGGCTATGTCGACAAACGACGGAATAAGAGTTATTTATTTATTTAATTTGCCCCATTCCGTCATCTGTAAACATACCCCTGCCCCTCCCTGCCCTGCCCCACCGCGCTTACCTGCTCTGGCCACTGCTGGTGTCAAAAACCTTTTCACCTACCTTATCATAGCATAATTACTTGCCAGCCATCTCTACTGACTTCCAGTTGCCAGTGGAAGCAGACAGGAGATGGTAGCAGGGGGTTCTTGCTTGGAGAGATTAGTTTATAAGGAATATATCTCTTTACATCGAATGCGCTACAACGCATTCCATTACAACGCGGTTGTTACAACGACCGTGTTGTTACAACGTGAACCATTACATCGCAAGTCGTTACAACGACTTGCTGTAGGGGGCGCGCTGGACTTAGAAATAGTATAATTTACTATTCCTACTCCAGTTTGTGCAACAGCAGGGAAGGTGTTGGAATGTAAATCCAACACCTTCTGCCCCCTACAGCAAGTCGTTGTAATGACTTGCGATGTAATGGTTCGCATTTTAATGGAATGCGTTGTAGCGCATTCAATGTAAACGATGTCTCCCGTTTATAAGCTATATAATGCATTGGATTCTGCATTCCCTGTAGAAACGCACGTATGTGATACATCCAGATGCTTATAAAGAGTCATAAGTCGCCGATTATAAAGAAAAAGTCTCACAGCTCAACTGTAATGTTATTACAGTGCAGTTCTGACATCACAGTGCCTGCTTCCAGAGGCAGCAGCCGAGCTGGAAGTCAGGTCATGTCACGGAGCAACTGTTTAAAGCAACGAAAATAAAACGCTGATTTTATTTTTTCAACTATGTTTTTTTAGCTTACAGTTACTAGCATAAAGAACATCTTTATTTTTTGCACTACTTAGATAATTATAGAATAGTTAGAATCTTTCTGCATGTTTCTACACATACCGAGCTACTGCAGCTTTTTTTTTAAACCGATTTATATCAAAGTGTTTCTAATATCTTTAGAAAAAAAAATATCTAACAGGTTTTTGGTGTGTTTAATTTTGTACTAGAGATTCTAATATTATTCTTCATGCTTGCAAACATACTCTATCTTTCATATGAAAGATCTACACACCAAGGTTTTAAGTGGTTTGTGGGAGAGGTGATTATGTGAACAAGTATTATGTTCATGATAAGGATATTGCAAGTCACCTCGGAGTTCCATAACCTTATAAAGGAACTCGGCTTCAGCCTCGTTCCTTCATATTGTTATGGCACTCCTCAGTGATTTGCAATATCCTTATAATGTACATAATACAGTGGGTATTTTATCCCTTAAATAATACATGGGATTCTGCAATCCATCTATAAAAATGCATATCTAATTTCTTTATAATCGGCGACTTGTGACACACACAGTCCACGATTATAAAGAAATTACATCAGAACTTAACTGCAATAGCTTATTACAGTTGAGCTCTGAAGTTAGAATACCTGCCACCAGAGGCAGCAGCCGAGGTGAATGGCAGGTCAGATCATGCAGCACTATTAAATCAGCAGTTTGAAACAACGAAAATGAAAAGTTGCTTTTCTCTCTACTGCTCTGCTTTTTTAACTCTAATGTGCCACGCAGAAAATTGATATTTATGGCAACATGTTTACATTGTGCAGTCCTGGGGAAAGAATAGAAAAGTTAGAATCTTTCTGCATGTTTCTGCTGTGCCTTTTTTCTTTAATTGACATATTCAACTGCTTCTATTAGCTTTTTGTCAACAACTAGCTAACAACTTTTTTTGATGTGTTTAATTTTTAACTAGTGATTTTATTTTTATTCTTCATGTTTGCAAACATGTTCTCTCTTTCTATGAAAGAGCTACGCCCAAGGATTTAAGTGTTTTTGTGGGAAAGGCAATGGTGTGATCATCTATTTTAAGGGATAAAGTAACTAACACTTACCGTACATAATAAGGATATTGTAAGTCACCTTGGAGTTCCATAACCTTGTAAAGGAATACGACCTTCAGCCTTGTTACTCTATATGGCCATGGAACTTCTCGGTGACTTGCAATATCCTTATAATGTACGGCAGGGGTTTATTTATCCCATTTACTAGTAAAATGATAATCGATCAATGAGGTGTGAAAGAGTTTTTGTACATTTTCAAGAAGTTTACAAGCACAAATTTGGTTCTAATACTGTGCTAAAGAGATTAGAACATATTGGGGTTTTTTCTAAAATAAAAAAGATATTATACGTTTTTTGGTGATAAGCCCTTGCAAAAAATTGAGCATGAAATTTGAGATTGAGAGAAAGGGATTGTGGCAAATATAAAATCTTTAAGAAATTGCTCATGGAAACAATGCTTATTTCTTGTAAATCTTTGTTTCTGATCTCAGTGGATGTACTATACTCCTTTTTTGTCAATCGTACCGTCTAAATAACTATATTTCATAAAGAATGGGACTTATTGTTTTGTGTTGCAGTATGTCATCCCAGTTTAATATCAAAAAAGTAAATAAAACTGTAGAAAAAAGAGTAAAGATAGGAAAAAGTTTTGGTCCTAGCTCTTGCAAGTTAAACTGGAGACCAGCACGGGTGCTTCAAGCTTGAATATCTCACCTAACTCAATTTATCTCAGTACAGCTAGGGGATCCAGTATTTAGAGGATCAGAAAGGCAAATGACAACCATCTGAAAATGTCCGTCAAAGCACCCATTACATTTTTAGGTCTCACCTACAGACAGCTGCTGTCTGAAGAGATCTCATGTTGTCACATACCACACACCCACAAAAAAACACAACACATAACACACAACATACACAAAAATATACACATAGATAAATAAAGGGGCATTGCTTATTGTTGTTTAGCTGTCTTTTCTCATTGGATTACAAAGGTGGCTATCTTTGTTGGTACCAGCCCATGGCATTTCGCAGATGTGAAATCTTATAAAAAGAGGTCCACACACATTGCCTTTAAATTAATTATTTTTTTAAACAAATAGTTCTTAGAAGGACCTTTGCCCCCTGGCTTACTCTCTTGTTGCTAGACCATCCCTAAAGCCACCCACCCCACCAGTCCTGCTCTGGTGATCCCTCAACCATTCCACATTTTTTTCTTTTTTTTTCTTTGATGGCTTGGTAGCTGCAAAATGCTGCCTGTTTGCTCACTTCACTTATAAGAGCTCAGGCGCACTTTTGTTGTTTTTAGTTGACCATTCCAATAGACCCCTTCTAATAGGCCCCTTCTAATGTTAGAAAGTTGAAGTAAAAAATGTACGTCAACGCATCTTGATGCATGTTCACATATATGTGCACATCACTGCCATCTTGAAATGTTTTGCAACTCAGATCAGTAGCTAAGAAGAAAAAAAGGGGCATTTTGAAGCAGCGAGCACCATAAGTGCGTGCACCTACAAATGACGCGATACCAAAGGGGATGATGGACGGAGCGTTAGAGCAAATCAAACACTCACCCCCAGTCAACTGATCTGGGTTTAATCCATCATCATTCTTTAGCTCACTCCACCACCCCAGTTCAGACATGGCCATATGCAAATCAGTCTGACCCTGTGCCTCATGGGAACAGTCCAGCCCGAACTGCCAAGCCATGTCTTCCTGGACCGGAAAAAGCATCTTGGGACCGGTTTCGGGTTCAAAACCCTCATCAGCCAGGCTATCTTGAATCCAGTGGCAAAGTGAGCAAGGGACCCACGTCTGGGCATACCCTGCCAACTTAGGGCGAACAAAGCGATACCAAAGGGGATGATGGATGGAGCGTTAGAGCAAATCAAACACTCACCCCCAGTCAACTGATCTGGGTTTAATCCATCATCATTCTTTAGCTCACTCCACCACCCCAGTTCAGACATTCAGACGTGGGTCCCTTGCTCACTTTGCCACTGGATTCAAGATAGCCTGGCTGATGAGGCTTTGAACCCGAAACCGGTCCCAGGATGCTTATTTCCGGTCCAGGGAAGACATGGCTTGGCAGTTCGGGCTGGACTGTTCCCATGAGGCACAGGGTCAGACTGATTTGCATATGGCCATGTCTGAACTGGGGTGGTGGAGTGAGCTAAAGAATGATGATGGATTAAACCCAGATCAGTTGACTGGGGTGAGTGTTTGATTTGCTCTAACGCTCCGCCCATCATCCCCTTTGGTATCGCTTTGCTCGTCCTAAGTTGGCAGGGTATGCCCAGACGTGGGTCCCTTGCTCACTTTGCCACTGGATTCAAGATAGCCTGGCTGATGAGGGTTTTGAACCCGAAACTAGTCCCAGGATGCTTATTTCCGGTCCAGGGAAGACATGGCTTGGCAGTTTGGGCTGGACTGTTCCCATGAGGCACAGGGTCAGACTGATTTGCATATGGCCATGTCTGAACTGGGGTGGTGGAGTGAGCTAAAGAATGATGATGGATTAAACCGAGTTCAGTTAACTGGGGGTGAGTGTTTGATTTGCTCTAACGCTCCGTCCATCATCCCCTTTGGTATCGCTTTGCTCGCCCTAAGTTGCAAGGGTATGCCCAGACGTGGGTCCCTTGCTCACTTTGCCACTGGATTCAAGATAGCCTGGCTGATGAGGGTTTTGAACCCGAAACCGGTCCCAGGATGCTTATTTCCGGTCCAGGGAAGACATGGCTTGGCAGTTCGGGCTGGACTGTTCCCATGAGGCACAGGGTCAGAATGATTTGCATATGGCCATGTCTGAACTGGGGTGGTGGAGTGAGCTAAAGAATGATGATGGATTAAACCCAGATCAGTTGACTGGGGGTGAGTGTTTGATTTGCTCTAACGCTCCGTCCATCATCCCCTTTGGTATCGCTTTGCTCGCCCTAAGTTGGCAGCGTATGCCCAGATGTGGGTCCCTTGCTCACTTTGCCACTGGATTCAAGATAGCCTGGCTGATAAGGGTTTTGAACCCGAAACCGGTCCCAGGATGCTTATTTCCGGTCCAGGGAAGACATGGCTTGGCAGTTCGGGCTGGACTGTTCCCATGAGGCACAGGGTCAGACTGATTTGCATATGGCCATGTCTGAACTGGGGTGGTGGAGTGAGCTAAAGAATGATGATGGATTAAACCCAGATCAGTTGACTGGGGGTGAGTGTTTGATTTGCTCTAACGCTCCGTCCATCATCCCATTTGGTATCGCTTTGCTCGCCCTAAGTTGGCAGGATATGCCCAGACGTGGGTCCCTTGCTCACTTTGCCACTGGATTCAAGATAGCCTGGCTGATGAGTTTTTGAACCCGAAACCGGTCCCAGGATGCCTATTTCCGGTCCAGGGAAGACATGGCTTGGCAGTTCGGGCTGGACTGTTCCCATGAGGCACAGGGTCAGACTGATTTGCATATGGCCATGTCTGAACTGGGGTGGTGGAGTGAGCTAAAGAATGATGATGGATTAAACCCAGATCAGTTGACTGGGGGTGAGTGTTTGATTTGCTCTAACGCTCCGTCCATCATTCCCTTTGGTATCGCTTTGCTCGCCCTAAGTTGGCAGGGTATGCCCAGACGTGAGTCCCTTGCTCACTTTGCCACTGGATTCAAGATAGCCTGGCTGATGAGGGTTTTGAACCCGAAACCGGTCCCAGGATGCTTATTTCCGGTCCAGGGAAGACATGGCTTGGCAGTTCGGGCTGGACTGTCCCCATGCGGCACAGGGTCAGACTGATTTGCATATGGCCATGTCTGAACTGGGGTGGTGGAGTGAGCTAAAGAATGATGATGGATTAAACCCAGATCAGTTGACTGGGGGTGAGTGTTTGATTTGCTCTAACGCTCCGTCCATCATCCCCTTTGGTAGTGCTTTGCTCGCCCTAAGTTGGCAGGGTATGCCCAGACGTGGGTCTCTTGTTCACTTTGCCACTGGATTCAAGATAGCCTGGCTGATGAGGGTTTTGAACCTTAAACCGGTCCCAGGATGCTTATTTCCGGTCCAGGGAAGACATGGCTTGGCAGTTCGGACTGGACTGTTTCCATGAGGCACAGGGTCAGACTGATTTGCATATGGCCATGTCTGAACTGGGGTGGTGGAGTGAGCTAAAGAATGATGATGGATTAAACCCAGATCAGTTGACTGGGGGTGAGTGTTTGATTTGCTCTAACGCTCCGTCCATCATCCCCTTTGGTATCGCCCTACAAATGACGCAGACGCTTTTTTTCTCAGCCATGTTAAAGCTTGTTCTAAATTGCTTAGTCATCCCTGCATAGCACAGGGCTGTTGTGCAGCATGGCTAAAAACTATTGACAAGCTAAGAGATCTCAAAGGAACAACTTATTGGCTTTGCCAATGCGTGTTCGTTGAACGTGTGTTTCAAGGAAAAGATTGAATTTAAACTTAAAAAGGAGCATCTACAATAGTACTATCTGAATTCCTAAGGGGTAAGAGTCACATGTTAATCTGGCATGGATTGAAACCATGGTTATCAATTGTAGAATACTTTCCACTGCACAGTGTTTTTTCGCATAATTATTGCCCTAATGTTTCTGCCTGTGGCAGCTATTCTTATTTCCAGAGTTTGGCTCCCACATGGAGCTGTGTCCGGCTCCAAGACGACATACAGCTGCGCAGATCGTCATTGCCCCAGTTCCGCCCTTTCTGCCAGGTATTGGATAGGACGCGCCCTCCATCTTCTCAGGCCCCTCTGCTTTAAGTAGAAAGCCTTGGGGTTCACAGGAGCACTGAATGCAGAAAGCTCAATCAGAGAGAGCTATCTCTGCTTTCTGCCCCTCCTATTGTCCCTATAATCTCTTAAAGCAGGGGTCACAAGGGCAGCACCTTGTTTTTTTTGTTTTTTTGTCCTCATATAACCTCAGATGAATAAGCATCCTCCCGGTCTCAATCGTCCCAATTGCTTATATCTTGGTGGTTTGATCTCAGCTGCTGTTGATACGAGATCCAACCCGTATTATACATCATGAGCTGACCAAGAGGTGTAATCATTGGACTCGATGTTCCTACTGCATCCTACTGTTTGATATCTAATAACCTCCAAAATAACGCAAGCTCTGTTCTTTTCCTAAGACGAATAACCTTTTGATCCAAGACTCTAAAGAATCTCACAGAGTTCCACCAGCCACTCTATGTTGGGGGGGATTGCCTGGCGCCAATTTTTACATATTTCCCTTCTTGCTAAGAGAGTCAAGTAAAAAACAAGTTTACTCTGTAGCCCCGAAGGACCTTCCCTGCCCTCAGATGGCTGCAAGGTGCCAAACAAAATTAAGGAAGGGCTTACCTTTACTTCTTTGCCCAATGCGTCTGACATAGTCTTACCCACATTATCCCAAAACTCTTTCAACAGCGGGCAGGTGGTAAACATGTGGATGTCATCTGCTTCCTGGGCACCGGATCTTGTATATCTGGCATCTCCACCACCTCTTATTTTGGACAACTTAAGTGGGGACCAGTAGATCCTGTGAAGTGTAAAAAAGTGGTTTCTCCTTAGTGCAGCAGATTTAATCAAGGAATAAAGCATGTCTAAAGATACTTGCCATAAATTTTTAAGCTCGTCATCAGGCAAGCAATCTTCCAGACCAGATGGGGGGGGCTCAAACTCTTGTCTGATGCAGCGAGTAAATATCCATACCAAAGCGATACCTCCTTCTTTCTTGGATTTAAGTCTTGTAGGTCTTTCTCGATTGAATTACCAGATGGAGAATGCCACTGCTGGTTCCTACACCACGTTGATAAAACTTAAACCTAGATAGTGTGTCGTTGGTCAAGTTCCTCCAGGTATCCCAGGGCAAGTAGCTATCCCCTTTCATTATATCCCCCCAACGTGCGACACCAGCTATTTTCAGTGGTTTTGCTAGGGCATCTAAAAGGCACGCCGGTGTTCCCGGGGATTCCCACATGAGAGCCCATTCACTGTAATAAGGTATGACCAAGCATGAGCGACAGTCAAACCATAGTTTTGCTGCAGCATGTAAGACCTTCAGATGAACTTTCTAAAAGAATTTGGGGGCACCAAATGTATCTTCCTCACTGTCCGCCAACAGAGCCTTATACATGCGACCGACCAAAGTGTCATCTGGCCTAAGTAGAAGCATCCTATAATTCTTTAGCTGGTATGCCCAGCAATAGAATTGAAGATCTGGAAGACCCAAACCACCCTGTGTAAGCTTCCGTCTTAGCTTTTTCCAGGATAGCCTAATCCCCTTATCGGCCCATATGAATGCGGAGATTCTTCCCTGTATTTTGACAAGAAAACTCTTATCAAACACCAAAGGTATGTTGTCGAACAGGTAGGCGAACATGGGCAAGACACACATCTTAACTAGATTCGTCTGCCCGTACTGTGTGAGAGGGAGATTCTGCCATCTTTTCAACAGCTTGTCTACTTCCTTAGAGACATTCATTAAGTTCACTTTAGGGAGTTCTTTTAAATTTTGTAATATTGTTACTCCTAGGTATCTTATCTCTTTTGACAACCTAACACCATGAGCTTCCAGGTTCCAAGCCATAACTTCCGTCTTACTACTGTTAATCTCATATCCAGACATCTTCCCAAATGTCTGCACGTCAGTAAATAATTCCGGAAGGTCTTGATTGGCATCAGATGTAAACATGATCAAGTCATCAGCATAAAGAGCTAGCTTCCTAGAGAAGCTGCCTATCATGAAGGGAGTTATAGCCTTATTTTGCCTTAGACTTTGGGCCAAGGGCTCAATATATAAGTCAAAGAGGATAGGAGATAGGAGGCACCCTTGTCTGGTGCCTCGCCCTATTTGTACAGGGGCCGTAAGGTTACCATTTACTATTATTAGGGCTCGAGTAGCTTTATAGATTTTTTTAAGGATCTCCCTGAAGGTCTCATCAAAGCCACAAGCCTTCAATGTCCTGCTCAAATATTGCCAGTTGACCCGATCGAAGGCCTTTGCGGCATCTAGGGTGATTATCGATAATGGAGCACACTGTGTCGTGGCAAGGTCTATTGACCCAATAAGAGTATGTACTAGATCTTTCATCTGCCTCCCTGGGAGGAAGCCCTTCTGGTCCTCATGGATTATAGGCCCAACAATTTTACTTAGTCTAGCTGTTAATATCCCAGTGAAGATTTTATAATCACAGTTCAGTAAAGTTATCGGGCAGTAAGACTGACATTGTGTGGGATCTTTCCCAGGCTTTAATATTAATGTGATAGCAGCCTCATTCCAAGAGTCGGGAGTGGAGAGATGCCCCTCAATATTTCATTAAATAACTCTATCCAAGTCTGAATAATTTCTTCTGCCAGTAATACATAGATTTCATTTGGGATCAAGTCCGGTCCTGCTGCTTTCCCTTTCTTGGGTTTATTGAGAGCCATCAGGATTTCATTCCCTGATATATCCTGGATAAGAGATAGTAGACTATCAGTGCTCAGCTTTGGAAGCTGTTTTTTTGAGAGCCAATGATCCAGTGCAACCTCATCTACCATCAAATCCTCCTGATACAAATTCTGAAAAAATGTAGTAAAGGCCGACTCAATACCTTCCCTATCCTCAACAGCACGATCCCCATTTTCCGGTTTGATCTTCCAGATAGTTACTCTTCATTGCTAGCAATTTCCCACAGTTCTCCCCTTGATCAAAATCTCTCATTTTACTAACCTCCCATTTCTGCAGCATATTCCCCTCTATCATGAGTCTAAATTCACGTTGCAAGTCTTCAACTCTCCCAACTAAGCTCTCTTTATCAGCCCCCTGGAAATGCCCAGACTTCAGATTTGCTTTTGCTATTGCTAGCCGATCTTCCAGTGAAGCAATTTTCCTTTTTTCTATTCTGATCCAGGCCACCGAAGCGCACTTCAAAGACCCTCTTAACCAGGCCTTAAAAGCGTCCCATACCACGTGTGCTGGGGCGGACGCTGAGTTCCGGTTAAAGAAGTCAGCTGTATCCCTTTCTATCTTACTCATGATGTCTGGTTGTAAAAGTAATCTTCTATTCAGGGTCCACCTTCTAGAGAGAGGTTTTATGGGGAGTTCGATTATTAACCAGATTGCTGCGTGATCTGATATATGGATAGGTAAGTAATCTATTTTTTTGACTTTTCCAACTCCTGAAAGCTCCATAAAGACGTAATCAATCCTAGAGTGGTGACCATTCTTTTGCTGAAAAAGGAATAATTTCTAGAATTGCCATTGATCTTACGCCATACATCACAGAGGTTGAAATTATCCAGCATAGAAAAGAGGTAGGCTTTAACTTGTGGTGAAGTGATTTGAGTGCGGGGGGAAGATCTATTTAATTTATTGTTTAAAAGGATGTTAAAGTCCCCGACAATTATGAGAGGGGCTTCAAAGTCAAGCAAGCTAGAGCAAAGATTGTTCAGGGGTGAGGTATCATCTTCATTCGGACCATAATAACTAGCCAGGGTATATAGAGTGCAGCAAGTTTTAACTTCCGCTACCACCCAATGCCCACTTTCATCTGCCTGCGATCTACGTAGGTCTATTCCAGAGTTTGCTTTAATTATTATGGCAACACCCTTAGAGCAGTATTGTTGGTCTGTGGCTATAACCTTATCAACCCATCTTTGCCTAATAAAAAGGGCAGCACCTTGTGTAACAAAAGTACAACTAGGGATTGCAATTGCAACCTCTGGCGACCTCTAAATGACATCGATGTGAAATTATGCAGTCCACATTGTTGCAGGCTGATAGTGTTGGCCTCAGTATTGGGACATAGAACCCACCACTACCTAACAACTACGACCAGGAAATTCTTCGTGATTCTCCCTCTAAATTTTAAGTTCTGCCTCACAAAAACATTAATGTGTCTAGAACGAGGTATATTAAGGTCTATTGTGAAAAGAGCCCTACAACCAAATTTCCTAAACTGCACCAGTGCTAGGAACTTTTGATCTAGTGCCAGACATTTTTTCACTGTCATTTGAAACAACATATGGGTCAAAATGATATTTCGCCACTGATTGGTTAGTGCTATATATTGGTGTAAAGTTGAACTGCTCTAGTACAATATTGCTTGGGACAAGTGCAAAACTGGCTGGCTCTGGCCCATTTTACCTCACCAGGTCCCATAGATGCAAACACATATTCCCATAGACTCAAAAGAATATACCCCTTTGATATATCAGGCCCGTGATTCTAAAGGGACGAGTATGTTTTTAAGAGTCGTTGCGAGATGGTAGGAGCATCTGGTAAAACTGCAGTCCAAAGCGATCTTGCTGAATGAGGAAAGGTTATCTGCATGACAGCTCTACAATAAATCGTCATATATATGGGCTAACGAAGGCTACACCATCCATTTAAAAGACATGTCAACTTGACTCCATTAAAGTGGTACCCAAGCAAAGTATTGCCAAAGACACCATCCATCAAGATACCAGGTATGCCACTAAAATAAGCAAAGGGTTAGATAAATGACAGGTTTAGGAAGAAATCATGTTTTCTGAACAACTAGTGCAGGATAACATGTTTTTCATGTTTCGAAGACCGTGTGTCAATTCTAATAAAAACATCTCTGCACTTCCTGTCTTCAGTCCCAGACAGACTCATTTATCAATTAATTAAGACGTTAATGAGGCAACAATAAACAGGGGACACTATCCGAGAATACAAATCAACACAATACTGATAGCATCAGATCCAAAATGAAGGTCAATCGTCAAGAAAGGAGACACTAGGGGCTTTATTGATTTTTACTTGTGCCCTAAGAATTTTGCTGAACTCTATTGTGCAGTCGTTCCTTTTGTATTTATATATATTAATGTGTGTGTATCCTACTCAAAAGCATAGCTTGGGGAATGTTACAGAAAACAAAGATCATTGCATCAGGTGCACAATTCGGCATGTGTGCAACATAATTGTAGAAAGAACATGTAGGGGCCTAGTTCCTCGTGCCCTGGTATTTTGGGTAGTAATATTGCACTTAGTATTGGGCCCTGGTATTTTGGGTAGTAATATTGCACTTAGTAAATACCAAAAATAGAGGGTGCAAGTTTTTATCAAGTGTCCTATTGGCCGCCCATGCCGGCATTACTGGGGTGGAAATCAGATTATTTGTTTATTTATTTATTTATGCCTTTTTATATAACGTGGACTTTACCCAAAGGTGCTAGAGAGCTTTACAATAAACAAAGATTATGATATAAGGTCCAAACTTACACAATAGCAGATCATTGCATAAGGCACAGAATACAAATGTAGGCATTACAGTTTTGCAGCGTTCGCTTAACAATAAACAGAGATGCTACATAATGTCCAAAATTACAAGATAGCAGACCATTACACAAGGCACAGAATTACAACTGTTTGAAGAAGTAGCTGGTATACGTTGCAGCAGTGGCCAGGTTGTCAACAGGTACCATGTTCAGGGTAGGGTCAAAATCGACGGAGTAGTGCAGTAAATCTCAGTGTCATGCTCAGAGGCCACCCCATATAGATGAGAGACCCTGGGAGAGGAAGTTATAATGTCATTAGCTAACATGTCTTTGAAGTAGATGGGATCTCAGCTTCACTTTGAAGGTCGCCAGCAAGGGCGTGGTGTATAAGGTCGGGGGTTAGGAGTTCCATATTCGGGTTGTGTTTCCTTAGAGGGATTGTGCCGTGAGTAATTCCTTTTTAAGGGCCAGAGGTTCTAGCAACTGTACATCCGCATTTCACAATGGTCTAGCTTGGAATATCTTGTGGTTCGGATTCTAGGCTCTCAAAAACACATTTTTACCTCTTTCTGATAATTTTTTTCTGGTCACTTTTGTAAGCCTTTTCCTGACAAAATGTGTCAGGGGAAAATTGCGGGCAGGCAGCAATCATTGCAGAACTCGAAATCACAATCCGGGCATTGACCTTAAATGGAGTTGGTGTTACCACCATAACCAACTTCTTTTGAACTTGGGTTGATCACTTTCCGTAGGTCTTCTTTTTGAGGCATCCTAATTGGATGGTAAACTTGGATATTCTTCTGCAGGTAGGAGGTTTGGATGGGTTGTCTTGAAAACTGTGACCACAGATTTGGACTTTATTCTCCGCCCAGTTAGAAATTTGCAAAAACACAGGAAAAGAGTTACTGATAAATAATGGGGTGTCAAAGCGAAATGCAAACAAGTTACCAGTCGCCCAGGGCTGCAATTGGGCCGGGTCCTGCTGGTGCTCAGCACCAGCAGTTCTAAAAAGCAAGTGCTGAGACGGGTCCCTAGCGGGCTCTCCATTTTTGTCCCCAGGGTGAAAAATACATCTTAACTCTGCAGCAGTACCCCCCTTCAAGTCCTTTGATGTAACTTCAAAGATACTCCTGTTCTTTCGCAGTCTCTTCATGTCAGAACTGAAGCATTTTCAGTGTTATATACAACGAAACTGTAGTTAATGTTTATTTATCTTATGCAACTAACAACCACTGACAAAGACAATAGTCCTGGCTGGTTGTAGGTGTAATGTTACCTGTTGTATTATATACCTAGATGCAATGACAAAAGCAGCAAAATACCAATCGGGCGGCACACTATGCTGAGCACAGGTTTTCAGCTTTCGTGTTTTTAAGTCACGCCCTTAATTACATTGACCACGCCCCTTCGAGAGACCCCGCAGTTTTTTCATCCCACTTAAAGCCCTGCCAGTCGCAGTTTTTGTGCTCCTGTTAGACAGGGAAGGCACTGTAGTCGGGAAGATTCTGAATTACTTGCAGGGTGCTGGAGCTCACCAAAAGTCTGGTGCACGTGTTCAATGAAAGAGCAAAGGTAAACCCGGTGGTATTTATCTTACTCTAAATAACCTTTTCTTAAACCATTGACATTACGAGTCGTCCAAAAAGAACTTAATGGTTTGCAATGAAAGAAGAGGAACTGTTTTCCTCAAGCTGAAGCAGAACAGATGGTATTTGTGCTACTCAGCAATGGAAAATCTGCTCAATGAAGGACTGCTCAGAGATATTTCAGCACTCGCCAAAGACTTAATTCTCCTTAAAAAATGCAATATTTGGCTTGTAAATAGACTTCTAAAATGAAAAGAAGAAATATGTGTACTTTGCAAAGAGTGTTTTTGTATTGAAGAAGCGCCATAAATACATCTTTCAAACGCACGTGATTAAATGTGCCTACTAATCTTTCAAACTTCTAGTTTTACAGAGTGTACATAAATCTCAAAAAATCAGCTGGATCTTTTATTTGATTTGCTTGTCACCACTATCAACTGACACTGAGCAACTTGAGCTCTAAGGCAACAGCATCTCAGACACCTTCATGCCAATATAACATTATTTCTGTAAATGGTACAATTAAGGATCTAAAGAGGGGAACATCCTACCAGGGATATTCGATTCCAAGCTCTCATCTCTAGCATCATCATCATAGTACAAGACATGTCAGACAAATTTCTCATCTCCTTCAAAATCAACTTCAGGATGCAACATACCACTATTTTGATTGCCCCGCAAAATATGAAAAAAATAAGATTATGAAATATGAATGGTAAATAGCACAACTCAAATCAGTAAAAGTCTGCATCAGAAAACATTAAAATATGTAGCTAGGAACTATGATTCATGCCTCAAAAAGCAGATCCCAATCACAAGAAGACATATCACTTTTTGCTAATTACCACCAAAGTCCTTTCCATAAAATCAAATAGTCAGCCCATATGAAGATGGGACTAAAGATCCTCCATTGCTGAAGCATGGCAGTGACTTTCCTTAATCTATAATACAAGGTTCAACTCACCCTAAGTGAACCATGTTCCGCTTCCTTTATGATGAGATATTCACATGTGCAAGCATCTATAATATCAATGCCCTAAGTGTCTCATTTCATATAGGAATGATTTTCAGTCAACAAAACCAAACATGGATCAAGAAGCTCTACAGGAAAGACCTCTGTTTAGGGACATGACATCCCTATGAGCTGAGATGGATGAGTGAGCAATAAGCTCCTCATTTCTCCTTCGTTTTTACAGCTCATCTTAATGATCCTGCTGCTTCTTCAGAACTGCAAGGGTGCTGACACACCAAGGACTTCATTGTCAACCTTGGACTTGGTTGACCCTTGTAGATTTCAGTAGAAATCGATACCCACCTCCGCAACTCTGTAGGGGTGTAAAATATTTAAGCAGCACTCAAATAGTAATTAAGTCAGAAGACGACAGAAGAAAAATACCCAAAATTTGAAAAAAACTGATTAAATGACAAAAATCCAATAAGTAGAACCAGAGTTAAGAATTTTTAATGTTCAAAATAGTGCCAAAAACACTAAGCACCAACCATTGTAAAGTGGTTGTGCTTAACAGGGATACGGTAAATGTTTAAGGCCAACCGCAATGGACCATGGGTCAGCTACAAGGACCAGGTTCATCCGAGTGAAGAGTTTTACTTTTGTATTGAGTCGGACTCAGTCTCTGGAATGGAAGTCAAAACTCCTCAGAGGGTCAAGGCAACAGACTTTAGCCGAAAGTGCTCCACTTCATCGGACAGCCACTGGATGAAGTCTGGGTGAAGCCATTCACTTTGGCTTGGAGCAAGAGAAATTTGAAATTCGAGCCTTTGAATGATGGATACTTTTCACAACTTTGCCCAGTGAAGATTTCTACCTTCGGACTTAGTCATTTTTTTAGAACTTGGATTCTTCAAGTTGGTAAGGCTTCAGGCTGTAACTGAAGAAGGCTCCACAAAGCTATATTCCTTCTCCACTAGGTCCCGCTGAGTCAGATTTGGTGATGCGGAGAAGAAAATAGCGGGAACAACCTGAATTGTTGGCCCAGTACCTTTGTGAGATAGGCTTGGCAGCATAGTCCTGGTCCCCCATCGGTTCTTAGAGCAAAACTAATTTTTAAGTACAGGATTCAGGATTTATTAGGAGAAGAGGTGTCCAAGGGTCCAAGACCTAGGGGACAGCACATCGAGGTCAGGGCTCATTCCAACAGAGTTCAGCACCAGGGTCTAGGGCAGGTCCAGTTCCAACTGGCCAGCTAAAAATTCAGGAAAAGTGATCATTTGAAGCTTGTTATGTCCCTGTAGCCCAAACAGGAAAGCCTTACGACCCTTGGAGTTCACTTCTTTGCCCTGGGGCACAGTTACCAGGTCCAGTCTTCTTCTGTTCTTCCACAGGCGCAGAAGTTATCTGAGCATGGTACTGTGGGTGCCCCCTTTATGCCTGGTGCTAGCCTGTGGGTATGGAAACTCATAGCGACTCCCTAGAAAATGGGATATCATTTCCCATGGGTGGCTCTACCCATTTTCGCAGCACTCCCTGTGTGTCCTACTGTAAATAAATCTACAGTGCCTCTCTCTGACCAAAACCAACATGGTAGAACCTTTCTGCCCTTCTGGGGCAGCTCTTCACCCACTGTGCATGGTGCCTGACTGGCTACGTGGGCAAAAGAAGAGGACACGCCCAGGTGAGAGCATCATCTTGCTGGTGTAGGGTAGGCCTCTTTGAAATTAATTAAGTTCATGGGCACAGCCGAGATGGTCAACCTACCAAAGAAACATAACTCCTCCCCACACCCAAGGCCTTTGTCTTAGCTTTGGGAGGAAGTTCACACCTCATCAGAGAAACTGTTCAGCTCCTGAGTGACAATTGGTAGTTCATGCAAATTTGTTTGTCTAGGCTTTAGGCAGGCAACAGGTAACTCTAAAAGTATCTGTTCTAACATATTTATTACAAGTCCAGCTTTACCAATGAATTGTGCTTGTAATAAATATTTTAAAAAGTCCAAATTTGAACTATGTAGCTGTTTTCTAATTGGAGATAGCATATATTAAATGTAATGTTGCATCCAAATGCTTTCCTATAGAACAGCGATTCCTGCTAAGAATAAATACCTCTGAGGTTGTTTTCCCTGTTTAACATAAACCCTTTTCATATCCTTCCTTTGAATACTATGCATCTTGCCTTATGAGGTGTTTGGACAACATTTCGGAAAATAATATCAGGTTACAAAAATATCATGTCAACAATATTGAAACATTTAAGATATCGTTGACAAGAAAATCAAAGGTAAAAATATTGTTTTAGTGTTGTTTCTAATATTGTTGTAAAAAATATTATTATACAAAATATTGTATGCAATATCATTTGTAAGTGCTAATTAGTATGTAATATATTGTATTGTGTTTTATTGGATATGTGTATAAATGTTTTTCATATGTATTTTTTGTTAGATAATCTATTTTGGTTATGAAATTGTTGAAATTTGTTGTTTAAATTGTATTAATGTATATAATTAATTGTTCAATTTTTTTAGTAGCAGGATATTTGGATTTTAGGAGCTAAGGGTGGAGAGAGTTTTCAAAACTTGTTATTTTAACATTAAATTTTAAGTGAATTGTTTTAAAGATATGCAAATTAGTTATTTAAATGATATATAATTAGTACTATTTTGTTTTAAAAAATAAATTCATAACATTTAAACTCATATAAAATTAGTTTAAATAAGGTAAAATATTTACAATAAATGTTTGTTAAAATTTAAAATTTTTTAAACTATTTTTTAAAATTGCATAAAAATGTAACTTTTTATATTTAAAGTTAGATCTTTATTTAGCATATTTAAAAAAATATAAAATGTGTTTAAATATTTGTAAAATGCATGGTTGGTAATTTTGATATATGATTTTATTTTCAGATTATTCTTTAAATCTTATGAAAGGCAGTAAATATTTTCGACAAAGTATTATTTTTTAATATAAATTAAAATATGAATATAATATATTTAAGTTTAAATATGTATATAAAGGTTTGTAGTTTAGATTAGTGTGTTTTCAGATAACATTTCAGTTTATTTTATATAAATAAATATCTGTGGATATGGAGTATGAATTGTGTATGTAGAATTGTAATTTAATATTAATTTCATGTTTTATTTTGAAGTGAGTATCATAAATTTAATCTTTTTTGTGACCAACACCTTACTTCAAATAGCCTTATTTTGCAGTGGGGATAGTGTCCAACCCCTTCCTTCAATATGGTTAGATTAGAGAGGGAATAGTAAATGTCACCCCTTTAGTGTCCAAAATCTTCAAACTGATTTAGGGCCTGATTACGAGATCAGCGGTCTTTACGCCATGGCGGCGGTCCCAAGAAGGCCGCTGCGGCAGTGATCTCCCACCCGTCATATTACAAAGTCAACTCTGGGCCAGCAGAGGTGTTTCTGATGGCAGGGAATATTTTTTCATATGTGTTAATGCATGTGTGTATATTTTGACTGTGCAAGTGTTAAAAGTACACATATGCATGAAAATAGTGCAAACAGACTTATCTGGATTTCGGCGCCAAGTGGGTTATTTTCTTCACTGTCAAGATGCTGCTGTGAAGGGGGACCATAGAGGAAGGGACCCACGTGGGAGACTGAAGGGAAGAAAAGAAAATGGGTCAGTATGCGCCCCAATTCCTTCGATTCCACCGACTCGAAGCAGGCGGTCTTCCCGCCACAGTTGGCTCGACGGAGAGCCAACTTGTAATTACATCACGATGGTGAACTTGTCTGTACCGCCCTCTGACAGTTGCTTTTGCAATGCCGCCTTCACAGCAGTCGGTGAATGGCTGGAAGTGGCAGCGGTGCTCGTGGTCTTTCTTTCTGCAAACGGCCAGATTAATAATACGGCAGGCAGACTGCCAAGTAGGAGGCAGGGTTTCCGACACCCTTTTGACGGTGGTTCCCTTACCACCAAACTCATAATCAGGCCTTTACATTGGAGTGGGAATAATAAATGTCAACTCTTTAGTGTCCAACACCTTGGTCAAATTGCTTTATATCGGAGTGGGAATAATAAATGTCATGCCTTTAATATCCATCACCTTTCTCAAATTGGTTTAGACTGAAGTGGAATAGTAAATGTCACCCTTTAGTGTCAACTATCTTCCCCTAATAAGGTTAGATAGGAGTGGGAATAGTAAATGTCATGCCTTTTATGTCCAATACCTTCCTTCAATATGGTTATATTGGAGTGGGAATAGTAAATTTTCCTCTTTTAGTGTCCAACATCTTCCCCAATGTGTTTCCATTGGAGTGGGACTAGTAAATGTCACTCCTTTAGTGTCAAATACCTTCTTCCAGTATGATTGGATTGGAGTGGGAATAGTGCATTTCACCCCTTTTCTGTTAAAAGCCTTTCCCAAATGGGTTTAGATTGAAGTGGGAATAGTGAATCTCAACCGTTTATTGCCCAACACCTTCTCCAAATTGGTTTAGATTGGAATGGGAACAGTAAATGTGACCCCTTTAGTGTTCAACACTTTCCCCCAATATGATTAGATTGGAGTGGAGATGTAAATTTCACACCTTTAGTGTCCAGCGTACTCACCAAATTGGTTTAGATTGAAGTGGGAATAATAAGTGTCACCCTTTAAGTATCAAACCCCTTCCACTAATATCGTTAGATTGGTATGGAAATAGTGAATTTCACCCTTTTAGTGTCTAACAATTTTTTTAAATGATTCATGTTGTAGTGTGATAATTTAATTATATAATTTTATTCCCAAAACATTTTTTGACTTTTATTTGTCTGTTGTAGAAATGCTTTTTGTTATTTCATTCATTTTGTTGGTGATTAGCAACATACAAAAATAGATGTATGTTTGTAAACAATATTATTAATTACATTTTTGTACAGTAAAGATGTCACAAATTTTTTAATTTTTATTTATTGTATATTTTTACATTTATAATCATATATACTTTAAGTAAAAAAAACTATATCAAGTTAAGAAAATAACATATTCTTTAATTATTTTTCAATAAATGAAAAAACATTTATTGTATTTATATCCAAACATATATTTTCTATAGTTTAACAAATTGTTTACATTCCTAAACTATGGGGCCGATTACAATGTCGAGCGTAAACTCTCCGCCCGACTCCTTGTCGGATTCGGTTCTGACCGACTCGCGATCGGCAGTTCTGCCCGACCGATTACGATGCTTCTGAACACCGTTCGGAAGGACTCCCATTGATTTCAATGGGAGCCTGTGTTCCAACCGACAACACAGGCTCCTATTGGGAAAAGGGGTGTCTGTGGAAAACATTGCACCCTGTCGCGGGCACGCCATAGTGCCTGCCACACTGAGCATGGTTTTAAAGGGAGGGGTCCCTTAGTTACCCCCATGGCCCCCAACCGGAGGCATCAGGATGAAGGAAGGCCTGCTAGGGGCCCCCAAAGTCAGTTTCCAACAGCCTTTTTGTGTCGGACAGTCCAACTCGGAGAGGCTGTCAGAATCTGACATTGTAATCAGTCAGTTGAAAACGCTGTCCGTAGAGCTGTACGAATCGGCTTTGACCTACTCAGATTCTCCGAGTGCCAGTCTAAATGAATTCGGAATGATCGAATGGTTTCCTTTCTGACCGCGAACATCGTAATCGGTCGGTCGGAATTGTTTCCGACCGAGTCTGGCAGATAGGTTCCGACAGGGTCTAGGGGAATCTGACTGTCGTTCGGAGGCTTTCCGCATGACATCGTAATCAGCCTCTCTCTCTCGCTCTCTCTCTTTCTCTTTCTCTCTCACTCTCTCTCTCTCTCTCTCTCTCTCTCTATCTATATATATATACTGAAAGGCGTAATGGCTGTTATTTGTTAACGGAAAATAAAGGAAATTTTACCAGCACTGAATTGATGGTCTGTGCTCCAGTCCTTGTGGAATTTCGGCAAGCGGTGGGTGGTGTACTCCCGATCTTTTTATATATATATAAAAAAATATGTACAAAGTTGCTCAGAAAATGAAAGCGCACTCGTGCCACAGCCGAATTCAGGCAAAAGTCTTTATTCAGTCAACAGCAAGGTAGGTACTTGACATCCTACAGCCACCTGACGCGTTTAGGAATTACTCCCTTAATCGTAGGTTCATGGCTGAAACCTCGCACTGCTATTGCACACAATTTGAATATTCGCCCTCCAATGAGCTTTGCATATCACTTCCCGTTGCCTGCTGGGATAATGAGTGTGTCCATAGCCTGCATTAATCCATGTAACAACGACCCTGTATGGGCCGCAAGTTGCCTCCTTCCCATATTGAAGGTTGAAACTGTGACTCCAATTAGGACATCGGTCGAATACCGAGCCCCTTGGCCCCACTGTAATTCTCGGGTGGTGCACTTTCCACGAACGCAGCCGCCGTGTATAAATTCGTCCAAAGTTGCTCAGAAAAATGAAAGCGCACTCGTGCCACAGCCGAATTCAGGCAAAAGTCTTTATTCAGTCAACAGCAAGGTAGGTACTTGACATCCTACAGCCACCTGACGCGTTTCAGAATTACTCGCTTAATTAAAGGTTCATGGCTGAAAACTCGCACTGCTATTGCACACAATTTGTATATTCGCCCTCCAATGAGCTTTGCATATCACATCCCGCTGCCTGCTGGGATAATGAGTGTGTCCATAGCCTGCATTAATCCATGTAACAACGACCCTGTATGGGCCGCAAGTTGCCTCCTTCCCATATTGTAGGTTGAAACTGTGACTTCAGCCATGAACCTATGATTAAGGGAGTAATTCCGAAACGCGTCAGGTGGCTGTGGGATGTCAAGTACCTACCTTGCTGTTGACTGAATAAAGACTTTTCCTGAAGTCGGCTGTGGCACGAGTGCGCTTGATTTTCTGAGAAACTTTGGACGAATTTATACACGGCGGCTGCGGTCATGGAAAGCGCACCACCTGAGAATTACAGTGGGGCCAAGGGGCTCGGTATTCGACCGATGTCCTAATTGGAGTCACAGTTTCAACCTACAATATGGGAAGGAGGCAACTTGCGGCCCATACAGGGTCGTTGTTACACGGATTAATGCAGGCTATGGACGCACTCATTATCCCAGCAGGCAACGGGATGTGATATGCAAAGCTCATTGGAGGGCGAATATTCAAATTCTGTGCAATAGCAGTGCGAGGTTTCAACCATGTACCTATGATTAAGGGAGTAATTCCGAAACGTGTCAGGTGGCTGTAGGATGTCAAGTACCTACCTTGCTGTTGACTGAATAAAGACTTTTGCCTGAAGTCGGCTGTGGCACGAGTGCGCTTTCATTTTCTGAGCAACTTTGGACGAATTTAAACACGGCGGCTGACGCGTGGAAAGCGCACCACCCGAGAATTACAGTGGGGCCAAGGGGCTCGGTATTCGACCGATGTCCTAATTGGAGTCACAGTTTCAACCTACAATATGGGGAGGAGGCAACTTGAGGCCCATACAGGGTCGTTGTTACACGGATTAATGCAGGCTATGGACACACTCATTATCCCAGCAGGCAACGGGATGTGATATGCAAAGCTCATTGGAGGGCAAATATTCAAATTGTGTGCAATAGCAGTGCGAGGTTTCAGCCATGAACCTATGATTACGGGAGTAATTCCGAAACGCGTCAGGTGGCTGTAGGATGCCAAGTACCTACCTTGCTGTTGACTGAATAAAGACTTTTGCCTGAAGTCGGCTGTGGCACGAGTGCGCTTTCATTTTCTGAGCAACTTTGGACGAATTTATACACGGCGGCTGCGGTCGTGGAAAGTGCACCACCCGAGAATTACAGTGGGGCCAAGGGGCTCGGTATTCGACCGATGTCCTAATTGGAGTCACCGTTTCAACCTACAATATGGGAAGGAGGCAACTTGCGGCCCATACAGGGTCGTTGTTAGAAGGATTAATGCAGGCTATGGACACACTCATTATCCCAGCAGGCAACGGGATGTGATATGCAAAGGTAATTGGAGGGCGAATATTCAAATTGTGTGCAATAGCAGTGCGAGGTTTCAGCCATGAACCTATGATTAAGGGAGTAAAAAGCGCACCACCCGAGAATTACAGTGTGGCCAAGGGGCTCTGTATTCGACCGATGTCCTAATTGGAGTCACAGTTTCAACCTACAATATGGGAAGGAGGCAACTTGCGGCCCATACAGGGTCGTTGTTACACGGATTAAAGCAGGCTATGGACAAACTCATTATCCCAGCAGGCAACGGGATGTGATATGCAAAGGTCATTGGAGGGCGAATATTCAAATTGTGTGCAATAGCAGTGCGAGGTTCCAGCCATGAACCTATGATTAAGGGAGTATGATTACGGGAGTAATTCCGAAACGCGTCAGGTGGCTGTAGGATGTCAAGTACCTACCTTGCTGTTGACTGAATAAAGACTTTTGCCTGAAGTCGGCTGTGGCACGAGTGCGCTTTCATTTTCTGAGCAACTTTGGACGAATTTATACACGGTGGCTGCGGTCGTGGAAAGCGCACCACCCGAGAATTACAGTGGGGCCAAGGGGCTCGGTGTTCGACCGATGTCCTAATTGGAGTCACAGTTTCAACCTACGAAACGTGTCAGGTGGCTGTAGGATGTCAAGTACCTATCTTGCTGTTGACTGAATAAAGACTTTTGCCTGAAGACGGCTGTGGCACGAGTCCGCTTTTATTTTCTGAGCAACTTTGGACGAATTTAAACACGGCGGCTGCTGTCGTGGAAAGTGCACCACCCGAGAATTACAGTGGGGCCAAGGGGCTCGGTATTCGACCGATGTCCTAATTGGAGTCACCGTTTCAACCTACAATATGGGAAGGAGGCAACTTGCGGCCCATACAGGGTCGTTGTTAGAAGGATTAATGCAGGCTATGGACACACTCATTATCCCAGCAGGCAACGGGATGTGATATGCAAAGGTAATTGGAGGGCGAATATTCAAATTGTGTGCAATAGCAGTGCGAGGTTTCAGCCATGAACCTATGATTAAGGGAGTAATTCCGAAACGCGCCAGGTGGCTGTAGGTTGTCAAGTACCTACCTTGATGTTGACTGAATAAAGACTTTTGCCTGAAGTCGGCTGTGGCACGAGTGAGCTTTCACTTTCTGAGCAACTTTGGACGAATTTATACACGGCGGCTGCGGTCGTGGAAAGCGCACCACCCGAGAATTACAGTGGGGCCAAGGGGCTCAGTATTCGACCGATGTCCTAATTGGAGTCACAGTTTCAACCTACAATATGGGAAGGAGGCAACTTGCGGCCCATACAGGGTCGTTGTTACACGGATTAAAGCAGGCTATGGACACACTCATTATCCCAGCAGGCAACGGGATGTGATATGCAAAGGTCATTGGAGGGCGAATATTCAAATTGTGTGCAATAGCAGTGCGAGGTTTCAGCCATGAACATATGATTAAGGGAGTAATTCCGAAACGCGTCAGGTGGCTGTGGGATGTCAAGTACCTACCTTGCTGTTGACTGAATAAAGACTTTTGCCTGAAGTCGGCTGTGGCACGAGTGCGCTTCATTTTCTGAACAACTTTGGACGAATTTATACACGGCGGCTGCGGTCATGGAAAGCGCACCACCTGAGAATTACAGTGGGGCCAAGGGGCTCGGTATTCGACCGATGTCCTAATTGGAGTCACAGTTTCAACCTACAATATGGGAAGGAGGCAACTTGCGGCCCATACAGGGTCGTTGTTACACGGATTAATGCAGGCTATGGAAGCACTCATTATCCCAGCAGGCAACGGGATGTGATATGCAAAGCTCATTGGAGGGCGAATATTCAAATTGTGTGCAATAGCAGTGCGAGGTTTCAACCATGAACCTATGATTAAGGGAGTAATTCCGAAATGTGTCAGGTGGCTGTAGGATGTCAAGTACCTACCTTGCTGTTGACTGAATAAAGACTTTTGCCTGAAGTCGGCTGTGGCACGAGTGCGTTTTCATTTTCTGAGCAACTTTGGACGAATTTAAACACGGCGGCTGCGGTCGTGGAAAGCGCACCACCCAAGAATTACTGTGGGGCCAAGGGGCTCGGTATTCGACCGATGTCCTAATTGGAGTCACAGTTTCAACCTACAATATGGGAAGGAGGCAACTTGCGGCCCATACAGGGTCGTTGTTACCCGGATTAATGCAGGCTATGGACACACTCATTATCCCAGCAGGCAACGGGATGTTATATGCAAAGCTCATTGGAGGGCAAATATTTAAATTGTGTGCAACAGCAGTGCGAGGTTTCAGCCATGAACCTATGATTACGGGAGTAATTCCGAAACGCGTCAGGTGGCTGTAAGATGTCAAGTACCTACCTTGCTGTTGACTGAATAAAGACTTTTGCCTGAAGTCGGCTGTGGCACGAGTGCGCTTTCATTTTCTGAGCAACTTTGACGAATTTAAACACGGCGGCTGCGGTCGTGGAAAGCGCACCACCCGAGAATTACAGTGGGGCCAAGGGGCTCGGTATTCGACCGATGTCCTAATTGCAGTCACAGTTTCAACCTACAATATGGGAAGGAGGCAACTTGCGGCCCATACAGGGTCGTTGTTACACGGATTAATGCAGGCTATGGACACACTCATTATCCCATCAGGCAACGGGATGTGATATGCAAAGCTCATTGGAGGGCGAATATTCAAATTGTGTGCAATAGCAGTGCGAGGTTTCAGCCATGAACCTATGATTAAGGGAGTAATTCCGAAACGCGTCAGGTGGCTGTAGGATGTCAAGTACCTACCTTGCTGTTGACTGAATAAAGACTTTTGCCTGAAGTCGGCTGTGGCACGAGTGCGCTTTCATTTTCTGAGCAACTTTGGACGAATTTATACACGGTGGCTGCGGTCGTGGAAAGCGCACCACCCGAGAATTACAGTGGGGCCAAGGGGCTCGGTGTTCGACCGATGTCCTAATTGGAGTCACAGTTTCAACCTACAATATGGGAAGGAGGCAACTTGCGGCCCATACAGGGTCGTTGTTACACGGATTAATGCAGGCTATGGGCACACTCATTATCCCAGCAGGCAACGGGATGTGATATGCAAAGCTCATTGGAGGGCGAATATTCAAATTGTGTGCAATAGCAGTGCGAGGTTTCAGCCATGAACCTATGATTAAGGGAGTAATTCCGAAACGTGTCAGGTGGCTGTAGGATGTCAAGTACCTACCTTGCTGTTGACTGAATAAAGACTTTTGCCTGAAGACGGCTGTGGCACGAGTCCGCTTTCATTTTCTGAGCAACTTTGGACGAATTTAAACACGGCGGCTGCGGTCGTGGAAAGTGCACCACCCGAGAATTACAGTGGGGCCAAGGGGCTCGGTATTCGACCGATGTCCTAATTGGAGTCACCGTTTCAACCTACAATATGGGAAGGAGGCAACTTGCGGCCCATACAGGGTCGTTGTTAGACGGATTAATGCAGGCTATGGACACACTCATTATCCCAGCAGGCAACGGGATGTGATATGCAAAGGTAATTGGAGGGCGAATATTCAAATTGTGTGCAATAGCAGTGCGAGGTTTCAGCCATGAACCTATGATTAAGGGAGTAATTCCGAAACGCGCCAGGTGGCTGTAGGATGTCAAGTACCTACCTTGCTGTTGACTGAATAAAGACTTTTGCCTGAAGTCGGCTGTGGCACGAGTGAGCTTTCACTTTCTGAGCAACTTTGGACGAATTTATACACGGCGGCTGCGGTCGTGGAAAGCGCACCACCCGAGAATTACAGTGGGGCCAAGGGGCTCAGTATTCGACCGATGTCCTAATTGGAGTCACAGTTTCAACCTATAATATGGGAAGGAGACAACTTGCGGCCCATACAGGGTCGTTGTTACACGGATTAAAGCAGGCTATGGACACACTCATTATCCCAGCAGGCAACGGGATGTGATATGCAAAGGTCATTGGAGGGCGAATATTCAAATTGTGTGCAATAGCAGTGCGAGGTTTCAGCCATGAACATATGATTAAGGGAGTAATTCGAAACGCGTCAGGTGGCTGTGGGATGTCAAGTACCTACCTTGCTGTTGACTGAATAAAGACTTTTGCCTGAAGTCGGCTGTGGCACGAGTGCGCTTCATTTTCTGAACAACTTTGGACGAATTTATACACGGCGGCTGCGGTCATGGAAAGCGCACCACCTGAGAATTACAGTGGGGCCAAGGGGCTCGGTATTCGACCGATGTCCTAATTGGAGTCACAGTTTCAACCTACAATATGGGAAGGAGGCAACTTGCGGCCCATACAGGGTCGTTGTTACACGGATTAATGCAGGCTATGGAAGCACTCATTATCCCAGCAGGCAATGGGATGTGATATGCAAAGCTCATTGGAGGGCGAATATTCAAATTGTGTGCAATAGCAGTGCGAGGTTTCAACCATGAACCTATGATTAAGGGAGTAATTCCGAAATGTGTCAGGTGGCTGTAGGATGTCAAGTACCTACCTTGCTGTTGACTGAATAAAGACTTTTGCCTGAAGTCGGCTGTGGCACGAGTGCGTTTTCATTTTCTGAGCAACTTTGGACGAATTTAAACACGGCGGCTGCGGTCGTGGAAAGCGCACCACCCAAGAATTACTGTGGGGCCAAGGGGCTCGGTATTCGACCGATGTCCTAATTGGAGTCACAGTTTCAACCTACAATATGGGAAGGAGGCAACTTGCGGCCCATACAGGGTCGTTGTTACACGGATTAATGCAGGCTATGGACACACTCATTATCCCAGCAGGCAACGGGATGTTATATGCAAAGCTCATTGGAGGGCAAATATTTAAATTGTGTGCAACAGCAGTGCGAGGTTTCAGCCATGAACCTATGATTACGGGAGTAATTCCGAAACGCGTCAGGTGGCTGTAAGATGTCAAGTACCTACCTTGCTGTTGACTGAATAAAGACTTTTGCCTGAAGTTGGCTGTGGCACGAGTGCGCTTTCATTTTCTGAGCAACTTTGGACGAATTTAAACACGGTGGCTGCGGTCGTGGAAAGCGCACCACCATAGAATTACAGTGGGGCCAAGGGGCTCGGTATTCGACCGATGTCCTAATTGCAGTCACAGTTTCAACCTACAATATGGGAAGGAGGCAACTTGCGGCCCATACAGGGTCGTTGTTACACGGATTAATGCAGGCTATGGACACACTCATTATCCCAGCAGGCAACAGGATGTGATATGCAAAGTTCATTGGAGGGCGAATATTCAAATTGTGTGCAATAGCAGTGCGAGTTTTCAGCCATGAACCTATGATTAAGGGAGTAATTCCGAAACGCGTCAGGTGGCTGTAGGATGTCAAGTACCTACCTTGCTGTTGACTGAATAAAGACTTTTGCCTGAAGTCGGCTGTGGCATGAGTGCGCTTTCATTTTCTGAGCAACTTTGGACGAATTTATACACGGTGGCTGCGGTCGTGGAAAGCGCACCACCCGAGAATTACAGTGGGGCCAAGGGGCTCGGTATTCGACCGATGTCCTAATTGGAGTCACAGTTTCAACCTACAATATGGGAAGGAGGCAACTTGCGGCCCATACAGGGTCGTTGTTACACGGATTAATGCAGGCTATGGGCACACTCATTATCCCAGCAGGCAACGGGATGTGATATGCAAAGCTCATTGGAGGGCGAATATTCAAATTGTGTGCAATAGCAGTGCGAGGTTTCAGCCATGAACCTAAGATTAAGGGAGTAATTCCGAAACGTGTCAGGTGGCTGTAGGATGTCAAGTACCTACCTTGCTGTTGACTGAATAAAGACTTTTGCCTGAAGTCGGCTGTGGCACGAGTCCGCTTTCATTTTCTGAGCAACTTTGGACGAATTTAAACACGGCGGCTGCGGTCGTGGAAAGTGCACCACCCGAAAATTACAGTGGGGCCAAGGGGCTCGGTATTCGACCGATGTCCTAATTGGAGTCACTGTTTCAACCTACAATATGGGAAGGAGGCAACTTGCGGCCCATGCAGGGTCGTTGTTACACGCATTAATGCAGGCTATGGACACACTCATTATCCCAGCAGGCAACGGGATGTGATATGCAAAGCTAATTGGAGGGCGAATATTCAAATTGTGTGCAATAGCAGTGCGAGGTTTCAGCCATGAACCTATGATTAAGGGAGTAATTCCGAAACGCGCCAGGTGGCTGTAGGATGTCAAGTACCTACCTTGCTGTTGACTGAATAAAGACTTTTGCCTGAAGTCGGCTGTAGCATGAGTGCGCTTTTATTTTCTGAGCAACTTTGGACGAATTTATACACGGTGGCTGCGGTCGTGGAAAGCGCACCACCCGAGAATTACAGTGGGGCCAAGGGGCTCGGTATTCGACCGATGTCCTAATTGGAGTCACAGTTTCAACCTACAATATGGGAAGGAGGCAACTTGCGGCCCATACAGGGTCGTTGTTACACGGATTAATGCAGGCTATGGGCACACTCATTATCCCAGCAGGCAACGGGATGTGATATGCAAAGCTCATTGGAGGGCGAATATTCAAATTGTGTGCAATAGCAGTGCGAGGTTTCAGCCATGAACCTATGATTAAGGGAGTAATTCCGAAACGTGTCAGGTGGCTGTAGGATGTCAAGTACCTACCTTGCTGTTGACTGAATAAAGACTTTTGCCTAAAGTCGGCTGTGGCACGAGTCCGCTTTCATTTTCTGAGCAACTTTGGACGAATTTAAACACGGCGGCTGCGGTCGTGGAAAGTGCACCACCCGAGAATTACAGTGGGGCCAAGGGGCTCGGTATTCGACCGATGTCCTAATTGGAGTCACCGTTTCAACCTACAATATGGGAAGGAGGCAACTTGCAGCCCATACAGGGTCGTTGTTACACGGATTAAAGCAGGCTATGGACACACTCATTATCCCAGCAGGCAACGGGATGTGATATGCAAAGGTCATTGGAGGGCGAATATTCAAATTGTGTGCAATAGCAGTGCGAGGTTTCAGCCATGAACCTATGATTAAGGGAGTAATTCCGAAACGCGTCAGGGGGCTGTGGGATGTCAAGTACCTACCTTGCTGTTGACTGAATAAAGACTTTTGCCTGAAGTCGGCTGTGGCACGAGTGCGCTTCATTTTCTGAACAACTTTGGACGAATTTATACACGGCGGCTGCGGTCATGGAAAGCGCACCACCTGAGAATTACAGTGGGGCCAAGGGGCTCGGTATTCGACCGATGTCCTAATTGGAGTCACAGTTTCAACCTACAATATGGGAAGGAGGCAACTTGCGGCCCATACAGGGTCGTTGTTACACGGATTAATGCAGGCTATGGAAGCACTCATTATCCCAGCAGGCAACGGGATGTGATATGCAAAGCTCATTGGAGGGCGAATATTCAAATTGTGTGCAATAGCAGTGCGAGGTTTCAACCATGAACCTATGATTATGGGAGTAATTCCGAAATGTGTCAGGTGGCTGTAGGATGTCAAGTACCTACCTTGCTGTTGACTGAATAAAGACTTTTGCCTGAAGTCGGCTGTGGCACGAGTGCGTTTTCATTTTCTGAGCAACTTTGGATGAATTTAAACACGGCGGCTGCGGTCGTGGAAAGCGCACCACCCAAGAATTACAGTGGGGCCAAGGGGCTCGGTATTCGACCGATGTCCTAATTGGAGTCACAGTTTCAACCTACAATATGGGAAGGAGGCAACTTGCGGCCCATACAGGGTCGTTGTTACACGGATTAATGCAGGCTATGGACACACTCATTATCCCAGCAGGCAACGGGATGTTATATGCAAAGCTCATTGGAGGGCGAATATTCAAATTGTGTGCAATAGCAGTGCGAGGTTTCAGCCATGAACCTAAGATTAAGGGAGTAATTCCGAAACGCGTCAGGTGGCTGTAAGATGTCAAGTACCTACCTTGCTGTTGACTGAATAAAGACTTTTGCCTGAAGTCGGCTGTGGCACGAGTGCGCTTTCATTTTCTGAGCAACTTTGGACGAATTTATACACGGTGGCTGTGGTCGTGGAAAGCGCACCACCCGAGAATTACAGTGGGGCCAAGGGGCTCGGTATTCGACCGATGTCCTAATTGGAGTCACAGTTTCAACCTACAATATGGGAAGGAGGCAACTTGCGGCCCATACAGGGTCGTTGTTACACGGATTAATGCAGGCTATGGGCACACTCATTATCCCAGCAGGCAACGGGATGTGATATGCAAAGCTCATTGGAGGGCGAATATTCAAATTGTGTGCAATAGCAGTGCGAGGTTTCAGCCATGAACCTAAGATTAAGGGAGTAATTCCGAAACGTGTCAGGTGGCTGTAGGATGTCAAGTACCTACCTTGCTGTTGACTGAATAAAGACTTTTGCCTGAAGTCGGCTGTGGCACGAGTCCGCTTTCATTTTCTGAGCAACTTTGGACGAATTTAAACACGGCGGCTGCGGTCGTGGAAAGTGCACCACCCAAAATTACAGTGGGGCCAAGGGGCTCGGTATTCGACCGATGTCCTAATTGGAGTCACCGTTTCAACCTACAATATGGGAAGGAGGCAACTTGCGGCCCATACAGGGTCGTTGTTACACGGATTAATGCAGGCTATGGACACACTCATTATCCCAGCAGGCAACGGGATGTGATATGCAAAGCTCATTGGAGGGCGAATATTCAAATTGTGTGCAATAGCAGTGCGAGGTTTCAGCCATGAACCTATGATTAAGGGAGTAATTCTGAAACGTGTCAGGTGGCTGTAGGATGTCAAGTACCTACCTTGCTGTTGACTGAATAAAGACTTTTGCCTGAAGTCGGCTGTGGCACGAGTCCGCTTTCATTTTCTGAGCAACTTTGGACGAATTTAAACACGGCGGCTGCGGTCGTGGAAAGTGCACCACCCGAGAATTACAGTGAGGCCAAGGGGCTCGGTATTCGACCGATGTCCTAATTGGAGTCACCGTTTCAACCTACAATATGGGAAGGAGGCAACTTGCGGCCCATACAGGGTCATTGTTACACGGATTAATGCAGGCTATGGACACACTCATTATCCAAGCAGGCAACGGGATGTGATATGCAAAGCTAATTGGAGGGCGAATATTCAAATTGTGTGCAATAGCAGTGCGAGGTTTCAGCCATGAACCTATGATTAAGGGAGTAATTCCGAAACGCGTCAGGTGGCTGTAGGATGTCAAGTACCTACCTTGCTGTTGACTGAATAAAGACTTTTGCCTGAAGTCGGCTGTGGCACAAGTGCGCTTTCATTTTCTGATCAACTTTGGACGAATTTATACACGGCGGCTGCGGTCGTGGAAAGCGCACCACCCGAGAATTACAGTGGGACCAAGGGGCTCGGTATTCGACCGATGTCCTAATTGGAGTCACAGTTTCAACCTACAATATGGGAAGGAGGCAACTTGCGGCCCATACAGGGTCGTTGTTACACGGATTAATGCAGGCTATGGACACACTCATTATCCCAGCAGGCAACGGGATGTGATATGCAAAGGTCATTGGAGGGCGAATATTCAAATTGTGTGCAATAGCAGTGCGAGGTTTCAGCCATGAACCTATGATTAAGGGAGTAATTCCGAAACCCGTCAGGTTTCTGTAGGATGTCAAGTACCTACCTTGCTGTTGACTGAATAAAGACTTTTGCCTGAAGTCGGCTGTCGCACGAGTCAGCTTTCATTTTCTGAGCAACTTTGGACGAATTTATACACAGCGGCTGCGGTCGTGGAAAGCACACCACCCGAGAATTACAGTGGGGCCAAGGCGCTCTGTATTTGACCGATGTCCTAATTGGAGTCACAGTTTCAACCTACAATATGGGAAGGAGGCAACTTGCGGCCCATACAGGGTCGTTGTTACATGGATTAATGCAGGCTTTGGACACACTCATTATCCCAGCAGGCAACGGGATGTGATATGCAAAGCTCATTGGAGGGCGAATATTCAAATTGTGTGCAATAGCAGTGCGAGGTTTCAGCCATGAACCTATGATTAAGGGAGTAATTCGAAACGCGTCAAGTGGCTGTAGGATGTCAAGTACCTACCTTGCTGTTGACTGAATAAAGACTTTTGCCTGTAGTCGGCTGAGGCACGAGTGCGCTTTCATTTTCTGAGCAACTTTGGACGAATTTATACACAGCGGCTGCGGTCGTGGAAAGCACACCACCCGAGAATTACAGTGGGGCCAAGGGGCTCGGTATTTGACCGATGTCCTAATTGGAGTCACAGTTTCAACCTACAATATGGGAAGGAGGCAACTTGCGGCCCATACAGGGTCGTTGTTACATGGATTAATGCAGGCTATGGACACACTCATTATCCCAGCAGGCAACGGGATGTGATATGCAAAGCTCATTGGAGGGCGAATATTCAAATTGTGTGCAATAGCAGTGCGAGGTTTCAGCCATGAACCTATGATTAAGGGAGTAATTCCGAAACGCGTCAAGTGGCTGTAGGATGTCAAGTACCTACCTTGCTGTTGACTGAATAAAGACTTTTGCCTGTAGTCGGCTGAGGCACGAGTGCGCTTTCATTTTCTGAGCAACTTTGGACGAATTTATACACGGTGGCTGCGGTCGTGGAAAGCGCACCACCCGAGAATTACAGTGGGGCCAAGGGGCTCGGTGTTCGACCGATGTCCTAATTGGAGTCACCGTTTCAACCTACAATATGGGAAGGAGGCAACTTGCGGCCCATACAGGGTCGTTGTTAGAAGGATTAATGCAGGCTATGGACACACTCATTATCCCAGCAGGCAACGGGATGTGATATGCAAAGGTAATTGGAGGGCGAATATTCAAATTGTGTGCAATAGCAGTGCGAGGTTTCAGCCATGAACCTATGATTAAGGGAGTAATTCCGAAACGCGTCAGGTGGCTGTGGGATGTCAAGTACCTACCTTGCTGTTGACTGAATAAAGACTTTTGCCTGAAGTCGGCTGTGGCACGAGTGCGCTTCATTTTCTGAACAACTTTGGACGAATTTATACACGGCGGCTGCGGTCATGGAAAGCGCACCACCTGAGAATTACAGTGGGGCCAAGGGGCTCGGTATTCGACCGATGTCCTAATTGGAGTCACAGTTTCAACCTACAATATGGGAAGGAGGCAACTTGCGGCCCATACAGGGTCGTTGTTACACGGATTAATGCAGGCTATGGAAGCACTCATTATCCCAGCAGGCAACGGGATGTGATATGCAAAGCTCATTGGAGGGCGAATATTCAAATTGTGTGCAATAGCAGTGCGAGGTTTCAACCATGAACCTATGATTATGGGAGTAATTCCGAAATGTGTCAGGTGGCTGTAGGATGTCAAGTACCTACCTTGCTGTTGACTGAATAAAGACTTTTGCCTGAAGTCGGCTGTGGCACGAGTGCGTTTTCATTTTCTGAGCAACTTTGGATGAATTTAAACACGGCGGCTGCGGTCGTGGAAAGCGCACCACCCAAGAATTACAGTGGGGCCAAGGGGCTCGGTATTCGACCGATGTCCTAATTGGAGTCACAGTTTCAACCTACAATATGGGAAGGAGGCAACTTGCGGCCCATACAGGGTCGTTGTTACACGGATTAATGCAGGCTATGGACACACTCATTATCCCAGCAGGCAACGGGATGTTATATGCAAAGCTCATTGGAGGGCGAATATTCAAATTGTGTGCAATAGCAGAGCGAGGTTTCAGCCATGAACCTAAGATTAAGGGAGTAATTCCGAAACGCGTCAGGTGGCTGTAAGATGTCAAGTACCTACCTTGCTGTTGACTGAATAAAGACTTTTGCCTGAAGTCGGCTGTGGCACGCAGTGCGCTTTCATTTTCTGAGCAACTTTGGACGAATTTATACACGGTGGCTGTGGTCGTGGAAAGCGCACCACCCGAGAATTACAGTGGGGCCAAGGGGCTCGGTATTCGACCGATGTCCTAATTGGAGTCACAGTTTCAACCTACAATATGGGAAGGAGGCAACTTGCGGCCCATACAGGGTCATTGTTACACGGATTAATGCAGGCTATGGGCACACTCATTATCCCAGCAGGCAACGGGATGTGATATGCAAAGCTCATTGGAGGGCGAATATTCAAATTGTGTGCAATAGCAGTGCGAGGTTTCAGCCATGAACCTAAGATTAAGGGAGTAATTCCGAAACGTGTCAGGTGGCTGTAGGATGTCAAGTACCTACCTTACTGTTGACTGAATAAAGACTTTTGCCTGAAGTCGGCTGTGGCACGAGTCCGCTTTCATTTTCTGAGCAACTTTGGACGAATTTAAACACGGCGGCTGCGGTCGTGGAAAGTGCACCACCCAAAAATTACAGTGGGGCCAAGGGGCTCGGTATTCGACCGATGTCCTAATTGGAGTCACCGTTTCAACCTACAATATGGGAAGGAGGCAACTTGCGGCCCATACAGGGTCGTTGTTACACGGATTAATGCAGGCTATGGACACACTCATTATCCCAGCAGGCAACGGGATGTGATATGCAAAGCTCATTGGAGGGCGAATATTCAAATTGTGTGCAATAGCAGTGCGAGGTTTCAGCCATGAACCTATGATTAAGGGAGTAATTCTGAAACGTGTCAGGTGGCTGTAGGATGTCAAGTACCTACCTTGCTGTTGACTGAATAAAGACTTTTGCCTGAAGTCGGCTGTGGCACGAGTCCGCTTTCATTTTCTGAGCAACTTTGGACGAATTTAAACACGGCGGCTGCGGTCGTGGAAAGTGCACCACCCGAGAATTACAGTGAGGCCAAGGGGCTCGGTATTCGACCGATGTCCTAATTGGAGTCACCGTTTCAACCTACAATATGGGAAGGAGGCAACTTGCGGCCCATACAGGGTCATTGTTACACGGATTAATGCAGGCTATGGACACACTCATTATCCAAGCAGGCAACGGGATGTGATATGCAAAGCTAATTGGAGGGCGAATATTCAAATTGTGTGCAATAGCAGTGCGAGGTTTCAGCCATGAACCTATGATTAAGGGAGTAATTCCGAAACGCGTCAGGTGGCTGTAGGATGTCAAGTACCTACCTTGCTGTTGACTGAATAAAGACTTTTGCCTGAAGTCGGCTGTGGCACAAGTGCGCTTTCATTTTCTGATCAACTTTGGACGAATTTATACACGGCGGCTGCGGTCGTGGAAAGCGCACCACCCGAGAATTACAGTGGGACCAAGGGGCTCGGTATTCGACCGATGTCCTAATTGGAGTCACAGTTTCAACCTACAATATGGGAAGGAGGCAACTTGCGGCCCATACAGGGTCGTTGTTACACGGATTAATGCAGGCTATGGACACACTCATTATCCCAGCAGGCAACGGGATGTGATATGCAAAGGTCATTGGAGGGCGAATATTCAAATTGTGTGCAATAGCAGTGCGAGGTTTCAGCCATGAACCTATGATTAAGGGAGTAATTCCGAAACCCGTCAGGTTTCTGTAGGATGTCAAGTACCTACCTTGCTGTTGACTGAATAAAGACTTTTGCCTGAAGTCGGCTGTCGCACGAGTCAGCTTTCATTTTCTGAGCAACTTTGGACGAATTTATACACAGCGGCTGCGGTCGTGGAAAGCACACCACCCGAGAATTACAGTGGGGCCAAGGCGCTCTGTATTTGACCGATGTCCTAATTGGAGTCACAGTTTCAACCTACAATATGGGAAGGAGGCAACTTGCGGCCCATACAGGGTCGTTGTTACATGGATTAATGCAGGCTTTGGACACACTCATTATCCCAGCAGGCAACGGGATGTGATATGCAAAGCTCATTGGAGGGCGAATATTCAAATTGTGTGCAATAGCAGTGCGAGGTTTCAGCCATGAACCTATGATTAAGGGAGTAATTCCGAAACGCGTCAAGTGGCTGTAGGATGTCAAGTACCTACCTTGCTGTTGACTGAATAAAGACTTTTGCCTGTAGTCGGCTGAGGCACGAGTGCGCTTTCATTTTCTGAGCAACTTTGGACGAATTTATACACAGCGGCTGCGGTCGTGGAAAGCACACCACCCGAGAATTACAGTGGGGCCAAGGGGCTCGGTATTTGACCGATGTCCTAATTGGAGTCACAGTTTCAACCTACAATATGGGAAGGAGGCAACTTGCGGCCCATACAGGGTCGTTGTTACATGGATTAATGCAGGCTATGGACACACTCATTATCCCAGCAGGCAACGGGATGTGATATGCAAAGCTCATTGGAGGGCGAATATTCAAATTGTGTGCAATAGCAGTGCGAGGTTTCAGCCATGAACCTATGATTAAGGGAGTAATTCCGAAACGCGTCAAGTGGCTGTAGGATGTCAAGTACCTACCTTGCTGTTGACTGAATAAAGACTTTTGCCTGTAGTCGGCTGAGGCACGAGTGCGCTTTCATTTTCTGAGCAACTTTGGACGAATATATAAAAATATATACACATACACAAATATATGTGTATACATTATATATGTAAATATAAAATAATTGAAAATATTTTATACTATTATTTGATTTATACTTTACAATTTTCCTTTATTTTTTTACAACATTGTTTGATATGTTTTACATGTTTAATAATTTTAAAAAATGTCAAACATTTAGTGGCCAATTCGCATGTCGGTTGGGAAGCCTCCAACCGCTGGTCGGAGGTTTTCTGATCAACTTCCTTGGTTTAAACTCTGACTGCCTTATTACAAAAAAGGCGGTTGGAGTTTCAAGTGGCCGGTAATTCCGGCTGGCTTCTAGCGGGCTCAGGAGCATGTCGGCCAGTAGGAGGCCACTCATAATCCCTTCAGGACAGCTATAGGCCGTTGGGATTATGATGTCGGTTTCAGGCAGGCTTTCCATATCAGGCTTTCCGACATGGAAATCCTGTGGGAAAGTGACTTAGGGGGCCCCTAGCAGAGTCCTCATCCTTCAGCAGCCTCCGGTTGGAGGCTGGGGGCATCAATGGTGCCCCCATAAATCCCTGCACTGTGTCCTGCCACGCGTTGCAGGGATTCACAGAAAGTCCCATTTTTCTATGGGAGCTTGTGCTGCGGCCGGATTCTGACCGCAGCACAAGCTCCCATAGAGAAATGGGAGTTTGCGACCGCACCATGGGCCCGATTACAATGTCGGGTGGAAAGCCTCCGACCGACAGTAGGATTCTCCTTAACCGTGTCGGAACCCTTCCGACCGACTCGGTCAGTTTACATTCCGAACGACCGATTACGATGATCGCATTCGGAACATAAACAGCACGGTTCTTCCAAATCGGTTCCGACTGGCTCACGGAGAATTTGTGTCAGTCGGAACCGCATCGTACACCTCTATGGACAGTGTTTCCGACCTCGCAATTACGATGCCGATTTCCAACAGCCTTTTTGAGTCGGCCTGTCCAACATGAAAACGCTGTCGGAGAGTGACTTTGGGGGCCCCTAGGAGGGCCCCCTTCATTGTGCGGCTTCCGGTTGGGGCCGAAGGGGGTACCTAAGGGACCCCCTGTAAAACCCTGCAAACACCCCATTTCCCCATAGGAGCCTGTTTTATGGCCGGTTGTCGGTCAGAACACGGGCTCCCATAGGAAACAATGGGACTCCGACCGAACAGTGTTCAGTCGCATCGTAATCAGTCATGCGGAACCTCCGACCATGAGTCGGTCAGTTTCCGATTCCGAGTCAGTGTCGGGTGCAAGATTTCCACCTGACATCGTAATCGGGCCCTATGTGCGGTCGCAGCGTGCTAGGGCGTGCGGAACCGCCGACCTATGGACAGTCGGTTCTCACACGAGATGGTGTCGGGCTGACGATAGTCCGCCGACATTGTAATAGGCCCCTTAATTCTATGGGGAGATGGTCTTTTTTTGGTTCATTTAGTGGCCATTTTATTTTACTGCTAGCCTTTATTTTTTTTAATTTCTAGTCTAATTTCCCAGACGAAACTCATGGTAAGGTGCTGCTGTGCATCAAAAATAGGTAAGTCCTTTTTTTAAGCATTTTTTAAGTGTTTTGAAGGTGGGAGATTTAGGAGGGAGGTTTAGAAGTTAGTTATAGTGTTCTTTGTGGAGTTTCTTTATATTTAGATGTACTACTTTTAGAGTTTAACTAGTTGGTAGTTTGGGATTTTTGAACACTATTTTACTAATGTTATCACTATGTTATGTTAAATTGTTTGATTTTAGTTGTATTTTGATGATTAACTGTTATGTATATGTATTTTGATAATGTAATGTGTTTTGCAGGTAGGTTTCTTTATTTTCTTTACAGGTTTTTGTATACAAACGTGTCCTTGGGCATTTGGCGTTCACATTTTTTTTTATTTTTTTTTTAAATGAAGCAGTTTTGGTTTATGATAAGCCAATGGTTTTTATTTTGATTTCCTTTTTTGGGTTTCTGGAGCTTTTCTTTTTTAAAACACTCTTTCAGGTTTTTTATGGATCCTAGATACTTTGGATTGCTTTGAGGGATTTCTTTTGAAAGCATTATATTTTTGCATTTTTTATGACGATTTTTGGACAATATTTACCAAACGTTTAGTGGATTACTATTTTTTATCACGTGGATACAGAGAAAGATGTGCAGCTGCAGAAGAGTAAGGGGCTCTTTACGATGTCGGGTGGACACAGTTGCTGATTGTGAACCGCTTAGCTCGGCGGTTCCGACAGCAGTATTTCAATGCGACTGCCCATAGGGCGGTCGGCAAGCATCCATTTTTCAATGGAAGCTTGTACGGTGGTTAGAAATGGCCCGCAGCACAAGTTTCCATTGAAAAATGGGTGTTTTCAAACATCCCAGCACCGTGTGGCAGGCACCTCACAGTGCCTGTCACACTGTACAGGGATGTTTAGGGGGTCACTATAGGTGCCCCACAGGAGCGGAGGGTCAGGAGGGAAGGGGGCCCTGCTAGGGGCCCCCAATGTCAGTTATTCGACAACCTTTCCATGTCGGAAAGACCGACATGGAAAGGCTCTCGAAACCAACGTCATGATCACGACTGAAGAGCCTTCATCATTAAGGGATTATGAGGTGTTTCTGACACCCTAACGGGCTTTTTGAGCCCATCGGAAAGAGTCGGTCTGTCCCTGCACCTGCTGCCTCCAACCGCACGCATTGAAATGCTTGTCGGACTGCAGCAGCAGATGGCAGTCGGACCGCAGCCGACAAGCAGTCAGTTGCGGTCCGACCACCATCATAATCGGCCCCAATGTATTTTCATTCTTTTATTTGCATGGGAAATGTCATATTATATTGTTTATTTCAAAATTATTTGATTGTTATGTTTAATTGTTTGATTTATGTGTTGGTTTTATTTCATGGGATGGACTGACTTTGTTTTAACTATCTTGGTTGGTGATGATTAAATTCTTTTTCAAATGATTTATATAGAGTTTTATTAAATCAGTCTTTATTAACATTAGGATTTTAAATAATTGTTTGACTGATCTAATTAATTACTATATTTATTATTTAAAAAAATTAAGGTTTGGTATGTTGGTTTATAGTTTGTTATAGTTTTTTAGGAATTTGGTAGGTTACTATTTTTTTTAGAATACGTTTTTGGTTATGATTTCTAAGTAATCTACTCCTTTGTTATTAATGATGAGTTTGACTTTAAATTGTAGCATGTCATATACATCCTTTTGCTTTGTTTGCTAAGTTTAGGGACAATTTGGCTAACAGATTGCTCCATTTGTAGTTGTTGGTAGCTTTGTTCTTTTTGTAATGTGTCTATAAATTTGTACAGTGTAGAGTGAGTTCTGCTTATTGTGGATTTGAAGACGTTGTGCCATCCTTTCAGTACTTTGTTTTAGCTTTCATTGCCAACATGCTGTCAGACATTCCACCATGGAATTTGGAATTTGGGTTGGCATCTGTACCCGTAACAATGCAGTCTGCCATCCCAAGTGCCTTCAAAATAGTCCATTAGGGGACTAAGTTTGTCTTCAATTTGTTGGTGGAAAGGGCTTTCTATTTGTAAATTGTAGTGGTTGGCTAGTGATCGGCTAGTTCTATCATTTTTTTAATTTCAAAGTCAAATTGGCTATTTGTAGCATATTCTATACTTAGTGCAGAATTTTAGAGGTGTCTCCATATTCTTTGATTGAAATGATAGTAACAGCATTGTATGACTTCGTGGGGGTACATTTTTAGAATGGTTTGTATCATGGTTTACTCAAAGTCTATGGTAATGTTTTTGGGGTAGCAGTTATTTGTTATATGTTGTATATGGTTTAAGAGATTGTAGTAAGTGCTGCTTTGTTTATTTGGTAGTAGAATATATAAAAGGGATTTTTGTGTTTTGATATTCATTCTGTGTGATGTATATCTGAGTGAATGTAATGGGACATATTTTGAAGGTGCCATCCATCTTCCAGGTTTGCACTGGATATATTTTAATATGTTGTCTGTTGTAGAGAATATTAGGATTAATTTCTCATTATTTAGGTTGTCCTATAAAAGGAAAGGTTCATCATTATGTGTTATTATTAAATGTGTAGGTATCTGTATGTCTTGGTATATTCTAGGGCAGGTGGGTTATCACTGGTGGCCTTTTAAGTTCATGCTAGTATATCTTTAAGAATTGTGCTTGTGGGTTCCCAGAACCTAGTGCTTGTTGCTCTTATATCCTGCAATATTTCTCTTACTTCTGTTTCAGTCACACTTGAGGGGTGGTCGTGCTCGCATACATGAATTACAACATACTTTTTTGTAGTTGCCCTCCCATTGCATGCATTACAATAATATTTAGTACATTTCCAGTTCATATTTTCTGATGACGCACTTTCTTGACTGTAGGTGTAGCCCATGTGATTTAGTAACTGCTTTCCTTTCTATGAAGTAATACATTTGGCAGCCTCTGTCATTATATCTGAAAGAAGTGTAATAATATAAATTTATATTATATTTCAACTTTAGCACGTTTGCTATTAACATGTAAAACAAAATGCAACTACTTCTATTTAATATACTTACATGTATGTTCTGTTTAGATGTTTCATATGGTTTTGCAGCTTTTCAGTTGGAGGTGTGTAATGTGAAGAAGGTGCTTTCTTTCCTGTTGGATGTAAGAAATTGAATTTTCATTTTCAATGTTAATCTGTTGGGAGCTTGCAGAGGTTGAGATGGTTAGGTTTATTTTTGATCATTATTTGGGTGAGTTTATATTTTGTATTCATTTATGTACACTTACTTTACTATGTCTTTTTGCTGGTTTGTTATAGTTGTTATTTTCTGACAGTTTATTGGTTTATACTTAGTAGATTTTTTCTTTTAGGAAGTCTATGTAAAGAGATTGAAGTTGAAGAGTGTGTTAATATTTGCTATTTTAGGTTTTTAAGTTTGATAACAGTTACATTTTATTTAAAATATACTTTTTAATTAGTTGTTCTTTAATGATCTGGTGATAGAAACCAGCAGAGTTTCCTCGTCTTGCAGGGTTAGTCGTTTTTAAAGTATTTAGCTGTTTAAATTAGTGTGCATTTTATATTGTTTATTTAATTGTTTGCTTGATTTTATTGGTTAAAGTTGTTTATAGTGTTATTAATTGGTTTTATTCAGTTTAGCCCTTTTATGGTAAATGCTAATTTAGGTTTTATATTTGGACCTGGACCACCCGGGGGCCGATAATTAACCTAGTGCATGAGACTGTACTTCATTTTTAAAATAAGTTTCATCAGGATTTGTGTATCTAGTGCAACTCCGGCTGAGAATGTAAAAAAATATGCTTTCTGGCCCTGCAGGGTCCCTGTGGGAACCCCTCCAAGAGTCCTAGAGGGTCAGGGTGTTACTACCCTTCCCCCTTTTCTTTTTTTTAATGTTTTTTCCTGTGACTTTTTCAACCAAGTCACAAGATGGCTACCAATAGTTCCTGGTTTGAAGTGTTGGCAGCCAATCATATCTCAGCACAAGATCTCAGGTGGCGTCGCATCCCCAATTGTATATCTGAAAAACCTTCAAATAACTCTGTAAATACTGAACAGATTGATACCATTTATTTGGATTTATTCAAATACTCTTTATTTCGTTAATATACCAGAAAGAGATACAGATTAAAGTATAAAATACAAAACCAAGCCTTTAAAACAATGAGGACATATTTAAGAAGGTGATAAAACAATTCATTTGACACTGTTTAACAAAAGGGCGCTTTCTGGACCAACAGCTAATATCCTGCCAAATTTGGTGTAATTCCGTTCAGCAGTTCAGGTTGTAGGCGTGTCTAAATTTTCCTAAGGAATTAACATGGGGAAAATGCATTTTTGCCCCCCCCCCTTTTTCTCAGCCCCTGCTTGACGGACCCCAAACCTTTCAAGACAGCAGCTGAAGTGAGTGTTTAACTAGTTTTGAAAATTCCATGAGGATTCATCAAACAACGCCAAAGTTATTGGCAAATAAAAAAATGCACTTCCTATGGAAACTACATCCTAACTATAACTACTTACTGGCGACTGCCAGCAGATAATAAATATATAAGTGTATATATATATATATATATATATATATATATATATATATATATATTATCTACTGGCGGTCGCCAGTAGATAGTTATAGTTAGGACCTATTATCCATAGGAAATTCGTAACATTCTTTTCCCAATAACTTTGGCGCCGGATGACGAATCATCGTGAAATTTTCACAACTAGTGGGGCGCTCCGGTCAGCTTCTGTCTTGAAAATTTCAGGGTGATTTGGCAAGCGGGGGCCGAGAAAAAAGGGGGGTCCCAAAACATGTTTTCTCCATGTTAATTCCCATAGGAAATTTTAGCCACGGCTACAGCCCGAACTGCTGGACGGAATTACACCAAATTTGGCAAAAAGGTAGTGCTTGGTTCAGAAAGCGCCCTTTTTTTTAAATGGTGTAAATCCGTTCGGTAATTCCAGAGAAATTCAAAAAATAAGAGTCAAAAAATCAATTTCCCATAGGAAACTTTATGCAAGGCTACAGCCGAAACTACTGAACGGATTTACCCCAAATTTGGCTAAAAGGTACTGCTTGGCTCAGAAAGCGACCTTTTTAAAAATGCTGTAAATCCGTTCAGTAGTTGCTGAGAAAATCAAAAATAAAGGTTTCGATATTTAGAGGCACGGAGGAGCCGCGGACCCTCCCGACCACAAGCTTTATTCTAATTGGCTGTCAACACTCCAAACCAGGAAGTGTTGGCAGCCATCTTGTGACTCGGTAGAACCGAGTCACAAGAAAACAGAAAAACAGTTGCGTAAAACAAGAAAAGGGGGCAGGGTAGAAACACCCTGACCCCCTAGGCCTGCTCAGGGGGTCCCACAAGGACCCCCAGGGCCCAAAAAAGCATTTTTTTAAAATAAAAGCGCCGAGATGCGCGGAGGATTTGCGGATCCGGCCGCGAAAATAAAAAAAACAAAGCGTCGGCTTTTGCGCTTCGTTATTAATTAGCCCCCGGGTGGGCCAAGTCCCGGGGGCATGTAAAAAAATGTGTGGGGGGCCCCAATCCCCCCACACTGCCCCGGGGACCGCCACCCTCCGGGGCTTTGCACAAATATTTGCGGGGGCACATGGCCCCCCCGCAGCCCCAGGGACCACCACCCCCCGGGGCTTTGTTTTTTTATGTGTGGGGGGCCTCCAAGCCCCCCCCCAAGCCCCAGGGACCGCCACCCCCCGGGGCTTTCATTAATACATTTGCGGGGGGCACACGGCCTCCCCCACTGTGGCGCGTTTTAAGTTGGGGAATTAATTGCTCTTCAATCCTTAGGGTCCCTGGGGGCCAACTAGCCCACCAGGTACCTCCAGTAAGCGCCACAGAGCTGCGTTGCAGAGAGGTGTAAAAAGGGGCGTGGCCTCTGAACACCTCTCTGCAACGCAGCTCCCTGGCGCATAATGGAGGTACCTGGTGGGCTAGTTGGCCCCCAAGGACCCTTAGTATTCAAGGGGAATTAATCCCTCAACTTAAAACACGCCACGGGGCGCGTTTGCACAGTGGTGAAGGGACGGGGCGGGGCCTGAGGTGACATGTGTGCAAACACGCCCTGTGGCGCGTTTTAAGTTGGGGAATTAATTCCTCTTCAATCCTGAGGGTCCCTGGGGGCCAACTAGCCCACCAGGTACCTCCAGTAAGCGCAAGAGGCCTGCGTTGCAGAGAGGTGGTCCAGCCCACGCCCCTTTTTACACCTCTGTGCAACGCAGCTCTGTGGCGCTTACTGGAGGTACCTAGTGGGCTAGTTGGACCCCAGGGACCCTCAGGATTCAAGGGAACTTAATCTCCCAACTTAAAACGGCCACAGGACTTGTTTGCACACATGTCACCTCAGGCCCCCCCTCCTTTCACCACTGTGCAAACGCGCCCAGGGGCGCGTTTTAAGAGGAAGTTTTAATCCCCCTGCCCTATTATGTACTAGGGCCTTACAGAGGAGGTCATGCTAATCACAGGGGTACCCCAACGCATAGTGTTCCCTAGTGTATGTAGGTGTTTTCACTGTATTGTAAGTGTCTTTTAGCATAGCACTGGCTCTAGGCCTGGTTAGTCCGAGTCAGTTACCACCAGTACCCGTCTGAAAAAGTTGTGGGCACAGGATGCTTTTGCAACAAGGCCTCTTTCTGCTCCTCTGTTGGTTCTTTCTGCACATGTCTTGCTTCTTCCTGCTCTTTTCTTCGTCTTTATGGACTTCTGTTGCTTCTTTCTGCATTTCTTTTGCTTCTTTCTGTGCGTTTTTTTTCTTCTTTCTTCACATGTCCTACCTCTGTAGGCACAGTTAGAAACTAGCATTTTTTTAACCTTTGAAATTCACTTAAAAAACCATAGGTTTCAGGCACGTTATAGTTAGAAATTAGCATTTAAAAAACCTTTGAAATTCACTAAAAAAACATAGGTTTCAGGAACGTTATAGTTAGAAATTAGCATTTAAATAACCTTAGAAATTCACTGAAAAAAACCATAGGTTTTAGGCACAGTTATAGTTAGTTGGACATTTCACTCGTACAAAACCAGTGAAATTCCCCCGTTATAGTTAGTTCAGCTAACTATAACTCGCGCCCCCGCAATGCACTGCTGATGACGTCACATATTACATCACTCATGACATGGTCAGTGAAATCACTGATGACATCACTGATGACATCTCAAATGACATCACTGATGACATCATCCATGTGATAATTTCATGCATCTTCTCACACCCTAATATAACTTTTGATACACCCACTCTAAATTACAGACTGCCATTCTCAAAACCATAGACACTCTAACACCAATAACTACATACACACTCACTGATTCTTAGGTCTACACACACATCCACTCACTCACCCGTACAGTCACTCATACTTACGGTCACTCAGTACATTACTATCATATGCACTCATACACCTATATAGACACTCACACACCGCCACTCATCCATAGAGGTACTCACACACCTAGTCAGTCATGCAAATAATTAATCACACTGCCATTTACTCACCTATACAGTTATACACACACCAGCTCACTTACTCATACAAATACTAGCACATTCTTACGCTCTGTTTCAATCACTGATACAAGTACACACTCATCCATACAGCCACTCTCACAATCACACAATCTCACTTATAGCCATTTATATACTCCAAAACACATATATACTGCCTTTCACATATGTAGTTACTCACACATGTACCACTGAGATATACATTCACTCACTAACACACCCATACACACACTCACCCACCCATACAGTCCATCACAGATGCACTCTTGAAACCATGCACCCAGTGAATCACCCACTCACACATCTATGCACAGAGTCACACACACCCCACCCACACAAACACTCAGGCACACATACAGATACTCATACATACAACCAATCAATAACCCATATAGACACTCATGTAGCTATTCAGACACCCATGCAGCCGCTTACACACCAACAGATAGACGGATACAGACATTCACACAGTTTAGTCACTAACCCATGCATTCAGTAAGATACGTTTAATCACTCACTTATAGAGTCAGTCACGCACCTACTAAATCATCCATTCAGACACTTATACACCCACTCATTCTTCAATACGCCTTTCCCTATATATATTAAACATATTTAAACTTTACAGAAACACGCAGTCACTGGATGATGTCATCAGTGATGTCCTTTGAGATGTCATCAGTGATGTCATCAGTGATGTCACTGATCATGTCATGAGTGATGTAATATGTGACGTCATCAGCAGTGCATTGCGGGGGCGCGAGTTATAGTTAGCTGAACTAACTATAACGGGGGAATTTCACTGGTTTTGTACGAATGAAATGTCCAACTAACTATAACTGTCCCTAAAACCTATGGTTTTTTCAGTGAATTTCTAAGGTTATTTAAATGCTAATTTCTAACTATAACGTGCCTGAAACCTATGGTTTTTTCAGTGATATATATATATCAAAACAGCGTCAAGAGTAGCAGCACAGAGCACTCACGGGGTAAGATATTCCTTTTATTCACAGCAGATGCGTTTCGACAAACTGCCTTTATCAAAGCTGTTTCATATATGAAACTGACACCATCATGTTAGTTTAAAAATTATGTGCATGGCTCCCATTGGAAGACTCTGTTTCTTGGCAGCCATGTCAGAGTGGAAATACCACTCTGACATGGCTGCCAAGAAACAGAGGGGCTTATTTACAAGCGTCTTGCGCCACTTTTGCGTCATTTTTAACATGGGAAAAATGACGCAAAAGTGGCGCAAGGGGCTTGTAAATCTGCCCCAGAGTATTCGAACTCAGATGGACAGTCCTTTCTCAATTGTCACTTCATAATCTTCCAATGGGAGCCAAGCACATCATTTTCAAACTAGCATGATGGTATCAATTTCATTGATGACAACGGCATTGATAAAGGCAGTTTTCCGAAATGCATCTGCTGTGAATAAAAGGAATATTTTACCCTGTGAGTGATGCGTGCTGCTGCTTTTGAAGATATTTTTGATGTATTTTCACGTGAATCAACCCTCAAGTAACGGAGGCACCAACCCATGAGTTTGCCAGGAAAGGGTGGAATTGTGTTTGCAGTTATTCATTTGTTCCTGCCTGAACCGCCGCACTTGAAGCTAAGGAGGCACTTATTTCATCGATAAAGGTTGGAAATTATTAAATTTTGGGATGCACAGCCATTTACCTGACTTCTGCTGTAAGTGCTACATGAATGTCTTTGAGTTTGCGGCAGGATGAGGGGCACTTTTCTTTGACACATTCAGCATGGATGAAATGACTGGGCCCCATGTAAGAAAAATGACAGTCCGTTCAGAGTGTGATTTTGAGGTAGAACTGTATTGATGTTGTCAGCAGCGTGATAAAGAAAGAACGCTTACCTGATGTTTTAACCCAATTATGGTGAAATGAACTATCGGTGCATTGTGACTTCTATTTGTACTGATTTTAAAACAGGTATTTCAATTGGGATAAGAAGGGAGAAATACCACTCTGACATGGCTGCCAAGAAATAGAGTATTCGAACTCAGATGGACAGTCCTTTCTCACTTGTCTCTTCATAATCTTCCAATGGAGCCAAGCACATCATTTTTAAACTAGCATGATGGTGTCAATTTCATTTATGACAACGACATTGATAAAGGCAGTTTGCCGAAATGCGTCTGCTGTGAATAAAAGGAATATTTTACCCCGTGAGTGCTCCGTGCTGCTGCTTTTGAAGCTGTTTTTGATGTATTTTCACATGAATCCACCCTCACGTAATTGAGGCACCTGTCCGTGAGTTCGACAGGAAAGGGTGGAATTGTGTTTGCAGTTATTCATTTGTTCCTACCTGAACCGCTGTACTTGAAGCTAAGGAGGCAATTATTTAGTCGACAAAGGTCGGGAATTATTAAATTTTGGGACGCACAGCCATTTGCCTGACTACTGCGAAAAGCGCTACATGAATGTCTTCGAGTTTGCGGCAGGGCAAGGGGCACTTTTCTTTGACACATTCAGCATGGATGAAATGACTGGGCCCCATGTAAGAAAAATGACAGTCCGTTCAGAGTGTGATTTTGAGGTAGAACTGTATTGATGTTGCCAGCAGCGTGATAAAGAAAGAACGCTTACCTGACGTTTTAACCCAATTATGGTGAAATTAACTATTAGTGCATTATGACTTCTATTTGTACTGATTTTAAAATGTAGGTATTTTCATTGGTATAAGATGGGAGAAATACCACTCTGACATGGCTGCCAAGAAACATAGTATTCGAACTCAGATGGACAGTCCTTTCTCACTTGTCACTTCATAATCTTCCAATGGGAGTCATGCTCATCATTTTTAAACTAGCATGATGGTGTCAATTTCATTCATGACAACGGCATTTATAAAGGCAGTTTTCTGAAACGCATCTGCTGTGAATAAAAAGAATATTTTACCCTGTGAGTGCTCCATGCTGCTGCTTTTGAAGCTGTTTTAGATGTATTTTCACGTGAATCCACCCTCATGTAACGGAGGCACTCGCCCTTGAGTTCGACAGGAAAGGGTGGAATTGTGTTTATATATATATTCACTGAAAAAACCATAGGTTTTAGGGAAAGTTATAGTTAGTTGGACATTGCACTCGTACAAAACCCGTGAAATTCCCCCGTTATAGTTAGTTCAGCTAACTATAACTCGCGCCCCCGCAATGCACTGCTGATGACGTCACATATTACATCACTCATGACATGGTCAGTGACATCACTGATGACATCATCCAGTGACTGTGTGTTTCTGTAAAGTTTAAATATGTTTAATATATATAGGGAAAGGCGTATTGAAGAATGAGTGGGTGTATAAGTGTCTGAATGGATGATTTAGTAGGTGCGTGACTAACTCTATAAGTGAGTGGTTAAACGTATCTTACTGAATGCATGGGTTAGTGACTAAACTGGGTGAATGTCTGTATCCGTCTGTCTGTTGCTGTGTAAGTGGCTGCATGGGTTTGTGAATAGCTACATGAGTGTCTATATGAGTTATTGATTGGTTGTCTGAGTATCTGTATGGGTGCCTGAGTGTTTGTGTGGGTGGGGTGTGTGACTCTGTGCATAGATGTGTGAGTGGGTGATTCACTGGGTGCATGGTTTCAAGAGTGCATCTGTGATGGACTGTATGGGTGGGTGAGTGTGTGTATGGGTGTGTTAGTGAGTGAATGTATATCTCAGTGGTACATGTGTGAGTAACTACATATGTGAAAGGCAGGATATATGTGTGTTGGAGTATATAAATGGCTATAAGTGAGAGTGTGTGATTGTGAGAGTGGCTGTATGGATGAGTGTGTACTTGTATCAGTGATTGTATAAGAGCGTAAGAATGTGCTAGTATTTGTATGAGTAAGTGAGCTGGTGTGTGTATAACTGTATAGGTGAGTAAATGGCAGTGTGATTAATTATTTGCATGACTGACTAGGTGTGTGAGTACCTCTATGGATGAGTGGCGGTGTGTGAGTGTCTATGTAGGTGTATGAGTGCATATGATAGTCCTGTTACTGAGTGACCGTAAGTATGAGTGACTGTACGGGTGAGTGAGTGGATGTGTGTGTAGACCTAAGAATCAGTGAGTGTGTATGTAGTTATTGGTGTTGGAGTGTCTATGGTTTTGCAAATGGCAGTCTGAAATTTAGAGTGGGTGTATTAAAGGTTATATTAGGGTGTGAGGAGGTGCATCAGATTATCACGTGGATGATGTCATCAGTGATGTCATCAGTGATGTCATTTGAGATGTCATCAGTGATATCATCAGTGATGTCACTGACCATGTCATGAGTGATGTAATATGTGACGTCATCAGCAGTGCCTTGCGGGGGCGCGAGTTATAGTTAGCTGAACTAACTATAACGGGGGAATTTCACGGGTTTTGTACGAGTGCAATGTCCAACTAACTATAACTTTCCCTAAAACCTATGGTTTTTTCAGTGAATTTCAAAGGTTTTTAAATGCTAATTTCTAACTATAACGTGTCTGAAACCTTTGGTTTTTTCAGTGAATTTCAAAGGTTTTTTAAATGCTAATTTCTAACTATAACGTGCCTGAAACCTATGGTTTTTTAAGTGAATTTCAAAGGTTTTTTAAATGCTAGTTTCTAACTATGCCTACAGAGGTAGGACATGTGAAGAAAGAAGAAAAAACGCACAGAAAGAAGCAAAAAAAATGCAGAAAGAAGCAACAGAAGTCCACAAAGATGAAGAAAAGTGCAGGAAGAAGCAAAAGATGTGCAGAAAGAACCAACAGAGGAGCAGAAAGAGGCCATGTTGCAAAATCATCCTGTGCCCACAACTTTTTCAGACGGGTACTGGTGGTAACTGACTTTGACTAACCGGAGCCAGTGCTATGCTAAAAGACACTTAGAATACAGTGAAAACACCTACATACACTAGGGAACACTATGCGTTGTGGTACCCCTGTGATTAGCATGACCTCCTCTGTAAGTCCCTAGTACATAATAGGGCAGGGGGATTAAAACTACCTCTTAAAACGCGCTACGGGGCGCGTTTGCACAGTGGTGAAGGGAGGGGGGCCTGAGCTGACATGTGTGCAAACGCGCCCCGTGGCGCGTTTTAAGTTGCAGGATTAAGTCCCCTTGAATCCTGAGGGTCCCTGGGGCCCAACTAGCCCACCAGGTACCTACAGTTAGCACCACAGAGCTGAGTTGCAGAGAGGCATTCCGAGGCCACTCACCTTTTTACACCTCTCAGCAACGCAGCTCTGTGGCACTTACTGGAGGTACCTGGTGGGCTAGTTGGACCCCAGGGACCCTCAGGATTCAAGGGGACTTAATCCCCCAACTTAAAACACGCCACAGGGCGTGTTTGAACTCATGTCACCTCAGGCCCCGCCCCCTCCCTTCACCACTGTGCAAACACGCCAATTTAAAAAAGCATACAGCTCGTGATCGGGGGGTGCGCGGACCCTACGAGGCCATAGATATATATGTGATTTTATTTTTGATTTTCTCAGGAACTACTGAACGGATTTACACCATTTAACCAAAAGGCACGACTCTGAACCAAGGGCTACCTTTTTGCCAAATTTGGTGTAATTCCGTTCAGCAGTTCGGGCTGTAGCTGCAATGAAAGGTTCCTATGGAAAATTGCATGGGGAAAACACGTTTTGGGACCCCCCTTTTTTCTCGGCCCCCACTTGACGAATCACCCTGAGACTTTCAGAATAGGAGCGGACCGGAGCGCCCCACGAGTTTTGAAAATTTCGCAAAGATTCGTCTACCGGCGCCAAAGTTATTTCAAATAGAATGTTGCGGATTTCCTATGGAAAATAGGTCCCAACTATAACTATCTACTGGCGACCGCCAGTAGATAATATATATATATATTTATATATATATATATATATATATATATATATATATATATATATATATATATATATATATAATTTGGAGTTTAAATGTTCGGAGTTAATGGTAATTTTTGAGGGGTTGAGTTGTTAATAATTTTGATATATCATTTTTTGGGCTGAATGGTAAATATTTTGTTGATGTAATATATTTTTATTTAATTTAAATATGTGTATAACCTGTTTCGGGTTATTTAAAGTCATTGTTTTTTTATCTATTTATTAATGATTGTTTAATTATTTTGCCAATAGCATTGTAGTCTATATTATTTGAATCAATATTTTTGACATAACGTATTTTAATTTAAAGGCAGCAATATTTTTGTTTCCAGTATTTTAGTTTTGATATGGTTAAAAATCAATACAATTGATAATGATATTTGTGTTCTCACCATTTGTGCCATTTATAGTTACCTATAGAAAGTCAATATTTTGTAATCAATATTTAATTTACAATATTTTTGTGTTTCAATATTAAATGCCTTGATATTATGACAGTGATCCCCTTATGGACATGTAAGGCAAACTTGGGGATGACTTATTAATATTTAAAAGGAGGGTTTTGGCATGTCAAAAGGGTTTATTTTGATGAGTTGAATTTGTAGTTTAAACCTGTACTGCCATGCTACAGGTGGCAGGCCTGCAGCCATGTTTACTTTACCACTATAGTGGGTGGCGCAATGAGTGCTGCAGTCAGTGGTGCTAGAACAATTTTCAGAGTGGGGCTGCTGTCATCAAAGTTACATCACGGAAGGCAAGGGATTGTGAAAAATTAAAATGTTTCCCAAAGAACAAGTTATGCTAATGAGCCATGTCCATTCAGTAGGAGAGTAGAAAAGGTGCGGAATATCATCAGTTGTGCATTTGTGCATTTTGAAGGAGACCTTTGCAAAAATATTACACACACCATTTTATCCATCAAAATGGCCAAACATTTCTCATTGACATGCAATGTTACTGATAAAACGATACAGTGCACAAAGGATAACGTGTGGATATCAGGTTTCAACAAATATTTATCATTTGCACATCACCAAGTAAAGTGTTGATTTATTTTAATCATATTAAACTCTTTGTTTCCATCAAACTTCAGAATTTCAAAAAATATGCCTCATTTGTTCTTTCCTAACTGCTAACATATTTTGCTATATTTGCACAGTTTGTTTACAGATATTTTCATGTACATCTCTCTCTCTTTCTCTCTCGTTCTCTCTCTCTCTCACTCTCTCCATATGTATGAGAGAGGATGTGGCCTAATGGCTAGAGCGGTCAACCTCGAAGCTTGTGAACCAGGTTTGAGCCTCAGCAGGGATGCTCAACATCCTGTGATTCTGGGCAAATCACTTAATTTCCCCCTGCCTAACAAAATGAATGTATTCAACTGCAACGTAACTGGTGCTCACGTAAAGCACTCTGATACCTTCAGGTCGAGTTTGTGCTATATAAAACTTTTTTTTAAACGTAATATATATATATATATATATATATGTATACTGAACAAAACAAAGGTTAAGGTAATGTTACAGTTAGATGATAGATGAATATGTCCCTGACAGCATTAATGTTTTGAACTAACAAAACACACAGAAATTCACCATTTAAAGTTAGAACTTGTGCCCTTGCAATTCACTGCTTAAGGCCGTGCATAACAGGGATTGTCCGCAAGGCCTGGCTGCTAGCAATCCCCCCACAGCATCTAGCCCAACACTGTGCAACGCCCTGTGGCCAACCCACCCAGAGCTAGAACTGTTGCTTACTACTAACATATAAGGAGTAGGGCCAAACAGGCGGAGCTTGTAGGTGATTTGGTGTCTTTGCATACTCGCCAGCAATTAAAAACAAGACCCATGTACTCTGCTCTCAGACCAGGAAAAGACAAGAAAGAACCCATTCATCTTAGACAGTCACTATTGAAGAGAGTGCGCTCCAATAAATTAATGATGCATTCACCTCCATCAAGGATTTCAGGTAATTTTTCATTTCCAATTGTAAAGAAAACACACTGTTCATCAGCCAGGAAAATGGCAGGAACACTGTTACATACTGATACTGTTACTAACTTGAAGGGGTGAGGCCAAATGGGTGAAGCATGTAGGTGTGCCCCTTTGCATAGTCAGCAGCAAATAAAAGGGAGAACCAAGGACTGTGTTTTTCTCTAAGGGGGTGTACACCCCCTCCCCAATCCTATCTTGACCCCAGGGACCCCAACCCCGGGGCCTGAGTTTAATATTAGTCTGTGCCCTGGTGCCCACCCCTGGCACCCACCATACACAATGTTGGTGCCCATGGGGGGAGACCCAGAACTGTGCACCCCCTAAATATTTAAGTCAGGCCAGAATAGAAAGAATAGCAATTAAACTTATGCAGTAGCTCAGTATATTATCCCTCAGTGTAAGAAACTTTTACCAAACACTCACACTAATTGGATGATGCCATCAGTAATGTAATTTCAGATGTCATCAGTGATGTCACTGACCATGTCATGAATGATGTAACATGTGAGGTCATAATTAGTACATTGCGGGCGTAAGTTATAGTTAGCTCAGGTAACTATAACTGCAGAATTTCTCTGGTCTTGTACGAGTGAAATGTCAGCCGAACTATAATGAGGCAAGGACACGCCGACAGCAGGCTGGCAAAAAACGATTTATTCACTGGAACACCGACCTCCCCAGTCCGATTTCAAATTAATTCCTAACGCGTTTCCGAGCTTTTACAGCTCCTTCATCAGAGGAAAGGACTTGCCGTGTACTGGTAACCGCTCCCAGGCACCATTCACCGCATGCGCTAAACAAACACTAATTAACCCAGTGTGGGCTTTCAGGTGAGTAAAAATAAATGGCATGCTGGTACCTGTAGTCATTTGTTTTTTGGAGCAACATTAACAGCCCAGTGGGTCCAGTAAAATTTCAATGTTTTAGTCCATATTTGTTACCCCAGTGGGCCTCAGAACTGGGGTGACAGGTCATACATTTCCTTCGCCGCTGTGCCATACAAACGACCCAACACCATGTTGAGTCATTGGCCCCATGTTTAGAAGTCCCATAGTGGCGTGGCCTCTGCGGCCAGGCTGCCGCAATTCAATCCAACTCAAAAGTGCCCTGAGGCAAGGACACGCCGACAGCAGGCTGGCAAAAAACCATTTATTCACTGGAACACTGACCTCCCCAGTCCGATTTCAAATTAATTCCTAACGCGTTTCCGAGCTTTCACAGCTCCTTCGTCATAGGAAAAGGACTTGCCGTGTACTGGTAACCGCTCCCAGGCACCATTCACCGCATGCGCTAAACAAACACCAATTAACCCAGTTTGGGCTTTCAGGTGAGTAAAAATAAACGGCATGCTGGTACCTGTAGTCATTTGTTTTTTGGAGCAACATTAACACCCCAGTGGCTCCAGTAAAACTGCAAAGTTTTAGTCCATGTTTGTTACCCCAGTGGGCCTCAGAACTGGGGTGGCAGGTCATGCATTTCCTTTGCCGCTGTGCCATACAAACGACCCAACACCATGTCGATATATATATATGTGTGTGTGAGTGGGTGTGTAAGGGGTTGTTTGGGTGTGTAAGTAGATGTGTGAGTATGTGAGCAGTTTTGTGGGTCTGCGAGTGGATATGTGAGTGGGTGTGTGAAAGGTTGTGTGGGTGTGTACGTGGGTGTGTGAGTAGGTGTGTGAGTGTGTGTGTGAGTGGCTGTGTGGGTCTGTGAGTAGGTGTGTGAGTGGTTTTATAGGCCTGTGAATGGGTGTGTGAGTGGGTATATGGGTATGTGAGTCATTGTGTGGGTATGTAAGTGAGTGTTTGAGTATGTGAGTGTCTGTGTAAGGTACTGTGTGGGTATGTGAGTGGGTGTGTTAGTGGTTTGTGGATCTGTGAGTGTGTGTGTGAGTGGCTGTACAGGTGTGTGAGTGGGTTGTGAGTAATTGTGTGAGTAGGTGTGAGGGTCTGTGAGTGAATGTATGTGTTTTTTTAATTGGGGTCTAAATTCGCAGATCTACCGCAGAGCACACAGGGTGGGTCGAGCTGAGCACTGCAATGAATCCAGTGACCCTTGTGTGTTTAAAAAAAACATTTTGAACAATTTCTTGCCCTTGATGGGTCCCTCACAGACCCCTCCATCAGTCTAATGGGTCAGGGTACCTCTACCATGACCTCTTCTTTCACTTTTAAATTACATTTTCCCCCCTTTGGAACTGAGTCCCGCTGTGCAAAATGGAGGTCACAACTTTCCCCCCAGGTTGCTTCCAGCATATCAAGGCATTGTTATTGGCGAGTGGACTGTGGATCTGCCGCAGATTTGCAGCTCTAGATATATATAAATCTTTTTACTTTAATAACTCCAAAACTGCTGAACGGATTTTCATCAAATTACAAAAAGCACTCCTTCTTTACCAAATCTAGCTTTCAACCAGATTTGGTGTAATTCCGTTCAGCGGTTCAGGCTGTCCTCATGTTTAAAATCCCTATGTGACAGACAGCAGCTGAAGTGACTGGCAAACTAGATTTGAATGTTTCAGGAAGATTCGTCAAATGACCCCAAAGTTAATAGCAAAACAAAAAACACTCTTCCTACGGAAACTAGGTCCTAACTATGACTACTTACTGCCAACCACCAGTAGGCCAGTGGGTACTATATAAATATATATAGTACCTAGTGGCAGTCGCCACTGGGTGGTTATAATTAGGACCGCATTTCCATAGAAAAAGCATTTTTTGGCTTGCTAATAACTTTGAGAGAAAAAGCATTTTTTGGTTTGCTAATACCTTTGACAGAGTTCAACGAATCTTCACGAAACTTTTAAAAAAAGGGTTCATTCACCTTGGCTTCTTCCTTGAAAGTTTCAGGGTGATCCATCAAGCAGGGGCAAGAAAAAGGGGAGTGGTCCCAAAACACGCTATACCAGTGCAATTTTCCCAACTAAAATTGAACAGGAATACTGCAAAAACAGCTGAATAGAATCACACCAAATTTGACCAAAAGCTGAATCTTTGTCCAGAAAGCATGCTTTTTGTGATTTCGTGCAAACCGGATCATTATTTTTTGAGAAATAAGGTGCAAAATACTTGTATATTTCACATTGCGGTGGGTCTGGTGGAGCTGACAGAACTCAAGATAAGATCTGATTGGCTACCACTACATCAAGAGAGATGTGGCAGCAGTGACTTTAGAACTCAGGGACTCAGTCCCCTGTCCTGTAAAATAACTAAAAAACCATAATGGGCAGGGTAGGGATAACTTGCCCCCCTAGACCTGATGGGGGTTGAGTGGGGGTCACAGAGAAGCCCCCATCCCCTTGGGCCAAAAACCATATTTTTTTATTGGTGCAGAGGAGCTGTGGATCTGCAGCGCCATTGCAAACATCATGGGCTTTTGCCCTTTTTAATTATGAACTTCTGGGTTGAGCCAGGGCCTGAGAGGTAGCTGCTTATATATTTTATTGAGAAGGGGGTTGCAGCCCCCTTCCATGAAATAAACAGGCCATGGGACTCCATCTCCTGGGGTCACTGCACATTTTAGAAGGAGAGGGGGCATACGGACCCCTCCCCAGCCATTATCATGGACCCCTCACCCAGGGCTGCAACATATTTTAAAAGTGGAGGGGGAATTTGGACCCCTCTCCAGCCTTTAACAGACCCCATCAACCAGGGCTGCAACATGTGAATGGGTGCCCCGGGCCCACCTGGGATACTCACAGCAATTGGTGCCCAGAGGGCAGTGAGGGGAGCCGCAGGGCTCCTGCTGACCCTGCCAGCTCCCCAGTCTTCACCCCTCACGGTGCAGCAGGAGTTGGCTGCAGTGATTTGCTCCCTCCAGGAAGGAGCAGCTTGTCTCTGTTCCCACCAAGTGGGAGCAAACCTCTGTTTCATTACAGCAAGTGCATGAGCAAGGAGCAGAAGTTGTCCCTGCCCACGCTCTTGCAGGCAGGCAACTGCAGTGTCCAGAAGGATGGGGTTACTGGGACACTGTTGCCATCAGGCCCCACAGGATGCGGTCCCTGGGCCAATGTATGGCTCAGAGAGGTGGCCCCATGCCCCTCCCCAAAACTCAATAATTGCCCCCAGAGGATGAGGTCCCTGGGGCCCTTTAAATGGTTGGGGAGGGGCCCAACACTCCCCTCCCCTTTACAAAAGAAATTAGCCCTAGGGGATAGGTTCCCTGGGACCTTTAGAAGGATCAGGAGGGAGGGGGGCTGCAAACCTGCCTCACCAAAATACATAATTAAGCCTCATGGGGGATGGGGTTCTCTGGGCCCTTTGGAGGATCAGGGAGGGTGGCCCCATGCCCCTTCCCAAAAACAACAAGCATTTGCAATGCGATCGGTCTCGCCTTTGGGACCTTATATGTATTTTGATATGCAGCACATTAGCCTGGGTGCTGAAACATCTTCTCTTCTTTAACAAGGAGGGAAAGTAAGCACCAAACTGCGTGACACGCCAGGTATGGGAACACATGAAGAGAAATATTGCCTTTCAGCGGTAAATGGTATAGTCCAAAGCTCTGTTTTTAATATAAAATCAGATCCTTCGGTGGTCATATCACTGAAAATACAAGATTTGAAAAAAATGTTATTGTATACGGGTGCTCGTGGAAGACAATTTCTATGGACAGGAATCTAGAGAATGCTAAAGTGATTCTGGTATTTTACTGACATCTGCTGATCGTTTTCTATCAAGAAAGTTAAATAGAGGCAGTTGCCAGAAAAAATAAAAAAATAAAGTCCCTAAGCAGAAAGCAATTCTGGTATTTTACTGACCTCTACTGGTCGTTTTCTATCAAGACAGTTAAATAGAGGCAGTTGAACAAGCAGAAAGCAATTCTGGTATTTTACTGACCTCTACTGGTCGTTTTCTATCAAGACTGTCAATAGAGGCAGTTGAACAGAAAAAAAAGTCCCTAAGCGGAAGCAGACAAGTCTTAGGGCTGATCTCCAGAGCCCACAAAGTACATACACATATAAGTATATACTAAAGTTTATACAAGAGGTCTCGAATGCTCGACCTAAAAATTGTCCCTGTTAGATGCGCCCCCGAAACCACTGGCTGCTAGGGGAGGGGGCCGCATCCCCTCCAAAAAAATAAATGATTGGCTCTGAGGGATGGGTCACCAAGGCCCTTAAGTGGCTCAGGGAAGGAGGCATCACACCCCTCTCCCCATTAAAGAAAGGGAATGGTCCCGAGGGATGTAGTCAGGGATGAGGGCACACACCCCCACCCCAAATAAAAAAAATAAAAAATTAATGTGAAATGAGCACAAAACACTCATGTCTATGTTGATGGGGATGTAAAAATAAAATCTGTCTTGGTACAATAATCATTATCGCTGCCACCAAGTCTATTCTAGGGCTGCTGGCATAAACTCTGATGCAGGAATGCGCTTTGGCCAAAACTGTGGACCAAATGTTCAGAGGTGATGGAAAAGGCATCCTCAATAATGTTGACGGCAGTGTTGCTAGTTTTGTAAAACTTAGCAGAATGGGCTCATTGAATTTGTGTTTTGTAGTTTCTGAATGTTCGTTTTTTATGCCCCCCTGAAAGTGCAATACTTTAACTGATACCTGCTGAAATAGTTATTTCCAGCATTGATACGTGCTGAATATGGAAATGTTCGGTTTTATACACCTCTAAAACATATTTGTGGGTTTCCGTGATTTTTGTTGCTAATGTAAGTGAATGAACATGTTGTGGGATGTCATGAGTGAGTAGTTCTATGTGCCCGCTAGTGCTGGTAGTGAATGTAAGCCTCCATATGCTCTCTAGTACCTTACCTGTCATCAGCAATGAAGAAAATAAACTGCCATCAATTGTGCTCTACCTGAGACAGCAACTGGTCTCTGTGCTTTTCAGGCATCTTGCATTTGAAAGTAAAGACGGTCAGCTTCTCAGTTCTTTTCTTGGTGCAGAATTTACCCAGAGGCCTCAATTTAGTTGCGTGGGCAAAATGTTCACTGTGACCACGGGCCTTTCTATCTAATGGCAAGTAAATGCATGCAGTCTTTGCGTTGCTTTGCACTGCTTTGTGCCACAGGAGCTCATGCATAAAAACATCAGTTAATAACCCACGAAGTTTCAATTCAGATCCTGCTGTTGGCATGTTAACTATCCTTTTTAACTCATTTGGACTAGTCTATGCAGAAACATTGGCATGTCTCCATAAGCCCTGTTCTCTCTAAAACCATTAAGTCTTGGGTTGAGTGATCACATGCCTAGCATGTATAGCAGATATCTGCCCCTACTACTGCCACCTTTTGTAACAACTACTCTGTATGCAAATCTCCCATTGAACCTATGGACCATCATCCCACTGTTTTCCCATGCATTCAGTCAAAACACAATTTGCATAGGTTTGATTTAGATTAGGTTTCTCACTAATATAATTTTTTGAAACATTTTCTAAAACTCATGCAATCCTAGGATTTCAACGTAATGTTCACTAAATTGATTAGGTTCTGTTCATTATTAGTTCACTTGATTAATGTCGACAAAGCTACTACTAATAAAGCACACCATTAGAGTAACAAATTCATAGGACTTCATTTGTTTTACGTCCTTTAGTGGGACACATTATTTTTCTTCGTTGGCATACCTACATCTGTTTATTCCATTGCAAACTAACAACTCTAGTGGGGATATTTTATAAATCACTTTACTTGCTTGGACCTATTTTTAAGCCTGTACAATGTAAATAAATTGCTACGCCTGCAAGGCTGCTCTAAAGTGCTTCATGTGACAGGGCCCTCAATTTTATTTAATTGCTTAAAAGGCTAAAATTATATGCCACCAGTTCTGAAATGGGCTCTGAATACCATGAGAAATAGAGGAATTGTGTGAAGAAAACAATGCGTTTAGGGTCTAGTTAGAAAAACTGGCATTGACAAAGTGTGCGTGTTATGTCAAGGCTCGGAAAGGACAAAATGCAGGCTGTACTATTAGAGCTGGTACTGTGGAAGGTAGCTGAGAAATCAGTAGACAGTTGGACTGATGGGTTTCTGTTCGGAGGAGAAGAGCTATGTTCCTTAAGAAGGGATCCTATGCTCTCTATTGAGGTTGCTGTGACATAATTTCAGCTTTTTCTTGCAGAATCAACATGATTGCAATCAGTTGGTCATAATGTCCACATCAGTCGTGGTCTTCCCTCTGCGTGAGGTGTGCAGTGTCTTGTGAGTTAAGGATGATGTGATCCTTTTGGTTCTAATGGACTCCATAGAACAGTGATGTAATTGTGAGGGGAATGGAATTCATGATGTAGGACATTCAGTTAATGGTTACACACTGAGGAATACAGATGAGTAATACCAAGTTCCTTGTGTGGTGTGATCATTTGCAAATACCCAGGTTAGGGTAGTACGCTACAACTGGTGACTAGATAGGGGATTATGTAAACCCTGCAACCCGAAGAACAGAGAGTGCTCTCCCAGATAGTTTGCTGTGGTCCAGAAAACTGCTTGTGTGTGCCACATGTGCCTCATTCAAAGAGAAAATTGATAGTTTGCGCATGTGGAATCAAAGCGACACTCCAGCCAGTGCAAGGTCTGTGAAGAAAGTGAAAGCCTTACAGAAAGTTGGTTTGTGATCGGCTAGAAATTTGCTTGATAAAGTCAAGAAAAGAGATACTGTACCACAACGTGACACACAGCCGTCATTCATTCTGTACAACAATGCTAAAGGCACCAACAACCAGGTACAGAGAAGCGTTAGAGGCCGTGATAGCCGAGTGCAAGTAAGCGCTGAAAGCAGAGACAAATCTAACATCAAGAAATGCTAACAGCAGTGACAACCAGGTACAGAAAGTGCAGCGAGAGGCAACAACCTGGTGCAAGAAAATGCTGTGAGCAGAAGCAGGTGAACGCAAAGAAAATGCTTAAGGAAGTAAAAACCCAATACAATGCAAAGAGTTGAGAAGGGTGAAGAACCCAAGCAAGAATCAAAGCCAGCACTCACCGCTAATGAAGAAGACAGCGGAGTACAACCGGAGCGCGGGCGTGCTGACCGAAATGTCAGCACTTGGCTAGTGCGTGACAAGGGTGCCGGTACAAGCAGGCAACAGAAGCTGCCAGAGCAAGCTCTGCACCCGGTAGCAGAAAGCTCCACAGGTTATGATGCTGCCACATTCCTAAAACCACCGCTTCCCTTCTATACTGGCAAAAAGCAAAATATTGGCTACAGATGGACTGCCTGAATCGAAACTTGGATGATTTCATTGATGCACTGGAAGAAGCAAATGACAAAATATCATCAAATACCTAAAGAATTTAGGCGCTGATGGAGTAAAAGAAGTGACAAAGAAAATACCAAAAGGTGATGAATTGATGTACCTTGTCAAATCAAAGAAGATTTAAACCCCAAGTTCAATCCAATGCCGAATGTCGACTATGAAAGGTACATTTTCAGTCAAGAAAGGCAGAGAGCTGGTGGACTGATAAATGAGTTTGTAGAAAGACTTAATTTGCACATAAAGCATTGCAAGTTTAAATAGTTTAACCCCTTCAGCGCGGCGCGGATTTCCGCACTGTGCTGAAGGTTCTGAGCGCAGGCGGGGCTATGACGGAGTGGTTCCGTCATGCGCACAGCGCAACCGATGCGCATGACGGAACCACTCTGTCATACGCACCGAAGGGGTTAACAATGAAGAGGCCATGCGTCTCAGAGTAATAGATGGTTGCCTCTCCGATTCCTTCAGGCGAATGCTGAAAGAGACACTCAGTTTGGTGCGAGTACTCATCGCTGCCAGAGCAGAGGAAAGAGCTGACAGGCAGGCAGCTAACATGGAGTTTGGAACGGCCCAAAATGAATCAGCATTGAATGTAAAAAGTCAGCTGAAACACACGGCAGAAGGCCATAAAGTGATGTCTCCAAAGAAAAAGATGTGTTTCCAATGTGGATTTTCCTTTTCACATGAGGGTAGATGTTCCGCATTGGACAGGTTTGCAAAGGCTGCGGAAAAGAGAATCATTTTGTAATATTCTGCAAAGCTAGGGAAAGATCAAGTGCGTCACGCGAGAAAACAGAATGAATGCCAGAAAGTTCCAGAGGCGAAGTTCTACGCACGCCTACAAGGCCAAGCAGCAACATTAGTTGAGGCAAGTAGAAAATGAACGATGTCGATTGTTGTCAAATTCTTTGTCTAAACTTTTGTCACCGCCATTGTTGAGCTACAGTAAAAAAGATGGGTGTGCGATGTCGATGTTGACTACAGAAGGATGTGCAAATGTAGAGTTAGCTTCTTGAATGGAAGAATGCCGGTCAAAGCTAGGACGACAAGTGAAAGTGTGAAATTCATTTAGACACTGTCCCAAGATCACACTGAAAGTGAATGACTGTTCCATACCTTTTATCATATACAATGGCCCGTCAATAAGAATTATGCCAGTGAGGAAGAACAATGAACTGTCTCCAGTGTCCCGGGCTGCTTTGATGCCATTGCAAAGTCAAGGTCCATTCATAGCCACCGTGAAGCATAAAAACACAAAAGTACAAACGCCAATTGATGTCTTGCCAGGCACTTTATCAAGCTCATGTTTACTCAGTTTTAGTACTGCTGCTGACATGGGGCTGATTTCTGTAAACTACAATGTCAATGCCTATCACGAGACACTGAAGCAGATTCTGTCTATGTTTCATGGATTAGGAAGACTTAAGACCATGAAAGTGTAACTTTACATAAATTAGGACATTCGTCCTGTTGCTCAACAACATCAATGAATTGCATTCCATTTAGAAGAGGCTGTTAAGAAAGAACTTGATACCTTATTAAAGCATGACATCATTGAGCGATCCACTGGTCTGATGCCATGGGCATCACCCAGGGTACTAGTGCTGAAAAAGATAGTGGAGAAGCTGTGCACTTCTGCATTGATATGCGCCAAGCAAACAAGGCGATTGAAAGAGAACAACATCCAGGTCAGCACATTGCTGACATGATTGCACAGCTGAATGAAGCTAAAGTATTTTCCCGCCTTGATTCGAACAAAGGGCATCACTAGCTCAAACAGGTAGAGAGTTGCAGGTACATTACTATTTTTTCAACTCATGTTGGTTTGTTTCGATATAAAAGGCTACGTTTCGGTGTGTCATCCGCTGACAAACTTTTTCAGGATGCCATTCATCACATAATGCAGCCAGTCACAAATGCTTTCAATGGCAGTGGTGACATTCTAGTTTTTGGGCCACGTGAAAGAAACATGATAAAGCTCTTACACAAGTGTGTCGTATACTTGCTGATGCAGGTCTCACTTTAAATGTGGCAAAGTGTGAGTTTCATAAAAAAAGCTCAAGTTCTTTGGCCATGTCTTTCCTGGTGAGGGAATGACTCCAGAATCGAACAAAGTACAAGCCTTGTCATCCACTTCTAGCCCACAAGATGCAAGATACTTTCTTGGTATGGCCAGTTACTTTTCAAGGTATATGTGAGACATTGCCACTGTACGTTCCCCATTGAGAGATCGAGCTACACGAAAATGTCCCATTTAAATGGTCAAGTGAATGTGAACAAAGCTTCAAGAAAATCAAGCATGCAATTGAGAACTCAACTGAAATTGCATACTTTGATCCGAAATTGCAGACAGAGGTTGCTGTTGAAGCGAGCCAAGTGGGATTGGGTGCCATCCTTGCCCAGCACATTGGACATCCTAATGCCCCACATTGTGGCTTATGCTAGCCGAAGTTTGTCAACGACAGAACATGCTTATTCACAACCCGAAAAAGAAAGCATAGCTGTAGTGTGGGCTTCTGAACATTTTCATGTGTTCCTGTTTGGAAAACATTTCCCTGTTGTCACTGACCACCAAGCATTGCTCACCATTTTTGGCAATCATAAATTGCTTTGAGAGGTGGGGGTTGCGATTACAGGAGTATTATTACACGATTGTGCATCAACCAGAAAAAGATCAAAACCCTGCTGACCACTTCTCATGTGTGCCAATACAGTGTCATAGCACTACTTCTAAATTGGCTGACATATCGATAGAACAAATTATTGCTGCCATGAGTACTGACAGGGATTTGCTAATACTCGAAGACGTTATTACACATCAATCGTGGCGAACACATATTCGACCTCTTCTTGATGACCTTGAATACCAGAAATTCAAAACTGCGCTAGAAGAACTTTCAGATAAGCCAGAAGGCATCATCTTATGAGGGTTGAGAATTTTCATACTCTAGAGTCTGAGAAAGCAAGTTATTGGACTGGCCCATGAGGGAACTTTGGAGGTGCTGCTATGAAATGAGCTTTATGGGACCGAGTGTGGCTCCTGTGTCTTGATGAAAGAGTTCAAAGCATATAATTTGTGCAACTGTTTGTCATCTAAAAGAACCCCACATCCGTTAAACATGTCTGATCTCCCACAGCATTCATGACAGAAGATTGCAATTGATTTCTTTGGACCCCTTGACAATGGACATCATCTACTAGTAATTGTTGATGAATATTCCCGTTTATCTCTGGCAAAAGATCTGTTGTCACTTACTTATGACTGAGTCATTGAGAGAGTAGATAGTATTTTTGCAACTTGTGGTGTTCAGTCAATTCTGAAATCTGATAATGGTCCACCTTTCAATAGTCTGGAATTTAAAGACTTTCTCACTCATTTTAATATTAAGTATTAGCGAGGGGGCTTTCCTCTCGACCAGACATCAGTTGAAATGTAGGGGTACCACAGGGCTCCTCTCTGAGCCCCACAGTTTTCAATGTGTGGGTCCAACATCTATCCAATATCATTTCCTCATTTGGCTTTATAATGGTATAGTATGCAGATAATACTCAGATGATTGTCTCGCTATCTCCCGATATAGACGACACCTTTATGAAACACAATAATTGCCTATAAAAAGTGTCCGAATGGATGGTAGCTAGTTGCTTAAAACTAAATGGGGAGAAAACAGAGGTTATGGTAGTTGGGAACTACCCAACACTCTGGGACCAAATTTGTTGGCCTTCCTCCCTAGGAGAATGTCAATCCCCCAAGCTGGAAGTTAAGAGCTTAGGGATCACCTTGGATAAGCTGTTCCTCATGGCCTCCCAAGTAAAGAAGGTGGCAGCCAGCGGTTTCGGCCTCATAGAAGCCTTATGGAAGACTTTGAAATGGCTCTGAATGGAGTCACAAAGAATCATGATTCAAGGACCAGACCATCCAGAACGCCGCAGACAGACTGACCCTCGACATCTCCTGTCGCAGCCACATCACCCAACACCTCCGCGATCTCCACTTGCTCCCAGTAGAAAGAAGAATAACTTTCAAACTCCTCACCACACATTCAAGGCCCTTCACAACACCGGACCTTAATACCCGAACAACTGCCTCTCCTTCCACGCACCCAAAAGACACTCCGATCAGCTGATCGCTCTCTGGCCATGTCCCACATATCTACAAGAACAGAACGGGAGGACAGTCATTCTCCTACCTCACAGCCAAAGCCAGGAACGACCTTCCCCTCCACCTCGGGCAAGCTCCCACATTGCCCCAGTTTAGGGAGGACCTCAAGGCCTGGCTCTTCAGGTGACCCCAGCATTCAGCGGAACCACCGCTCTCTCCCCAGTGCCTTGAGACCCTTACGGGTGAGTAGTTGCACTTTGCCAACCCTGATTGATTGATTTACTATAGCAATTCACTGTACCTGGCCAGCCCAATTTCAGTCAATAAAAAACTACAAATTATTCAGAATGTTGCCACCTGAATACTGTTAGGTATCCCAAAACCTTAGTCAGCACATGCAGCACTTAAAGCTCTCCACTTGCTGCCTATAAATTGTAGAGCACAATTCAAGGCACCATGTATGACACATCGGGCAAAACACTAAGAGGGCCCACATATCCTCCATCAGCTGGTCACCTCCGATCGGACCAATAGAGCTCTCAAATCCAACAATCTTGATCTTCTGGTTATTCCCAGAGTCAAGAGAGCTAGAAGTGGAGGTCGCTCTTATCTTGCACCTAAACTCTGGAACTCTTTGCCAATTAGACTGAGAATGGATGACAACTTCATGTGTTTCAGAAAGAAGTTAAAATTTATCTTTTCCCCTTACCTTCGTATATTACCCTGACTTCAGCTAGAACTAACAGCGCTGGGAAGCCCAGTGCCATGTAGCCATGCGTTTTACAAAACTGGTGAATAGAATAGAATCAGAAAAGCACACCTCTCTGGCCACATGCGAATGGTGTTGTTGAGATATTTATAGGTACCCTCAAGAAGACTTTTCAGTGAGCTGTGCTGGAAAAGCTTGAACTCAAATCAGTTCTTTAGTCTATGCTTCGTGCATACTGGTCAACTCCCCATTCTACCATAGGGGAGAGTCATGGGAACCAAAGCGTCGCAAAGGACCACTAAGAGATCTATTGACCTAGATAAACTTTGAATCAATGATTCCTCTCATAAGCGCAAAATGAAAACCTATGCAGACATACGTCACTGTGCTCGCAGCAATGTGTTCAACAGAGGAGACCAAATCATCATCAGGCAGAAACAGAAACACAAGTTTGATGCTCCTTTTGATGCTGACCCACTGAAGGTTGTACCCAGTAAAGGACACATGGTGACTGCTCACCATCCTGGAGAGTCCATTACAAGAGATTCTTCATATTTCAAGCAGCTGCCTCGATCTCCGCCAACTCCAGATGCCAGGAGTGAAACTTCTCCACCTGGGAATCCAGAGAGCCCAATGACTGTATCGATGTCTCTAACACCAATGCCAGTCATGGACATTTCTCCGGTATCTCTGCAGCCTCACATGACTCGATCTGGGTGACTGATTCGAGCACCAAAATGACTTATTGAAGAGATGGAATGTTCAGATGTATTTTTGGCACTTATGGTTTAACAAAGGGGGAGATGTAGTGTCTTGTAAGTTAGAGATGACAGGGCCCTTTTGGTTCCTGACGGACTCCATGGAACAGTGGCGTAAGTGCATGGGTAATGGAATTCATGATGTAGAATGTTCCGTTAAAGGTTACACGCTAAGGAATTAAGACTTGTAATACCAAGCTCCATGTGTGGCGTGATCATTTGCAAGTTCCCGGGCTGGGGTAGGACACTACAAGGTGTATTATTTTGCACACTTCCACTATGTTTTCAACTCACTGGGGTCGAGTCACAAAGGCATGTAAGAGAACATAAAAGAACACTCCTGTATTACTACTGTAGGCGTGCTTTATGTATGGTTATTGTATCTATGTATATCATATTTCAATAGCACAAACCTAGCCAAAAGGCAGTGGAGTGCTGTTCACGGGCAAAGACAAGCATAAAGTCAACAAGTGATAGGAGAGTAAGCTGGGTTGCGGACAGTTACTGCTTTGTCAAGTAGTGTCCTTTAACGAGGTGAGTTGTCAACTATTTCCTAAACTGGAGCACCACTGGAGTGGTCCTGGTAGATACTGTGGGTTTGTTCTACATCCTGGGTGCATATTCGGAAAAAGCATGCTGCTTTTTTCTTTATTTAATTTTCACACTTTTTAGTTTGCAGTCAGATGGTATCTTTGGTGTACCGAGAATCACCAGAGATCATGACGTTGTCTGCAAGATATGTGGGGGTGATGGTTGTGAACGTTTTGTATCGGCCCCCATGTTTTTCTTTTAATAAAAATATCCTTCATGGTAAAGGAATGGATTCCCTCTGGTTAATGTTTGTGTTTTTAATGATCTATGATGAGATTTTCTTTTTTCGTCAATGTTGTTATATATCATCTTCCATTTCTACTAGTTTTTTTCTTATCCTCTATGCTTTGTTGGTATTTTTTCGAATATTCAAACCTTTGTGAATTTGAAAAAAAGTGCCATGTTGGACATTTTTCAGTGTTTTTCTAATTTATTTATTTTTAGTTATTGAGTGCCTTTCTATAGTTTAAGTATAATATAAACCTTGTCTTCCCTCTATTTGATACCTACAAGCCTTCAGTGTGAAGAGAGCTGTATCAGCTCCTGCATCCTAACAGCTGCCTGATCTGAAGTAGCTTCGTGTCATGGAACACTGATTTAAATCAATGTCTTTAATACATATATATGTGTAAGGCAGCAACATTTAGATTTCCATATTTCGAAGAAGGAATTTATTTCATTCCTGGATAATGTGAAAGAACATTTTATTTGTTGTGTTTTGGTGTAATTTAGATTTAAATTCTGGGTCACAGTAATTTTTCCATATCCTTTTTAGTTATATTTAAAGGTTTTTTTTTTAATTTTACCGAATATTTTGGATACTTCTGTTCGGTTAATTAAAAAATGTTTTTAATGAAAATTAAAATCATGTCTTACAGACAAACCCAAGGAAGTACTTGACTCTGATCTGATCTTGTAAAAACAACAGTTGATGGACAGAATGCAGAACAATGTCATACATTCACCCCAGTACAGAGATCTGGGCCTAAATCCATCGTTTTTTGCTCACCATGCCATTCCAGTTTGAACCCAGCCATATGCAAATCAGTCTTGACCCTGTGCCTCATGGGAACAGTCCAGCCCGAACTGCCAAGCCAGGTCCTCCCTGGACTGGAAACAAGCATCCTAGGACCGGTTTCGGGGTTTCACCCCTCTTCAGCCAGGATAGCTTGATTCCAGTGGCATGGAGAGCACGGGACCCACGTCTGGGCATACCCGTCCCACTCAGGGTGACAAATGCAAAAACAACAGTTGATGGACAGAATGCAGAACAATGTCATACATTCACGCCAGTACAGAGATCTGGACTAAATCCATCGTTTTTGCTCACCATGCCATTCCAGTTTGAACCCAGCCATATGCAAATCAGTCTTGACCCTGTGCCTCATGGGAACAGTCCAGCCCGAACTGCCAAGCCAGGTCCTCCCTGGACTGGAAACAAGCATCCTAGGACCGGTTTCGGGGTTTCACCCCTCTTCAGCCAGGATAGCTTGATTCCAGTGGCATGGAGAGCACGGGACCCACGTCTGGGCATACCCGTCCCACTCAGGGTGACAAATGCAAAAACAACAGTTGATGGACAGAATGCAGAACAATGTCATACATTCACCCCAGTACAGAGATCTGGGCCTAAATCCATCGTTTTTGCTCACCATGCCATTCCAGTTTGAACCCAGCCATATGCAAATCAGTCTTGACCCTGTGCCTCATGGGAACAGTCCAGCCCGAACTGCCAAGTCAGGTCCTCCCTGGACTGGAAACAAGCATCCTAGGACCGGTTTCGGGGTTTCACCCCTCTTCAGCCAGGATAGCTTGATTCCAGTGGCATGGAGAGCACGGGACCCACGTCTGGGCATACCCGTCCCACTCAGGGTGACAAATGCAAAAACAACAGTTGATGGACAGAATGCAGAACAATGTCATACATTCACCCCAGTACAGAGATCTGGGCCTAAATCCATCGTTTTTGCTCACCATGCCATTCCAGTTTGAACCCAGCCATATGCAAATCAGTCTTGACCCTGTGCCTCATGGGAACAGTCCAGCCCGAACTGCCAAGCCAGGTCCTCCCTGGACTGGAAACAAGCATCCTAGGACCGGTTTCGGGGTTTCACCCCTCTTCAGCGGGATAGCTTGATTCCAGTGGCATGGAGAGCACGGGACCCACGTCTGGGCAAAACCGTCCCACTCAGGGTGACAAATGCAAAAACAACAGTTGATGGACAGAATGCAGAACAATGTCATACATTCACCCCAGTACAGAGATCTGGGCCTAAATCCATCGTTTTTTGCTCACCATGCCATTCCAGTTTGAACCCAGCCATATGCAAATCAGTCTTGACCCTGTGCCTCATGGGAACAGTCCAGCCCGAACTGCCAAGCCAGGTCCTCCCTGGACTGGAAACAAGCATCCTAGGACCTTACCACATAAAAAAATCCTCTGCCAATAAATCAGGTAGAAAGGGTGCCATGGGGCTCAATAAAAGCAAGGGAAATTAGCCTTCTACCCCGATTTGAACATAAAAGTCAGGCTTAATTGAAGACCTGTGGCCCCCTAACAGCCCTGGTGACACTGCACCTGCTACACTATTGATAGCTGCAGCCCTACTGTTTGATATGTGAACTGAAGCGGTGCAAAATTGACTTATTGACATGGGATCCGAAGTAACTTTATTAATAATAACTACTCTTTTCATAAATTTCCTTTTGGCTTCTAAGCTTAGTTTTCACCACTTTTAGACCTACTGTATTTCATTTATCAAATTCAGGACCGGAAACGTAAATGATCTATGCGTGATGCATACGTTTTCTGCTTCTTCCATGGCATGATGTCATAGCCTAAACTATTTTCCGTCTACCTCAGAACTCCCCCACCCCTGTTCACTGTAATTTGTTCCGAATTTTTTATGTAATGCATAAATTGATTCTGAAGTGAAGGCACTGAGGGGAATATGTACAAGGACTGGCGAAAACCATCGCTAACGTTAGTTAGCTGCAGTTTTCCTACCGCCATGTACCGCTGAAAACTATCGCCATGTTAGCAACGTATTTACAAGCCGTCGCTACATGGCGATAGCTTCAGGGATCGGCGGCGAAAACTGCCGCTAACATTAGCGCGATGGCGATAGGAATTCCGGCATTTGCGGGTGTTGCAAAGTCATCCTGTGCCCTGGGCACCCCCCAACTTTTTGCTGACTGGTACTGGTGGTAACTGACTCTGACTGACCCTAGGCAGGGGTGGTGCATTTGCCTAACCAGGCCCAGGGCCAGTGCAATGCTGAAAGAGACACATTAGAATACAGTTAAAACACCTACATACACTAGGGTACACAATGGTATGGTGGGGTACCCCTGTGATTGGCATGACCTACCCCATAAGCCCCTAGTATATAATAGGGCAGGGGGATTGAAACTACCTAGAAGTCCCTAGTACCCTAGGGCATGGCAGTTTAGAGGCCAGCAACTCTTTTTGCACTTGCATGTGTGCACTGCTGAAGCCTGAGGTCAGTTTAAAAGCAGCCCTGGGTGCCAGGACTGCTTCTAAAAAGTAAATTGTGCCCAAACTCGACTTTGGGGTTTGGGGCACTTAAAAATGGATAACCTACAATGTTTTGACATATTAGGGACCCCCAGGGTCTCCCCTAGGTATCCCAGGGGTGGGGGGTCAGGTATCCATAAGGTAGACCCTTATAAAATGAGTTTTTATATGCCTGGGTAAAGTGAAATTTCACATTTCACTCCTACATTGTGGTAAAGTGCTGCCCAAATTTGACTTTGATGCTAGGAGCACTGTGAAGTGGGGTTCTGCAATATTTTTACAGATTCAGGACCCCTAAAGTCTCCCCTAGTTGTCCTATGGGGTGGTGGTCCTGTAGATATAAGCAAAGTACTTATAAAATATGTTTTTGTAAGTCCTGGTGCTGGAAAAATGGCCCAAGTCATTTTTCCCATTGCAAATCCCCTGTTACATAGGTTAACATGGTAGGAAGTTATTAATTAATAACTCTTGATATGAGAGGGCTAGAGAGGCAATTCAAAGATTTCCCCGAATGGTATTAATAAATCCAACAATATGATATTGTTGAATTTCTCCTAAAGTGTACACACAAGAAGTTATAAGACTTTCTTGTTTGTAAGTCCAGATTCAGCCTTCCAGTGGTCTGCCCTGATTGGTCAAAGTTAAGTGGATTAGCCAGCCTGCCTGGAGAGGTGATAAAGAGCCCCTGGAGTTATGCAGCTGGGCTGGGAGGGCAGTGTGCTGGTCCACAGGAATGCCAGGCCAGGGGGAGGGGTCGTAAACCATGGGCTTCAAAGAGAAAAGCAGAACCCAGTGTCTTTTTACAACTCTGAACTTTATCCCTCAGGCAGATGGGGGGATTAAGGAAGGTATGAGCAGATGCAGGGGGGAGAGTCTAAGTAAATTAGCCATTTTAGGGGTGTGTTTAGCCAGCTCTTGCCTCCTTGCTGGAAATTCTGCCATTATGGATTTGGAAGATTTGATGCACTCTGGGACAAAATAATGCCACACTCTACAGGAAGTGGTCATATCTTTGAGGAGTTACCCTGCTCCCATTGGTCAGGAGTGACCTCCTGTCTGACCCAGAGAACATGGAATAAGTATCTGAGAGGGGCAGAGCCCTCCAGATCTGCTGCTTGAGACTTACTGAAGCAAGACATTGCCAAGCTGAGAAGATTTTGCTGTGCAAAGATTTCTAAGGCCTGACCTCTGAAGACTGCACCATCTGAAACTACAGCCCTGTGGATTATCTTGCTGAAAAGGAACTAAAGAGTGGACTCCCTGAAAGCTACAGGTTAAAAGAGCTCATCTGGAACATCACCAACTAAATCTGCACCTTGGGGAACTAGCAGTGGATTTGTAAGGGTGACGTCCAGGTGGATTGTGGGAACTGAAGTCCTCAACTTTCAAGGACCATCTTGGAGCTTCCAGACCCTTGGAGTGAGTTTGAGACACTTTGGGACCCTTTGAGGAACTTCAGGAAGAAGTTCAAGAAGTTTGGAGAACTTTGGAGGAACTTTGATAAAAAGCTCCATAGAGGGACCGACTCAACCTGGTCAGCCAAGCCGCCTGCCTTCAACCGCGAGTCGGCCAAGTCATCCAGGTTCGTCCCGCTAAAAGCTCCGTCGGACCCACTTCCAGAGTTTGACCGGGACTAGAAGAAATCTGAAGCCGGCGGACCCTCACCGGACCCGGCTACATGAGGAGCATTGGGAGACCCCGCGAGAAAAAGCTCCAGAAAAGTTTCTAAGTCCGCTCGTAGAAAAGGCGGCCGGGAGCAACCACGAGAGCCAAGCCGCCTGTCTTCCATCGCATGTCGGCCTGGGCTCCTGGGTTGCCCCGCTGAAGCGCTAAAGAAAAGGTTTCTAAGTCCGCTCCAGGGAAGTTGACCGGGAGCTCGCGAAAGGCAAGCCGGCGGACCCGCACTGGACCCGGACTGACTGGGAGCGTCGAGGGGCCTCGGGGAGAAAAGCTCCAGAAAAGTTTCTAAGTGTGAAGGTAGAAACTGAGACCGGGACCTGCCGCAAGCTGTAGCCACCCAGGGCTCCATCGCGGTCGGCCTAAAACTTTGACTTTGCCCCGGTCTATCGCGAGCAGGTATCCCAATATGGTGCTATAATCTTCTAAGTGCTATATTTTATTAAATCTTTGAAAATTCATATCTCCGGTTCCCTACATTGGATTTTTTTTGTCGTTTTGGTGTCATTTTAAAGATAAAAATATTTTCTATTTTTATAAATTGGTGTTGGATTTTTATTTTGTGTTGTGTCTTAATTATTTACTGAATTGGTGTTTTTAAATGCTTTACATACCTGTCTTTGAAGTTAAGCCTGTCTGCTCGCAGCCACGTTACCAAGGGTTGAGCATAGGAATAATTTTCTAAGACCTATGCTGAGTCCTACCAATAGTTAGTGGCCTTATTGCCTGTGGCAGACCTACATTTGCCCCTACCAATAATCCACTTTCCAACATTTGGTGCTCAGCGGTGTGGATGAGGACTTGTGTTTAAAAAGTACACCGTTCAGTGAATGAATTAAGATTATAAAAATCCTCTAAATTGCCGTAGAACAAAACTTTTGAGTTTGATTTTTGGAATTTGGACTAAACTGTTTTTAATCCATTGTTTTGATTTTTCTAAATTGTTCTAAATCTGTTGTGCCTAGTTGTTGTGACCCAAAACTAGGGAACCATGGAGCTGGACCTGGCTAAACTGTCCCAGTTTAAGATGGCTGATTTTAGGGAACAGTTTAGGCTTACGGGGCTGCCTGCTTGCAGGAAGCTTAGGAAGGTAGGGTTGCTAGAGTCCCTAAAAGCCTGGGTTAGGGCAGCTGAGGAGAGTCAAGGGGGGACAGAGGGTGTCCCCCCCAACCTCCTCCCAGAGGAGGTTGAGGATGATGCCTCTTCCAATTTAACTAGTATTAGCCAATTGAATCCAGATAGTGGGAGTGGGGAAGGGTCTCTTACTCAGGGACCACCACCGTCCCTTGCGGAGAGACAGCTTCAGGCTCAATTAGCTTTGATTGCCTTGGAGAAGGAAAAATTGGAATTGGCTAAAAAGAGATGGGAGAGGGAGGAGGCGTTGAAAAGAAATGGTGGCAGTGAAAATGATGATTTGGAAATGTCCAGGGGTCGTGCATTTGAACCTAAACTTCCCAAGGGTATAGTACCTAAGTACACTGAGGGGGATGACATTGACAAGTGGCTAGCAGCTTTTGAGAGGGCCCTTAGAATGAGTAGGGTCCACTCTAAGTATTGGGGTGCACTCCTGTGGGAGTTGATTCCAGTAGCTGGGAGGGATAGGCTCCTGACCCTGAAGGGAGAGGATGCAGAATCATACCAGCAGATGAAGGCATGCTTAGTCAAGAGGTTTGGTCTGACTCCAGAGCAGGACAGGGTGAAGTTTAGAGGCACCCAGAAATTGAGTTAAAAGTCTTGGGTAGACTTTGTGGACGTTTCAGTGAAGGCACTGGAAGGCTGGATTGTTGGTAACAAAGTTGACACATATGAGGGATTGTATAATTTGTTTTTGAAAGAACATATTTTGACTCATTGTGCAGAAGAGAAGTTACGCCAGTATCTAGTGGACTCTAAGCTGACAGACCCCAGAGAGCTGGGTGAAGCAGCTGATGAGTGGGTGAGAACCCGGGTTTCCATACAGCACCAGGGGGTGACCAGAAGAAAGGAGGACAGGTCCCTCCCCAGGGGAAAGCCCAAGGGAAAGAAGGTCAAAACCAGAAGGAGTCCTCCAAAGACCCACAAAAACCTGCACAAGGAGGGGGGGCCCGAGCCAACTCAAATCCAAAGGGAGGTGGAATCAGGGAAAGAATGGTAGGTTCTTTGATCCCTCAAAAGTGGGTAAGTGCTTTGACTGTAACCAGCCAGGGCAGAAGCAGGGAGATGCTGTCTTCGCCAAGAAGCTTCCCCCTAAGGGGCCATCCACAGGGATTGCCAGTGTCAGTGTAGGGGTGGAGAGTGGTGCCCCAGTGAGGAGTAGTCAGGTGGTGGAAGCAACCTTAGTGTCCCTGGGTGGGGTGAATATTGCAACTCTTGCTGCCTTACCTCCAAACATGGACAAGTACAGGAAGAGGCCTAAAGTGAATGGGACTGAGGTTGAGGCTATCAGAGACACTGGGGCTAGTGTAACTATGGTCCTGGTTGAGTTGGTGCCTCCAGAGAGGTTGTTACCTGGTGAGTTTCACCAGGTGACTTATGCAGACAGCACTACCAAACTCCATCCTATGGCTGTGGTGGATTTGGAATGGGGAGGTGTGACAGGCCCTATGAAGGTAGCTGTGTCAAAGGTGTTCCCAGTCCAGTGTTTACTGGGCAATGATCTTGAAGCCTCTGTGTGGTCAGAGGTGGAGAGAGGACTCCATATGAAAATATTGGAGCTCCCTGAGTGGGTATGTGCTGTGACTAGGTCACAGACGAGCCAGAAGGGAGGGGCTGGACACTTGGACCCTGGAACAAAGGGCCAAGCATCCCAGGACAAGGATACTGGGCCTGGTGAGCCAGCCCAGGGAACTCCAGAGGTGCAGGAAGAATCTAACCCTGATGGGGAGGATCTGGCCTCTGAGGGAGGGACTCCATCCCTGCCAGAGCTGTCAGATTTGACAGAACTGACAGGAGCAGGTGGACCCTCCAGAGAGGAGTTCAGTAAGGGACAGCGTGACTGTCCCAGCCTTGAGAGCTTGAGGCGGATTGCTTCCAAGCAAGAGGAAGGGGATGACAGTGGGTTTCATAGAATCTACTGGGAAGATGGACTGCTTTATACTGAGGCCAGAAACCTCAAGGAGTGGGCCACCAGGAGGTTGGTGGTGCCCCAGAAGTACAGAGAGTTCATCCTGACTTTGGGTCAAATCAAATCAAATCAAATCAGCTTTATTCGGCTGTATTTTTAAAGCAGTCATAAAAGCACATCAAATCGATTACATTTCATGTTAATTTTACACAAAGAAATAACAGAAAGTTTTAAAACTCTTCTCAATGAATACAGGAAACAAAGTATCAATAATTCCAATTAATTTCCTATTATAAAAATCACGCCCCGACAGGGAAACATGCACAAGTTACGACTCAGCAATTGTGGTACGTTTCCTAAGATAAAACGCCTTCTTTAAAAACATAGCTACTCTCCATGCTGTGTGCTCATTTGCCAGTAGCTGGAGTAAAATCAGGGCTGGGCGGCACTGTCTTAACCCTGAATCTCTTAAAAATGGAATTATCCAAATTTTCCCAGGATCAATATAAAATTTACAGAACAGGACTAGGTGAATTGTGGATTGTTCGCAGGTGTTATCACACGGACATAAAGGCAATACCTGAGACCAATCATTCATTTTCGGCCAAGACAATAATCTGTGAACGTTACCCAGTCTGAATCTTGTTAGAAGAAATCTATCAAATGACCCGGGTACAAAAGTTAGGTACGGCTCCAATCCCGGGGCTGTGATTAGCAACTGATGTTGCCTCACGCTGATTTTGGAAACTTCCCCTGCCATTCTGCTGGATTCCAGAAATTGGAGATCCTCTTTTCTTAAGGTCTTAATTGGAATTGCCAGTAAAGTGGTTGGATCAGAAAAAAACTCTGGGTGTCCCAAATCGTTCATAAAATCGTGTACGAACTCGATCCAGGGAATCATTAGCGCCCCTTCCAGCCTCAAGCTATCTTGCAGGATCTCTCTATTTAACTTTGTCTGATCTTTACACCAAACTCTGTGCCACAGAAGTATTGGCTCTAGTTTTATAAGATCAGCGATATATGGGAGACCCAACTCCTCATGGCAAATATAGGAAGATGTGATCGGGGGTGCTGAGAGAATTTACCTTAAGAAAGAATTTTCTACAATTTGTAGTGGGAGAGTGTTTGCAAAGCCCCACACCCCTGCCCCATAAGATGCCATTGTAATACACTTAACCTTGTATATTTTCAGGAGTTCTGGGGGTGGTTTCCTTCCTAGCTTTTTAGCAAAGGTTACTAGGGCTGAGGTTGCTCTACTAAATGCCAATTTTTTGGCAGAAATGGTTTGAGCCCATGTGTCTTTATGATTAAATAAAATACCTAGGTAGGAACATTTTTTAGTTGAAGCTAACTTCTTCCCAGCAACAAATATTTCACGTGTTCTCTGGGTCCCTTGCCTACATCTCATAACAAAGGTCTTTGAGATGTTTATATTAAGACCAAGGTCCGTCATGAACTCGCTAAAACTATCCAAGACCCTCTGGAGGCCGTTTTGGGTGCGAGCCATTAGCACGGCATCATCCGCATAAAGAAGTGCCGGAATGGGACGGCCTCCAACTTGGGGGAAATCTTTGCCCTTCAATACTAGTGCTTCACCTAGTCCGTTAATGTAAAGGTTAAAAAGGAAGGGGGCCAGAACACAGCCTTGTCTGACCCCTCTCCTAATAGGAAAAGCCTTAGAGCACTCCCCACCCAAACCATATTGCACACTTGCAACAGCTCCACTGTACAAACGTCTTAAAAAAACAATTATATGGGGGTCAACCCCTGTTACCTCAAGGACCTCCCTCAGCCTTTCATGTCTTACAGAATCAAAGGCCGCGGTGAGGTCCACGAAAGCCAAGAACAGGCTACCCTGTTTGGCTCTAGTATATTTGCCCACCTGGATGGCTAAGTTCAGACTCTGTTCTATTGTGCCTAGTCCGGCACGGAAGCCATACTGTAGGTCAGATAAAATCTGGGTGTCCTCAGCCCAATCTTGCAGGCGCTCTAATATAACCCGCCCAGCCACTTTCACCATAGAGTCCAACAGGGAAATGGGTCTATAGCATCCCGGGTCATGGCGGTCCCCCTTTTTAAAAATAGGAATGATGGTGGACTCCACCCATGTTTTGGGGAAGGTGGACTTGATGCTGGCGTTAATAACTTGGGTCAATAGGGGCCCCCCAAAAAGACACGTTAAATTTAAACAAATCAACTGGTACCCCATCAGAACCCGGTGCCTTACCTCCCAAACTAAGGGCCAGGGCCCTATTCACTTCTTCCAAGGTAATTTTAAGATCGACCCGGTCATAAATGTCACTGGTGGTGTCAGCCAGTGTCAATTCCTGGTTTCCTAGGTCGCTATACAACCCAGAAAAGTGTGTAATCCAAGTTTCTTCAGAAATAGCTATTTCTACGGATGGGCCATCATTAGAAGATACAAAAGGGGCCCTCAGGACTTTCCAGAATGCGGCACTATCCTTCAATTGCGCCGCACTATGGAGAGACTCCCATGCTTCGTTCCATAGAGTACGCTTCCTCTCTAAGACTGCCCCTCTATATTCCAATCTAGCCTGTCTGACTCTGAATAACGATCTGGGCTGCTTATGCAATTCTTTTTTCATCTTAGAGTAAGCTTTGGTGCATTTCTTATCGAACCACCCATGATTTTTCTTAATCTTACGATGCTGAACAGTTAGCAAGTTCTTAACCTCCTTAGAAATTTCATAAAAGGAGTGCACAATGTTAGCATCGGGCGCTAAATCATTTAAGCAAATGTCAATTGCGGAGTTACAACTCATAAGCACATTTTTGGTCAGGGTGTCTGGATCTACTTTTGCCCACCTTAAGGTGTATCCATTTGTTTTGTCCAGTTTGATGCTTTCTAATACTTGTGTAGTCTTGTTAGAATTATTGGGTCTCAAGATGGGTAACCTGACCAGTAAAAAAAGGGGGAGGTGGTCACTCAGTCCATTGTCCCCCACAGTAAAAGAGAGAACCGTGCGTGCGTGCAAGCGTGAGGCTAAAATAAAGTCTATAGTAGTTGTTAACCCTCTCCCGTTAAAAGTATGTGACATGGGAACTGGGGTGGCCAGCAACTCATTAGCATAACCTAAATCCAAGGAAAAAATGAGCTCATTGAATAGGTCGCCCACTCTTGTGTGGCAAAAATGGGCACTATGTTCTTCATCGTTTGTGAAACCACACATTCTATAATCCGCATTATTACACAAGGCACAGTTAAAATCCCCCATCAAAATAATCATTGTGTCTTTAGTGATTACAATACATATGGCCCTCATTTCTTCGCTTAAGTTTTTTACCACTACTCCAAGTTGCTCAGAGGGGGCATTATTATAAAAATTAATCAATATTATACAATGAGATGCACTTAGTGTCAGTACAATCATATGATAAAAACAGTCACCCGCATGGAAATCAATTTTGTTTAAAGGCAACCCGTTAGAAATGTATGTACAGATACCACCCTTTGGTCTTCCCCCCAAACCCTTCACTGCCTGGGTGTGAAAGGTCTTAAAGCCGTTAATATGGAGTGGTTCTATTGCCCAGGTTTCCTGCATACATACAATGTCGATATTCCCGATAAATTCACACCAGACTGGGTTCTGTAACTTTGAACGTAGCCCTGAGATGTTCCATGAGATAAAGGAGCAAGTGGGGGCAACCACCGAGGAATGGGAGCAAGCTGGAATCTGCTTTGCAACAGTGATAGAGTCCATACTAGATGGCACAGGCAGGCCTGTGGTGCATACAGGTTGCTCCAGTACAGAGATCGAACACTCAACACCTTCTCCCCTCCCCCGACAAACCTTTTTACGTGTCAACGGGACAACCCCTCCTGTCAATTCCCTTAGGGGAACTCCCATGACCATTGGCCTGGTTGTGGGGCTCTTAGTACTTCCCTCTCCCGGCCTTCCAACCCTAAAAGTTGGAGAAGCCAGTCAGTCAACTTCCTCCAAAGAGTAAAGAGGGTCAAAGGGGTTATGAACTGGGACACCATATTTATGCTGTGTAAAGCCCATAGCATTTCCTTCCTCTAGAGGGTACTGTGGTGTTCTAGGGGGTCGATAAAAAAAGCCAAGGGCAACTACACTTATCCCCCTGCTTCCAACCGGCCACTGACCCAGCCTGTCCAGTATATTCTTCACCAGACTTGGGGACCTAAAAGAAAGCACAACACAATCTCCAGGCCACGACTTGCTTGAGCTTCCAACCCACGGTATTCGGCGCGCCATTTTAAACTCAGAGAACAAAATATTGTTTAGACCAATGCTCAAGCTCTCCACGAGGAAGTGTAGGAACATTGGTCAACACCAGTGTATAAGGAGTGGCTTCCGGGGGGAGATGCAACTGTCTAGGTTCAAGCAAAATACCCCTGACCAAATTAGAGGAAACTGTCCTATGAGGGGTCACCCCCCCAGTACCAGGTTTGTAACTTGTCCCATCTAGTATTGCCTGTCTCGAGGAACGGTCATCACTGTCCTCCTCTCTACTCCCATTCTGTCTACAAAGAGAGGGGGCAGAGTGGCGCTGATGGCGTGCTAGGGAAGTGTCGCTGGATAATTTGGATCCCACCGTCTGATTAGCTGTAATTGATGGTTTACGTGCGAGCGAATCAGACGGTGTTCCAGTATTAGAAGCCCCCTGAGTGGCATTTAATATAGGGACCCTTCTCGTACATGTGGTACATGTAGTACAAGTTAGTCCATCCTCACTTCTATTTTGAGCTATAGTTTGCAAAGTGGCTGTGGGGCCTTTAACAGTCCCTTCCAAACTTGCTAGCCTTTCCTCTATGGAGAATAGAGTGGTTATCAGTGGCCTTAAAAGGATTGATAAGGTGTCCTCTAGTTTATCCCAAAAGCCCACATAATCCATTTCCATAGCCCCCCTGGTTGGTAAAATATCAGCTGGGGCCGAAGAAGGTTCTCCATTTGGCTCACTTTCCCTATTTTCGCGCACAAATACTATGGGTTTATTTCTGGGATGTACAGGCTTATTGGTGCTACTGCCCTGCCCCTTCCTCTTTTTAGCTGGTGGGGTGAACCCTTTCCCCTGGCTAATCTTGGCTTTCTGCCTCCGTGTGATGACAGTCGGTTTACTAGTTGCCGCACGTTGCTCCTGTATGTCCAATAAGGTCAAAGTTGGGGCACCCACAGGAGGCATAACTACAGAAACGCCTATATCAGGTGGGGAAGTTATTACAGTCTCCATTTCTCCACTTGGATGGGCAGAAGGGGCATTTTGCGGCTGGGACAAGATGGATAGGGGCTCTAATGATAGCCTTCTCTCTGTTAAGGCAATTTTGTGTATCAGGGCTGATTCCGCCCTCGTTAAAAATGCATCTAAAGTCCCAACAACCTCATGCCCCGTTAGCGACTTTCGTTTGCTCATCCTAATAGCCCTCAACAGCACTGTCTCAACCCTTGATAACCCCCGTATTCCTGTTTATAATTTAAACACAATGACATGCGCAAGGACTTAAAATTCAGAAGTCAATGTTCATAAATGAAAGTTACAAAAATGTCAATACCATGGCCCAGCCCAGCCTCCTCCGGGCTTTGACGGGCGCAGACGGGCCCGCCCTTGGTCCGGGCTTTGTCCGTGCGCGCGTCCCGCGTTGCGGGAGTCTGCGCTGGTTCTTGTAGCGCTGCTGCCCAAATTGGCTTCAGCTGTGTCCCCCAAGCGTGAAGCAGGCTGAATGGTGTAGTCCTCCAGGACCACACGGGAGAGGTCAGTAAGAACGGAAAAGGAACCCGCGCTGCGGGAGTCTGCGCTGGTTCTTGTAGCGCTGCTGCCCAAATTGGCTTCAGCTGTGTCCCCCAAGCGTGAAGCAGGCTGGATGGTGTAGTCCTCCGGGACCACACGGGAGAGGTCGGTAAGAACGGAAAAGGAACCCGCGCTGCGGGAGTCTGCGCTGGTTCCTGTAGCGCTGCTGCCCAAATTGGCTTCAGCTGTGTCCCCCAAGCGTGAAGCAGGCTGGATGGTGTAGTCCTCCGGGACCACACGGGAGAGGTCAGTAAGAACGGAAAGGAACCCGCGCTGCGGGAGTCTGCGCTGGTTCTTGTAGCGCTGCTGCCCAAATTGGCTTCAGCTGTGTCCCCCAAGCGTGAAGCAGGCTGGATGGTGTAGTCCTCCGGGACCACACGGGAGAGGTCGGTAAGAACGGAAAAGGAACCCGCGCTGCGGGAGTCTGCGCTGGTTCCTGTAGCGCTGCTGCCCAAATTGGCTTCAGCTGTGTCCCCCAAGCGTGAAGCAGGCTGGATGGTGTAGTCCTCCGGGACCACACGGGAGAGGTCGGTAAGAACGGAAAAGGAACCCGCGCTGCGGGAATCTGCGCTGGTTCTTGTAGCGCTGCTGCCCAAATTGGCTTCAGCTGTGTCCCCCAAGAGTGAAGCAGGCTGGATGGTGTAGTCCTCCGGGACCGCACGGGAGAGGTCGGTAAGAACGGAAAGGACTTTGGGTCATAATATCCCCTTGGCAGGACATTTGGGACAGACAAAGACATGGAACTGGTTTGTGAACCATTTCTACTGGCCCCATATGTCTGAGAAGGTAAAGGAGTTTTGCAGCTCCTGTGTCACCTGTCAGGCCGGTGGCAAGGCAGGGGGCAAGACAAAGGCTCCCCTAATACCACTGCCTATGGTTGGGGTTCCTTTTGAAAGGGTGGGGATGGACATTGTTGGTCCCCTGGACCCACCTACTGCATCAGGGAATAGGTATATCTTAGTGGTAGTGGACCATGCCACTAGGTACCCTGAAGCCATCCCTCTTAGAACCATGTATGCTCCTGCAGTGGCTAGAGCACCGCTTGGTGTGTTCACCAGAGTGGGTTTTACAAAAGAGGTGGTGTCAGGTAGGGGTACGAATTTCCTGTCCAGCTATCTGACTGCTATGTGGGATGAGTGTGGTGTCAACTACAAGTTCGCCACCCCCTATCACCCACAAGCAAATGGTCTTGTTGAGAGATTCAACAAAACCCTGAAGGGCATGACAAATGGGTTGTCAGAGAAACTCAGGAGGAGATGGGATGTTCTCTTCCCATGCTTACTGTTTGCCTACAGGGAGGTGCCACAGAAAGGGGTTGGTTTCAGTCCCTTTGAGTTGTTGTTTGGACACCCTGTGAGGGGGCCATTGAGCCTGCTGAGAGAGAGTCTTTAGAGAAGCCTCTTAAAGAAGCAAAGGACAATGTGCTTGACTATGTACTAGGCCACAGATCTAGAATGGCAGAGTACATGTACCAGGCAAACAGGAAACTGGAGGCCAGCCAGGAGCTCATGAAGCACTGGTATGATCAAAAGTCTACTATGCCTGAGTATACTCCAGGACAATTGGTGTGGGTGTTGGAGCCTGTGGCTCCCAGGGCCCTCCATGACAAGTGGAGTGGGCCCTATCCAATCTTAGAAAAGAAGGGTGAGGTTACCTATTTGGTTGACCTTGGCACCCCCAGGAACCCTCATAGGGTCCTGCATGTGAATAGATTGAAACCCCACCATGACAGGGCAGACATGACCAAGTTACTGGTCACTGATGAGGGTTTGGAGGAGGAAACGGAGCCTGTGCCCGACCTCCTTTACACTAATGTGCAAGATGGGTCAGTGGAGAGGGTGATACTCTCTCCCAAGTTAACAGCCCAGCAGCACAGAGACTGTAAGCAAGTGCTGGAGCAGTTTGCTGGCCTGTTCTCTTTGACCCCAGGCATCACTGAGTGGTGTGTGCACCACATTGACACTGGTGACAGCCTACCTATCAAAAATAAACTGTACAGGTTGTCTGACCATGTCAGAGCCAGCATTAAAGCTGAGGTTGCTAAGATGCTGGAATTGGGGGTAATTGAACCGTCTGAGAGTCCATGGGCCAGTCCAGTGGTGCTGGTGCCTAAACCTAATCCTCAGGGGGGACCCAAGGAGTTAAGGTTCTGTGTGGACTACAGAGGATTGAATACAGTCACCAAGACTGACGCTCACCCTATACCTAGAGCTGATGAGCTCATTGACCGGTTAGGGGCCGCTAAGTACCTGAGTAATTTTGATTTGACTTCAGGTTACTGGCAGATTGCCCTCACGGATGGAGCAAAGGAGAGGTCAGCATTCTCCACACCAGAGGGACATTATCAGTTCAAGGTAATGACCTTTGGCTTAAAGAATGTACCTGCCACCTTCCAAAGGTTGGTGAACAGGGTCTTGTCTGGGTTGGAACAGTTCAGTGCAGCTTACCTGGATGATATAGCTGTATACAGTTCTACCTGGGGGGATCACTTAAGCCACCTAAGGGAAGTGCTTCAGGCCATGCAGCAGGCAGGCCTGACTATTAAGGCAAGCAAGTGCCAAATAGGGCAGAGTTATGTGGTGTACCTGGGCCACCTGGTAGGTGGGGGCCATGTACAGCCTCTCCAAGCTAAAATCCAAACTATTTTGGATTGGACAGCTCCTGTTACCCAGACTCAGGTCAGGGCATTCCTTGGACTGACAGGGTACTATAGAAGGTTTGTTCAAAATTATGGGACCATTGTGGGGCCCCTAACAGAACTCACTTCTAAAAAGAGGCCCAAGAAGGTGATTTGGACCCCAGAGTGTCAGAAGGCTTTTGACACTCTGAAAGCTGATATGTATTCAGCACCAGTGCTACTGGCCCCTGACTACACAAAAGAATTTGTGGTTCAGACAGATGCTTCAGAGCAAGGGATTGGGGTAGTATTGTCACAGCTAAATGAAGAGGGCCTTGATCAGCCAATTGCCTTTATTAGCAGGAGGCTACTTCCCAGAGAGCAGAGGTGGAGTGCCATTGAGAGAGAGGCTTTTGCTGTGGTTTGGTCCCTGAAAAAGTTGAGACCATATTTGTTTGGGACTCACTTTCGTGTTCAAACTGACCACAGGCCTCTCAGATGGCTCATGCAGATGAGAGGGGAGAATCCCAAGCTGTTAAGGTGGTCCATTTCCCTACAGGGAATGGACTTTACAGAGGAACACAGACCTGGGGTTGCCCATGCAAATGCGGATGGACTTTCCAGGTTTTTCCACTTAGCTGATGAGGACTACCAGGGTGTAGGTTAGTAACCCATCACCTTTCGTTTGGGGGGGCTATGTTGCAAAGTCATCCTGTGCCCTGGGCACCCCCCAACTTTTTGCTGCCTGGTACTGGTGGTAACTGACTCTGACTGACCCTGGGAAGGGGTGGTGCATTTGCCTAACCAGGCCCAGGGCCAGTGCAATGCTGAAAGAGACACATTAGAATACAGTTAAAACACCTACATACACTAAAGTACACAATGGTATGGTGGAGTACCCCTGTGATTGGCATGACCTACCCCATAAGCCCCTAGTATATAATAGGGCAGGGGGATTGAAACTACCTAGAAGTCCCTAGTACCCTAGGGCATGGCAGTTTAGAGGCCAACAGCTCTTTTTGCACTTGCATGTGTGCACTGCTGACCCTGAGGTCAGTTTAAAAGCAGCCCTGGGTGCCAGGACTGCTTCTAAAAAGTAAATTGTGCCCAAACTCGACTTTGGGGTTTGGGGCACTTAAAAATGGATAACCTACAATGTGTTGGCATATTAGGGACCTCCAGGGTCTCCCCTAGGTATCCCAGGGGTGGGGGGTCAGGTACCTATAAGGTAGACCCTTATAAAATGAGTTTTTATATGCCTGGGTAAAGTGAAATTTCACATTTCACTCCCACATTGTGGTAAAGTGCTGCCCAAATTCAACTTTGATGCTAGGAACAGTGAAGTGAGGTTCTGCTATATTTTTACAGATTCAGGACCCCTAAAGTCTCCCCTGGTTGTCCTATGGGGTGGGGGTCCTGAAGATATAAGCAAAGTACTTATAAAATATGTTTTTGTAAGTCCTGGTGCTGGAAAAATGGCCCAAGTCATTTTTCCCATTGCAAATCCCCTGTTACATAGGTTAACATGGTAGGAAGTTATTAATTAATAACTCTTGATAGGAGAGGGTTAGAGAGGCTATTCAAACATTTCCCCGAATGGTATTAATAAATCCAACAATATGATATTGTTGAATTTCTCCTAAAGTGTACATACACGAAGTTATAAGACTTTCTTGTTTGTAAGTCCAGATTCAGCCTTCCAGTGGTCTGACCTGATTGGTCAGAGTTAAGTGGATTAGCCAGCCTGCCTGGAGAGGTGATAAAGAGCCCCTGGAGTTATGCAGCTGGTCTGGGAGGGCAGTGTGCTGGTCCACAGGAATGCCAGGCCAGGGGGAGGGGTTGTAAACCATGGGCTTCAAAGAGAAAAGCAGAACCCAGTGTCATTTTACAACTCTGAACTTTATCCCTCAGGCAGATGGGGGGGGGGGAGAGTCTAAGTAAATTTGCCAACTTAGGGGTGGGGTTTGCCAGCTCTTGCCTCCTTGCTGGAAATTCTGCTATTATGGATTTGGAAGATGTGATGCACTCTGGGACAAAATAATGCCACACTCTACAGGAAGTGGTCATATCTTTGAGGAGTTACCCTGCTCCCTTTGGTCAGGAGTGACCTCCTGTCTGACCCAGAGAACATGGAATAAGTATCTGAGAGGGGCAGAGCCCTCCAAATCTGCTACTTGAAACTTACTGAAGCAAGACATTGCCAATCTGAGAAGAGTTTGCTGTGCAAGGATTTCTAAGGCCTGACCTCTGAAGACTGCACCATCTGAAACTACAGCCCTGTGGATTATCTTGCTGAAAAGGAACTAAAGAGTGGACTCCCTGAAAGCTACAGGTTAAAAGAGCTCATCTGGAACATCACCAACTAAATCTGCACCTTGGGGAACTACCAGTGGATTTGTAAGGGTGACGTCCAGGTGGATTGTGGGAACTGAAGTCCTCAACTTTCAAGGACCATCTTGGAGCTTCCAGACCCTTGGAGTGAGTTTGAGACACTTTGGGACCCTTTGAGGAACTTCAGGAAGAAGTTCAAGAAGTTTGGAGAACTTTGGAGGAACTTTGAAAAAAGCTCCATAGAGGGACCGACTCAACCTGGTCAGCCAAGCCGCCTGCCTTCAACCGCGAGTCGGCCAAGCCATCCAGGTTCATCCCGCTAAAAGCTACGTCTGACCAACTTCCAGAGTTTGACCGGGACTAGAAGAAATCTGAAGCCGGCGGACCCTCACCGGACCCGGCTACATGAGGAGCATTGAGAGACCCCGCGAGAAAAAGCTCCAGAAAAGTTTCTAAGTCCGCTCATAGAAAAGGCGGCTGGGAGCAACCGCGAGAGCCAAGCCGCCTGTCTTCCATCGCGTGTCGGCCTGGGCTCCTGGGTTGCCCCGCTGAAGCGCTAAAGAAAAAGTTTCTAAGTCCGCTCCAGGGAAGTTGACTGGGAGCTCGTCGAAAGGCAAGCCGGCGGACCCGCACCGGACCCGGACTGACTGGGAGCAACGAGGGGCCTTGTGGAGAAAAGCTCCAGAAAAGTTTCTAAGTGTGAAGGTAGAAACTGAGACCGGGACCTGCCGCAAGCTGTAGCCGCTCAGGGCTCCATCGCGTTCGGCCTGAAACTTTGGCTTTGCCCCGGTCTATCGCGAGCAGGTATCCCAATATGGTGCTATAATCTTCTAAGTGCTATATTTTATTAAATCTTTGAAAATTCATATCTCTGGTTCCCTACATTGGCTTTTTGTCGTTTTGGTGTGATTTTAAAGATAAAAATATTTCCTATTTTTATAAATTGGTGTTGGATTTTTATTTTGTGTTGTGTCTTAATTATTTACTGAATTGGTGTTTTTAAATGCTTTACATACCTGTCTTTGAAGTTAAGCCTGTCTGCTCGCAGCCACGTTACCAAGGGTTAAGCATAGGAATAATTTTCTAAGACCTATGCTGAGTCCTACCAATAGTTAGTGGCCTTATTGCCAGTGGCAGACCTACATTTGCCCCTACCAATAATCCACTTTCCAACAGCGGGCGAAATCCAACGAAGGCCCATTAGCGGCAAAAAAATGCACGTTAGTCAGCCCAACGTGAGTTTTCTTTGCCTCTAATGGTACAAATAGCCTATCAGTCGACCTCCAATAGAAAATAGGCAAAAAAAAACAATGAAATGCAGAATGGAGCAGCCAGGGCCAAGTGCAACACACATCAACAACGCCCTAAAGCCACCCAACATCCAGGATGACCAGGATGAGAGCCTGGATGCCACGCTGGACCTGCGCCTGGAGCCTTGATGCCTCGCTGGACCTGTGCCTGGAGCCTGGATGCCGCGTTGGACCTGCGCCTGGAGCCTGGATGCCTCGCTGGACTTGCGCCTGGAGCCTGGATGCCTCACTGGACCTGTGCCTGGAGCCTGGATGCCTCGCTGGACCTGCGCTGGGAGCCTGGAGTGGGATACGGAGGAGCTGTGGAGTCGATGAGCCGTGGCGGTAGACATTGAGGCACGGCGATCGCCCGTACCTGGTGGTGAAGTCTGGCTGGTCGCATGGAGACACGTTGCTGACCTGTGTGTGAAGACCGCCTTGCGCCCCTTGGACCTGTGAATGGTAGAGGGGCACCTGCGCACCAACGTAGGGAGGTCTGCATCACATACTACGATCCACCACTGCACCAGGGTGCACGGAGGGGATTACTAACAGTGGGCGGCACCTCTCTGCATCACAGGCCGGATGATGTTGCGCTGGCCGGACACTGTGGAGGGTGAGGCTCCACTTGTGTGGTGGGAGCGCTGCAACTTCACGCCCAAGGGGGCCCTGCTGCATCAACTGCATCGGGAGGTTCACCAGCGGACTTGGCGGCGACTGCTTTACCCAGGCTTGTGAAATCCCACCTGGCTGAGGCTCCTGCTGGCTGAGTCACAGATTTGGAGAGAGTGCAGCGGATTGTGCCACGGTGTCAATGTCCACGTAAGGAGAAGGTGGGATGCGTAGCGGAGGAGGCCCGGGGGTCGAGTCGCCCAGGCCTAGCACCTGTAGATGATGCACCCCCAGTGGCGGCTCATCCGCTATGGTGGAAGAGCGTCGACCCACTGCTTTCAAGCAGTGCAAGAAGAGGAACAATCATCACATGATGATAACTTCCTGCTGTAAACGTGCCATGTTTCCTTTGTGGGCGGGAGGGTGGGTAGGGCTGCTCCACTCACGGAGCAGGGCAGGGCGGAGTGGCATGCCCACTCAAGTGCGCAATGACTGTTTGTTTGGCCCGCTCAGGCCGCCCAAACCACTCATACGCACTGTCTTGTTCGCAATGCAGGCTGCATTACAGCCTGCATGGAGAACATCCCCACCCCTCCAGCCCCTGGATGAACGCCTCATCCCGGCGCTAATCACCACTCCCAAAGCCGCATTGCAGCGTTGTGATTGGCTTAGGGAAGGGAGCCTGGCTGCCTACTTCCTGTTCCTGGAAGCAGACTCAGGAGAGCAAGAGCAACGAAGACACGGGACCCGGCCTCGAGGTAAGATTTCTCTCATTTAAATATTCACAACACCCGCTCACACACACCCCCCCTCGTCCACGCCCCATCCAGTGTCCTTTCCGGCGTTTCCCACCTCCCAGCTGTCCAGTCCCCCCGCAGTACTTCTCAATGGCGGCCGCTGTGGGGCCATGCGCAGCGGCGTGCCACTGGTGTGCCAAAGGTATATATGAAGTTACGACGCATACCATTACATCGCATTCCATTACAATGCATACCAATACTAGGCATATTGCAACAGTAGGGAAGGTGTTGGATAGCGGAGATGTAAATATTACTATTCCCACTTCAGTGAGTGCAACCCTAAAACTAACCCTTGCACCCCAAAGCACACCCTGAACCCTAAAGTTCATCTTTGAGCCCCCAAAACACACCCTAAAAATCATATTTGACCCAAATGCACACCCCAAATTTCATAATTGACCCCAAAACACACCCCAATTTTCAGGTTTTACCCCATAACACACCCCAAATTTCATAATTGTCCCCAAAACACGCCCTAATTTTCAGATTTTACCCCATAACACACCCCAAATTTCATAATTGACCCCAAAACACGCCCCAATTTTCATACATTACCCCATAACACACCCCAGATTTCATAATTGACCCCAAAACATGCCCCAATTTTCATACATTACCCCATAACACACCCCAAATTTCATCTCCGACACCCGAAACCCATACCCACCCTAAAACTTAAAAATACCCCATTACTGACCTCACAATGCGTTGTAATGGAATGCCATGTAAAGGCACCTGCATTGTAATGGGCGTCTCCCGTGCCAAAGGCAAGCCACAGGCAAGCCTGTCTGCGTCCGTCTGCCCCGGGACCGCGCTCAGCACCAAGGACCCTTCCTCTCGGACACTCCACCGCTACGACGCCAGCACCCTCCTTGCCATCAACCCTGGATGCCACATCGCCTACCAGGACCAACCGCTGCTCCGGACCAGACATTGCCATCGCCATCACTGACGGGTACTAAATCACCCGCAAGGACCACCCCGACCATCCAGGAGGAGGCATTGCCATCACCTACAGAAGCACACTCGGACTAACCACGCACTCTAATGACCCAACGGTGCCCATGCAACACCTCAACTTCCAGATCCAGACCAACCCCAACTCCATCCTCTGTGGCACCTTGATATGCAGGCCCCCCGATCCATGGACCCCCATTCTCCGATACCATTGTAGAGCTCATTGCACCCCAGGCTCTCCAATCCACAGACAACATCCTACTAGGGGAACTCAAGTTCCACCTGGACAACCCCAGTGACCAGAACACCACTCCCTCCTGGGAAGCTCCCCAACATCAGACTCAAGCAGCTAGTCATCGCAGCAAGCCACATAGCAGGACTCACGGTCAAGCACGTCCCCTCCGCCAGTGGGAATTTCAACTACAGCCACACCACCGGACTCTCCTGGACCGACCATCATTGTATACATCACGTCTTCACCATGCCCACCGTACACCACCACCATTATCGTCCCCCCTCACAGCTGGATCAAGGCCACCGAAGAACATCTCGTAAACTCCCTCAGCACCACCACTCTGCCAACACTTACAGACGATGACACCGCAGCGCGCAACCGCCACCGATGGATCTCCAACTGTCCCGACACCCTGGCAACCCTCAAGAACAGACCAGGCAAAATCCAGCACCACATTGCGCCTTATTTGCAAAGTGACGCATGTAGGAATATGCGTGACCTTGTGAAGCCCGGTGCCACATCATACCTGCATCAGGTCTGATGTATGCAGGGTGTGCGTTCCCATGCAACCAAGCCTCATAGGAGTAGCACAGTGAAATCCATCAGATTTCACTGCGACAATTGTAGGACGGCACTGCGTCAGTACCTTGCGCCTGCCTGATGGCAGGCGTAAGGGTGACGCAGTGCCACAGGGATAGGCTGCCCCCATGCATTGTTGGAAATGCGTAATGCTTGTGACACAACTGCAGCAATGCGTGACTTTAGCGCTGACAGATACGTCAGGATTCCAGATGTATCTGTCATTACTTGCGACATGGATCACTGTCCAGTGAATCCAGCGCATCCATGGTGTCGCAAGAAGGGCGTAGTGAAAAGTGTTGCAACGCTGTCTTGTCGTAGCGCTGCAGCACTTTTCATGAGTGAGGCCCAGGAATGTGCACTATCTTATTGATGGTGCGCATTCCTGCCCTGTAGTTTTGTCGCAGGGCAGCACATCAACATTGCTTGCAGCGCGGTCCAGCACCAAAACCTGCTGAAATGAGGCCCCAAGGGTTATCTCCATTTTTAAGACCAGCTATTTTCTGGTCTTAAAAAACTGCCTCTAACTGCAGTTAGAGGCAGTTTTTTTGGTCTTCCACACTCCATGAATTCCCTTGTAAATATCGCGAAGTGGGATTAGCGGCCATTTTTGCACGGGAACGCCTCCCTTGCATGTCATTATCGCTAACAGAAGTGGCGATCTTTAAAATGGAAGGTTTTGCCGGAAAACTGCCGCTAACAGAGGTTAGCGACAGCTTGTAAATACGGCAATACAAATATCGCCGCAAAACCGCTGGAAAAGTGCAGCTAAAGTGGCGTTAACCCCTTGTACATATGCCCCCGAGTTTGTAGTAAATGTATTCACGAAGATTCTCAGAGAATGAAAATAGACAGAACATCATAACAGCAATTCATTCCTGGCTTCTGTAACCTCAGTTCCGTCTTTACGTCTCAAGGTGCATGACTATGGCCTATTACTGCCAACACAGTACTGTGGAGAGCAACGGTACATTGTACATATACATGCCAAGCCGCCTCTGTGGCTCCTTGGCACCTAGCAAACCTTGCGCATTCGAACACCAAGGCAATTAGCATATTATGTTAATCAGTGTCACTTCCACTAATGGTAGTGAAAAAATAATTGAGTTGAGCTGGTCGGTGTATGAAGCATATTAGAGGAACAACCACCATTCCTGCAACATTTCCCATTTTTATCTAGTGCAATTTTTTACCAGTGAACTCCAGGGGCCTTATTACAGAACGTGCCCTGGGGATGCAACGGAAATTTGTGCCCACTTTGTGCGCCCCCGGAGAACTTTAGTATTACAGATGGGGCCGCAGACACTTGTGCGGGCCCTTCTGTAATACCGATAGCGCTGGTGCACATAAAGTGCCAGCACTATCTGCAGGGGGCGTGCCCTCATTTGCATGGGGGTGTGCCCCATGCAAATGAGGGAATCCCTTTGCCTGTGCGCCGGTGCCATATTACAAATGTGGGGTCAGAGGCAAAGAAGCTGTCAGGGGCGCATTGACAGTGTGCCACCTAAAAGGTGGCACACAGTCAGTGCACCTCCTGAGAGCAGCCCTCTGGCGGGGGGAAAGGGGGTCCCATGGATCCCCCATACATCAGATTAGAGATCTCAAATCCCCCTTCAAAGTGCATACAGGGTGCCGCCTGCACTGTGAAAACACAGAGTGGCTGTAAAGAAGCCGCTCTGTTTTTCACCTGAAGGCGCTGCCCCCAGGGCAGCATGAGTTTGCAGCTGCCCTGGGGGCAGCGCATTCATTGTAATAGGGTGCATTTTCATTGTATATGCCGGGCGCACCTTTTTAAAGGTGCACCCGACGCAAACATTGAAAATGCGCTTATTGTGTAATGTGGCCCCAGACTGCTCAACTGTTTCATTTCATCCTTTTTTACCTAATATCGACAGCAGCCCAAGAGGAAAGCAGTACTCCTTAAATACATGTATACAATGTGCTGTGAGCTGGGAAATTAATGTACAAATGTAGTGCGACACCAGATACATTCCTGCAGGAATTCACTGTAAAGCGTAAAATAGAATTGCCAAATAAAAATAGCAATTTGCACGGATTGTTAAGAGCTATAAGATACAGAATTGTCAGACCTGCAAATGTAGGGTGAGTAGGTAGTGGTTTGAAGGAACCAACCATCCTCTTCAATTTCACAATTGACTTAACCCTGGCAGGTATTTAGAGAAGGAAGGACAGGTTACAGACAAATCTTAAGTTTAAAGCATTAGGAAGTCTGAACATAGCTTTTCCTGGGTCAAACTATTATTCAGTTGATGTTTTCTTTGGCTCAGTTGTCCCCGTTCTGCACTTGATAGGAGCAGACCAGCCACATGCTGATCTCAGTCTAGGCACACATTCAATACTGCTCTTCTCAGATGCAGTGTGTGACATGATATCTCCCCTTACACTACAATGTAAGGATATACAAGTTGGATTGGTTTTTTTCCCCCTAAATCTCTGACTTATGAGAATAACCCATATTTTCTAGTTAAAGAGAGCACAGTGCAGATACTTGGCCATTGAAATATATTCACATCAAATGGTTATGTTTCAATAAAGACAAGACAATGTTATTTCTAGTTGGCTCCAAGAAAAGCATAACAAATTAACAACTTGACTACATTTTCTCTTTGTCAGATGCTCCCACTCATCTGAAAGATCTGTTTAAGCTTCTATTTCAATTCTATACTCACTAAAGAACTATGGACCAAATTTACTAACATTTGACACAACATAGCAAGACAGCTGTGTCAAATGGAGAGAGCAGGAATGCGCCATATTTATTAGGGTATGGCGCATTCTTGCTCTCTCACTGCGCTGGCGCACTAAGTGCTGCTAACGCCAATGTAAGCACCTTTATGCCATGGTGCAAGGTTGCCTGCATTAGAGGAATGATTGCTTTTGTGCAGGAAGGACCACTTTCCTGCACAAAAACAATCCTCCCAGTCATTTTCCTCTTTCTATATGTGTGCAGGAAGCAGCACACATAGAAATAGGAAATAACGAGGAGAAATAAACATAGTTCACCTTGTTACGGCTTTGCTGGGATGGTGTAGCATTTTGAAGCAAACCCAGGTATTCCCCCCTTGGTTAATCTGATCTAAAAATCTAAATTTAAAAATTCCACCAAAATCTAATGGTGGATGAATGGGAATGCTCTCACTCCACCCATGGAATGTGTTCCCAGCGCAGAGTAATGCAAAGCAGAGATTTTCGCTGCATTGCTTTACTCTGGATTTACTAAGCCACACAAGTCATGCAAGGTTGCTTTGCGCGGCTTCGTAAATCTCACTGAAGGCCTTGTGTTGCCTTAAGTCACCCTGCGTGACGCAAGGGCAATGTAAGGGTTTCATTAGTGTGGCCCTATGTTTTGACAAAGTGTGTTAGATAGTCACATATTACTAGTGTTTCATCCAAGAGACACTACTTGAATCTTTAAAAACGCTGAGAGCTATGAGAGATGTAAGGGGTATGTACGAGAGTCACAGTTTTGGGATAGAGCAGACTGGAAGGGCACAGGCTTAGCATAGGAGACTACTTTTAGGGAGTGGGTATAATGTATAGATTGGGTGAGGGCTTAGGCTGTCACATCTGCAGAGCTGTTGACATGGTGCATGCAGGGTGTGAAGAGGCCACACACTGCATTGAAGAGCACAGAATACGAGAGAGTGGTGATTGTGAGAATGCACGGAGTGGCCTGGGAGAAGGAACAAATTGGGAGAGAGCACAAAGTAGGTGAGATGATAACAAGTAGGAACAGGTAAAGATCAAGAAGGCAAAGACTGGGAAAGAGGGTTTAAAGTACACACATGGCTCTGGGTTTGGTGAAGACACAAATACCAGAGGATATATGCCTTGTAAGCATGAAGTGTGGTTGAGACAACACAAACTACATGTGCGGGTCAGAGCGAGTTGCAAAGATGCAAACCTTCATCGTCTCAATCTCTATGCAGTTTCCAGAAATTGCAGGCTCACTTTTTCTCAACCAAAATCAAGAGAACCTGCAGCAAAAGATTCATTCATTTCTTCTGCAAAATTTAGGCCCAGATGTCGTAAACTTTTCTGTGTTCACAAACACTTCGTTTCGGACTTTGCAACTGCAAAAAAGGGTTTCTGGCTATGTACAAAACCCATTTTAGGAATCAGTAAAGTTTTGCAGACTCTTAAGGTGGGTTTAAAAATTTATACCAATTCGGAATTTGGATGGGCGTGTTTTGTGTATCCCTCTCAAATACTGCATTGTTTCCAAATTTATCATTGGTTTGTGACTGGAATTCTGGTTGCAAAACATTGAAAAGATACCAACTCCCATTATGGGGTGGTCATCTATTTGCAAAAGACAATGGGTCCACTTTGCACCCATTTCCTCTGTTGAATTGGGGTTCAAATTTCAGGGGAGTAGGCAGTGATCCAGAGGAGCATTGCAAACTCTCTCTGAAACTTTTGAAAAAACTAAACATTTTTTTCATAGGGAGCCTGTTTCCTTAATAGAAATCAGGATGCTTCAAGAAAATAATTTATTTAAAATCAATAACAGACCTGGTTGTCTGGTGACCATTGCAGGCCACTGTCCCTGTAATTTTCAACAGTCTGAGTGAGTCACAATTTGTGGCCTACCTAAAGAATAGCTAGGTCACAATGCGACCCACTCCGAATCCTTATTTTGTAAACAGACCGATTAGTACATAGGTCAGTTTGCAAAATAAATATCTGGTCACAAAAGGCCTGGTCACAAATTGAGACCGCTTTTTGTTGCCAGAAATTTGTACACTTGGTCCAATCTTTTACAATGTTAAAATTTCAGAGGTGATGCATGTGCCTCGAAATGTAATCCCTGCATATAACAACTGCATCCCTGCATGGTGTAACTTCCTCCCATGTATGCTTTAACTGCCAGAACCTAACAGCCAGAACGAGAAAATGTAGGCATTTACAATTCCAGATTAAATTTGATACTGGAATATATACAATAGTTAATTTCTCACAGTTGTAGGTGAAGCATTGGTTATGGGAACATGGATATTTCCAGGGAAGGGGAGGCGGCAATGACTGGGAAGGCAGTGTGCTCCCACGATGTTGTAAGTTTGTGGGTATTTATACATTTTCTCCGTTGTATTTCATGCCCATTTTGTAGACATACATTTGCTGCCAAATAAACTAGTGTAATTGTTCAAATTGGGTGTGAAGCAGAAGTAAATCACCCCATATTCTGTCAGGGAATTTCTACAAGTTGGAAATTCGATTTTCAAGTAGAGAAAGAATGAAAAACTCATGGATTGCCAATGCACATTCCCTTTACCTAAACTGTGCCCGATTGTGGAAAAACCTGAGTAAGTGTTGGAAAGTAAATACGATTATACATTGAAATTTAGGTTTTGAGATTCTCATGCATATCTCGGAGTTTTTGGGTAATTCACTAAAAGTCAGTACACTGCATAAATCCTAGGTTGGAGTCTATCAGAAATATATTTTTGAATGTTTTTTTAGAACTCTTTGCTAATCTGGCCTTTCTTTCTTGGTATGCCACCTTCTCTCACCAACAAATCTTACAGTCAAATATCGCTTTTCAAAAATGCAGCACAACGCTTAAAAATCGCCCACACTCAGGATTTAAACATACTATACGACCTTCCCTGAAATTCATCACATGTAAATTAGTTTCAAATATATTCATTATGGATATACAGAAAAGCCATCTGGATTCTACTGTATGGGAGGTCAACGATTTCAACCATACAAAAAGGACAAGCTGATTGGATGATTTGTTACATTTTGCATACTTGGTTGTATAGCCCTCATCTACAATTCGTGTAGCCTACTAGGGCTATAGGATATCTCAAATGTGCAGTTGAGTATAGCGCTAATTTTTTGTGACTGGAATCTCGCTTGCTATGTGTGATGTGATATGGTTTGCATTTAGATATCTATTAATTGAGCAGCATGTATGCATCCAACCGGCATTATCAGTGGTGTGTTTGTCACAAGAGCCTTGATTGCCTGTGCTTATACTCTACTAGGCTGGTTTTTAGGTCGAGCCTAGCGCAGCGCGCATGCGCTGCTCTAGGAAAACGACCTCTTGGAATCACTCTGGACTTTGCAGACGCTCGTGCGTGTGGTTTTTTTTTTTAGCTTTTTTTCTATTGGTCTTTGCGTGCAAAGACAGCACTTAATTGGGCTAAGGCGGGTGCATGTCCCACCTTTCCCCGGACATGTATACGACCACGGCCTACGGCTTGCGGTTACGAGCAGCGGCACGCAGTGTGCCATCTGTTATGTGTCAGATTTCACACGAGCGCGCGCGCACCACTCGCGGGACGCTGCAGCTGCATTCCTCGCCCCTTGTTCTTAATCCCAGCCTCCTTTTAGGTCAAATTATGTTTATTAGTGAATCCCGTGTCATTACTTTCGTTTGTTGGACTACACTTGCCTCAAGGCTGCACTCGTAAAATAGCGGCACGGTGACTCGCTCGCTCCGTTGGCAGAGCCGGGGATTACCTTTTTCTTTCCCAAAATGGCCGATACTTTAGCAAAGCTGTATTACAAAATGTGTCATTTTTGCACGAACTCATTTTCTGTTTTTGGTCTAACTGTATCTTTCTGTTCGTTTTGGGAGGTCGACCTCCGACGCATCCAGAAAGTTGTTTAACGCACACATAAAACGTCAGACCCCGGCGATTAGACAGCGGTGTCACTGTTTCTGTTCCAGCATGGCGACTCCCCACCCGGTAGTGTTTACTGTCCGTGTATTTCAAGCTCACTCTCAGCGCTCGCTCTCCCTTCTTGTGACCTCCACCAGGTCTGTTCCCTCTCCCCGCACTCCTCTTTCTTTTCAACTTTTTCCTACCCCACTTACCAACCCGCCTTCTTCTCCTCCACTACTCTCCCCCCTGCATTAGCCCGTCCCCTCGCTACCCATCGACGCTCCCTCCTTCCCCTGCTGTCCCCTTTTTGGAGAGTTCCAATGTTTTCATCTCCCCTTTCATCACCACTACCCTCAGCCCTCCTCTTCATCTCTTCCCTCTTCATCTCCTTCCCTCCATAAGCCTCACTAACCTGCACTCTCCCTCGTCAGCATACTTCCCTCCTTTACTCCTCTCTGCTCGGTCTCCTCCACTCCTCCCGTGTCCTGGCTGGACCTCCCTCTCCTCCTCCGCTCCACCACTCTCACTCCCAAACTCAGCTGCCCTCCGCCTTGTCTATCAACTGAACTTTCCACTCATTCACCTCGCCCTCTCCCTCAAGCCCCTTTTTTCTGACTAGCCCCCCTCTCTTCTACACCTATCTTCTCTCGTCCCTCGTCTGCTTTGCCCTCTCCCTTCCGCGATCATGCCACCTCTCCCCACCCTGTACACCTTCCTCTCATCTTGACTCTCTCATATTTACTGTATCCACCCCCCCTCTTCATCTTGTCTCCTCCGCCTGCCCTCTACGCCACAACCCTGCTTCCACCCCTCCCCTATCCACCGCTCACTCCCTCTCTACTTCCCCCTTCTCTTCTCTCTCCTTTTTACGTCTCCTCTTTTCTTTCACTGCCTCTCGTATTCAGCCGTCCATACCGCCTTCTTCCTGTACCCACCCCAGTGTTCATTTTCCTCTCTCGTTTCTAGCCCTGCCTTCAACCCTCTTCCACCCACCCTTCATTTGACCTCTCTCCACCATCTCTCCTTCCTCCACCCCTCTATTCCTTTTCTTCTTATGTCAACCCTTTACTTTACTTCAGCAAATGGCATTGATCAGTGCCTCAAAATAAGCACTTGAAGCGCAGGTACAGGTTGCGGCGCTGGCTCAACATTCTCGAACTTTGTACAGATATTTTTTTAATGAATATGCCTCTTTACCCCGCATCCCGTTACCCCGCATGTTGTTACAACGCGGTCGTTACAACGACCGCGTTGTAACAACGCAATACCATTACCCCGCAAGTCGTAACAACGACTTGCGGAGGGGGGCGCTGGATGTTGGAATAGTATAATTCACTATTCCAACTACAGTCTGTGTGGACAGTAGGGAAGGTGTTGGATTTTAAATCCAACACCTTCTCCCCCCTTCCGCAAGTCGTTGTTACGACTTGCGGGGTAATGGTATTGCGTTGTTACAACGCGGTCGTTATAACGACCGCGTTGTAACAACATGCGGGGTGAGGGATGCGGGGTCAAGGTTAATTACCTTTTTTAATGCATTTTCGGGCAAGAACTTCCCACCTGACTTCAAAACAGCACACTGTACCTGGGTTTTCAGCACCACTGGCCATGATCGAAACGAGCTGCTTACTTCAAAAGATATTATGTATTCCTCATAGTTTTAACAACAAGCATTGGCATAGCCAATAGGTCTCGCCTTTGGGACCTTATAAGTGTTTAACCATGCAACAGTTAATGTTGTTGCACCAAGGATACTGTGCTGCATAACTAAATACTTATAAGGTCCCAAAAGCGAGACCTATTGGCTATGCCAATGCTTGTTACTAGGTAGTGATCTGTGCTGGGTATTTCCCGTCATCTTTCTGCCAGCATGATGTGTGAGGCTGGCAGGTGTTTTTGTATCTGAAAGATACCTAAGCTTGACTTCATGTTCTATAAAATAAAATGGTTTGGCAGTTATGTTTGTATCTTCAAGAGCTAAAAGGAGCCAGAGATATCGTAAGCTTGACTTCATGTTCTATAAAATAAAATGGTTGGTGGGTTTGGCCTACCGACGTTTGTAGTGTCTATGATGGTGCTGCTTCATTGTAGAATTTTAGGCACTAGACATGTGCAATGTGTTATACGATCTGTTCCCTACAGATGGTTGAGGGAGACTAGCATAATGCCTTTTGATTGACTTTGGCCCTATTATCTGTGCGAAATGGTGTGTACGGTGGCATTATGGAATGGGCTGTGTTTGTGGCAACCGGAGAGCAACAGGTCGCCAAGTATATATCCTTTGTAACGATGAGCCTGATTTAGAGTTCGGTGGATGGGTTCTACTGTCGCAAAAGTGACAGATATCCCTTCCGCCATACTACCAGTGCCATTGGATATAATGCACTTTTAATACGGGGGTGGGATAGCCATCACATTTATGACAGAGTAACCCACCCACCAAACTCTAAGTCAGAATCTATGTTGTTTGCATTAGGGTCATGCTCTTTTGGCTTGAGGAGTGCGAATTGGTGCTCAGCCTCCTGTATTTGAATGTGTGGCTCTTGAAAAGCGAGATGCTGTCGGGATTTTTGTATCCTGATGGTTTTATAGGAGAATGTTATTGGTGAAGATATTGTGTTCTGTTTTGACTGAAATGGGCAGTTAGGTTCATGTTGTGACTAAGGTTCTTCAAACGCGTAAGACAATTCTATATGTTTTCGATGTTGGTTGAGGTTCGAATAATTCGGCATCTGAAGGACTTATGATGCTTTGTTTCTTGCAAAAGGTGGGGTGTCCGTACGTCAAGGGTGCACTTATATCTCCGCTTTGCAGATTTAAATGTGTATTGTTGAGTTAGGAATTATCTCACTGGTACCACAGGGGCGATTTGTTAATTTCATGGTGCTATTTACAAGAGTGTTGCAAAGGGACACATCTTGAGTGATGTGTTGTGTTTGTGGCATTGTGGGTGAACGTCTGGAGCAGTGTTCATGCCATTTGTTTTATCCCTTGCATGATTACCTTAAAACTGTACAGCGCAAACCGACTTAATTGGCCCAGATAAATGAAAATGAGAGATCTGGGACGTGCCTATGTTTTAGGATTAACCCCTTGACCGCGATCGGAATTCCGCTCGTATGCTGGACATTCCGATCGCGGGTGGGGTCGTGACGAGCTCAGCTCGTCATGCGCACAGCGCTACCGCGCAGCATGACGAGCTGAGCTCGTCATGAGCACGGAAAGGGTTAAGCTCACTCATATTCATGAATGGGTGGTGCGATATGCGAGCATAAATATTTAATAAAAGTCCACCACTTCCAGGAAGATTCTAAAAACGCTCCTCTTCTACAGTTCCCACGCAATTGTTAATCAGCAGCTTAACCAATGGCCCACGCATAAACAGAAAGATGCTCGCAGCACTTGCACATCTCAACAAATCTCATAGGGGTATATTCACAAGGATTCAACTCCGATTTATCGCCACCTTAACGCAACAAAAGTGGAGATAGATTTAATACCCCATTCACAAGCTGGTGCAAACTGCAGACAACGCCAGTATTCCCGCAATAACTGCCCCAAAATCTAACACCACGGCAGACACCACCAACTAACCCTAATGAGATGCAGAGTAGGCGTTCCCGTGCAAAAACACATGAAAAAAACAACAACAGCACTTTCACAACGAACTGACAGAACTGCGAAACGAACCAAAAACAGGCGCTAAGCCGCTGTAGCCGCAGGTATTTAACACCTGCCTCAAGCAGGTGTAAAGACGGACGTCTACCTGCAGTAGGCAACGGAGCCCCGCACACAGCCATACCCGAAGAACAAACAACGCCATGGAGCTACTCTACATGCAGCTCGGAGCCCCAACAGGGCCACAACACCCACCGCCACCACCCCCAGGACCGCCACCACCCCCAGGACCCGGACCAGCCCCCCCCGGACCACCACAGAGGCAGCGTAGAGTAAGACAGCGGACCTACCAAAAACGCACCACTCTCACAGACCTAACGCCCGCGGAAGTCATTGCCCACTACAGGCTCAAAAGGACAACCATCCTACGCATCATGATCCACATCGCCCACAGGCTGACGGTCCCAACACAGCGGAGAACAAACATCCCTCCGCAGACAAAGCTGCTGGCAGTGCTGCACCTGTTGGCCTCTGGGACCTTCCAACCAACAACTGCCAGAGTCGGAGGGGTCTCACAGCCAGCCCTATGAAAGCTCATCACACCTGTCCTGGATGCCATCATCAGCTTCATACCCCAGTACCTTCACTTCCCCAACACTGCGCAGGGACAGCTGGAGACTAAGCAAGGCTTCTACGCCATAGCCGGATTCCCGGCTGTGTTGGGGGCAATCGACTGCACACATGTCCCACTTGTGCCCCCTGCGGATACTGCACACCACTACTGCAACAGGAAGCACACGCATTCCATCAATGTGCAGGCAATAGTGGACCACCGGGGACTCTTCACCAATGTCCTCGCCAACTACCCAGGCAGTGTGCATGATTCCTTCATCTTTCGACAGTCCATCATCAACCAGCGCTTCCAGGATGGCACATATGGAACGGGACTGCTCGTTGGTAAGTGCCAAATCAACACACCACACATCCCACAGCCACCAACGCACAAAGCACAACTGTGGGGATGCACACGTGACCAAACCACATCCGACATGTCAAACTACACGACCACCTACCAGACACGACTACACCACTCCATGGTCATCCTGGGCTACCCCTGCACCCAATACAGACTTCACATGGCACCACAGCCACACAACAGCTGAACGTGTGGAGATGCGGAATGCAGCCATGACACATGTGAGGCACTGCTCTGCCCTCATGACCCTACCCCAGTCCCCCGCAGGTCAGCGTCCCGTGGCGGTGGGCCCGTGTCGGCCGATGTGCATCCGGGGCGACTAGCCCTGTGCGACTCGAGTCATCCCCCCTTGTAGTTCTGACATTGCATGTCTGTGTGCCTGATGACTGTTGGTGTAGTTGCCAGCACCAGCTACTCCCTGGGGGCTGGCTTACACTCACCCCACACACAGCCAGCACAGGCGTCACTGAATTGGTGGGCCTGCCATCACATCCTGCCGAACCAAGTATTGACTCTGTTCTCCCTGCACTGTCACAGGTGATCAAGGATATGCACTCTGCCCTTGGATGATGACACCCCTCCGGGACCCGAACACACCCGCCCAGAGGCAGTACAATGCGGCCCACATACGCACCAGGGGCATCGTTGAACGCACATTTGGCGTGTTGAAGTCACGTTTCAGGTGCCTGGACGGCACTGGTGGGAAGCTCCTGTACAGCCCGGACGTCGTGTGCAAGATGATCGTTGCATGTTGTGTGTTGCACAACATCTGTGTTCGCACCAGGGCCCCATGGATCCCAGTTCCAGAGGTACCGGACGATGATGGTGGTGATGGGGCAGGTGGCCCACATCCCACTGCAACTGCGGCAGGAATGGCCCGTAGGGACTCCATCATTGACACATACTTCTCATGAGCACGTCACATTGTGACCGTCCGTGGCATTCATGGGACAGTAGTAAATGTCCAATTGCACTGCATGTGTGAATAAAACATATTTGCAGGTTACAGGTTGGAATTGTACATTGTCATGTTACATATCCCTGGGGTTTCAGATGTGATTTGCCAGGTTGTGCACATTTTCCGAACCAGTTGTGTCCTGTGTTCAGTTGTGGAGGTGTTGCAGTTTGTACCGGGATGTTGTCAATGTCGAGGTGCACTTCTGCTTATGTGCGTATGCTGCACAGTGGGTGTGTCGCTCCTGCGGCTCTGATTTGTCTGCCACTGGTCTCTTTCATGCGGTGTGCCTGTAGGTTCTGTTCTTTCACGGTGCTTGGATGTTGTGGTGTGCATGTTGTCCTCTGCAGTTGGCAAGGGTGCATCCGTGGTACTCCGCTGTTGTTGTATTTTGTTCTGTGGCATTTTCCGTATGCTGTTCTTGTGCTTTTTCCCGCATTGCGCGTGAGTATTGCTGCCCTCGCGATGGTTGTCACTGTTTTCTTATCGCGCTTTGCCCCATCGCAGCTTTTTTCGCGTTGTGGTTTGTGTTTTTATCTCCGTCAAGGTGGTTGTATCGCGAGCATTGGCCGCGGTGTCGGCCAACTATCGCATGCTACCGCCGTGTTGTGAATTCCACGTTGTCACTGGGTTATTTTCCCGCGATAGGCTGCGATGCTGAAAGTTGCGTTGCGCTACTCTTGCGGTAATTATCACACGTTCTTGTGAATATACCCCATTGTTTTAGGACTACAAAAGAAATGTCAACATAATTATAAAAACAGCACAGATTAAAACACTAAGCACATTTCTGACTCTCCAAATGTCATTTAAATACACAAAGGGCGCCTTTTCATTGCCGGTTTTTCGTTTTCGATTGCATCGAACGCATGTAAAGCATTCAGACACTTTCCGTCAGATAAAGAGCAAACATTTTTTAATGGTACTAAATATAAAAAAGCCTAGCGTGTTCTTCTAAAGTGGGCAGAAAGGTAGGTTGTGAGAGAAAACCAGAATCAATGTTCAGGATTTCTGGTTTAAAAAGGCTGGTTTGACATGGTTAATGTGGGGTCCGGCCATTTCCTGTGCTCCAGGAATACATTCTAATGTGTTCTCCCTCAGTGGCCCAGCTGTTATGTTGAATGAAAATGTAAAAATGATCAATATTGTAAGTTGAGCTCATACTGTAAATTGATAGGGCACGTCAAACAAGCCGCGCAAGAACACGGACAGGGAGTAGATGTCATGAGCCGACATTGCTGACACCTACATGAGTGCTGGACAGTAGGAACCCTACACCAACCAGGGGAATACCTTTCAGGGAAATAATGTATCGGCAGAATGGCGCCATATGGCGTACTTGCATTTGTTTGCATCCTTTAGGCCTATCTCATCTCCATTACAGAGTAAAGCGAGGCTGTTTGTTTAAAACCCTTTAAACCCTTTTTCGACTGGACTTACCTCTCCTCCCTAGACCAACTGTATTAGCTTCGCCTCTCGAGCTAGGCGCGTGTGACAGACCTGCCACAGCTCAGCGACAGCAGCAGTTTAATTGCGCTCATTATCTTGAAGAGCTGCGCCCTCCGAGCGTGGAGGCTGTATGCAGTTTATGTATGCTATGCTCAGCAGGGCCCTCTAGGGGGCACGCGAGCGAGAAATGGCTCTATAAACCTTTTAAATAAGATAATAAAGAAACAGTAACATACAGGGAGCCATCCTACATTGTTGTGTAATGGATTATTTAGATGGTAATAATGCCACTTCCCGCATGGGTTTGGCAGCAGGGCGTTGCTGTCTAAAATGTACATTCTCGGTCATCTGGCGATGTTTCTCAAAGATGCTGAACAGTCACAGACGCGCTTCCCCTACTTTGGTTTCTTCAATGGGAAACGGGTCCAATTCTTAGAGAGGAGTGCCTCTCGTACCATTCGCCCTTTACACGAATCTAACACCGGGAAACAATACCATGGTGAGGCGAAAGAGGGGGGGGGGGGAGGGGGCGTCGAATCATCTCTGCTGTGAACTGCAAAAGCTATCTTTTGAATGAAGGTTAAACCAGGATACACCCCTATCCGGAATTCTTGTTGTGTCGGGAAGGCATGTGGACTCACACTTGCAAATCTTTTTTTGTAAGGTATAGAATGGGTGAAGTTTCTCGTTTTAGTTACTCTTTATAAGGCTGGAATTGTTTTGTGACAGGCGGTTCTTACACTAAGCTTTATAATACACTGCACACAGGCTGGAATCCCTTAATCTGACTTCACGCGTAATCAACAGGTTCTCACAGTTCATCTCTGCAGAAATAATCTAGGCATCTCGCCTAAATCTTTCACATAACAGATGTAGGGGAACTTTCCTCCTGCCATAATCCTACTGCAGGATAATTGTAGGGAATTCAATTCTCATTCATTGCTATGAGAAATAATTTCCATACAGTGCAGGATAAGGATGTGTAGGTCCGTGAATATTGTGCTGATCAGTGGTAGATAATGGGGTTGCACCTAGGTGTGGAGTGGTTTGGGGGCTTTCACATCCGAGAATGTAACAATTTCATAAGTGCATGCAGGGCAGTTAGCATGGATTCATATCATATGGATTTATGTGTTTTGGTTGTGAGCCTGAACAATTTAGGGGCATATTCTCAAGGACTTATCGCCGAGTTAGCGGCACTTTATCGCAGCCAAAGTGGCGATAGATATATCGCACCATTCACAAGATGGTGCTAACAGCCGATATCGCCAGTTTTCCTGCGATAGCAGCCGCAAAAAACATCGCCACGGATGACACCGGCAGCTAACACTAATGAGATGCAGAGTAGGCGTTCCCGTGCAAAAAGCCGCGAAAACAACACTTCGCAATATTCCCTACGACCAGCCAGATCGGCGATAAGATCCCAAAACAGGCGATAAGGCGCGTTAGCAGCAGGGATTTAACACCTGCTCTTACCTGGTGTTAAGTCGGACGACAACCTGCACCACAAAAGGGAGCCCAGACCAGAGCCACACCTGAAGAACAACAGATGCCATAGAGCCACTGATCATGCAGCTCGGAGCCCCAAGAGGGCCACAACACCCACCGCCACCAAACCCAGCCCCCCCCCCCTGGGGCCCCACCCCGCACAAAGATATTTTGCATCAACCTTACGAAATCATGAACAAAACAATTCGCCTGATGTCGCACAAGTACAACAATTAACATTCATGTGTGGTCAGAAAAAGGAGAATCATTCATTCATCTTTGAATTTCCAAACAAATTATTTTATTCAAATTTAACTCAAAACAACTATTCGGAAGAGTCATGGCGGGTCTTCACTGGACAATCTGTAAGACACAGCCTGCAACACAAAATTCAAGATAAGAAGGTGTGCCATGCGCTCTCCAAAGGACAGAGAGAGAGAGAAAAAGAAAGGGAGAGAGAGAGAGTGAAAGAGAGGGAGAGAGAGAAAGAGAGAGAAAGGGGGAGAGAGGGAGAAGGAGAGAGAGAGAGTGAAAGAGAGGGAGAGAGAGAAAGGGGGAGAGAGGGAGAAGGAGAGAGAGAGTAACAGAGAAAGAGAGAGAGAGAGAGAGACAGTGAAAGGAAGAGAGGGAGAGGGAGAGAGAGTGCCGACACTGTGGACACAGGCCTCACTGCTCACCTGCGGACACCGGTGTGTCTCCAACCACGTGCCGGTATACACTGCAGTCCACCAGGTCCCTAATCTGAAACAGAGTGCAGATCTATGAATGGCAGAATCCATATCATTGCACACGCCACCATCGCTTGGCCGCCCCTGCGCACACAGGCTGCTGCACCCCAGCCCCTCCCGCCGTCCAGCGGTGTTTGCCCGCCCCTGCGCACCCAGGCCTCACTACTCACCTTCCGCCACCAGCGTGTCTCCAAGAGGACCCACCACGTGCCGATGCAAGCTCCAAGCCCGGGGCACGCGACCTTGGCAGCCTCCACATCATGCAGCCCCGCCCCGCGGGCCACCAGGTCACACACGTGATTCTGGGTCTTGATTTCGCAATGGCAGAGATCATATCAGTGCACACAGCAACATCGCAGGCTGCACACCCGCTCAGCCCTATAGGTGCCACTAACCCTGTGAACCGCGAGGCAACGCCACGTGGCGGTAGCCCCGCGCTGCCCGCTGGCTCAGGCCTACACTGCGGTCCAGCAGGGCTCACACAAACCCTTACCAGTCCGGACCGCCAGGACGGCACATCATCACAGGCTGCACACCCGCTCAGCACCTAAGGTGCCCCTACCTCAGTGCACCGAAAGTCACCATCCCGTGGCGGTAGGCCCGTGCCGGCCGCAATGTTTCCGGTGCCACCAACTCTGTGCAACGCAAGTCATGGACCCTTTCTGATTGAGTCACGTGATATGCCAGGCGTACGCAGCCACGTCACCTCCTGCAGTGGGGAAGAACTGGGACACGTATCGTCGTCGTCCCCCCCTTTATACGTACGCCGAGTGGGCTGGGTTGGCGTACGCCAGGCCAGCGTAGGGGTGTGAATAATTATCCCTGGGCTCTGGGCTTGGTTCATTTCTGGGCTGGACAGGAAACCAACTGATGCGTGTATCTCTGTTGCAGTGTCTGCGCCACACGGCCCGCAATCGGCAATGTTGCAATGTTGCATGCACCCGGAGGGCGGCCGCGCACGAAGGGATTGTACAAGGAGCGCAAGGCCACTCGGGCTCTTGGCTCATGCATGCCAACTGTTGTGTTTGTATCGCTATTGGGGCACCATAAGCCTAAGGCCTAGCCTCAATTGAAGCGCGAAAGCCACATCACATTTCCAGAATGCAAGCAGTAGTCAGACTAAAATTAGGGATGAAAGCTCCTCTGTCACAATACATAAGGCGGAAGGACATCTGCACCTCCGACCTTGGTCTTGCATGCGGCAGGCACCCCCTGAGAGAGATACCATAGCAGATGATGACGACTCCCACACTACGCACAGCGCTAATGAAGGACCAACGTATCCACACCCCACACACAGAAGTTCTTGCTCGAGGTACTCTTGCATGGAATGCCCTTGACACTTACGTACACAACAACCCATACGTCCAAACGTTGCACACACATATGACTCATTGCTCCGAGCTGTGGCATATCATCCACATAACTGCCGCAGGTCAGAAGAGTGCCGGTTCTACGAGAGCCACCAACGCAATGGCAGAACATCCCGGACGCATGCACAACACCTGTCACGTGGAACTGTACTGTGACCGAATGCTGCCTGTTAGTGTCTGATGCATTGGTCTGCATGTTGTGGCCCTTGTCTTGCCCGTACTGACACGCACATGGCAATAAAGTCCACGCAACTTCACTAGTGTTCAACTGTGATGAGTGTTGATTAGAATGACAAATCGTGTGCCACAATGAGCATTGTCCGTACACAGGGAGGGACTGACTGACGCATTTCACTTAGGGGTGAGTCCCTATTGCCAGCTCCACCTCTGTGAGTCAGACATAGTGGTTGGGATAGTTGCTGATAGACCTGTGCTCTTACGTGTCTTCAGCAATGTGAGTATGGTGTCCATATTCCTGCCATGTGGATCAATGTGATCCATCACTACAGGCTGTGTCCACCCAGTTGAGTGTGAGTAGGTATGCGAAGAGATGTTCTGTTGTCAAATGTGATGGGGGACACTACTTTAGGCCTGCCAACAACTTTGACATTTCATACCCAGCCCTATTTCTAACATTGCGTGGGGCAAAGTTGAGGAATTGCGCGATTGTTGTTTCAGAGCAATGAGGCCACAGCTAGTGCACACATTCCCAGTCATCTCACTTCCTATGTGTGTCACGGTCAAACATGCACATTGCTTTCATTTCCCAGGGTGTACCTTTTTGGGCAATCAATGTCCTTACATTCATCCATACTTTCATACTTGATCGATTATGGACATGACACATCTGTGTGAATTTGAATGATTTATACACATTCGGTGGAGTGTCGGAGCTGGAGCAGTACATGACCATGCAAACCCCACATTACATTATAGCCCAGTGGAGGGCCAGCCAGAGTCATTTAGGGATTGACAAGTACATCGGAAGAGGAAGAGTACAGTCCGCAGTCTGATTGCTGTGTCATTGGTAAGCAAACAAAATATGGCAGTCCATGTCGAGATCCAAGGTGAGTGTCGCAGAGTGTTTCGGGGGACAGTGGAAGGTGTTGTTACAGGGCATGATGCAGAGGGCAGAACCAAGCTGAAACAGGGCATATGGCGGAGAAGAATGCTACTGGCTCCTTCTTACTACAAAGGTGGAATTACCCGCATCTTCGTCCTCTATGTCATCTGTCTGACATGTGGGTACTGATGTTTGGTCTGCAGCACTGTGTGCCACTGACACATCAGGGGCTGGAGCTGTGTGTGTAGAAGTACCAGCAGCATTCATCAGCAACTGCCTTAGTGGCAGCAATGTGATGATGAGGATCTGCAGGGCATGGAAGATCCCAACAACTTTTCGCTGGTGTGCATCCGTGGCAGCCATTCTTTCCGCATGCATCCGCTCCATGTTCTCCATTATCCTAAGCATCTGTGCCAACTCTTGGCTGACATCGCTGAGGCCACTCTGACTAGACAGTTGTTCTCCTCTCAGAGTCATGACTCCAGCGATGTCGGGCATGGATTGTTGGACATCATGGAGAGAACTGTGGGTGTCCGTTAGGGAGTGTAAGTGGTCCCTGATGGGACTTAGACACCCACGTATGTCATCTAGTATGGGTGCCATGAGGTCGAACCCCACCCACACCTGTTCAGCCACCTCCTTCTGGCAGTCTAACACCTGGCCTTGGAATGCGATGTGTTCTTCGGTGAGGTGCTGGGAGCCCGCCGTGGTGGTGGGTGCTTCCTGCTGTGTGGTCTGTGCAGGGGGTGGGGTCTCCTCGATGCAGATGGGCTGCCCTGCTCCTGGAGGTGGGTTGCCGTAGCTGTCCATGAGCTGTTGTAGGGTGTCTGTGTCGAAGGTGTAGAGGTCCTCTGCATCATCACTGATGAGTTGTCTGGTCTGCTCTGCAGGAGGTGTTGATTGTCCCTACGCAATGTGAAGGGGAGATGCATTTTAACATTGTGTTGTCATGTATGTTGACGCATTGTTCAAGTTTACATACAGACAGCATGACAATGTACATTGTGACTGTTTGGGAGGAGCTGACTATTTGATGCGGGACAGTGGATATTTGAACTACATCACGAATGTGAGATTGTACACGTACATCATCATCTCACAGTTTCCTTCTATGCCAGATGTGATTGGCCAGTTTCTACGCACAAGCAGAACCAGTTGTGTCCTCTGTTCTGTAGTGAGAGTGTTGCACTTTGTACCACATTGTCGTCAATGATGTTGTGCTGTTATTGCTATGTGTGTGTGCTGCATTGTGGGAGAGTCGCCCCTGCAGCTGTGATTTTGCTGCCCCTTATCCCTTTGAGGCGGTGTGCCTTTGACTTCTGTGCTTCTACAGTGCTGAGATATTGCAGACTTGGCTAATTTTGGCTCTAGTTCGGATTTTGGACTCTTGGGCATGGTTTATCCGCAGGTGTGCTGTTGACGTCAGGGGTTGTTTGTGCACGTGGATGTGTCAGAGTGTGATCTGCTCCTTTCCGGATGTGTTCCACACTGAGCCACCTCAGTGTCATGGCATGCACTATGTCATGATGATTGGACTGCAGCTATGCTGTTCGTCATGCAGTGTCACTTGCATTGTCAGTGTGGCTCACAGACACGCAGCTTTGCTGGTTTTAACACGTGTGCATGGGTTGGTTGTGAGATTGGTGCTGTGTGGGGAGGGACCCCTTAGTGCCCATAGTGGACGGGGGCCTACTTGCTGTTTGTATGTGTGCTGCAGTGTGCCAAGGGGATCAGGGACATGATCCAGAGTCATTGTGGGTGTGCAGTGTGCTGTACTTAATTGTGCAAGTGTGCCATTGTGCCCATCTCCCCCCGTCCCCCCAGTCCCTGTTCGTTACTCACCCTGGTGCTGTTGTGTCAGGTCATGTCGAGCAGTGTCCGGACCCCCAACTCCTGCCACTGTCTCCCCACTGATGACTGTGGCCACCATTTCCTCCATCTCATCCAGCTCCTGGTGTTCCGCTGGACTGTCACCTCCAGTCTTTATTGCTGCCTGATGGTTGTCAGCGAGTTTCTTCTTGGTTTTGCGCTTCGCATCATTCCAGCGCCTCTTGACCTCTCCAATTGTCCTCCTCCTCACTCAGACTGCATTCACCTTGTCCAGGATGGGCTGCCATGTTGCATTTTTATTTGCCAATGACACGTTGGAGGTGACGAACAGTTGTTGGTGGTGTTCTATCACCTCTGTGATGATGATCCTGTTTTCCTGCGGACTGAACCTCGTCTTCCTCGTCTTCTTCTCCTTGCCCTTCCGTGACCCCGAGGTCCCAGGCTGTTCCTCCTGGGGACTTGTGGGGTTCTGGTCGTCCTCTGTACTTCCTCCAGCTTCCTCCATGGTGCTACGCAGATTTCATTATTTTGTTTGTGTTTTTCGGTGCTTTTATAGTGCATTTTCCCGCATGACGCGTGGGAATTGCAGGCCTGTTGCTGATTATCGTAGATTTTTTTATCGCTGTTGGCCACATCGCCACTTTTTTCGTGTTTGTGTTTCGCGTTTTTTGGCCGTCACAGTAATTTTATCGCGGTCATTTGACGCGTTGGCGTGAGACTATCGCATGGTACCGCCGTGTTGAGAATACAACGTTAACACGGCGTTATTTTCCCGCGATAGACTGCGATGTGCAAAGTTGCGTTAAGCTAATTTTGCGATAATTATCACACGTTTTTGAGAATATCCCCCTTAATTTGTACTGATGCAGCATGATTTTAAAAATCATATTACACAACATGTTTATACACAGAAGAGACAAAAGGTTGAAAGTACATGTTGCACACGTTAAGACACAGTGACACATGACACAGAGACAAGTGTAGTAGAAGCATTGTAAAAGCGTGCTTTAAAACGCGAACAGAAAGAAAACACATTTATAAGACAACACTAGCACATATGAATGAGTTGAGATAATGAACTTTAATGCATGTGTTGCTTATTATCTTATATTGATGAAAATTGTGATGCTAAGTGAAGTTGCCTAGTGTATGTCATGCTCTTTGCTGAGAATGCACCATTTAGAAAAGTCGGTGCAAAACTGTGTAGCAATGAAGAACAAGCTTGATATTTTGTAATATGATACTAGAGATTCTATAGTTTATGAAATATTAAAAACACATTTTGTAGGAGGAAATTAGAAAATGTGCATTTATATGAATGTTGTGAAAAATTGTGGTAGTAGGGCATTTCTAACGTTAGCCATTTTCATTTAATAATATTTTGTGAAAATATACATATTCTTCAACTTAATTGATTTAATTTCATTATATTTGAAGTAAAGTTAAATCTCATTTCATATAAATGTGTGATGCTAACTTGTATGGTCTTTCGACATGCTTTTTCTCTACTGCTGACCCTTCCCCTGATTAAATACAATAAATCGTTCGTTAAAAGAAAAATGTTGCTTATTTGTCCCGTCAATGTTCCACCTGACATTCCAGAATGCTTCTTTGATGTTTATAGTGAAATATTCCTGTGGGAATAAAATTTCACATATGGCTATAATTTGCAACTATGTATTTCTTTTCTACCAATGGCAGGCCTCTGAAGACTCCCAGGGGGATATTCTCAAGAACGTGTGATAATTATCGCAAAATTAGCTTAACGCAACTTTGCACATCGCAGTCCATCGCGGGAAAATAACACCGTGTTAACGTTGTATTCTCAACCCGGCGGCACCATGCAATAGTCTCATGATAACGCGCCAAATGACTGCGTTAAAATTAACGCGACGCCGAAAAAATGCGAAACACAAACGTGAAAAAAGTTGCGATGCCCCAAATCGCGATACAAAAATCAGCGATAACCAGCGACAGGCCTGCAATTCCCACTCGTCATGCGGGAAAATGCACCATAAAAGCAGAAAGAAAAAAAAAGACAAAAAAAGTTAAACTGCGTAGCACCATGGATGCAGCCGGACTGAGTGCAGAGGACAACGCGAACCCCACAAGCCCCACAGACGACCAGCAAGGAACCTCGGGGTCGGGGAAGGCCAGGGAGAAGAGGAAGAGGAAGACGCGGTTCAGTCCGCAGGAAAATAGGATCACCGTTACGGAGATGATAGAACGCTACCAACAACTGTTCGTCACCTCCAACGTGTCATTGGCAACAAAGACGCAAACATGGCAGACTATCTTGGACCATGTGAATGCAGTTGCAGAGTTGAGGAGGACAATGGAAGAGGTCAAGAGGCGCTGGAATGATGTGAAGGGCAAAACCAAGAAGCTCGATGCCAACATGAAAGCAGCAACGCAGATTGGAGGTGGGGGTCCAGCGGCACACCGGGAGCTGGATGACATGGAGAAAATGGTGGCCACAGTCATCAGTCAGGATACGGTGCCAGGAGTAGTGGATCCGGACACTGCTCAACATGACCTGACACAACATCAACAGGGTGAGTACCGACCAGGGACTGGAGGGACGGGGGAGATGGGCACAATGGCACACATGCACAATTAAGTAGAGCACACTGCACACCCACAATGACTCTGGATCATGTCCCTGATCTCCTTGGCATACTGCAGCACACATACAAACAGCAAGTAGGCCCCCGTCGATAATGTGCCCGGAGGGGGCCCTCCCCACACATCACTAATCTCACAACAAACCCATACACATGTGCTGAACCCAGCAAAGCTGCGGGTCCGTGAGCCACAATGACAATGCAAATGACACTGCATGACGATTAGCATGGCTGCAGTCCAATTATCATGACATGGTGCACGCCACGACACTGAGGTGACTGAGTGTGGGCCACATCCGGAAAGGAGCAGGTCACACTCTGACACATCCACGAGCACAAACAACCCCTGACGTCAACAGCACATCTGCGGACAAACCATACCCAAGAGTCACAACTCGCCCAAGAGCCCAATTTACCCAAGTCCGCAACATCTCAGCACTGTAGAAGCACAGAAGTCAAAGGCACACCGCCTGAAAGGGCTAAGGGGCAGCCAAATCAGAGCTGCAGGGGCGACTCACCCACAATGCAGCACACACACATAAGAATAAGAGCACCTCAACATTGACAACAATGTGGTACAAACTGCAACACTTTCACAACAGAACACAGGACACAACTGGTGCCGCATGTATGTACAAAATGGCCAATCACATCTGGCATAGCAGGAAACTGTGAGATGACAATGTACGAGTACAACCTCACATCCGTGATGTAGTACAAATGTCCACTGTCCCGCATCAAATAGGCATCTCCTCACAAACAGTCACAATGTACATTGTCATGCAGTCTGTATGTAAACTCTGCCAATGCGTCAACATACATGGAACACACTGTGAAACTGCATCTCCCCTTTACATTGCAGAGGGACAATCAACACCTCCTGCTGAGCAGACCCTACATGACGTCAGCGATGATGGAGACGACCTCCAGGACATCGACTACGACGAGCTCCAATGGTTCATGGACAACCTCCGCACCCCACCTCCAGTAGCAGGGCAGCCCAGTACCATCGAGGTGATCCCACCCCCTGCACAGAACACAGCAGGAAGCACCCACCACCACGTCTGGCTCCCAGCACCTCACCGAAGAACACATGGCGTTCCAACGCCATGTGTTAGACTGCCAGAAGGAGCTGGCTGAACAGGTGCGGGTGGGGTTCGACCTCATGGCAGCCAAACTAGATGCCATACATGGGTGTCTAAGTCCCATCAGGGACCACTTACACTCCCTAATGGACACCCACAGTCTGCCCCATGCCCTCCAACAATCCATTGCTGGCGTCGCTGGAGTCATGACTCGGAGACAACAACAACTGTCTAGTCAGAGTGGCTACAGCGATGTCATCCGTGATTTGGGAAACATAAGGAAGGTCATGGAGAACATGGAGCGGATGCAGGCGCAAAGAATGGCTACCACGGCTGCACACGAGAAAGCTGTAGATGGGATCTTCCATGCCCTGCAGATCCTCATCATGGGAGTGATGCCACAAGACATTGCGCAGATGAATGCTGCTGCTACTTCTACATCCACATCTCCGGTCCCTGATGTGTCAGTGTCACACAGTGCTGCAAACCAAACACCACCCACATGTGAGGCACATGAAACGTCAGAGGACGAAGATGAGGATGAATCTGCCTTAGTGGTAAGGAGGAAGCAGTAGCATTCATCTCCGCCATATGGCTTGTTTCTGCTTGGGTCTGCCCTCTGCATCATGCCCTGGAATAACACCTTCCACTATCCCCTGACACACTCTGCGACACTAACCTTGGACCTCGACATGGACTGCCATATTTTGCATGCTCAACAATGACACAGCAATCAGCCTGCGGACTGGACTCTTCCCCTTCCGAGTAACTTGTCATTCCCTAAAGGACTCTGGCTGGCCCTCCACGGGGCAACATTGTAAAGTGTTGTCTGCATGGCCCAGTACTAAGACAGCTTCAACACTCCAATGAACGTGAATAATACATTCTAATACACACAGATGTGTCATGTCTATGATTAATCAAGTATGAAAGCATGGATGAATGTAGGGGCAGTGATTCCCCCTTATGTCCATGTAGCTCATGTTGTGGGACTTGAGTCACAGGGCGCATCCCTGCAGCATGGTGGTACATATTTGACCCCAAAAGAAGCCCTGTTGTCAATTGTAGGTCACAAATGACAGCCTACATGTAATGATTTGGGACACATGTGAAACGCTGATGAGTGGGATTCCGTACTATTTTTGACACACAGAAATGGCATTTCGAATAGGTAACACCCTAAACACCCTCTCTGTACAGAGGTGACACACCCACCATCTATTTCCAATTTATGAGATTGTTAGCACTACATGTTGCACTTACACTTGTCTGAGTGATGTTCTTGTACAGAGGAGTAACATGCACACAGGGAATGTGTGTTGTAAAGAATTAATTTGCACATGCTGTGCCTGTGGTCATTTTGTACTGTCCCATGATTGCTAAGGACTGTGACAATGTGACGTGCTCATGTGAAGAAATTGTCAATGATGGGGTTCCTACGGGCTATTCCTGCTGCTGCTGCAGTGGGGTGTGGTCCACCTGCCTCATCTTCCTCATCATCGTCCGGTGCATCTGGCACTTGTAGCCATGGGGCATTGGTGCGTACACATATGTTGTGCAACACACAACATGCAACGATCATCTTGCACACGATGCCTGGGCTGTACAGGAGCCTTCCACCTGTGATGTCCAGGCACCTGAAACGTGACTTCAACACGCCAAATGTGCGTTCCACGATGCCCCTGGTGCATTTGTAGGCCGCATTGTACTGCCTCTGGGCCTGTGTGTTCGGGGCTCGGAGGGGTGTCATCATCCAAGGGCAGAGTGCATATCCTTGATCACCTGTGACAGTGCAGAGAGACATGAGTCAAAAGTTGGTTCTGCATGATGTGTTGGCAGGCTCACTAGTTCATTGGTGTGTGATATGTGTGACTTAGTGATTCCTGTTTGGCAGGTAGCTTGTAGCAAATGAGCAGCATCAATGTGTATTACGTAGCCTCACTGCTGCTCCTCCCTCCCCCCGAGCCTATTTACTAGTGTGCGCAGCACGGTTGCATCACTTGCACTCCTACGGCACACCATTGTCATGCCTGTCTGCGCATGTCCACAAGCCTGACAACGACACTGTGATGTTGTGCGTTGAAGGTGGGCAGCCACGTGTGTGTAGGCCTATGGTAAGGATAGGGCGGACACAGATGTAGAGTTCATGGCTGGCTGAACTCACGATGCGGTTGAGGGTAGTCCTATGGCCTATGCTGCGGTAATAGCGACACACACAACAGTTGGCATGTATGAACCCGGACCCCGAGCGGGCTTGCGCTCCTTCATTTATCCCTTCGGCCGAGCCCGCACTCCGGGGGCATGCTACATCGTAACATTGTCCATTGCGGGACGGGTGACGCCGACACTACAACAGAGACACATGCATTAGTTACTTCCTTGGCAAGGCCAACACTTAGCAATGCCCAGAGCCCCGGGCTGATCATCCACACCCCTACGCTGGACTGTCGTACGCCAGCCCACTTCGCTTACTCTTACAGGGGGGTACGACACAGCTACATGTCCCAGGTCTTCCCCACTGCCTGAGGTGACATGGTTGCGTCCGCTGAACACAGCACAATGTAATGTGGTAGGGCCCGGGGCCCTCATGCATACATAATGACCACATAGACACACTTAGATAGTTTGTGGTGGCTACGGGCACGTGCGCCCGGCCCCTTTTATTGCCAGGGTCACATGTCCAGTGACGCCTGTGCTGGATGGGTGTGGGGTGAGTGTAAGCCAGCCCTCAGGGAGTGGTTGGTGCTGGCAACAACTACAACAGTGATCAGACAATCAGAAGTTCAAAGTTCAAACAGCAAGGGTCCACGACTTGAGCTGCACAGAGTTAGTGGCCCCGGATGCACTGCGGCCGGCACAGTCACACAGCCACCCGACGGTGACTTGCGGTGCACTGAAGTAGGGCCACGAGAGCTGAGCGGGTCCTCGTCGATGTCGAAGGTGGATGTTGCGGAGTGTTTTGGGGGACAGTGGAAGGTGTTCTTCCAGGGCATGATGCAGAGGGCAGAACCAAGCAGAAACAGGCAATATGGAGGAGATGAATGCTACAGACTAATTTTTAACACCAAGTCAGTATCAGCTACATGATGATGAAGACAACCCCCAGGCCATAGACTCAGACGCCACCAAAGTTCAACCAGAGGGTGTCCATGAATTTCGGGGCACAGAGTTAGTGGCACCAGAGCTGAAAGGGGATGCAGGCTGCGATGAGGCCTGTACAATGGTATAAACTCTGCCATAAATAAATCAAGACTCAGTTCCAAATGTGTGACCTACTTCACCGCAGTGTAGGCCGAAGGCAGTAGTCATCAAGGGCCCACAGACACGTGTCGTTGGCTTGCGATGCACAGAGTTGGTGGCACCAGATCGAAGGGAGTACAGTGATATAAATGATGCCATTAACATATGAACTCGGCCATCATGAAATCAAGACTCAGTTCCAGATGTGTGACCTACTGGACCACAGTGTAGGCCGGAGGCAGCGGTGGAGTACGTCAACGAGAAAGGAGTGCTGGGGGCCTGTGACGCGGAGGCCGTGATGGTCTGAGGAGGCTGCCAAGGTCGCGGGCCTCGAGCTTGGAGCTTGCACCGGCACGTGGTGGGCCCTCTTTGACACACGGTGTCGGCAGGTGAGCAGTGAGGCCTGGTTGCGCAGGGGCGGCCAAGACGGGTCTGGGAACCAGTGGCCTGGGGTGCAGCAGGCGCACAGGATCGCAGGCACCGCCGCTCACGGCGTCGGCCTTGTGGCGGGCTGAGAGGCGCCGCCCTGGCAGACACGTTGGCCATTCCGGAAGAGAACCACGCCCAGAGCAACTGGCTTTTTATTCACACCCCTACGCTGGCCTGGCGTATGCCGGGCCAGCCCACTCCGCTCATGCTTACAGGGGGGGACGTAACAAGCTACATTTCCGTGAGCTTCCCCACTGCCTGGGGTGACATGGTTGCGTCCACTACACTCCAAACACCAGCAGTGTATGTCGACAGGGACATGTCTGAGATCTGCATACTGCAGTCTGGCCAGCACATCCACGCCACACTTGGCATTGTGTACATTCTCATTCATGGGTCACTTGCCTCCTTCGCAAATGCCTGGTTCCCACCTCTCCCCACATTCTGCTATTGTGTGGCTGAGGTGCCATGCCATTGATGGCTTGTGTACTTGGTTAGCCCAGGTTACCACAGTAAGTTGTGCTGTCGTGTCTGGTAGGTGGGCATGTTGTTTGGCATGTTGTATGTGAGTTTGTAACGTGTGCATTCCCAGAGTCGTGAGTTGCATGACTGTGGAGTTGAGGTGTGTGGTGTGTTCATTTGGTACTTACCAACGAGCAATGCATTCCCATAGGTGCCATCCTGAAAGCGCTGGTTGATGATGGACTGTCGGAAGATGAAGGAATCATGCACACTGCCTGGGTAGTTGGCGACGACATTGGTGAAGAGTCCCAGGTGGTCCACTATTGCCTGCACATTGATGGAATGCGTGTGCTTCCTGTTGCGGTAATTGTGTGCAGTGGCGGCAGGCGGCAGGCGGCACAAGGAGTACATGTGTGCAGTCGATTGCCCCCAACACGTGCGTGAAGCCAGCTATGGCGTAGAAGCCTTGCTTGGTCTCCAGCTGTTCCTACGCAGTGTGTGGGAAGTTTAGGCACTGGGGTACCAAGCTGATGATGGCATCCAAGACAGGTGTGAGGAACTTGGATAGGGCTGGCTGTGAGACTCCTCCGACTCTGGCAGTTGTTGGTTGGAAGGTACCAGAGGCCCACAGGTGCAGCACAGCCAGCAGCTTTGTCTGCGGAGGGATGTTGGTTGTCTGCTGTGTTGGTACCATCAGCCTGTGGGCAATGATGGTCAGGATGCGGAGGATGGTTGTCCTTTTGAGCCTGTAGTGGGCAATGACATCCTCTGGTGTTAAGTCTGTGAGGCTGGTGCGTTTTCTGAAGGTCCGCTGTCTTTGTCTGCGCTGCCTCTGTGATATTCCGGGGGGGGGGGCGGGCCTGGTGGTGGTGGCGGTGGGTGTTGTGGGCCTCTTGGGGCTCCGAGCTGCATGATCAGTAGCTCCATGGCATCTGTTGTTCTTCAGGTGTGGCTCTGGTCTAGGCTCCCTTTTGTGGTGCAGGTTGTCGTCCGACTTAACACCAGGTAAGAGCAGGTGTTAAATCCCTGTTGCTAACGCGCCTTATCGCCTGTTTTGGGATCTTATCGCTGATCTGGCTGGTCGTAGAGAATATTGTGGTGTTTTCGCGGCTTTTTGCACAGGAACGCCTACTCTGCATCTCATTAGCGTTAGTTGCCGGTGTCATCCGCGGTGATGTTTTTTGCGGCTGCTATCGCAGGTAAACTGGTGATATCGGCTGTTAGCACCTGCTTGTGAATAGGGCGATAAATCTATCGCCACTTTGGCTGCGATAAAGTGCCGCTAACTCGGCGATAAGTCCTTGAGAATATGCCCCCCAATTTCTTGTTTCTCATGACTAGCATGGGAAACAAGCTTGATATTTAAATCATCTCAGGTAACGTGATGTGAATATGGACTTGTGTTAGTCTTTCGATGGTGGTGTGATGCCATGCCACTGGAGATTGTAAAAAACTCTATAAAAGAAGAAACCCCAAAGGAGGGGCAACAACCCCCATTCTGACTTTTGCTTTTTGAGACCCGATGCTATGCTGATCGATCTATTATTTTGGACTGTTTGTCAATGCTACAATTGGTAGCTGATGGACTGAGACCTTCTTTCCAAACCGATTTCTGTTTTCCAATTTCATTATATCTTTAGCTCTAAGCTAATGGACTCGCCCCTACTGGACTTTAAGACTGAACTTTCCCCCTTTTGTAGGTCCTGAGCTGTTAGAACTTTTTTTTTTTGTCCTCATTCTGCCAACATTCTTGTTAGGGTGTACTCTGATCCCTCTGGGTCTTACAAGAGGGGACCAGACCGGTGACCCATGAGGAGAAGAAAGAGTAATAACCCACAAGTAAACTGCTGTGTCCACTTCCATCTCCTTAACTCACTGAGGCCGCCATAAAATAAAAAGGAGATACCATGGCCGACAACAAGATTGGCTTAATCATAGGACTCACATTGTCTTTTCTCTCCAACTTACCAAGGAGCCCAGATTTTCTTCTCGCTTGTTGGATCGCATGCCATATCAGACTCACTGGTATATATAATATTTCTGAGGCACTCAGCAAAACACGGGGGACTTTCCGATTTCCATAGTCTACAGATCTCCCGCCTAGCTAACAGGATTACATAAAACAAAAACTTTGAGCTAACCGCTGAGAGCTGAACTTCCTCTTCCGAATTTAGTCCAAATAAAACTAGGCGGGGACTTACTATAATCTGTGTCTCAGTAATTTCTCCTATAAAATCACAGACTGAATTCCAGTAAGATGATATTTTTGGACATAACATGAATAAATGTACATCGTCTGCCGCTGTCAACATGCATCTTGGGCAGTTATATGTATTGCTGGAAATCTTGGACAGCTTCGCAGGTGACCAGTATTCTCTATAAGTGGTGAATAAACGATTGCGTTTAAGTGATGCTGGTTTTACTACTGTTCGTAAGATTCTATAAGAATCGCACCACATTTGCTTAAGATCTCTCTCACCAAACTCCTCACCCCACAGTTTTGAAATTTCAGTTTCAAACTCCGTGTCTGTTTCCAAGAAAGCCCAATACCAAAAAGACATTTCTTTTTTCCAGTGGTCAGTTCTCGTCACCTGACTAAATTTTGTCTCCTCTTCCTCCACCCAATCTTGTGTCGCCCACCAGGAGCTCAATTGATAATATTTGAACCTCGTTAACTGCCCCTTTGTCAGATTATTCAAAGCTTTCCAGCTCATCATGTTTAAGCCCTCCTTGAGATCAGCCCAATAATAAATGCCCCCTAGTTTCAAGGGTTGACTAAGTTGATCCCTCAGACATTCAGGGGTCCCTGGAGAATCCCAAATTGGTGCCCAGATCGAGAAATATGGAACCCTCAATATTTTCCTCACATACATCCACATGCTCAATGCAGCCTTCTAGATCTTTAACCGCACTTTTTAAAAAAACTTAGGGTCTCCATATTTAAAAAGAATGTGCCGTTGACCTTGCGGAATATCTACTAACATAGCCTCAAAAAGTGAACCAATCGATGACTTATCTGTCTTATTTGCCAGCATACGTACATTTTTTAAATGAAAGGCATAACAATAAGCAAGTAGGTCTGGAAGTGCCAATCCCCCCACCTCCAGACTTCTCCTCAATTTCTTCCAGGCTATTCTGGGACCTTTTGATGCCCAAATAAAGCTTCCTATTTTCCCCTGGAGTTTAGCTATATCTTCTTTCTTAAAGGCTAGCGGAATAGTATTAAAGAGGAAGGTAATTTTTGGAAGGATAATCATTTTTATCAAGTTAACCCGACCATAAATATTTAAAGGGCGGTTCGCCCATTTTAACATTAGCACTGCCACTTCCTGACTAGCTTTTTTCCAATTCGTTTTTGTAATATCCTCCAACTTCTGTGTAATTAAGATCCCAAGGTATCGTATTTGTGTTTTGACCCCATAACTCGGTGGATCCTGGTTCCATTCCATTATCTCAGTTTTGCCTATATTTACTTTATACACAGAGACCTGGCCAAATGACTCCACCTTCCTCATCAGATTAGGGATTGCATCTTGCGGGTTGCTTGTATACAACATCAAGCCATCTGCATATAGTGCTAATTTGACTTCAAAATCATTTGATCTAAAAGGAAGAATGGTGGTATCAGCGCTTATCAAATTGGCTAGTGGCTCTATATATAAACTAAAAAGAAGCGGGGACAGGGGACAACCCTGTCTTGTCCCCCTGAAGATATCGAACCAATCTGACAACTCCCCATTTACCAAGACTTAGGCCTTAGGACCGTGATACAGATTTTGCACCGCCCTAACCATATTCTGCGGACAGCCGAAACTACGTAAGGACTCCCACAAATATGCCCAATGCACCTGGTCAAAAGCTTTAGCCGCATCCACAGCTACTATAGTAAGGGGTAAGTTCCGAGCCTCAGCCATATCTACCACCCCTAACAACTGAAATGTTAATTTGTTGAGTTGTCTCCCAGGTATAAAACCTCTTTGATTAGGGTGAATAACCTGTTTTATTACCTTAGCTACCCGAGATGCTATAACTCCGGAAAAGATCTTGTAATCCGAATTTAATAAGGAGATCGGTCTGTATGAGTCTACTCTCTGCGGGTCCTTGTTTGGTTTTAAGATCAAAGTTACAATGGCCTCTGACCAAGATCCGGGGGCTTTTTCCCCACTCATGTATATCGCATTGAATAAAACCTTTAAAACTGGAATTATTGTATCTATAATACAAAGAAAGACCTCGGCAGGGAGACCATCCGGCCCAGCAACTTTTCCCTTTACCATTTTCTTACACTGTGCTCTTACCTCTCCGTCCGTGATCTCTCCTTCCAGAGCTGTCTGTTGTTCGTTAGTTAACTGTGGGAGTATCGTTAACCTAACCACTCGATTATACCCTCTTGGCCCGGTTGAATATCTTCACTGTATAAATCTCTCATGAAACTACAGGCCTCTCCGCATATATCAGCATTAGTATGCAATACCTCCCCTGATCTCCTACTAATTAGCTCTCGAATTGTATTCCTGGCTCTATCTGCCTTGGCCTTCCATGCTAATGGGGAGCTACATTTTTCTCCATAGGCGAAATGTTGGAGCTTACTAGCTTTCCACCTATCCATTACTTTCTTATCAATCTGCGCCTGGAATGCTACTTGTAACCTCTCTAGCTCTTTACTCAGAGATTGGACACTATCTGTATCTACCATTGAAGCCCTCTGTAGTTCTCTTTCTTTTGCCTTAATCTCCTTGATTTTGTACTCATCTTCTTGCTTCTCTGCCCTTCTTTTCCCCGCCATTATAGATCTTAAAATCCCCCTTAAATAAGCCTTATAGGCATCCCAAACTATTTGGTTTTCTGCCGAACCATTGTTGGGGTGGAAATAAATATCTGATTTTTCTCTTAGATCTCGAACCACATCCTCATCTAATAGAATGGTCCTATCTAATGTCCATCTTCTCTGCCCCTCTATTTGGTGTATCGTCAAAGCCAAGACTACTGCAGAGTGATCTGACAATATCGCAGGAGTATGAGCTACCTCAACTACTTCTCCACACAGTTCTTGATCTAACAAAAAATAATCTATACAGGAGTGATGCCTATACTTTTTACTGTAGAAAGTGAACTCTCTAGACTCCCTCATCTTAGTACGCCAAATATCCATTAAGTTAAGTTCCTTCATCATACTTTTTAATCTGGAAAACATTCTTGGTGGATTGGTATACTTAACTTTTGAGGTCCTGTCTAGTCCTTTGTTCATAACTAAATTAAAATCTCCTCCCAACACAATGGGGGATGTTGTCTCTAATAGACAGGATTCCATCTTAATTAGAGCCTCTGGGTTATCATTATTTGGCCCATAATAAACAGCGCAGACCAGGAGCCTGTTTGAATTAAAAGAGTTGCCACTAACCATCTGCCCGAACAATCAGATTCATATTTAACTAATCTTATTCCGCTATTACTCTTAATAATAATGGCAACTCCTCTAGTACTCCCTCTCTGGTCAGAACTTACAACCTCCTGGACCCATCTAAACTTGTCAAAGCATTGCCTACATTCGGTTCTTTCTAGATGGGTCTCTTGTAATAATATGATTTGGGCAACACTATTCTTAAGAGCTTCCATAACCCGGGACACTTTCCTCCTAGATCTCAACCCGTTAACATTCCATGTTAGGAAATTAACTACTTTAAACTTATCCATACTCAGGATCTATGGTACCCATTGTTGCACAATAAAACTTGATTCCAACTCATGGTCATTTTAGATCTTTTCTCTAGCCCATCAAGAAATAGTTTAATGAGGACTATTTTTTTTATTTTTCTCCCACTGCTCCCCACACCCAGTGCCCCCAATTCCCCCCTCCCCCCAGGAAACCCCCTCTCTAGACCTTGGGCAATACAATCCGCCCTTTGCAACCCCCCCGTCCTACCCAGAGGAGAGAACCTAAAGTAAATTGAAAAGAAAATCAGCCTATCTGTAACATTTATCCATCAGCATGCTACTAACCAATTTAGGTGGCTTTAGGGAACTCATACCCTTTTTAACATAAACTTATAGCTCATCCTTCCATCTGTAATAGAAAAGTATCTACCTCTTCTGGATTGCTAATGTACATTTTATTTCCCCGAGTGGGACGGGTATGCCCAGACGTGGGTCCCCTGCTCTCCATGCCACTGGAATCAAGCTATCCTGGCTGAAGAGGGGTGAAACCCTGAAACCGGTCCTAGGATGCTTGTTTCCAGTCCAGGGAGGACCTGGCTTGGCAGTTCGGGCTGGACTGTTCCCATGAGGCACAGGGTCAAGACTGATTTGCAAATGGCTGGGTTCAAACTGGAATGGCATGGTGAGCAAAAAAACGATGGATTTAGGCCCAGATCTCTGTACTGGGGTGAATGTATGACATTGTTCTGCATTCTGTCCATCAACTGTTGTTTGTACATTTTGTTTCGCCACATTATTTTTAGCATTGCTGGGAATTTCAACTGGACCTGAGCTCCCTTACTCCGTAGCTCATTCATTCTAGTGCCCAGTTCCCACTGCCTCTGAGCTGTCCTCTTACCAAGGTCTGATCTAATTTGATAAGTGAAACCATCTTGGCTTAAGGAACCCCCCTTCAGAGCCCGTTCCAACACTAACTCTTTCACAGCGAAAGTCAAAAAGTTTATCAAAATCTTTCTAGGAGTCTTCCGGTCTGAGTTCAGCTTAAAAGGATCTCTGTGTGCTCTCTGAATCTCCTTCTCCCAATCAATTTCTGGCCTATCCTTCAAAACTTCCTCTCTCAGGAGGCCACATATAAAGGCCTTAACATCTGCTTTCTCGGCCCCCTCCGGGACTTTGAGAAATCTCAAATTGTTACGTCGAGATTGAGTTTCCAGCCTTTCAAAGTCGTCTTGCAGCATTCTATTCTGCTTTTTTAATAACTCAATTTCCTTGGAGTTACCCGACACCGCTACTGATAATGCTTTAACCTCCCCTTCCAGAATTCCAGTACGCAGCGCAAGGTCATCCAGTTTCTCCTCTAGTATCTCACATTTGTCATGAATCCCCTTTTGATTCATCTCGGATATCCTGAATTTTGTGAAAATGTCCCGCCTCAATTTAAGAACATCTGTTCCATGGAATTTCCACCTCCATCACCACATGAACTGCTATCACTTTGCTTAGAGTTCTCCACCTCCCCCGCCTTACTACTTCCCTGAGATGGCGCAATACTGTTAGTTGGGGCAGGGCTAGAACAAAGATTAGGACTAGAGTTGGGATTTATCTCCAAACTTGAGTTTTCAACTTGTACCTCTTCCCCCTGTATGAGTCCTGCCAGCGGGGTAAATCGATTCTCCAAGGGAAGTAAGGCTGTTTGTGACTTGTTCCCCTTTGGCTGTGAACTTTCAACCTGTTCCATGATTTTAAAATAAGATCTTAAGGATGGTGTAGGTTTAACAGGCACACGCACTCCGTTTGGACCACAACATCTTAGTTTCCCTCCCGACTTCGACACCTTCTTTTTAGGGGAAATCACTACAGCTTCTTTAACTGCCTGCTCCCTGATGCTTCCTCCCTTACCTCCTTTTCCCTTGCTTTTACCCTCTGGGAGCGACCATAGCTGATAGCGGCTCCTTACTCGATTTTCAGATGGATATTTAATCGTATTTTCAGCTTCCTCCGAGATAGCTGACTCAGTTGAGGAGTTAATTAAAGGGAGATTTGCCCCTACTCCTGTATTTAGCACTTGCGATGGAGGCTCCTTTTCCATCAGCCTCAGTCCCCCCCGCGTGCACCCTTGTACCTGCAATCCGCTGGTCTTCTCTCTCCTCCTACCTCCAGGCGCGACGCCCAATTGACCCTCACCCTGCGTGTTTCGGCGCATGGACTGCACTGCTTCACCCTCGTAGTCCTCCATGCTGATCTCGAATCCGCTCGTTTCCAGCGACCGGCATACAGTGCTTCCTCTACCTCTCTCGACCCGGAAACCAGCAGCCGCTAACGCCGCGCGAGTCTTTTGCAGAAGACGTGCTGCGTGCTGCCAAATCCCCGTCCGCCGCTCCTCATCAGAGCCCATAGGCGCCGTCAGCTCGGGTAAGCCCGTGTTTTTTTTATGACCCTTCTCTATTCGTATAAATGTTTTATCTGGATATCTTATCCACGCATATATTTGAGCCGCATGCACGCTATTCCTCAATCAGGCTGTTTTTAACGAAAAAACTCCAATCTCTCCTCTCTCGGACTGGGAGCTTGCGCGACCGGCGTCAGCCCGCCGCCATGTTCCTCCAAAACAGTAGTCCGAGCTGTTAGAACTTTAGACCATCCTGCTGCCTTAAGGGTATTGGGATTTTGTAACTTCACAAAATAAATCTTATTAATGACCATCCAATATAGATTTGCCTAAATGTTTGGTGCCTTAATGCAAGCTGTGATATTCTTGACCAAAGTCTCTAAGAAATTGCTCATTTTAATGATTTTTATCTCTTTAATACAATAACCAAATTAATCTAAATCTTGTCTGAGTCTATTATTGATTCCTGTTGGTTCTTCCATTCAAACTGTGCTTCTGTTTAAATGCGTTGTTGAGAGAATCAGCGAGCTCTATCAGAACATCCGATTTTACTTCTTTTATTCTGTTTTGCGATTGAAGAGCTTTTGGTTTGCGTAATCCTCACTCAACTTAACTTCTTTAGGAGTTTGGGTCTTCCAGTTTATTTTTACAGTATGGTCTTGTACCTAAATTTGATTTCTAATGTGTGAGTTGGCTGTCAATTAATGATCCTCTTTAGATAACTAAAGTGAAGTTGGTCACCCTATTTTTCACCCCTCCTATTGGCGTAGAAAGATTCATCAGAGGATCATTGCCTCAGTGGGAATGGAAACGCTTCAGACTGCCTAATTGTAGAGGGCCCAGAAAGGTTAGAGTAGTAAAGAGAGGAAGCACATGAAATAGTACAAGAGAAAAAGTCTTACGTATACTTAATGCTACAACAAATCTGGTAGCAGAGCTATGGTTCTGTCTAGTGAAGTGAAATATTAGGGTACCTAAAATAGTCCCTAGCAAAGAGAAGGTATGATGGAGTGCTGATGGAGTATCACACTGGATAGAGTCAACGTGTAACAGCAACAATGGAGGGTGAGTATCAATAGGGATGCACGTTGCTGTTGCTTTGCTTAAGATTGCGTTTTTTTTACTTGGCTGTGTGTTAATGAGTGGAGTGAAGTGGTTAAAGTCCATGTGTGAGTGTGAGTGTGGAGATTTGTGCAAAGTTGAAGTTGTAAACGGGTCCGTTGTGGCCTAAGATTTCAAGATATTTACTGACAGGTTGTCTCACTGTAGAAGACACTGAGTAAGTTGTCTGCTGGTTTGTGGTGTTAATCATGAGATGTCGTTTTCAACACCTTGTGAAGAGTTCTCTTTGTGAGTTAGTTGTAAACGATTGGTATTGTTGATCTTAGGTGCGCAGGTACTAATTACATCAATTAAGGGTGGAATCCCGCTGGTCGAGGTTTCATTGCAGTGAATGAGTGTAGAAAGTTTAGTCACCTTGTGAGTACGGATATCCTTTAGTGGAGCAGTTTTATTTGTTGCTTGCAGTTGATTGTCATATTTTATCTTGAGAAAAAAACACAGAAGAAATTGTGAAGAAGGGTGAGCTATTGCGAGGAACGAGTTTGACATCACAGTGTGCCGCGCTGTGATAGGTTGGGTGGTGTAAAGCAGTGCTGGGATTGGTTGACTACATCATAAGAGCCGTGCTGTCATTGGTAGAATCTGCAAAACAGGTGGATTGTGGGAGAGTAACATTTCCTGAATTTACAGAAATCGTTTGTGAATACAGAATTGATTAAAACTGAAAAATGAAATCTTTCCATGTATTACGAAGATTAGTAAAGAAAAATGAGATCATATTTGCCAAAAAGAAGCTAGATGTACTACCCAAGGGTACGCCAGGAAACATTATCATGATGGACAAAAGGTTACATCCATGTCTGTGGCTCAAGTTTTGGCATACGCTTACTGAGAAGGATGAGGAATTACAGTTCCCTTGGTATCGGACATTTACTTTGAGGATTTAAAAAAATGTAAGGAAAAGAATTTACGAAATGAAAGAGCCTGTTAGACCAACTGTTCTTGAGGCTTTGAATACCTGGGAGCATATTGTTCCACAAAAAGATAGAGAGAAATACCAAGGAAGGTATAGGAGAACAATGGATCATTATGTAGAAGCAAGATGTGAAGCGCAACTGAAAATTTGGAGAGCAGATATAATGCATGGAACACAATTGTATCCAGTTTTACAGGTTGAGGGAGAAGTAAAGGGCAAGAGAAAGGAGAAAAAGAAGCATCTAAAGACAGACAAAACTGATACAGGGTAAGAGGGAGAAGAGAGTGACATAGATGACAAGCTTTTGAATGAGTTATTACTGAATCGTCCACCACCTTACAATGAGACACGGAGTAGAGACTTGATGCAAATGAGTACACCTGAGGGACCTAATGCTCCCTTGATGACTGAAGTTCCAAAGGAACCAATGCATATTTCTCCTGTGAGCTGGAGGACAGGAATGTCAGCTTCAATAACCCTGATCGATTAAAATACTCCAGATGCTTTGGCTGTTTCCATTACTATTGAACCTGCTGTGCCTCTTTATAAGTCTGGGCCACAGGTAAATATGATTCATAATTTGGCTGCACTACTGGAGTAAATACAGTACACAAGAGTTCTTCAGATTTGACAGTGAAATCACTGATTCACACGCCCATGGCTCCAATGCAGGTCAATAATGCTGCTGTGAATATTGTCCCTAAGCAGGCACAAGCTGATTTGATGCAAAGAATGGTGCAGAGGTTTCCACCTTTTTATTGTCCCAGAATAAGTGGACCTCCTGAAATGAATTATCGTGCTTCTGATATGACTGTGCTGATAGGTGTTTCAGTTCCAGATTCATCCATATTAAATGCACAACCTGGAATGAGTGAAACTTTTACTAGTGGAAGTTTAAATTTAAATAGTACAGGAGAGCAATCAGGGATTAGTTCTCAAGAGCTTGGTGAATGGCTTAAGGGATACAGTACCCCAAATAGAGTTCTGCAGTGGATTCCAGTTTCAGTTCCAACTATAAATTCAGTTTTATCTCAACCTTCAGTTTCTAGTTCAGCCCGTATTGCAGATGTGGTTGCACATCCAAATTCAGTTCAGTTCAAAATTCAGTTCAGACAAATAAACCGCTCATGGATGTGAGTCGATTAAAAGTAGAATTAGAAGAAATGATTCAAAGGACACTTAGCCCTGTAAGATTAGAGGCTTCTGAAGAGGAGGATCTATTGTTTCTCTGTAAAAACGTTACAAGACGAGCAAAAGCGACTTATGAAAGATTTTTTTAATTGGCTCTGACATATGGAGTAGACATACACAATTCAAAGGGTTTGCAAAGATCTTACAGGATGGAATTTACTGACAAAGACATTTAGAACATGAGAGCACCAGGAAGGAAATTACAGATAAGAGATCTAATGACAGTAATCAGAAAATGGGACGACAGAGAAAGTGGGAAGGCAGATGGTTGAAAAAGAAAGAAATGAAATTAGTTTGAGTGCAGTCACCACCTGATTGTATGGTGGCAGTGAAGGGAATGTGCAAATGCTCCCTATGAGATAAGTACATGGAGGAGGGTATGTCCATGTACCATGGCATAGACAAGATATTTTGTGATTTACGAATGATTTCAGTATATTGAGAGAAAAGCCAGAGGAATGATACAGACAGGTCGAATGTTTTGTAAAAATCTCGAAGGTTTTGTGGATTGATTTAAATACTTTGTTTGAAATTGTGGTTGCAGCAGATTTGTGGGCTAAATGTAAGATTGCGGTGGATTGGCCAGAGTGAGAAACTCCAAGGGATTCTTGAAAAAGTGCACCATCTCCAGAGGTAATGAGGAAATATCAACAGGTGATAATGTTTCCCCAAAATAAATGGATTGGATGTAGATTGACAGGACAACCCAAGACCTGAAAGAGTCACTGCATGCTTTTAATGAGAGGTTAGTACAGATTTTCAAGCAGTAGAGTGGATCAGATACTATTGCAGAAAGACATGTGGGACAATTCATTTATAAGTTTGTCATGGGTTTCTGAAAGGATTCGCCAGCAGATACTTTGTTGGCAGAGTAAATCTGTGAGTGAAATATTGCATTTTACAAAATATTGTGCAGACAATATTTATCTGAGGCATAAGAAACTCAAGGAGAAATTAATGAATACACAGATAAAGGTAGAGTAGAACAGACAAAATCCAATGGGTTTTGAGAATACAGGACAAGAACAGAGAGTTTATAATCAGGTTCTGATGATGGAGGGTGTTAAAGGTTTTCAGCAGCAGAATTTCTGGTTGCAAGGTAGAGGTCATGCTAATCCTTTAGATCCTAAAACTGCTTTTGAATATCGCTTTTGAAAAAGACAAATCCATGTCACGGGTGAGAAAAGCTTGGACATTAGAGACACCAGTGTAAGTCTGTTTTGAATAAAATGGTAATCAGATGCAGAATGTTGATTATGCACAGTCTCAAGGGCATAACATTGGACAGACTCAGCAGATGCAGGGGCAGAGAATGCAGAATTCTAATGTAACACAGCAAATGCAAATGCCACAAGCTCCTATGCCACAACAGAATGGTCAGGTGCAAAGATACAATATGAATCACAATGCCTATAAAAATCAGAATGTAGCACAGCAATATTTGATTGAATTGGATGTCTATGGCCAAGACCTGTTTGCGTGATGGTGCCTGAGGGGGGAGGAGGACTGCGTGCTTGATGCAGCCCTATAGGTAGACCAGAGTGGTCCCTATGTGGATAGAGAAGCGGATGGGAATCCCATCTCATTCTTTGTGGACACTGGTGCTACCTGTTCTACTGTAAGAAACGCAGAGGTCCCAAACCTACACCTCTCAGGAGAAAGTATCCAAGTTATCGGAGTTACAAACAGAAAGATGACTACTCCAATTTCAGAACCAGTGACTGTTAAAATAGGATCCTTTGAAAATCGACAGACATCGATTTGTGGAGTGTGACACAAGTGAAGTGAATATGCTTGGATGAGATTTACTTTGTAAACTGAAATGTTCAATCTGTATCACACCAAGAGGAACTGAATTCCATATGAATGGTGAGGATATTGTTTTCAAGCTTGTCCAACAAGAATCAGATGTGGGGATGTATCCTCTCCTGACTTGTGAGGATTTGTCCGAAGAACTGAGAGACACTGTCCTACCTGAAGTTTGGGACTTTACAGGTAAAGATATCGGACTAATCAAATGTGTCGACCCAGTTAGAATCACAATCATACCAAATGCAGAGTTCCCTAGAATCCCACAATACAATTAATTTGTCTCCAAAAACCTTTGCTGGAATTACTCCTGTGATTGACTCAATGATTGAGCAATGGATTCTGAAGGAGATAATGGGGAGCCCGCGTAACTCTCCTATTATGGGCTTGCAGAAGCCGGATGGCAAGAAGTGCATTGTGCAGGATTCGAGTAAGGTGAATACCATTATTGTTCCATGTTGTCCCATGGTACCGAATCCAGCAGTGATTTTATTTCAGATTCCTTGTGAAGCCAAATGATTTTCAGTCATTGACTTGTGCAAGGCCTTTTTATCGTTTCCATTGCATGAAGATAGCCAATTCTTTTTTTCTTTCCATTTTGGCAGTTGTGTTTTGGCATGATGCCGAGTCCCACAGGGATATACAGAAAGCCCCTACATTTTTCATCACATACTCAAAAAGAATCTCGAATCTCTGAAACTGCTGAATCATTCAGTGTCAGTGCAGTACATTGATGACCTATTGGTGGGGTCAACTGCGAGAGAAGCCTGCAGAGTTGATACTATTGCTTTGTTAAATCATCTGGCAGAAAATGGGCAGAAAGTTTCCCCGACTAAGATGCAGTTTGCAAACTTGAAGTCCTGTACTTAGGACATCAGATTGAGAAAGGAGAGAGGAAAGTGTTGCAGGGAAGAATCTCAGCGATTCTTAACAAGAATACTCCAGTTACCCAAAAGGAAGTCTGCATGTTCTTAGGAATGGTGGGCTATTGCAGGCAGTGGATTCTAAATTTCTCTTTGACAGCGAAACCTCTTCAGAGGTTCACACACAACGACGTGTCAGAGCTGGTACCCTGGGATGACAATTCCATGACTGTCTTCACAGAGCGGCAAGAATGCCTTTGCAGGGCACACGCTTTGGGAAGGCCTGATTGCAATAAGTGCTTTGTGTTATTCTGCAGTGAGAGAGGATGTTGCAATCTGACACAACTGCTTGGAAGCAATCGTAGCAAAAGGAACAAATAATGGATGGAATGCTGAACAATGCTAACTTTCACCCCCAGTCACAAAGATCTGGGTTTAATCCATCATTCTTTTGCTCACCACCCCACACCAGTTTAAACCCAGCCATATGCAAATCAGTCTTGACTGTGTTCCTCATGGGAACAGTACAGCCAGAACTGCCAAGCCAGGTCCTCCCTGGACCATAAACAAGTATCCTGGGACCAGTTTCGGGGAATCACACCTCATCAGCCGGGCTAGCTTGAATCCAGTGGCGCAGTGAGCAGGGGACCCACGTCTGGGCATACCCTGCCCACTTAGGGCAAACACTCAACCCCCAGTCACAAAGATCTGGGATTAATATATCATTCTTTTGCTCACCACACCACCCCAGTTTGGACCCAGACACATGCACATCAATCATGACTCTGTTTCTCATGGGAACAGCCCAGGCCGAACTGCCAAGCGAGGTCCTCCCTGGACCAGAAACAAGCATCCTGGGACCGGTTTCGGGACATCACCCATCATCAGCCAGGGTAGCTTGAATCCAACGGTGCAGTGAGCACGGGACCCACGTCTGGGCATACCTTTCCTACTTAGGGCGACAATAGGAACAAATGATGGACGGAATGCTGAACAATGCAAACATTCACCCCCATTCACAAAGATCTGAGTTTAATCCATCATTCTTTTGCTCACCACCCCACACCAGTTTAAACCCAGCCATATGCAAATCAGTCTTGACTGTGTTCCTCATGGGAACAGTACAGCCTGAACTGCCAAGCCAGGTCCTCCCTGGACCAGAAACAAGTATACTGGGACCAGTTTTGGGGAATCACACCTCATCAGCCAGGCTACCTTGAATCCAGTGGCGCAGTGAGCAGGGGACCCATGTCTGGGCATACCATGACCCCCAGTCACAAAGATCTGGGATTAATACATCATTCTTTTGCTCACCATGCCTCCCCAGTTTGGATCCAGCCATATGCAAATCAGTCTTGACCGTGTTCTTCATGGGAACAGTCTAGTCCGAAATGCCAAGCCAGGTTCTTCCTGGACCGGAAACAAGCAACCGTAGGCCTATTGCCTACTTCTCAGCAACACATGATCCTGTTGCGGCTGCTTTGCCTGGATGTCTGAAAGCGGTTGCTTGTACGTGGGCGAGTCTTGATCAGTGTGAAAGTATTTTCATGGGTCATCCACTGACTGTATGTGTGCCGTATTCAGTGGAGATACTATTGACTCGTACGCGACCACAGTATCTGACCAATAGTCATTTGACAAAGTATGAGCAAGTCTTGTTAAGTTCAGAGAATGTAACTCTGAAGAGTTGTGTGGTGTTGAATCCAGCTACATTGATGCCCTTGCCTAGAAATGAGAGCATAGTGGATGAAGCAGAAAATGTTTGCTTGGATGGGGCTGAATTGTGTACCAACCCCCCCATCCTGATGATTCTGATTAACCACTGCCTGAATCTGATCATGTGTTGTTTGTTATTGGTTCCTGCTTAAGAGACAATGAAGGAAATCTGAAAGCTGCGTATGCTGTGTGTACCATTGGAGGAGCTGTGGAAGCGTCATGGTTGCAAGTTGCAGAGCTTATATCTCTGACACGAGTATGTACCATTTCAGAACAGTGTTGAGTTACAATTTACACGAATAGTCAGTATGGCTTTGGCATCGTACATTACTTTGAGCAATTTTGGTCCCAGCGTGGGTTCATGACATCCTCTAGTTCGCCCATTAGAAATAGGGAATGTGTGAGTAACCTTTTGCAGTCCCTACAATTGCCTGCCCAAATTGCTGTTGTGAAATATGTTGCTCACCGACAAGGTACTGACTATGTCACAGTCCGCAACCATTGCACAGATGAGATGGAGAGATATTGTGCCCTGAATGCGCACACCTTTAGTGAAGAGATTTTAAGAAACACATCCATCACCGATTTTACTCTGATGTTTTCAGCCTTAGACACATGGGAGGTGGTTATGAAGCTACAGGACGAGGTGACAGAATCAGAACGGCAGGGTTGGGTGCGAGCAGAATGCACCAAGATAGACGATGATGTCTGGATTTACATCGATGGCAGACCGGTATTGCCTGACAGCTTATAGTCACCAATGGCAAGACACTACCTTAGTCTGATATATGTTGAGGGAGATGCAATGACGTGCCATTTCCAACGATGTGGTGCAATCCCAGATTTAGAGCAACTGCAGAGGCACTATGTCATTGCTGCATAATATGTCAGCAACAAATCCCAAGAAGAAGAACACAGGTTGTCATGAGTCACATTGGTAAATCTGCAGGTCCTTCTAGACGGATGCAAATGGACTTCATAGAGATGTCCCTTTGCAATGGTTTAAGATATGTTTTGGTCATTGTGTGCATTTTCTCAAAATGGGTTGAAGCTTATCCTACTCGTAGAAGTGACAGTCTGACTGTGGCAAAACTGCTGTTAAGGGAGCTGATTTCGAGATTCGGATTTCTGGCTTCTCTGGAGTCAGACCATGGAACTCATTTTAACAACGAGGACCTAAAAATATTATGTGCAGGTCTACAGGTTGGCAGAAACTTCATTGCAGTTACCGACTGGCGGCTTCTGGGTTGGTCTAACAGGTTAATGGCACATTGAAATCCAGGTTGGTGAAAGTGTGTGCTTCTAGGTCTCTGAAGTGGTGAGATGCACTGCCTCTTAAGCTGATGAGTTTGAGAAGTACTCCAGATTGGAAGACAGGATTTTCACCTCATGAAGTAATCATGGGACGTGTGATAAGGCTGCCAGCTGTTCCCACTAATGCATTAGTCAATATTACAGATTATCTTATATTGGACTACAGCAAGGGCCTTGCTGAAGTGGTACATTCTGTCTCTCACTAGGTTGGAGAAGCTGCCCTCGCAGTCCAACAGGAACAGTGCCATGACCTCAGTCTGGGTGAATGGGTAATGATGGAGAAACACGTGCAAGAATGTGGTTGGAACCTCGGTGGAAGGGGCCTTTCCAGGTGATCCTAATCCCCAACACCACTGTTAAGTGTTGGGGTCTCCAGAACAGGGTGCACATAAGGCACACTTGCATAGTGCCAAGTCCCCTGAATGATACAACAGCACCTGTTCCTGATGTGCCGATGGTATCAGTGAGACAGAGGGATCAGGTTAGCCAAGCTGTTGGTGAACAACAAGCTACTGGGACAACACTTGTTCAGCCTGAGGAGGCGTTTGAGAGAGTCAACTGTTGGTACCGAAGGGTCACGATCATGAGAATTGACTACAAGTGATAACGACCCCAACAAAGAGCGTAGTGCATTAAGAAAGCGAGTCATGCCCAGAGACCATTGCCCCAAAAGAGGTGACATTCTGAGAAGCTGCTTGACCGCAAGACGAGTACCACCAACTATTTCTGAAAGTTCTGGGCCATCAGATCAAATTGACACAGATAATGAGCAAACAGCTGTGAGGAGAACAAAGAGAGCTAAGGTGCTAAGTCAGAGGTACGCATCTCCTAAATGGACATACTTGGCTGCTAATAAGTGGGAACGTGAGTTATAAGAGTTTTGTGCTAACAAGACATGTCCACCTGAACCTCCCTGAAGCAAACTGCGTTATTGATTTGAATTTTAATCTGGTTGTGCCAACCAGTGGACTAACACAGTTTTTCCTGAATCTATTCATCAACGAAGCTGATATGAGAGTTGTTCATTATATGAGAAGATTTCTACCTTTGCCATAAAATGTTTAGTGCCAATACTTTGCTGAATTGCTCAAACCACTGCTGCTATTTTTTTCTTTTTCTTTAGTTAAACGGTCTGAATCTAGAGTAACCATGCAGTCCGACTCTAGAATCTCTTCCAAATGCAAATGTGTATATACTGTGATTCTTTCTATTGCTGTTTTAATATTGATTGCAATGCTTATTTTCTTAAATTTGCAAATTATGTTTCTGTGAAAGACTCAAAAGTTATTATTCTTTCTGGAGTTACTAAAATAAAAATTTCTGATTTTGATGGCATGAATGACAATTCTTTACACAACAATACCTTGAAATTAGATTTTAGTTCAAAAGTTTATGTTGTTTTACTCAATGAGTATGTGGATACTATGGATGTTGGTGATTGCTTCGTTTGTATGCAAACGCCTCCATCAGTTGCTGAGGGGGTAACCTACCACAATTTAACTCTAACACATGGAATTTCTTGTAGTGCATTAGCTAGCTTGTTTATGGGGCTGATCAATTGCTATATTATTATTCCAATCAAGATCATATCTTTTCTGAGCTTTCTGTGCTTAGACATTCAAATCTGCATCTTGAAGTTTCAACAATTGAGACTATGGGTTACAAATGCAGACAGTCTCAATCTTTAGATATGGCTTATGCACTTAGGAATAATCTGACATGTAAACTGGTGAGAACTGAAAAGAATTTTATAGATTTACTGGGAAAAAGATGAAGTCATGAAATGAAGAATATTAGAACATTGCCTAAATTAACTCCTTGGAGTTTTTCCACAAGAAGAAAACAAAATCATAGAGGGAATGGCTATATTACCTTTAAATTGGCAACTCAAAGGCAAACTTTGTATAGATTGAGAGAAATCAAACATTAACACTATTTTTGTAGGATTTAGTCAAAGCAAACACATTTGAATTGTTTGAAAACTGGGGAAGATTTTTAGAAGGAGTAGATCCTATTTTCCCTTGAATATATTATGTTTGTGGGAGGACTGCCTATTATAAGTTGCTGAACGGATGGTTTGGAAGGTGTAATATGGGAATAGTTTTTTCAAAAATGTATAGTGTTAAACAAATTATAGAAGAGTTGATGGAAACAAATGAGAGAACAAAGAGAAGTGAAAGTGAAATCATAGGTGATATATTTGGAGTTCTGCTACCTTCAGTAGGAGTAGCATTAAACTCTCAGAAAACTAGAAATCTGACTACTATTGTTGATAAACTTGCCACCAGTACAACTGGAGGTTTTTCTGTGGTGAATGAAGAGATGATAGCGATAAGATCAATGGTGATTCAAAATCGACTTGCCCTTGATATCTTTTTCATGAGGAGAGCGGAGTATGCCAATTACTGAAAGTCCAACACTGTTGCACATACATACCTGGCAGGAGCAAAGACTTACAAGGTTATATTAAAAACATTACTGACTTAAATAAAGACCTGAAAGATTTAAAAGCACATGGTGCCTGGGAAACCATAGGTAAGGGATTTTCAAGTGTTACCAGCTGGTTGGGAAACTTAGGAAATGGATTAGTAATTTCCATCTTGAGACCTGTAGCAGTGATTTCTTTGTGCATAATGCTGCTGATATTGTCAATCAAATTCTGAAGATACAAAAAGAGTGAAAATCATGGAGTGAAAAGAACAAGAGCTGAGCTTGAAATGGAGAATGTCAAATGCAAATTTTATGATGCGTTAAAAGCCCTAGAGGAGAGTAGAAGAAATAGGTTAAAGAAAACACCCATATAACCTGAGATGAGATCTGATGTGGTAGATAAGATGACCACTTGATTCACCATCAGAGGGCGGCCTGATGCAGCATGATTTTAAAAATCAAATTACATGACATGTTTATACACAGAACAGCCAAATGGTTGAAAGTGCACGTTGCAAACGATAAGACACTGTGACACATGACACAGAGATAAGTGTAGTAGAAGCATTGTAAACGTGTGCTTTAAAACGTGAAGTAAAGGAAAACACATTTACAAGACAACATTAATACATATAAACGAGTTGAAATATTGAACTTTAAAGTATATGTTGCTTATTAACATATATTGATGACAATTATGATGCCAAGTGAAGTGGCCTAGTGTTTTTCATGCTCTTTGCAAGGAATGCACCATTTAGAAAAGTTGGTGCAAAACTGTGTAGCAATGAAGTGTAAGCTTGATAATTTGTAATGTGATACTAGATATTCTATAGCTTATGAAATATGAAAAACAAATTTTGTAGGAGAAAAATTTGCATTTATGTGAATATTGTGAAAAATAGTAATAGTAGGGTATTTCTAACGTTAGCCATTTTCATGTAATAATATTTTGTGAAAATATACATATTCTTCATTTGAAATTGAAATAATTTCATTTTACTTAAAGTAAAGTCAGAATTCATTTCATTTAAATGTGTGATGCTAACTTAAATTGTCTTTCAACATGCTTTTTCTCTACTGCTGACCCTTCCCTTGATTAAATACAATGAATCGTTCTTTGCAAGTAAACTGTTGCTTATTTGTCCCCTACATGTTTCACCTGACATTCCTGAATGCTTCTTTGATGTTTAGAGTGAAATATTCCTGTGGGAATAGAATTTCAACTATGGCTATAAGTTGCAACTTTGTATTTCTTTCCTACCAATAGTAGGCCTCTGAAGACTCACAATTTCTTGTTTCTCATGACTAGCATAGGAAACCAGCTTGCTGTTTCAATCATCTCAGGTGACATTATGTGAATATGGACATGTGGTAGTCTTTCGATGGTGGTGTGATGCCATGACACTGGAGATTGTAAAAAAACTCTATAAAAGAAGAAACCCCAAAGAAGGGGCAACAACCACCATTCTGACTTTTGCTTTTTTGAGACCCGATGCTATGCTGATCGATCTATTATTTTGGACTGTTTGTCGATGCTACAATTGGTAGCTGATGGACTGAGACCTTCTTTGCCAAACTGATTTCTGTTTTCCAATTTCATGATATCCTTAGCTCTAAGCTAATGTAGGATGTGAGCTGTTAGAAATTTGCACCACCCTTCTGCCTTAAAGGGTAGTGGGATTTTGTAACTTCGCAAACTGAAACTTATTAATGACCATTTAATAAAGATTTGCCTAAACGTTTGGTGCCTCATTGCAAGCTGTGATATTCTTGACTGAACTCCTTAAAAAATGGCTCATTTTATTGAATTTTGACTCTTTAATACAAAAAACAAATTCATCTAAATCTTGTCTGAGTCTTTTATTGAGTCCTGTTGCTTTTCCATTCAAACTGTGCTTCTGTTTAAATGTGTTGTAGAGTTAACCAGCGAGCCCTATCAGAACATCAGGTTATACTTCTTTTGTTCTGTTTTGGGATTGCAGAACTTTCGGTTTGCATAGTCCTCTCTCAACTTAACTTCTTCAGGAGGTTGGATCTTCCAGTTGTTATTCGTTATTTTTACCGTACGGTCTTAAGAGTGGTGTACCTAAATTTGATTTCTAACTTGTGAGTTGGCTGCCAATTACTGGTCCTTAATAGATAACTAAAGGGGAGTTGTTTACCATAATTTCAATCCCTTCCTCAGATGGAGAAAGATTCATCAGAGGATCATTGCCTCTGTGGTAATGGTAACACTTCAGACTGCCTAATCATAGAGGGCCCAGGATGGTTAGATTAGTAAAGAGAGTAAGCGTATGAAATAGTAAAGAGAAATGTTTTTACGAACGCTTCATGCTGCAACAGTACCTACCCTATAAATGTATGCCCCACCCACATTCATTTGCAGAATCGTGATGTATACAGATGTGCAAGCCACTAAGGGAAGTATGCTGCATAAGAACAAGCAGATGCAATCACAGAGATCTCCATCAAACACACATACACATGAGCCATAATTGTTCTTATGAGGCTCGATTAATCCCATAGCTGATTCAAATTTAAAAAAATGTCCTCATAAAGATGTCATAAAATTAATAGATACACGTGCTTGTTCATTTCTCATCTGCCAATGTAAATGTCAATCTCAGTGCTACACCACCTTTTATATTATTTAGCAAGTTTAATCACAACACCTCAAAATTTAAACAGACATTGATCATAGAGATAAATGAAAGTAAAATGGAAGGTGGTCTAGAGTTAATGCTAGTATCGGTCCAGAGGGCATGGTGGTAAAATTAATGAGCTAAATATAGATCAAAGATAAGAAATGAAGGGGCATATTAGCAAGGGCACTATCGCCGGTTTAGCGGCACTTTTTGCCGCTAAAGCGGCGATATTCATATCGCCCTATCAGCAAACTGTCTCTAACAGCAGTTAGCGACAGTTTGCGGGCATTAGCGCCCGTTTGTTTACCGCTTTGCATGTCAGCGATATTTATTGCTAATGACATGCAAAGTGGGCGTTCCCGACGAACAAACCTGGGGAACACACGCTAACAGGCCTATCGCCTATTAGCAAGGTGGCCATGGCCCCAGTTAGCGACATGAAAAGTCGCGCTAACCGGGGTCATCGCCATTTATTTAACACCTGCAATTAGCAGGTGTTAGCCATACCTAACATGGGGGGTGGATTATGCTGACACGACCACAGGGTCGTATCAGCAAGGTGTTCTCCCTTCTCCATGCAACATCGCTGGTTTTTCAGCGATGTTGGCCCATTTCCCCCGCTATCGCTGGAATATTCATCGCCATAGCGCTAATCGTTGCTAATACAGTGTTAGCGTGGCGATATATTCCAGCGATAGCCGGCGATAAAAAAATCACGCTAAGCAGGGTTAGCGATGATTATCGCCTCTTCTTGCTAATATGCCCCGAAATTCATAATCCATATAAACATGGCAAAACAGTCATAGCGGGCAGTAACTGCTAATATAAGTACTTTGAAGAGCAACTAATATTTAGGAATGAAATCTGATCTATGTAAACACAACCAAAGTGAATTCAATTTTAAATAAAAGTAAGTTTATCAACATTTTTGAAAAGTAAACCTGCATCCTGTCAGATTCTGGTTATAGGCACATATACATTCCTAAAGACTGCAATATGTTTAGTGGACCACAAATGCAGACTTGGTACTGCATTATCATCATATAAGTGTGCACTGGTGCAGTAGTAATGTGCTTAGCTGTTTTTAAAACCAATGTGTACACTGCAGCGCATTTGATAACTCTTCACGACTGTGCATGCACTTCATACAGTGCAGCACAGAAACGCTGTGTGGTGGCTACTGTTTTGTATTTGTCTCCTGTTCCACCTGCAGCATGAGTTAACTCACACAGTTAATGTCATTACTGGATTTCTGCACCGTTTCGTGAATGGAGGGTCAGTCCCCTGGGCCAATGTACGGTAAACTTTCTATTTGGAAGCAGTAGCAGCTCCTCGAGGGAGTGCTGCGGGGCGGTGGGGCGGGGCGGGGGAGGGGCAGGGTGGGGGGTAGTAAACTCCGGAATTGGGCCGAACAAAGTTGAGTAAAGAAATAAATAAACAAAACGAATTACATTGGCGCGCTGCAACGCCAAATCGGCGATGCAGCGCGCAATGTAATTAGTTTTATTTATTTATTTCTTTACTCAACTCTGTTCAGCCCAATTCCGGAGTTTACTACCCCCCACCCTGCCCCTCCCCCGCCCCGCCCCACCGCCCCGCAGCACTCCCTCGAGGAGCCGCTACTGTGTGGAAGCAATATTGTTAGTCAGCCACAGAAATAAATCGTAGCAAGCAACATCTAGGACTAGTGACGATTTTGATTTATGAGGGAGCCATAGATGAATATTCTCAGGAAGGCACAAGTTACAAATACTTAGGAGTCTACCTAGATAATAGATTCAACCCAACAAGAACAGAGGAACTATATGAAAAAAAGGGCTGGTGCAATAACATTTGCCTTCAGCACACTTCCAAAAAAACTGGAATGCCGTCTTTTAAACCACTGCTATCCATGATAGCTGCAAGGCTCTTGGCAACATTATCATACGGTAGTGTTACCCCATATGGAAAAGACTCAACACTTCTAAATAAACTGCTTACTACCACCTATAAACGGACCTTCCAGCTACCCAAAAGAGCATCACCACCACAAGTGCAGCTAGAATTTGGACTAATTAACAAATCATTAGGAAGGATGTTCTCCACCATAAAAAGCTGGTACAAAATAAAACTCAATCTAGAACACTCACAAATCACTAAAGCACTTTGGACAGAAGTGGAAAAATAAAAAAATATCCTCATACCATAAATATCTATACAAAGCGCTTCAAACCATGAAGACAGGAGATCTGTGGAACAAAAACCTGACTTTCTCAGCTTTTAGATTAATCACCAACAAAATGGCAAGACTTCAATCGCTGGTAGAAGACAAAAACACGTTTAGCCATCGAACACATACATTGATGGTAATAAACAACTATAACTCTCTAAAACAAGCACCTTATGTAAGCCTTCCATTTTCTGTATTTTTAAAGAAACAACTGATGGCACTTCGGTTTGGTGAGCTACCAACAATAGCGGACCAACCTAGTTGGAAATATAACGGCCCCATAGCATGCACATTCTGTGGACAAAAATAAGAGGACTTTACCCATTTGATTTGCAATAGCTTATTTTTCTATTAAGCATATGTCACCTTATTGGGGCTGATCTTTAAATCAAGAAAAATCAGGACATGCAGGGCCGCCATCATTCAATGCCTCTACCCATTGGATCCCCAAATGAGCTGTAAGCTGTTAACATTTTTAAAGCTTCACAAGTGTGCCCTAAAAACATGACCTAGCCTCCCCCAGCATAATCAATATCACAAATGGAACATTTGCACCATATTTAATTATAATTTTAACTTTTTTAATGATTTCTTTTAACCTCATATCATGAAGGATATACGTACTGTATGGTTTTACATGTAATCAGTTCAAATGTTTACATGTAACATTGTTATGGTTTTTATTAACCAAACAATAAAGTTTACTTACACTTACACACACTATTCTCAGTTGTTCAACTCTCTGAAAGGAACATGTGGGACAAATGTGTTTTAATTCAAATAGAGATGCATGCTCAAGGTGTAGGATGTAAAAAACAAAATAAACCTACAAGGACAATGCTTAATTAGCAAAAAATAATGTTATGGGCCCAAAGTATTTGTTAGAAGCCTACCATAGACACTGCAAAATACCATGGTTACTGAATGCTGGGATTGTCAAATACCAAGGTTGCCTAATTTTGATGCAACCTCATGCCTCTTTCTTCCACAACTCTACACTTACTGCCTCTGTATCTCACTCTTGGTGGTTCTTTTTCACCCCTGCTTCCTGCCTTTGTCACTGGTTTTCTATCTTTCTCTTCCTTTTTTTCCCTTTCTCTCTCTTGCGCTTGGACAAAGTCTGATGATGGAAAATAAGCCCCGTTCCCCTAAAATGAGTGCTGGTGCCCACCACGTGCAACCATCGACATAAATTAATGATCTGTCAATGGCCTTTGACTGTGTTAACTGGTCAATGCTGTGGCAACTGCTTCTTGAAATGGGGCTAGATGGTAACTTAGTGCACTTACTAAAGTCGCTACATATAAACACAAAGGCCAGGGCTAGACTTGGCCAAAACTGTGAGGTATTGAACGAAATCAGCATTGGAAGTGGGGTCCGTCAAGGCTGTGTGCTCGCCCAATTGTTATTCATTCTTTATATTAACAAGCATTGGCATAGCCAATAGGTCTCGCTTTGGGGCCTTATAAGTGTTTAGGCAGAGCTATTGACTTTGCCAATGTGTTTAATGGTGGTGGAGTGGTGGTGGTGTTGTGATGGTGGTGGAGTGGTGGTGGAGTGATGGTGGTAGAGTGGTGGTGGAGTGGTGGTGGAGGAGTGGTGGTGTTGTGATGCTGAGGTGGTGGTGGAGTGATGGTGGAGTGGTGTTGTGGTGGAGTGGTGGTGGAGTGGTGGTGGAGTGATGGTGGAGTGATGGTGGAGTGATGGTGAAGTGGTGGTGGAGTGGTGGTGGAGTGGTGCTGAGGTGGTGGTGTTTGTGATGCTGAGGTGGTGGTGTTGTGATGCTGAGGTGGTGGAGTGTTGGTGTTGTGATGCTGAGGTGGTGGTGTTGTGATGCTGAGGTGGTGGTGTTGCGATGCTGAGGTGGTGTTGTGATGCTGAGGTGATGGAGTGGTGGTGTTGTGATGCTGAGGTGGTGGTGGAGTGGTGGTGGAGTGGTGGTGTGCTGGTGGAGTGGTGGTGTTGTGATGCTGAGGTGGTGGAGTGGTGCTGTTGTGATGCTGAGTGGTGGAGTGGTGGTGCAGATATGTGTATTGTGGCTACCACCAAGCGCCTGTGCCAAGGTATATTTGCAGATTCCTTTGATGATATAACTTTCCTTGCAAAGCTACCGAATAACTTTTTGAAGTTGAAAGAGGCGCAGGTTGACATCATGCCAAGAACAGTCTCGAAGTGTCTGTTAAAACTTACAACGTGAAAAAAACAACAAAATGCCCATGTTTTCCTCCAATGCTGTGCATCAAAAGGGTCACAACAGAAGCATGGCAGACGTTTCTGTGGTGGGGGAGAGGGAGGGGCATTGAAGCGAGGCGCGCACGCTTGGCCGAGCGTCGATGCTTTTTAATTGAATTCATCACGGATTAATGACAAAGTGCAACACTCTATGACGATTATGAAATAAGAATTTGTTGTTCCAATTGTGTGCATTTATGCTTAAATTATTGTCTGATTATTGTGATGTCTTCTTGATTGGAAAATATTTTTTCTTGCTGCTTTCCCACTTGCTGTAGTTATTGTTTTTTAATTTGTTTTTTCAAATTCGTTTTCGGATTTGGATTAGGTCGTTCTTTTATATGTCCTAAGTGAAGTTGATAATGTGTTTATGAAATGGTTTTTAACACTGTGATTTGCTAATATATGTACATATATAATTTTAATAAATTGTAGAGAGTAATTAAATTTGTTTTGTCTGACTTGATTTTAAAGTTCATATTTTTCTGCACCTCTATTTTGGTGTTTACTCTGGGTGATTGATATACAATTTGTGGTGTATGTAAGAATCTACTTGGTGTGGCGATATATCTATTCCCAAGGGGATTGTTTTTTGACTATTGTCTATAGGCACCCTACCCCTGTGGTGATATAGGGTCCCTCTCTCTTTTTCTAAACCGAGCGAGAGGAATGCCAGATGGCCCTCTGCTCGTGCATGTGCGCGTAATCGCACACTGTATGCCATGCCACACAAAGCTGTGGTTGCACTTTTAAAACCCCACTACTATAGGTCTCGCCAGAGGTTCAGGATGAGACCTAAAAACACGTGGACTGTAATGCAGCTACAGTATTTACCAGTGGTTGAGATGAATTCACGTATTCCACCCATCATTTGTTTCTGTGAACATGCAATGCAAGGTCTGTGTTGTTTGTTAGAAAGACACAGACCGAGACAGAGCAACTGAGAGGGAGAGAGATAAAAAGAGGGATATACTGAAATACTATGTAACGCCTTTGAACACACTCTAAAGGATTTTAGGCTCTTGTTTCTGCTACTAAAAAAAACAACAACAAACACTGGAAAAGTCAATAGGGCTCGCCTATGCGAGAGTTGTTGGCTTTGTCAATATGTTTAAGCCACGTTGTAAGGCAGTGTGGCTGAAACTAAAGAAAATAAATAGCGCTATGACACGGTCGGCGCTGGTTGTTTTTAATGTTTTTTTTTTTTACTTTCATCCGTGTTGCTGTACAACATGGCCAAAAATATTGAACAAGCCAATATGTAGCATAGGCGAGCCATGCTGGTTTTGCCAATGCTTATTTTCTGGCAGTACAGGGTGGGAGCCTCAAAGCAGCAAAGCGGGAGGATGCAATCATAGTAAAGAAACATCCAGCAGTGAAATCATAGCAGGGCAAGCATAAACAACTCTCAGTGAAATAAAATCGGAGCATCAAATTCATATTGGGAGTCATCATTGTGAAATCACAGCACAGCAGCCCCATAAAGACATCTCACTGCACCATCAGAGACAAGCAAACGCGTGGACAGAACAAATATACAAAATGATATACTGTTAGCAGAGCAAATTACAAATATTCAGAAAACTTCTTGCGGTGCTGGAGCACGAAAACATGTACGTAGACATCTCATTTTCCCATCAGACCAAATCAAACATACATGCATCTGACACGGCACATGCATCTGACACGGCAACGACGCTAAAATACAGAGACACCTTGTAATATCAGAAAAATCAAAGATACAAATACACAGAAGCAAATCGTGAAATCAAACCAAAGCTAACACGCATGAAAAGATCTTCCTGTGACGGTAGAGTACAGCAAACTAAAACACCATTGAAAAGCAACAAGCATTGGCCGCGCGGCCGTGGAAACTGACACGGCCGCGCGGCCGTGAAAGTGAATGTAATTATGAGTAAGCGGGTTTTGGAAGTGCAAACAGTGGCTTTTTGCTGGCGACCAGCTTGCGTTCACGCGAGCGTCCAGATTGCGAGGGAAGCCATATGGCGCCTAATCGCGCATGCACGCTCGCGTGAACGCAGGCTAGTCGCCAGCAAAAGCCACTGTTTGCACTTCCAAAACCCGCTTACTAAAACTCTCGCCAGGGCAGCGCATGCGCTGGCTCAGGCGAGACCTAAAAACTTGGTTTCCAGACAAGCCTAAGCACTCCTGATATCTCCAAGATAAACCGCACCCCACTCCCAGTCTTGCTGGATGTGGACGATGTTGTACTCATCGCCCGTACCCCTAAAGCTCTGCATCTGTTAGTGCATTCTTTTGTAAATTTTCTGGCCGATCTTGAGCTAACCACTAATTTTGATAAATCTTTTATAATGATCTGCGGCCCCAAGCACACCAAACTAATGAGTTTCAGAGCTGGCACCCATTGTTTAACAAGCACTGGCACTTTTTCTCATTTGGAAGCAACCTTTAGCGTATCAGGTTCCTCGGCTCCACACACATCATCATGTAGAGCAAAATTGTCCAGAGCTGCAAGATCTCTTCTTCGCCCCCCTTGTCCTTTGGGGGACAGGGCATTAGCCTCTTTGTTGCAGATTTATGCTGCCCAATGCGTCCCGATAGCATCATATGAGGCGGAAATATGGGGTATAAATGTTTATGGAAGTATACAGAGGGAAGGAAATCGTTTTCCTAGGAAGATTTTGGCTGTCCCTTTATGTACCCCCCATTATGTGTGCCATAAGGAACTGGGCTTTAATTATCTGAGTGGTTATATTTTAATCAAACCCTCCTTATTATGCCTATCAATTTGGAAGAAAGAGGAGGCAGCATTGACAAGGGACATAATAAACGACTGCTTGGCATGCAACAAGGGCTTTTCAATTCCGTGGTTGGCATAAGTCAAAAAATTATTTGAAGAGATTGGCTTAATTCGTATTTTCCTTGACAGAGTATCCCATGCCATCCCTCACAGAAAGCATGTACAAACTCTAGTGCAAGCTCTGTCACAAGTGGATAGGCTAAATGTTGAACGCTTGAAAACAACTATTGCAAACCATCTGCATTTAAATCCCGAAACCTTCCCTACTAGTAACCTATGGAATATCAAGAGGGCACTGGGAGCGTTCACTACTGTTCCGCTTTAGAGCTGGCATGATTAAATATTTACTTTGCCTTCCGCTTGGATACCATCACAATTTTGAATGTAGAGTATGCCCATGTAATAATGTATCTAGCCAATGTTACACTTCCTCTTTTTTGTGATTTGTACAATATTTTGTGTGTGATTTTTACAAGATCTATACTAAAAGATATTTAGTCCCTTTTTTTTTAAAACTCAGGAATTTTAAGCACTGCTCTCAGGCCTACCATTATCTCCAACAACTTTCAGATGAAGTCACATGTTCCTGTGTAAGCTTGTTTCCTTGCTCAGCTGTGCGGCCATGAGGCACTATGCAGCCTGATTAACTGTGCCCTTTTATTCTTTCTTTTAATTTTTTATTCCTAGGAACTGTTTTTAGCACTGTGTTTGGTAATATCTTTCTTTACATATTTATTTATGTGCTCACAAATGTAATCGGTGGCATGGTATTGCTGACTTTTCTATGCATTTTATGATTGTGTATGCTTTTCTGGTTTATTCATGAACCGAATAAAGTTTACATTGAATTGAATTGAATTGACATGAATGAAGCAATGGCAAACATTAGGGGCTATTTGACACATGTTGTTGATGAACTGAAAACAGCTGAGGTGTTCATGAGCTGAAGTCACCAGATCTCAGCAACAACATGTATTGAACCATCTCCCTATGCTAATAAGTAAATTGTAAGTCAACGGACCACCATACTCTAATAGTGAAACCCAGTATCCAAGGAAGATCTACCATTTTTTAGTTCAACATCAAATTCATATTGTGATTTACATGTAACTGAAAACAAGGATGTAACCAAAGAAGGAAGAAGGAGAGTGGAGGGCTAAAGGTTTCTCTTTACAAGGTCATCTGCTTGCTGGCTTCCGAAGAGGCTGATTGCTCAGACGAGCCTGCAGTGACAGAAGATTGTATAACCTCTGTGCAAAGAGACTGGGAACTGATGTCCAATATCGTAGCTCAATGTCGTGTTTGAGGCTATTAAAAGTCTAATCAACCGGTGCAAGATGCTCAGGACATGTCTATTGTTTGATCGGATTTATGAGGAAGACCGAGAACATTGTAAAATTAAAATTACACATTCCTCAGCTGATAGAAATGTTCAAGTGGACTTGTACTGACCTGATACTTTTGACATTTCAGAAAGTAGCCCTCACAACATAGATATTGAAAAATGTTCAATCTGTTTTTATGAAAAAGAGGAGACATGATCTAGCAGAGATAGAAATTAAACTGGCACTGACCTGGTACTTTTAACATTTAAAAAAAGTAGCCCTCACAACATAGATATTTAAAAACATGCAATCTGTCTTTATGAAAAGGAGGATACATGATCTAGGAGAGATATAAATTAAGCATTTTTAGAGTTAGTCATTGAGCTACATAAGTTTTACTGTTGAAAAATCTTAAAAGTTTATATTAACAAACATCATACGGACACCAGCATCATTAATGCATTATATTCTTAGAAACATCACAACCTTTTCCTAATATTTGTATTTGTGTTAGTAAAGAATAACCCTTAGTAACGTTCATTTAATGCCCATTCCTAAAATGAGAGATTGAAAGGGATTTTTAGAATATAGTAAAACGCTGTGAAGATTATAGCACAATGAATCTGCATTACCTAGCAAGAACAAAAATAAAGAAATGTTCTCTCTTTCAGCAAAAATTCTAAACAAATATGACATTCAGCCTATGATCTTTTGTCTTATTTAAAAAATTGTACAGTGCATTGCTACACTGCATACATTTAAACTGTCTTCTCTCATATATGCGCCTTGGGTAAAGTACTGTGTACTCTAAATAGATATGAGGCACAATTTCATATTACAAGTATTTAACACCGGAAATGCAAATGGTTTGGGAAAACCACACAGTGTTCGTCTGATGGCATGGCTTAAATTGGTGGGAGAATATACAAGTGGCCCATCTGTAAATTAAATAATGTATGGATCATGTTTTAATTGAAACCAGATGGCAACAGCTGTTTAAAGCTGGAAGAAACTGAAGGAAACATTCAATATTCGGCACATACTCACCTTTGCCTTTCATACTTTAGGAATTGACAAGTCTGCTCAGCAGCTCATCATGAGGATTTATTGGACACTGATGGGGGAAGGTCACAGGTCACGCCATAGTACGTGATGCAGGTTCCCTGAATATAAGTCACAGATTTTTAATCTATGACAGGGGGAAGTGACCTTTGAGAATGTCCATTGTATTAGGAACGATGGAGTGTGATTAACTGGGGATTTCTGCACCTTCTCCTGAATGAAGGGTCAGTCAGGTAAGGGCCCTTACCTTCAGACGAGAAATTGTGTGCACAGGCCTCGCTAGGAAATGCACAAAATGAATCAGTGCTGTAAGGTAGAGAAGACAAACTATACAAGACGTTTGACAATCAGGATTCTGAATAGCCAGATTTCTAGAAATGTTCAAATATCGGGCACTAGCCCTGCTATTTGAACAGCAAACAATAACCGAGAAAGTTTGTAACTCCTTAGTTTTGCCTTCATCAAAATAGGGGTAACACCAAAAATTATTATTTTTTTGTACATCTATTTTCTCATATGATTAGTACCTCAATATGTTTGCTCAGTCTAGAGAGGCCCCTGTGGATAGAGGACGAGGTCTTGAAATGGATGCTGATGTGATATATAATGTTATTATGTATTGTATTGTAAATCTGTATTCGGTTTATGTAAAACCAAAAAAGAACAAAGCATAAACATTCGAATTAATAAAAAGAGGTGTCTGGTCACATAAAACCTATGAAAACAACAGTTATAATAAATATAAAATTTAAAAGAGCATTCAGATAAACATAGAATATCACAATAATACATCAGCTAAAATATAAATCGTTTCCCCACCATGTTCCTCAATCTAATAGCAGCCAGTAAAAACGTAGCTGAAGATAAAATAGAGCTGATCTACATTTCCTTATATTAAGAGACTTAAACAAAGGTATAAGAAAAGTCTTCCTAGGCAGATCATATATAGGACAAATGTTAATATGTATTCATGTGGCCTCCTGAAAGTGGATATGCAAGTAGAGCTAAGAAGTAGACCCTTGTTAGAAAAGAACAATTGCTGTGGCACTTCGAAAATATTGGAAGTGGTCCGTTCAAATTCAGACGTTTTGGGGAATCTATGCCAAAATCTTATGGATTCATTCCTTCCTCCACTTCTGAATCAGAAGTGTATTTACATGAAAGCGGTGGGCATGTGCACTTAGCACAGAGGCTTAAACTGGAGCATGTCTGAACTGCTAAAGTTTACAGCATCAAAAGGGCCAAGGAAACATTCTCCCTTTATTTCTTTTGATGTTTAGTTTTAAACTGTTTTAGATATGATTATTATTACATTGTTAAACTTTACTGTTCGTTTAATTAAAACTGCTTACTAAGCATTCAATCATAAGCTTCATTTTAACAGAGAAGCACTGAACCTGGGTATTGATGTGCAAAGCCATTTTGGAATCCCAAAATCTGAGATTCTAAAAATGAGAGCGTGCGCAACCCCAAACCCTCTGATTTTCTCAAAAGTCTGCTGGGAACCAAGTCCTTTTTTAGGGCTAAGTGCCCCTGCCCCTCCAAGGAGTGCACATATGACAATAGTAACATTGAATCTGTACTCAGACTTCATTTTTACCATTTCATCAATATGTCACGCTAGTCTCTTGGCCTCACGATGGTGAAACTCTAGTGTGGTGCAGATTTCTCCCCTAGTGCGCATTCCGGTGAAGCACACGCACGCTTCAAAAATCACTACAGATGTAGCTACCCACTCTCTTAATGCCCACTCACATTATAAGGCCCAGGTAAGCACCAATCCCTAAAGAGTTCCTTGTGTGATAGAATACCTGTGTGCGGATACCAGGCTGAGTTAGACAGTAGTCTCACAGGCAGAGCTCATACAGGTGTGCACACGCATGTCCATACGTATTCACATTCAACCAGCCCAGAGCCACCTACCCGAGCTGTGCAGCAGTAGACCTTATTGAAAAAGGCAGACACTGGCGGTTAGAACTCTCAATCCATAATTATAGAGCTTACAGTAAGTAAAGCTCAAGCAGTGAGACTCAATCACGGCAGAAGTCCATAAACCAAGCAGTTGAAAAAGCAAAAAATGCAGGGGGATTAAATGGGTGGAACCCATTTCTTACATTTCCCAATTTGCTACACCTAGACTAGGGTTTGCTAATTTGCTGTGCTGCATCACACAAGGGAGGAAAAACAGTGCTGAGCCATATCTACTAGGAATGGACTGCAGGTTGTGTCATCCACTGTGCTGGTGCTGACGCAAGGAGGCCTTGCTTGATGCAGAGCCTTGCACAATGGTGCAGAGGTAAGTTTGTGCTGTCTAGCAAAGAGGCTGTACAGGGCATTTTAGGAAGAGAATATATTTCCCCTTGTTTGCATCTCCTTCAGTTTAGTCTTTGACACAAAACCTGATCTGGCAATTGCATTAGCTTTAGCTTTGCATCAAAATTTGTAGGGGTTTCTGCTGACTTGCCCCCTTTATGCTAGCGTTGCAAGCAATGCAAAAACTGTACTTTCGAGCACAAATCACCTTTTGAACTGGATAGTAAATAGTGTGTCTCATCTTGTATTGCTTTGCACTGCATTAGCGCTAGCGCAAAGTCTTAGTAAGTCTGGGCCCTAGCATTCTGGCAGCTTGAGTGGGTAGAATTATTTTGCGAAATGTAAAACAGGTGAATTCCAACCATTTTATCAATTAATCTGCAGAGTGAAAAGGAGCTACTATAGCCACCTAAATTCACACTCCAGGCAAACCTGAGCAGCAAAAAGAGGTACAGGGACAGTCACACGTACTGCTCGCAAACAGAGGAGTCCATGTGATGCATGTGTTCTTATTGGGCCTCATTTTACGAGGGAGAAGCACATGAACTGTCCAAACAGAACAGTTCTTGGTTCGCAGACTTTTTTTACTTCTGTCATATTCAGAAGCGAATTCCGCTGACTTTCTTTGGAGTTCACTTCCGCATATTATGGAATTTAAAAAAAATCATCCGGTCCTCCTGGCTGCTGTATTTTGCATTTTTGCAGTTGATTCACCAAATAAAATAGGACTTCAAATATTTACTACTACAGTCATCTAGGTTGGTTGATGCAGTTTCCAGTACATCTAAACCTAAGTAAATGAGAAGATTATGGAAAGAAGTTTGCGTATTTCAAATGGTTCAATACCGCACACCCCCTGGATTGCACTACTGAATATCGCCCCCCCACCCCCCGCCACGAATATTGTGAGGCAGAATATAGAGAGACAAAATTTCAAACAGTAAGTGCACATAGAGAGGTATAGATTTACTATTCCTAGCACCACATCTACATAACTTGAATATGTATGTACTGCTTAGGTGCATATTTTTAGAGCTGGGTATTGAAAATCTAGACTTAGTAACCTGTCAATGTTTTTTTTCAATATTTTCTCCTTGATATTGGGTCCCATCAATATTGTGGGGCGATATTCAGGGTGAGCACCTGGCCACTGTGCTAACCTAAGGGATAAGGGAAACAACTGAATTAATGAGAACCCAAAGTTCCATCACTGCTCTTTAAAGAGCTATACTTTCTCTTGATGCCATGGCCAATGCTCATCATTGGTTACATCGTATGTGTTTTGGGAAGTCAACCTTTTTTATGCAATTTAGTTTCTGCGTATTTTAGGCCAGAATTTTAGTCAGGATTGAAGCAGGAAATTGTGGGTTACAGCTGAAAAATCCCACCCTGGCTCTTCTCCGGTATCAGTAGAATGTTTGTGTTGCTGTTATGTGTATTAAATAGAAAGCTGAATGGCTGTATGTGTGAAAGTTAATAGAGAATAGCAAATTTATATCAGTGGGTGTCTGTAATGCACAAAAGGATATTCTGCATGTTTAGGATTGAAAGTGTGGCATTTGTATTGTGTCACTTCTGCCCAACAGGAAGGATAAAACGTATGTTAGGGATTGTTCATGTATTTGTGGAAGTTTCTTCTCACTTAGAGTAGGGTTGATGCCCTACCTGAATTCATACACATGATTTCAGTGAGCGGGAGCCGAGTTCTTTATTTCCAAAAGTCAACAACAAATGAAAAATCTCTTTTTGGGCCTTATCACCATACCATATTGAGGTGTGTGATTCGAATGCTCCACAACTCTATCACCACCAATAATTCAGAAATCAAATTGGTTACTATTATGTAGCTCAAAAGGCAGTAAAAAACAGATCACGTATCGATTTTAACTTTTTTATCATTGCTCCAATTTGGATAGTGTCCTGGGATACCAACAAACATGAGAAGTGGTCTGTGGCACCATATCTATTATTGTTCCAAACATGATCAAAACGCCCAGTGCTGGTGCCGGTCATACTGCCCCCTGCTACAGGACTTCAAGGAGCAGCTGCCCGAGACAGAGGAGGGGCCTGCCACTAGCCGCCTACCGCCTGCCATGATGCGCTTATAGCGATGCAAGATCTCCCGCACCATCGGCCAAGGGCGGGCCCGTCCTCCGCTCATCAGAGCCAGGAAAAGGCAGGGCTGGGCCCCCCCTCTAACTTTCCCACCAAAGGAACTACTAGTCGCTCATCGTGTATACAAACTTGTGGGGTCACTACCTGCTACTGGTGTAATTGACTTATTGGGGGACTGGTTTGGAGATTACACCAAGATTACTCCAAGAATCCTTTTTTGCTTTTTTTGTGTGTCCAGGCCATTCAGGCTTTATGTGTGGCCTGCTTTAGGTCCTCTGCAAGAACTGCTTATCAACTGTGTAACATTTTGATAATTACTGTCCTAACATAAAGAAATTGTTAAACTACTCTTGCTAGCAAGAATGGATAAAGGAAAGGCAGGGGACGTGTGAGTGGTTTAAGTTAAATGAAGAAAACTAGAAGAAAGATAAAAACAGCGGGAGGAAACTGGGTCATTGATCAAATAAGATGACCCTTTGGTCGAGTGTGAAGAGTTGTTAAATCCTGTTGTTATACAGCCCCCTGCTGCTCTGCCGACAAGGGAATCCCCTAAGTCTAATGGTTCAAACCTTCATAAAACAAGAATTCTTAATATGTTTGTGAAATCGAAAACTCGGCCTGAGGCAGGACAGCTTAATGAGTGTTCAAATAAACTTTCTTGCCTAGTATCTATTTCCTCATTATCCACACCCTCCCATGAAGATGTTCTTCCTTGTGGTAATCGGTTTCTACCATTGTTTGAATTAACAGATTATATGTCATTGTCATTGCTCCTACCCCTTCTAATGCTGATTGCATTCCCTTGATCATGGAGTTGAAGGCTGAGGTGGGAGAGCTCAAAATCATTATCCACCAGCTGATAGCTACAGTTAAGCAACTCCAGTTGACCAAAACTGTAAATGCAAATGACCCCACTGCTCAGGTTGTTGTCCAGCCTCTAGCTAAGGCACGATAACCCAAATCTTATCTGTACACTGTCTACCTTGGCCAAAGTACCTCAGAGAACGTGCCCAGTTTCCTGTCCGGTTCTGTCCATGCATTTAAACCTAACTTGTGGAACTTAGCGCACCGTAACTTTGATAGACCATTAAACAGTTTACCTGAAAGTGTAACCACCAATCGTGAGGGGGGCATAGGGGACACTGCAATGAGAGGTATAATCCTGCTAAGAACAAAATTGCAATGGTCTAAGTTCCAAAACCCCTTTCTTATGGTAGATATGAGTCCGAGGACTCCCTTATTAACAAGGTATCACATTGGATCAGGCATGTCAGGGGTAGCCGCTCTGTGATTCATGAAGATATCCTTAGTGCTAAGAGGAGCCCAACATCAAATCCACTATAAGACCTGATTGAGTTGACACTAAGAATGGGAAGCTGGGGGATAATTTGGTTGCCTTTGACGCTAGATGTAGTCCACCAAATAACTCAAGCATACAGTTTAAATACTGTAGGCCTGGCACTGATTTACTTACTGGGGTTCAACATAGAGCGAGTTTGCTACCATCACAGACTGAAGTTGATTGACTCGGGGCACTTTCCAAACCTGTATCCCTTTTGATTTATCCAATATCTGAGGACCCTGACCTACTGATCAGGACCAGGCATGATCGTGATCTAATCCCTCATAATCGCACTAACATTTTGGATGCTGAATCTAGATTGTGCAATCTTTCTGGAACGCCCAGTTCTTACGTTAACAGCGTGGCTGCAAAAACCGTTCCATTTGCGGGGAATGTTATCGATCAAGAGGCTATTCATGACCCCTAGCTTTTCTCCCACAAAGGCAAACCCTTGAGGCCTGTTTCCCCCAAATAACCTAATGTTGCCATAGTTATTACTCCTCCAAACACAAATAATCTTGAGCGGGGACCAAATAAAGTCAATTTTAATGGCGTTGCCACCCACAAGGTTGAAGTAGGGACTATTTTATGTAGTGCAGTGGCAGATCCTGTACTAACTCCAGCTTGTCTATTATATCCTGGAACTTGGCTTGGATTCATTCTAAATTCTGTCTCCCAGGGTGGTTTACTTTTATTGGTGACAATGACAATTGTATCTTTCCGGAGACCTGGGGTACTGATAGGGTATTTATTAGTGGCTACACCACTTATAGTATTGAAGTGCTCGATCCAAGGAATACAGGGAGGGCAAGTGGAGGTCTAGCAATCTTTGAAAAAAAACTCTATTGCATGTGCCTACAAACAGTTGCTGATCAACTCATGTGACTTAATGGGGATACAGATTACCTTTCCATCAGGGCTAGTTCTGACTATTTTTAATGTCTATGCTAGGTCTGTTTCCACACGGACTGACTCACCTATTTTGTCCATGTTAGACGATCTAGTTGGCATTTACCAGCCCAGACCAAAGTGTTGGTAGCAGGGGACTTTAACACTTCGTTTGAACTATCTCCCCTGATCAGCATTTTGACTGAGGATGAAGATGAGTTCTGGGGAATCCCTAACTTAACACACAAAGTAAGAGGTCATCGCAATACCAATGCAGCCTTTCAGCTTATTTCATTGGTTGTGGGTAGGAGCCTAAGGGCATGCAATGGTAGGACTCGTTCAGACCCTGACAGGCAGATCACATTTAAGAGAGGCTCTAGCTCTAGTGTTATCGATTACATCTTGGTGGATGTTAGAACTTGGCAATTGGTGAGTGATATGACGATCCCGGTTTGGCCAGATAGCGATCATAACCCCCTGCTTTTATCTATGGAAGGTACTCTTCTCAAAAGGGGTTCCTTGGAAGTCGATCAACACACCAAAAACCCCTAGTAACCAACAATCTCCGAAGAGTTTCCTGGCCCAAGATTCAGGAAGATAGCAAACGGCAGGTAAAGATCTGTGAATTATTTTTACATGATTTTGCCAACATTAACAATGTTACTCCATCATCTGAGCTAATATTAACAGCCCACAGAGATTTCTTCGAGGTGCTGAATGCTGTATTTCTATACAAACCCTTTGAGAAGAAACCTATAGAAGGGAAGAAACATGCCTGGTACAGTCATGAGTGTAAACAGGCAAAATTTGAGGTGAGGCAGTCTATCCGTGACGGTGCTCACCTAGTTGTGGCCCAAGCCTGTAATATTTATAAATCAGCCCTTGCCAAGGCCAAGCGTGACTGTGTCGATAAGAGCTGGCAGGACTTACTGGTTGCAGCCAGGTGTAACGACAATCGTTCATCGTAGCATATCATAGCACATGGGTGACTGGACTGTGTCACCACACCTGATTATTTTATTCAACCTGAGAAGTGGGTTGACCACTTCACTATGCTCTATAACAAAGGAGAAGTTATCTTTCCTGTGAATGGTACAGATAGACAAACCCACTGCCAACTTACTGAGATAGTTTGTGATGACAACAGTGGTGGCCCTCTTTTTAGCTTGGATGATACTCTAAAGGCTATAGATAGATTAAAAACAGCTAAAGCCCCAGGAACTTTTCGGATACCTGGTGACCTGTACAAGTCTGAGCCGCTTGTATGGTTCCCTTATATAAACCTTCTGTCCAATGCTGTATCTGATGGGGGAGAAATACCTGAAACATGGATAGGGTTGGAAATAATTAACATACACAAGAAAGGAGATGCCTCAGTCTCATCAAACTACAGACCAATTAGCCTAGACAACTTGCAAAAAATATTTTCGCTAGGCAAGTCTTGGATAAATTGTTAACATGGATGGAGGATAACAAGATTCTGTCACCCTATCAAACTGGGTTCCATATTAAAACAAGCACATGTGACCAGGTGTTTAGGTTTATATTACTCACCTGGAAATACGCATTATTAAATAAACATAAATTGTATGTAGCTTTTGTCGATCTCCGAGCTGCATTCGATCTCGTGCCCCGGGAACTGCGATGGAAAGTTTTATTAAGGATGGGAGCTCCTGTAAATTTGGGTAATTTGCTTGTAAGGTTGCATGAGGGAATTATGAGCAGGTCGGATGGGGGAGACAGGTAGAACTAACCACTAAGATCTATATTTGGCGTGGGGTATGCCAAGGTTGCGTACTCGCACCAACATTGTTCTCCCTGTATGTAAATGAAGTAGTCAATGACCTGAGATACTGCGCAAATGATTCCCCAGTGCTCACTGGCAAGAAAACACCATTTCTACTGTTCACTGATGATTCTCTACTTATTTCTAGGACCCCTGTGGGCCTCCAGAAATTATTAGACAAATCTCTGGCCTTTTGTGAAGCCAGGGGCCTGAAACTAAATGTGGAGAAAGCTAATTTTATGGTATTTGGCAAGAGCAAGGGTAGAAAAAGAGCAGTGAATTTGGCTGAGAAACCCCTTGAGAGGGTGGTCACTTTTGACTCCCTTGGGGTTAGGTTGACGGACACCCTGGGTTGGGACCCGCAGCTTGAGAACCATTATCTGACCTTATGCCATAAATCTAAACCCATAATCATGTTCCACAAACAGACCCTGACTCGGTCAATAACCCCCGCTTAAGAGGTCTACCGCATGAAAGCCCAAAATGCAGCACTAAATGGAGCAGAGTTATGGGGCCACGTTGACATGCATTAGTTGGCGGTGAGTGAGAATATATTTGCCGCATTCCTCGACTCTGTTTCAGATAGTACTCCACTGTCCCCATTGTATTTTGATCTTGGGATGAGGAGAATTGTAGACCTGGTGCATTAAAACCATTGATGTATTGGCTGCATTTGTGGACCACCCCGGAATTAAGAGAATACTGCGAATCATTGAGGGAAGTCCTAAATATGAGTGGTGCCAAACGGATTTCTTGGCTACGCCATGTTGCAACCTGGTGTAGATCCCTGGGGTTGACTAATCCTTGGGATTGTCCGGAGGGTATTAGCTAAAAAGACATAGCCACTGTAAAAGCCAAGTATTGGGTCTTTGTGGCTGGACGGTATGCTGCAAGTATGCCTGCAGGGCATTTAACCACCGAGTTAAATTTTAAGTTGTATCCCAAGTTCGAGCCCTTTCTCAATCTGATTACACCACCATTGGCTAAAAAGTCTTTATGTGAGATTCCGCCTGGGTTGTTTACCTTTAAGGTCTTTTAACTTTTGCTTCTCTGAATCAGACTAAACTACTTGCCCTGTATTTCGGTCATGCCTTCGAGACTGTTAAACACATCTTGTTCTTTTGCACCGAATACCGCTTTCTTCGAAGAAAGTGGATTTAACATGTTTGCTGTAACTTGGATATTAGAAATTATTGGGTTGCTCTGTACGCCGGAACCACAGCCAAACTTCAAAAAAGACTCCAGCGCATCCAGAACGCCTCCGCACGACTCATCCTGGACATCCCCCGACACAGCCACATCACCGGACACCTGAAAGACCTGCACTGGCTCCCCGTCAGCAAGAGAATAACGTTCAGACTCCTCACCCACGCACACAAGGCCCTCCACGACCTGGGCCCAAAGTACCTCAACGACCGCATGACCTTCTACACGCCCACACGCCAGCTACGATCAACCAGCCACGCCCTCGCCACCGTACCACGCATCCGCAGAACCACCGCCGGAGGAAGATCCTTCTCCTACCTGGCAGCCAAGACCTGGAACTCCCTCCCCACTCACCTTCGGCGAACCCAGGACCATCTCTCCTTCAGGAAGCAGCTCAAGACCTGGCTGTTCGAGCAGTAACTTACCCCCTCCCCCAGCGCCTTGAGACCCTCCCGGGTGAGTAGCGCGCTCTATAAATGCCGTGATTGATTGATTGATTGATTGATTGATTGATTGATTTTAAAGACCGATACATCAAATCCAATTGTCTTTGCTGTAAGCACGTTTTTATTGAATGTTTGGTCCAGGCGACAAAAGTTTATGACCTAGACTGTTTAAGTGGTTTTTGTACTACCAGAGACGTAATCAAGCCCAGGGCTGCTTGGATGCTACTTTTAGGAACTTCTTAGTATGATTGCTTGATCATATCTGGCACAAAGCACTATAATTATACAATACTATGGTATTGTCTGTGAGTTTCTAACTGTTTCATGGACGTTTTTAATATGTTGTTTTTATATGTGTAAACTGGGTAAGATTATTTTAGTCTTTGGCTGTTATTTATTGATTGTGTATACTTTGATGTTTTGGATTAACCGAATAAAGTTTTTATGATGATGATGATGATAAAAACAAGAAATATTTCCTGTAATCAAAGAGTATGACCAGAAAAGTCCATAGCTTTGGCCCTCTTAATAAAACAGCTAGGGAGATTGACAGTATCTCTTTCTCTCACATGATGGGAAAGGAGGGAAACATAGCATCCTTTGTCTGAAGTACAACTTTGTTGTGCAAAAAGAACATATATGAGGATGGTGTCCATTCTGTAAAAAGTATCCAGTGGCTACTGAATGTAACATAACCATACTTGGTTTAGAATATGACAAAGAGCTTCTGGGAAGGAGAGCAGGTGTTGAATCTGGCTTTGTGACGGAGGAGATGGCATTGTGTTTGAGTAGGAAGGAACGTTTCAGAGCAATACCAGTGAAGGTGCTGAGGCTCTCTTGATGGCTGTTGAGGGGTGCTGTTGGTGCTTTTGCTTTGGTAGTGAAAGGGACTCTTTGATATGCATGATTCTTGTCCCACACCTCTTTCCAAGGCAGCCTGGGCCCTCAATGTGATTTGTAGGTGAGGTGTGTCTGAAAATGCCCTCACCTGAATCTGTAATCCAGGGTTAGAAGATCTAATCTACGTGCAGATTACCTTACAAGCGCCACAAGTGGGAACATTAGCCCCACCACAATCGTGCTCTTACACCACTCACCAGCACAAAAGGAGAAAACGCCTAGCACATAGGCTGCTGAAGGACTTTGGGGCATATTATCAAGGCGGCGTTAATGAATTATCGCCGCTTTAGCGTCCGTTTTCGGACGAAAAGCGGCGATAATTCTATCGCCTAATTAACAAGGACACGCTAGCGCGTGATTCCTGCATTAGCGCTCGTTTTCTACACGCCTCCCATCGCATCGCTAATGAGATGCAAAGGGGGCGTGCCTGTGAAAACAACATGGGAAAATATCGCTAACCCAGGTATCGCCATATTAGCAACGTGGGTTAGCGATATTTTGAATCGCGTTAAGTATGCCTTAACGCAGGAATTTAACGTCTGCTAAATTCCTGACTAAGGCATACCTAACATGGGGGGTGGATTGTGTGGCTAAGACCACAGGCCCTATCACCAAGGATATCGCCGTTTTCCATGGGACATCGCTGGAAAACCAGCGATGTTCCATGGAAAACATCGCTATCACTGGAAAATTATCGCCTTTGCGCTAAGCGTTGTTAATACAGCGCTAGCATGGCGATAATTTCCAGCGATAGCCGGCGATAGGATTCCTCGCGCTAACAGCGGCCAGCGATAATTATCGCTGCCGCTTGATAATATGCCCCTATGTTTCTCCATTTCCTTATCAAAATGGAACTTTGAAAGGCAGGCTGCACTTTATTTCATGCACCACTCTACGTAGATTTCTTGATTTAAAACAATGGCACTCCTGATAAAGTCTCAATTGCATCTTGATGGCACTTCAAGTAAGCACTCAGTGCCTTTGAAGTATTAAATATGCTAATACTAACTTTATTTATTTATTTATTAAATTCGTGTGTTTTTTTAAAAACTATTTCTTGCTGAGTGCTTCTATGAAAATGTATGTGCACAGGGGTATCCAAAGTGCTGAGACCTTACTGTGAAGAGATCTTCCTCTGAATCGTTAGGCCATTTTTTGGGGGGTGGGTGTCAAGATGGTTTTGCCTGAGGTGTCTATAAGCAATTAAGACTGAATAATCTAAACCAATGTTGTGGTGTAGCCATTGGTGTAGCTTTTGAGTGTCTTGTGCGTTTGGTGCAATGCCTTAAACTACAATCTTTCTTTCATAGCAAGCCAGTGCAGATATTACAAGATTGGGGTGATATAATCAAAGCATCGTGCAATGAAGCCTAGTAGGGAACTCCAGTCTGCAATCTTAGCAATGCAGTTTGCTCTATTTCATGAACTTGCAGGTGGCATTGCAGTCGCCACATATGGAAATACTAGCTTCCAGAGCTAGGATGACTTGTGATAAAGTTCTGAGAGAGGTGGAGAATGCTCCTAATGGCTGCATTGACTTGGGAAATAATGTAGAGGTTTGTCAACCGGCAAGGTCACATTGCACACCTTGAGGTTGGCATCGGAGGGTGCCTTAGGGGATTGGCCGCATCAATAAGAGGATTGAGAGACCCACTTATGAGGATCTCTGAATTCTGGCCACTGACATATAGCTGGCCGCTGCATTCAACGACAAACATTCTTTACACAATTTGCTGCTGTCTGCCATTCTCTTCCACAGCATGGTTGTAAGCAGTGCTTGAAATGGAAAAATAGAAGTGCAGGTACTCTGTGCCAGAGTACCTGCTTGTTTCCGAGAAGTGCCGGTTGTAGGAGAGTAGGATCTGCTTCACATGGGTACCCCCACTTTTTGCTGATGCTTCACTGTTTTTCGACCTTAGTTTGGCTGGGGCCCTGCTAATCAGAACCCCAGCCTAGCTGCTTCCTCTTTAAAATGGTTTCCATGTGCCTTAGGCACATCTCTGATTGGAATCTGGAATGCCCTTATAAGTCCCTAGTATATGGTATACTATGTACCCAGGGCATAGGTACCTCAGAGGCCTACCAGGGGCTGCAGCATGTATTGTGCCACCCTGGAAGGCCATCCAAACTGACACCACAGGTCTGCTACTGCAGCCTGGGTAAGGTGGTGCATGCACCCCTTACTGTGATATAGGCTACCTATATCACTACATACATACACACATATAAACCTATAAGTCACTCCTATGGCAGGCCTTATCAATCCTGAAGGCAGAGTGCGTGGTTCCTATGTGAGAGGGTGCCCCTGCATGAGCTGGGCCCCTCTGCAGCGTTCGGAGACCCTTCTCTGATGCTGTTTGTAGTGCAGCCTGACCATATACTCTTAAGCGCATTATAACCTCGCGTTAAAATGCCAACTTTGGGATGGCTGCACGGAAACATGTTGTGTTTGGTGTCAAACATCTTGGAATACTACCCCCCGCCAGTTCTGGTGGCGGGGTAGCATTCCACCCTTCTAGAGGGAGAGACATGTACACACCGGCCTGCCCGGTAACTTCTTTCCAAGCCCTGGCATCACAAAATGGATGCCGCTGCCACAGAACACAAGTCTGGCCTCCTGCTGCTGACCGAAACTCCGGCAGGGAGGCCTGGACAATAGGTTTCCTGTCCCAGGGAGGTGTAACCACCTCCCCAGACAGGATAGTGTGTATTGGGGCTGGGCGGGAGCACTCTCTGGTGCTTTGAAGTCCTGCACTGGGGGCACATTTGGTGTCCCTGTGCATACCCCAGTTCAAACCGGATCAGAGGCTTCCAGCCCCTGCTCTGGTGCGAAACTGGACAAAGGGAAAGGGTGTAACCACCCCTCTGCCCTGACCCTCCCATAGGTGGGGCCACAGAGTATGTCCAACCCCTACCTTAGTATAAGTATGGGACCCCAGTCCTTAGGACTTTAGATTATCCCTGGACGAAACTCTGACACAGAATCCTGGACCTTCGACGCTCTAC